>JAZGTN010000036.1:10000-610000 GCA_037783415.1 Leptasterias polaris
TTTTAACTGAATTTCAGCAAAGATCACTAATTGTTGCTTTTGTCAATGAAGTTGGTCTTTAACATAAAGGGATAAAATTTCTTTAGGGGGGGTCGAGTTGAGTCAAGCGCATAGCTACCGGTTTACGTAGTCTTTATTGAAAATGGCACCAATACAAATCACCTAATTAACTTCTATATTGGGCAGGAATAATTCCATGAAAAAAAGAATTGTTCTAAGAGTAATAAGCTGTGTAAGTCTCGCGCTTATTCGAACTTGAGACCCGTTGGGAGGTGCCCAAGTTTGTTTATAGCGCGTGTGAAAGCAATGAGTACGTGCGTGGGTCCAAAAGGTTCAACTACGCGCGAGACTTTCACTGTCTTAAGATACCCATCGCACAACGCACAGCGCACTAATTACCTGCTTTTCTCCTGTCCGCCATTTTGGGAGTTAAAATGTGCACAAAAGGAATGGTACATGTGCATACACACCTATGAACAATTACCATTTCCGCCTTTTTGGGGAGTCCATTCCCAGCCTCGCTACCATGGGCAGCGCGCCGTAACGCCCGCTAACTCCGCGTACGTCTCTAACCCCTGGAAGGGAAACACTAAAAATCAACGCTGATTGACTCACCCAAAGTGACTGTTATGCGTGTACGCTTGTTAAAAACTTTCGATCGGCCCTAGGCGGCACTTGTCGGGCGCTTAGTACGCGCGTGTAAAAATGCACGTATTTCGACGCAATACATTTCAAATGAATCATGTTTTTATATGGGCACCCTAAACTGGGCACCCTAAACTGCATATCACAAGATTGAAAAAGAATGGGAGGGGGCCAGTTGCTCTATGACTTGTGCGTCCTTTGACAGCGCGCTCTGCGTAGTCTCTTACACAGAATGGATCAACCACAGGACTAATTAAAATATCCCTTATATTTGGATATTTCAAAGTCACACTTCCAGGGGGATATGATCGAGCGATGCATTCTGGGAAGGAAAACAACATGGTGCGGCGAGATCGTACACCCCTGGGAACGAGGTTGAGTCCATTCCTTTTGTGCACGTTTTGACTCCAAAAATGGCAGATAGGAGACGCGCGTGTATGCGCGCTGCGCGTTGTGCAATGGTCCATTGTTTTTTGTAAAAACGTGCACAAAAGGATGGTATTACGTGTTTACGCACAATGCGCTTGTAAACACGTGTACCATTCTTTTGTGCACGTTTTGACCCCCAAAATGACGCGCGTGTAGATGATGACGCCATATGCAATGGGTCTATAGACTTTGCAAGTCTCGCTTCTATCGGATCGAGAAAACACGTCAGGCGATGAAAAAATCTGACCAACAAAAACAATCAATGAGTTTTAGCTTTCATAATTAATACACAAATCATAGTTTTTGTTGAAACAAACTAAAAACTCTGGGACAAAGGATGCTTATTTAACTTTTTAGGAATCCCTTTTGTAAATCCACGCCTGAGTACATGCAACCACTAAAAGCAGGTTTAAACACAGACGCGCGATGATGGAGAGATCAATGGAGATCAACCGTCAGGATGTACCCCTGTGGGTGCACCATACTAAAAGGGACAAATATTCGTGCGCCAAGCTCATTAACGTTTTAGGGGTCATGCAATTAATAGATAGTTTAATTATACGAATCTATCACAACCTGGGGGTTTTGCGTTTCAACTTTTGGGGTGACTATTTTTAGGCGTTTAAGTTGGCCCTATTTTACATGGCAAAATGGAGGATTGCTTCACGAAAACTGGCAGCAAGTCGGTTTGGGAAAAAGTTCATTTTCTGGGGTCGCTAGATAAAATTCAAAACGACTGAATTGCCAAAAATGGGAAAGAATTCTGAAGTTTAGTTGTCCGAAAATATGTCTGATTGGTTTTCAAGAGGCTGAGAGACTTACACAATTTTTGAGTATTTTTGAATACAGCATTTAGCATTGGATCCTATGGGAGATTATTTAGAGTGGTGCGCCCCCCTGTGAAACTACCCGATAAGTCTGCCGCCACCAAGCGGTGCTGTCCACCATGTGCAAATCAACTCGTTTCCACAATCTCGTTCCCCGTGGGGGCCGGCCCACGTCAATACTCCGTGCTTGGAAAAAAGGACGCACGTAATTCTGAAAAAAATTTCCACGGGAAAACGAAATTCTGAAATATATTTCCACGGGAAAACGAAATTCTGAAAAATATTTCCACGGGAAAACGAAATTCTTATAAATATTTCCACGGGAAAACGAAATTCTGAAAATTATTTCCACGGGAAAACGAAATTCTGAAATATATTTCCACGGGAAAACGAAATTCTGAAATATATTTCCACGGGAAAACGAAATTCTGAAATATATTTCCACGGGAAAACGAAATTCTGATAAATATTTCCACGGGAAAACGAAATTCTGAAATATATTTCCACGGGAAAACGAAATTCTGAAATATATTTCCACGGGAAAACGAAATTCTGAAATATATTTCCACGGGAAAACGAAATTCTGAAATATATTTCCACGGGAAAACGAAATTCTGAAAAATATTTCCACGGGAAAACGAAATTCTGATAAATATTTCCACGGGAAAACGAAATTCTGAAATATATTTCCACGGGAAAACGAAATTCTGAAATATATTTCCACGGGAAAACGAAATTCTGAAATATATTTCCACGGGAAAACGAAATTCTGAAATATATTTCCACGGGAAAACGAAATTCTGAAATATATTTCCACGGGAAAACGAAATTCTGATAAATATTTCCACGGGAAAACGAAATTCTGAAATATATTTCCACGGGAAAACGAAATTCTGAAATATATTTCCACGGGAAAACGAAATTCTGAAATATATTTCCACGGGAAAACGAAATTCTGAAATATATTTCCACGGGAAAACGAAATTCTGAAAAATATTTCCACAGGAAAACGAAATTCTGATAAATATTTCCACGGGAAAACGAAATTCTTAAATATATTTCCACGGGAAAACGAAATTCTGAAATATATTTCCACGGGAAAACGAAATTCTGAAATATATTTCCACGGGAAAACGAAATTCTGAAAATTATTTCCACGAGAAAACGAAATTCTGAAAATTATTTCCGCGAGAAAACGAAAAAAAAATTATTGGCATGTCACCTCCCGGGCTCCGTACATGTGCATTTATGTGCGTGAGAATTTGCTCAGTATAAGTAAACCGTGGACTTTTCCCTGATCGATCCTCGACGACAGAGAGGCGCGCGCGCGAGAGCACATCACACAACAATTGCGCATGCGTAAATACCTCTTGCAAAGGGTAGCCTCTAGAGGGGGCTATCGAAACTCATTATTCATTATTCCGTGGATTTGTCACCCGCTCGTGTGGTGTTCTCCTCGTGTGTTTGCCGCATCAGTATCAAATTGTGGACCACCGTTAGATTGACAAATGACTGCAACAGCGCCCTCAATGATATGTTTTTATTGCAAAAATAGTATTATTTCAACCGGGGACGTCCCCGCTTCCGATGCGTCCCCGATTTGAAGGTGTGTATTCTTACGACTGTCCCCGGTTGCCGGCAAACACAAACGCAGAACAAATTACACAGGTTGTGTAAAATTTTACAAATTTGCAATGTTGTATACGAACCTCATAATTGTTCGGTAAAGTTTTACATAATGCAGGTTTGGTAAAGGTTTTCATAATAATTTTGTAAATTTTTACCTCAAAAATCAGTAAAGAATTTTACCTCTTTTCTATGTAAACGTGAATTAAGTAAATTTTACTGAATTAATTGATAACAAAAAACTTAATTTTTGTGTAGAATACCAGACTTTTACCCTTTTAAATTGTTATTCCTTACCGTTTAACCTTGTAAACTGTTACTAAATTATTTGGTTATCATAAATTAATTACTTATTTATTAAATAAAAAAATAGTGTTATTAAAATAAAATTACTGCACACAATTTGTATTCTTTCAAAAACGTGTCTTTGTTTTATTAACAAAATGAGAACACAAGTACAAGTATAACAATTCGGAACACTTATAAACATAACAAATAAATAAAAGGGACACTTATATAACATAGAAAATAAATAAAAGGGTCATCAAAAGTTATATATAAGAAAATAAATAAAAGGGTCATCAAAAGATATATATTTTAAATCTACAGTAATTCAAAAACGATTATATAAATGTTGGCTAAGTTAAGGTTCAGAATCTTTGTTTTGATAACTGGATAGAATTGTAAGATCAAAGGGGTCAACAAAAAATTATAGCAAACATATTTTAAAACCTTCCTTAACAACAAATTAAAACCAACAATGCTTTTTGACAATTTCATGAAGGACTTAAACAAGTTTTAGGTCCTATAAGGGAGTTTTGTCAAGCTTGCTAAGATAATAAGCTTGATAAGAGGTTTAGATCTTACGGGAGCAGAGAGATCGGAAATCTTAGATTGCAGTGCTCTCTTGCAACAGAATTTCTGATTGGAACTAAATATGTCTGATTTTAACTTAAAAGTTTAAAAGTTGAGAATCACTGGTTTTATAACTGATGGTAAGAATTTTAAGATCAACAGGGTCAACGATAATTTCGAGGAAACTTTAAAACACAATTCACATAAGTTTTAGGTTCTAAGGAATTTTGTCAAGCTTTTGTTTACATAAGAGGTTTAGATCTTACTGGGCTCTTGAAACACAATTTCTGATTGGAACTAAACATGTCTGATATAAAATAAAAATTGTTAGCTTTCGGCTTAAATAAGGCTGATAATCACTGGTTTGATAACTGGTGGTTAGAATTTTTAGATCAACATGATCAACAGGGTCAAAGATAATTCTTAGGAAACCTAACGAACAAATTCTTAGAAGTTTTACTTTCTAAGGAAGTTTTGTCAAGCTTGTCTTCACATAAGAGGTTTAGATCTTACTGGAGCCGAATGCTCAGAAATCTCTGATTGCAGTGCTCTCTTGAAACACAATTTCTGATTGGAACTAAATATGTCTTATTTGAACTATAAATTGCTAAGATAAGGTTGAGAAACACTGGTTTGATAACTGATGGTTAGAATTTTAAGATCAACAGGGTCAACGATAATTCTTTGGAAACTTAATAAAAAAAAATCACAGAAGTTTTAGGTTCAAATGAAGTTTTGTCAAGCTTGTGTTTACATAAGAGGTTTAGATCTTACTGGAGCAAAATTTCCAGTGCTCTCTTGAAACACACATTCTGATTTGAAGTAAAACTGTCTGATTTGAAATAAAATTGTAAACATTTGGCTTAGATAAGGTTGATAATTGGTTAGAATTTTAAGATCAACATGATCAACAAGTACGCTTCCCCCCCCCAAAAAAAAACTTTCACATTTGCCCCTCCAAAAAACACATAAATCCTGGTTACGGGCCTGGCAGGCCCGTAACCAAGGGGGGAGGCTGGGGGCGAAACCTTTCACATTCGCCCACCCCCCCCCAAAAAAAACCCATGTAAATATGCACAAAGTATATTACAGTTACAATCAACCTTGTTTGAACTTTGCCATTGGCAAATTTCACAAACTACAAAGCCAAAGGTTTCAAAATGTTGTTCCCATTTTACTTAAATTTTAAATCCTTGTTGTTAGAACTTGAACCTGTTTGTTTAGATTTATCTATGTAAAGGTATTTTGTAACTTACACATTGGAAGTCTATGAATGCTTCTGAAGCCTCTTTAACACTGATACGGCCACCTTTCCCTTTCCTTCTTCCAGTAAACAGGAGGGGAAGAATGAAAACTGCCAAGTTCTTTTTCTCTTCTGGAAAGCAAGTGTACAACATTGAGAAAAACATATTAAAAGTAAATTAACTGTTCAGGTAACCAAATGTTTTAACACAAATATTAAGTGCATACATAAAAGATGCAACTTTCTCATTGACTTTATCAACCTCAAGTTAAGACACTCTGTATGTAAACTCAAAACTATTATTGTGCTTGTAAAAAAGGTCATATAAAGTCATCTAGAGGATTTGTACCTGCAGTCAGGTTCTCCAAACTGATGCCTTCCTCCAACACCATGGACTCCCATGATGGCAATACTTTGGGGCAGTAACCAATCAGATTTTCACTCGTTTTGGTCCATTTGGAGTAGAGGTTGTTTTCAGCATCAGGATGCAGCAACTCAAAATCTTGTTCTATCTATACATCATAAAATGTTTGAAAATTAGAATAATTAAAACAAAAGAATTAGTGTTGCAAACTGCTTACCAACCAAAATGAAACCTATGAAAGAAATGCTTAATGGCCTCACACTTAAACCCCAGCAAAGTCTTTCTCAATGAGCCTCTGCTTAGCTCAAAACAGGGAGCCATTAAGCATTTTTGTGAAGTTGAAAATTATTACTCTTTAAAGGATGCTAATGCTATGAGGCACATCTAAGTACTAACCTACAAAATCATTTGTACTTAGGATGGTAAACTTTTTACAAAAAGTCCCCCCCCCCCCCCCCCCCACACACACACACAGAGAAAAACAAAAGCACACACTAACCATTCCTGGATCTATCAAGCGTTGAAATTCTTTAAGGATGTCTGTCAGTGTTTCTCTCATGTACTGCTTGACCTTTGCAGAGTCATCCTGGCAAGTGTTAGCTTTCATCCACTCAATTTGATCTGCTGGTTCTGCAACATCTATTTAAAATAAAAGAGCAATAGACTAATACAAATATGCAAACCTAATAGTATACTATTTCTAGCACAATGTGCATGATCCCTGGCCAAATAGTTGTTAACAGGTTTTTGCTTCTGTCCATGAACTTAAGGACATTCACAAACTGATGGACCAAGCAGAGCACATGAGAGGAGCAGTTTTGTTGTTCAAAAAATTCACAAATCTTTTTGTTATTTGTAAGAATCAATATTTGTATACTTTACATTGCTTTTTTGCAGATAGTTCACTGTCTGTTGAGGCTTCTCGTTGCCTCTTTCTGGGTCGCGATGTCTCTCCCTCCTTATGCACACTGCTAATTCTCCGTAGGTAGCACAGCCGGTCCTCGATAGCCCCACAAGCTGGAAAATGAGATGCTCCTCGGCAGTAAAAACTTTCCTGTTTGTAGTAACATGATTAAAAGAAAGAAAACAATTACACAAACTATATTTCTTTTTCCTTTTTAACAAAAGTTGCAGTCGGTTTCTTTGTAAGGGTGCCCTTTAACCTTAAAACACATTTGATGGGACACATCCCCTTAACTTTTTTCCATTTAATCGTCAATTTACTGTGCCCCATACAGTGTGTTGAAATACTTGAAGCCATTCACAATAAAAAAAACAAAAAAAACAAGGGAGTTTGATTCAACAAGAAAGTTATACTCACATATCCAGTGAGGCCTTGTGGGTCTTTAAGAAATGGAAATTCCACTATAATTTGCTTTGCCAATTCTGCCTTCACAAAAGAAGAGGGTCTATAAGAAAACAATTTATTTCGGTTAATTCGTTATCATAGCACCTTAATTTGGATTAAGTGTTAGGATGAATGATTGGTTAATTGGATTGCAGATTTGCACTAGGTTTAATATACTTGCCACCAACCTCATAAAATACTGCTCCCTTAGCAACTAGAAGATAGTAAATTTTTTACTAAAACAAACCTACAGTACTGTACATGCTACAAACAGTAAGCTCAACACTACATAGTAGTAGGATTTCAGTTGTAGTTCTATCGATTTAAAACAATTAAAAGAATCGCTGTGTGAGGTGACACAAAAACTGGCTCAAGGATTGTAATTTTTGATGAAACAAGGTCTTGACTGTTGGTCCCATACATTACAAGGGTGATGTATTTGTTGTACTGATTAACAATACAAGTTGTTTGGTGTTGAAGAGAAATCTCCACCATGTCCATTACAATTTCTAAATATTATAGAATTTACCAAAAATGACAAAAACAAGTTTTTCTACATATTTCTGAACATCAGGTCCTCAACCCCACCCCCCCCCCGCAAAAAAAGTTTATTTCTATGAAACCGTACTAAAATCAGTGAATACTAATATCATTTTAAGGATTTTAAACTTACTTGTTTCCATAGTGTTGCACAAGATGGGTACATAGTTTGTGCACCATCATCTTCTTGTCCAATTTTGAAACACATCTGTTGCTGTTGATGCGTGCAACAAGTTTGAGCCCAGCTGGGTCACTTTTGAGGATGTGACCAACATCCTAGGTTAAAAAGAACATACATGTGAAAAGCATTGCTACAAAGTGTTAAAATATAAGTCATCAGAAAAAGAATTTAAAAAAAAAAAAAAAAATAAATAAAAAACCTACCCCAAACCAGTATTGATCACCCCATGATAACATGACTTTTTCAACAGTTTAATACCATTTCATTAGCCCTTTTGTTTGGTGTATGGCACATGTATGTATATCAAACAAAAATTAAATACAAGCACTTTCTTTAAACAAAATAAAAATGGAAACTTACAAACATTTGCTGTGGTGCTGGTTTGGCTTCATTTGCATATTGAGTGGTGCTGCTTGTCATCTTTGTTTCTGTTTCATCAGTCGAATTGTACTCCTGTGTAGATAGGCTCAAAGAAGGGGAAGGACTGTTAATGGGGCTAGGAGTTTCTGGAATAATTAGGGTGCTTGATGTTGAAGTGGTACTCAACATGGTGTCAATCTCTGAAGAAGAGGACATGCTGTCCATCAATTGCTCAGCTGATATATCTCCAAATGTCATTGAAATGGGTGAAGCATACTGCAAAATAAAAAAACATGAATACAAAATTAAAGGAAGATGAACAGCAAACTGTAAATTTCATACATATGATAATACCCGAAAGCAACCCTTTCATACATGTACATGCTATTTTACAATTTTGTATTCACTTATTTAATTGTTTCTTTATTTATTTATTTATTTATTTATTTATTTATTTATTTATTTAATTTGTTTATTTATTTCTTTATTTCTTTCTTCTTCTTTTTTTATTTATTTATTTATTTTATTATTATTATTAACAACATTTTGGGGGGGGGCTTACACCACTTTCTACTAATAGTATTGCATTCGTTAAGACATTTGGAACAACACTTACTCTACCTATAGGCCAACACTATCTTCAGGCTAATTTGAAACGGGTAGCAATAAACAAAACTGGATTTGTCACATCATAGCACTTCACTGAATGGTGAGGCTTATGGTCCAATAAGTTTTCTGGTGCTATGACAAAAACAAGATGATTGTTGTCTTTTACAGCATATGCACTGTAATGTTGGTGGAAGTACAAGGTGGTCCATAGTTTGACAATTAGTTTGATGCAGCCATCAACAACCACCATCTGCTCAAGTGTGGATCATCATCCCAACTCATAAGAACTTTGACATTTGTTCTGTAGGAATAACCATTGATATTGGCATTACTGACAACTGTTATGTCGGTATCTGGAGGGCAATGAAGTGCCCCACAGACTTCATCAGCATTCTCAAGTGCTGAAGCCTTCACTACCATTTGGTTTCCAAGTTCCACAGACCAACTGTCAAGACCTTGTTTCATCAAAAAATCAAACCCTTGAGCCAGCTGGTGCCTGTCTGCCAGAGTCTTTGATATATTAATGAAGTTGTTAGTAGATTTTGCCCATTTTTTCAGCTGCTTATGTTTTGCCTCCATTCTCATTACTGAGTACTGAGTAAGGGGACCTAGATGTCTGATTGCGTTTGGGTAGTGTATACAGTTATGTTGCTTGGGTGTCAGGTTCCTTTCTGGAAATAGTTTCAAGAACAGGGAATGGTGATCTTCAATTTTTGATTTCAGGAAGAAGGTACCCATTTGGCTGATTTTTGGAGCATTTACAAGCTTGAAAATTTCCAAAATTTGTAGCAGCAGGTCCCAGTACTTGGAGTCTTCATCTATTTTGTCACCAATCAAAAGGGGAAAATAGAGCATTATAGTCAAGGCGAGGGGGGGAAAAATTGCTCAGATTGTGATAAAAGCATGAAACTTTGCACAAAGGTTCAACACAACATTCTAAACATTTTCAGGGGTGGAGCCAATCTGAAATGTATGTAGCATAGCAACAGTTGCTAGGTTACATATTATCCTTAGCAACCATCACAAAACAAGCCTGCAAACCAATTTTACTTATCAATTGCAACATAATTTATTATATAGAGCTTTACCTGTCACATTAGCATCATTCTGGGGCAATTGTCAATTGCAACAGGCTTAAATTGGTTGCTAGGCAACATATTTTCCTTAGCAACCATCAAACAGGATGTCTGCATACCATTTTTTCAAAACAATCTTATTGTATTTTAAAATCTTAAAATTCACCCCCTTATGTTAACATAGCTCTGGAGCAGAAGACTTTATAACCTTTTGTATGCAACATATTTCCCATGTGGGGGGGGGGGGGGGCAGGCTCACCTGAGTAAATGTATTATTTTAACAGTGTATTACAGTGTATTACTTTAACGGTGTATTACAGTGTATTACTTTAACAGTGTATTACAGTGTATTACTTTAATAGTAATACTTTTCTTAGAGGCTGGGTGATCACATGTACAGTGAATGTATGTGTGGAGCAGACAGTATGAGTTGTAGGCCAGGCTAGGCGTAGTCAGATGTTATTTTTACACAAAGCTCCACAGACACAACGCTTAGCAGTCGTAAGTCTTCCTTTTATTCATAAATCATATTTTACATGTGCTAAGATTTCTCTAACTAAATATTTGTTACATTTCCAAACACTTTGAGATCTATTATTGTTGGTGTCATGTAATTAATGACTGCTGTTTAGGCCTCCAATATTTACTAAAGATATGATGTACCAGTTGCAAGATAATGTATGTTAACTACTGTTTTCTTATGGCACATAATAATTGTTTTTTGTTCATGTGTGGTTGTTTGATACTAAACCTAGATCCCTTGAGCCATATAACAGTCAGTGTACCCTGTTTCTTGTATGGTGTGGGACAGTGTCTAATGATTAGGAGAACGAAAATTATGTATTTCCCCCTCCCCTATTGTTGCCCATTTGAAGAGAACAATAATAACAAACAGTGAATGTATACTCATGTTGATTACTTACTCAATCATATCTCTGTTTTTTGTTTTGCTTATTTTGTAAGCAGATTATATCGCTTCTATTTGGTGGTGGAAGATGTGGTAATGGTAAACTACTAAACCAACCCCTGCATGCTTCAAAATGGCAAGCTCCTCACCTTCAGATGTCCAGACAACTGATTGGTCTAAATGTGTTCTTTGTCAGCTACACAGCAAAGAACAATTGACATGTCCCACTGATGCAGGTTATAAAACCATAGCTGAGAACATCCTCCAATTTAATGGACTCCACTGCATGCCAGTACAAATAGACGTCACAAGATTGGACCATGGAAATGGTGTGGAGTCCACATTTAAGGAACAGAATGCAAAGTGGCATAAATCCTGCTACTTGAAGTTTGGTAAAAGTAAACTGGAACGTGCCAAGGAGCGGAAGTGCAAATCGAATGAAGAAGCAACAACTTCAAAGCGGTTTTTCACACGAAGCAGTACTGGAGAAGCACATACCTACATACCTGTAGACAGCAAAAGGCCTGTATGCTTATTTTGTTCCAAACCGGAAACAAATGAGAAACTTCATGAAGTCTCCACATTTCAAGTAGATGTCCGTGTACGGAAGTGTGCACATGAGCTCCAAGATGAGGATCTTCTGGCAAAATTAAGTGCCGGAGACCTTATTGCACTTGAGGCAAAGTATCACGCAAGATGCCTCACCAACTTGTACAACAGAGCACGTGGAATGGTCCCGCAGGAGCTAGGTACCTCAACTGAACAAACACGCAAAGGCATCGCATTAGCAGAGCTGATATCCTACATAGAGGAGAGAAGACAAGATGAGGACACGAAGGTGTTCAGGCTTGCTGATCTTACCAAGCTGTACACCGATAGGCTGGATCAGCTTGGTGTGGCTGTTACCTCACGAGTAAATAGTAAGCACCTTAAAGACCGAATTATCATGCATCTCCCAGGTATGAAAGCCTACAAGGAAGGGAGAGATGTATTCATGGCCTATGAGGATGATATAGGCACTGTACTGCGACAAGGATATCAGACTGATCGAGATGAACTGAGTGTCTTGATGACCCAAATTGCTGATACGATCCGACGTGACATTTTTACACAAAAGGTGACATTTTCAGGGTCGTTTAAGCAGGCCAGTCAAGTGAAATCAGTGCCGCAGTCACTTTTGTCACTAGTCAGCATGCTCATCAATGGGTCAAATATTAAGGACCAAACAAGCAACACAAACCTCAGTCAACCAGTACTCACCATTGCTCAGCTGCTTGTGTTTAACTGCTTCAAGAGGCGCCGGGACTACGGGAAAGTACCGAACGTTTATCACAGCAAAGATCGGGAGACGCCACTAGCAGTCTACTTGGGACTTAAGACCCATGCATTAACCAGGGAACGACGGTTGGTTGATAGCCTTTTTGCCCTTGGTGTGTCAGTCTCATATGATCGTATCATGGATATAATCACATCATTAGGAAATAATGTCTGTGAGTATTATCACCAGATTGGCAAAGTCTGTCCTCCCCAGATCCAGAACAGTCAGTTTATCACTGCAGCGGCAGACAATATAGACCACAATCCAAGCTCGGCTACCTCCACTGGTTCATTTCACGGCACAAGTTTGTCCTTGTTCCAGAATGTTTGCACCAACGACACGAGTGATGACACCGATCGTGGTTTCACCCATTCAATAGCACCTCTGAAGGGACAAAGAAAGGTGAAGGACTTGCCCATCGCTTACAGTGAAATAAAACCTACAGGTCTGCCATCGAAGGATGTCTTTGTTCCACTCACTGCTGGTAACCCGACGACATCTTCTCTCGACACTCTGAGTAAAGAGATTGGGAAAGAATATGACTGGCTGAGTCATGTTGAGAATCTGCATGCAGATAAAATATCCTCTGATTCTAATATTTCTTGGGCAGCATACCACGCCAGTCTAATAGCAGAACCAGACGTCTTACCATCAATCAATGCCATGCTGCCCCTATTTGTTGAGGAGGCCAGCACCCCCTCGATGTTGCGTCACTGCTTTGAAGTTATTCAGGAAGCTGTGCATCATGTCAACCCTGGCCAGATTCCAGTGATAACCGTTGACCAGCCCTTGTTTGCCAAGATGAAACAGCTACAATGGTCTATGGATGGGTTTTATGGTGAGAACAAGTTTGTCATACTTCTTGGGGGACTTCACATAGAGATGACCTGCAACAAAGTCTTGGGTCATTGGTTGGAAGGTAGTGGTTGGGTGGAAGCTCTCCAAGAGGCAGAACTTGCCACTCCTGGCATTGTGGAATCGTTCCTGAAGGCATCCCATGTCACCCGTACCAGACATGCCCACCAAGTTACTGCATGTGCATTATATATTCTCCTGAAAAAGGCATATGATGTGTATCTCACAACCAACCCACAAGATCATCCAGAGAGTTTCAGCCTTTGGTGCACACGGCGGAAGAATGAGACTCCACAGTTCCTGTACTGGTACACATGTCTTGAACTAGAACTGCTTGTGTTGGCATTTGTGCGATCATTGCGTACGGGTCACTTTGACTTGTACGTAGATACACTCACTAAATTGACACCTTGGTTCTTCAGTCTCAACCACACCCATTACGCCCGTTGGATGTCAGTTCACGTGAGGGATATGTGTAGCCTTGATAGAACCCATCCTGATGTTGCCCAGGAATTCCAGCGTGGCAAGTTCGTTATGGCAAAGTCCCAGCGAAAATTTTCCCTGATCGCCATTGACCATGGCCATGAACAGAATAACGGCGTGATGAAGAACGAAGGAGGAATAATTGGATTGACACAGGATGCAGACGCTCTTTTACGATGGGCAGTAGCAGGGCCAGAACTTGTCCGCGTCATTTCTGAATTTGAGTCATCCATGGTAGGTAAAAGAGAAAGTGCTATTCAAAGAAACCATCATGAGCAAACTGATGCCACCCAGAAGTTATTTGCTAAACAGGTGAATGCACTTGCAAATGTAATCGAGGGCATGGGGAGCCCATTTGAGGAAGAAAGCCAGGACCTTCTGAGACTGCATTCAAAGGACATAATGGACCAGCAGTCGAACGAGTGCCTCAACACTATACAATCAAAGGGTCAGGAGCAGTATGCAACGTTTGTGGACGAGCGCCTCAGGGCAAACATAAAGCCAATAACAGCCACCATCACCAGGAACAAGGTAGTACTGTTCAACGAACAAACAAAAAGGTCATCAAATAAAGCAGGGGCACAGGTCGATCTTCTCAAAAGTGAATCTTCTCTCTTCGCAAGGCTGTATATTGCATGTCAGATAAGAGACGGTGACTTGGACAATTTTTTCAGCCACGAAAATCATCCATTTCCGCCATCTCTCTCTTCATATGGGCAGTTACGCTTGCCAGGGAAGAAGTCCGATCTCATAGATTGTCTTGAAAGACATGTAGAGTCTACAAGTAATGTAAGGCCAGACACAGATGTGAGCATCTTTGATGGTGCTGTACTCGTGAACATGCTTCGACCTGGAGGATGCAAGACATTTGGCGAATACGCAGCAAATGTGTTTGTTCCACATATCAAAAGAGAGCAAAATCAGGCTCTACGAGTAGATATTGTCTGGGATCAATACTTCGACAACAGTCTAAAGGCACAGACCAGAGAAAAGCGTGCTATGGGTCATAGGCAACGGAGACGTGTGGAGGTGTCCAGCCCCATACCAAAGGACTGGCAGCAGTTCCTTCGCTTAAACATCAACAAGATAGAGTTATTTAAACTTCTGAACAATGAACTGATAGCAAGTGCATCAGCAGAGCAGGCTCTTGTTGTTACCGATGGTGGTACTGTACGTTGTGTACCTGCACGAGAAACGACCAACATCGCTCCCTGCAATCACGAGGAAGCAGATTCCAGGATTATGGTTCATGTCTCTGACGCTGTCAAGCAGGGCTTTCACAAAATCCTTGTTCGAACGGTGGATACCGATGTAGTTGTGCTAGCGGTAGCGGCTGTACAGCAGCTAGGAAGAGTAGAACTCTGGATTGCATTCGGTACTGGCAATAACTTTCACTTCATCCCGGCTCATGAAATATGTGCATCACTTGGCCCACAAAAATCCTTAGTACTTCCGGTGTTTCATGCTTTCACAGGCTGCGACACTGTATCCCAGTTTGCCCAAGTGGGAAAGAAGACTGCATGGAAAGTGTGGGAAACACACGATGAGTTTACTACAGCCTTCTTTGAGCTGCACGACTCACCAGAGCAAATAACTGAAGAGACAGAAGCTTCCCTAGAATATTTCACCATCCTTCTCTATGACAGGACATCAACATGTGCTGCAATCAACGAAGTAAGGAAGCTTCTTTTCACGCGCAAAGGGCGTCAGATGTCAGCCCTTCCTCCCACCAAGGCTGCCCTACAACAACATATCAGGAGGGCAGTATTGCAAGGTGGCCACTACTGGGGGCGTACTACTATGGCATATCACGAGTTTCCCTCTCCTGCTCAGTGGGGATGGACTTGCCCTGAACAGTGGAAGCCCCTGTGGACAAATCTGCCAGAAGCCAGTGCATCCTGCCCAGAGCTGCTGAAATGTGCATGCAGGAGCAGGTGTAGAGACTGTAAATGTGTACGAGCGCATATGCAATGCACTGTTTACTGCACTTGCAGGAGAGATTGTGACAACGCTTGAAGCTAAAGTCTGGAAAAGAAAGTCCAAGGTGATAACATAATTGACAGTTGCAAGTTGGTACCGTTGGTACCGTAGCAACAATGTTTTGATTTGATGAATGGTACCATTGCTTTTATTATGTGTCCATGAATGAGATCTTCTATTGATAAAAGTACATGTTTAAGTTCAGTTAATGAGTTCAGTGAATCCTGTGTTCACAGGTAGTCTATTATGTGTACTCAGACGATTGCTATGGTTAATAGGTTACTAAGCAACTTCATATTTAATTTGTTGTTACTTTCTGATAACAATTATGATAACCTGTAAAGATTATTTACCCAAAACATTCCTCTTCTGTAGGCTATGCGAAGTAGCATCATTTTTACAAATAGAGGATAAATATATACGCTGTTGGTACTTTTTATCTATTACCTAGCAACAAAACAAATGCTACATTGTTTTGTGGTGATTTTAATTGTGTTATTTTGTTTTCTGATGACACTAATTGTCTTTAAAACATGTCTACTGATAGTTCTGGTGTTCTGTAACTTAGCACCAACCTTTCCGAATGTAGGCTTCAAAAGCCCGTTGCTAGGGTAAATTTGTTACCTAGCAACCATTGCTAAGGAATTCGCTGTATTCAATGGCTCCACCCTTGAAAATATTCAGTATGGGTTAAAGAATAATTGTGCCAAGTATGATGCTTTTATCACTTACTGAGCAATTCTAGCTGTATTTTGCACCCCTCGCCTACACTATTAGGCAGTTCATTTGGGCAGCTTTTTGTCCACTGGGTCCACCTGCATTCGCTACTTGGTGTGCGGTTAAAGAGCTTGGTCGGTTCTTTTTGTCTGTGAAACCGTAATTAAAAGACTGCAGCCTGCTGTTGAAGTTGTCTAGAGTGATGCGCTTACTTTCAAGAATCTTACCTAGGACTAACTTTAGTTCAAGTGGTAGAACTCCTTCTGAAAAGTCATGCATTATGTCTAAAGCCAAGTTTTGAGTTACATGATAATATGGCAGGGCATTAAATACGCTCGGGTAGCGTATTCCTGTTGCAGATGCATCGTTTGCTTCGATATCATTTTCATAACCTTCCTCTTTTCTGAGAAGCTCTTCATCTTCAACTGGTGCTCTTTGAGCTTGTCGTCGATGCATTTTGCATCTTCGGCAGTAATAGTTGCTTACAAAGCTGGTAACATATCCTAACATTGAGTTCAATGCTAGATTGTCTCCTGTGACTTGGAAAAGTATAGGCTGAACAACACCAACATACTCATTGGGAGAGTTTATTTGTAGTCCTGTTCTCCCAATTTCTGTTAGCTCTTGTACGACTGGAGACAAGATACTTTCCATTCCATATTTGGAAACAAATTTCGTTGGAGCTAAAGCAGCTAACAAAATATTGCGAAGGCCTGCTTGGTACTGCTTAGGCAAACATGGGAAGCTGACATAAACTCCTGTAAGCTTGTGAACTCCCTTCCTCGAACCAAGAGGGTTAGCTGTTTCAAAATCGTCCGAGTACAACAAAATAGGTACTGTTTCACCTCCAAGAGTGTGGTTTTCGTTGTAGTATAAACCATCTCGATAAGACTGTAAAACATCTTTGTCATCTGACTCTGCCCCTTGTAAAATTCCTGACATATAGCCTGGTTGTTGCAGAAACCTGGTAATCACTTTTCTGAGAGGGATGTATTGGAATGATTCTCTGTGCTGTTCTTGATAGTTTCTGCCTGTGCATCTGTCATTTTGAACTCTGAATACTGTGCCAAGTTCTTTTTCAACTGGTTCAACGAGTAAACCTTTTATCCTTAACAAATTTCCTTTGTTTGTATTCTGTTGCAAAATCACCAAAAATACCCTTCAAACTATCCAGCTTGCTTTCAAGATTGGTCATCAATTCCTCAGTAGGTTGCACACCATTTCGTATACCTCTGAATAAAGGTGACAATTGTTGTTCTATTTGTCCTATGACCTCACCCAATAGCTCCTTTGATTCATTAATAACATACTGCACCGTTGTTGCAGCTATGGCAGTGCTTCGCAAACGTGCTACATAAGCAGCTATGGAATCCTTGATTTCTACTTCTGTGTTTTCTCCTCGATCTGCACCTAATTCTTGCTCCACATTATTTTGATGTAAGAATGCTTCTTGTTGCATATCATCATGGTGACCGTGAGCATCGTGTTCTAATGTTCTCTGAACAGCTGGATCTATATTATTTATCTCATTGTGGTTTTGTTTCAAATGACGCTTGTAAGTTGAACCACGCCAGAAAGCTTTGTGACAGTTGTGCTCTACACATGTGAGTTTTGTGCATGTAGTGCAAAGGATGGCATGTACAACCTTCAAATGGACAAACAGACCACGGATTCCCCCGGCTACGTTAATCAAGCACTTGCAACATTT
This sequence comes from Leptasterias polaris, assembly GCA_037783415.1. Taxonomy (NCBI): domain Eukaryota; kingdom Metazoa; phylum Echinodermata; class Asteroidea; order Forcipulatida; family Asteriidae; genus Leptasterias; species Leptasterias polaris. The sequence goes on from JAZGTN010000036.1 coordinate 28,072, forward strand.
GAATGATTTCATGATTTCATGATTCATGTATTGTATCAAAGATGGTGCGATGTTGTGCAAATCTGTAAATTTAAGCAAATATAACGTATTCCATCTTATTATCATTTTTCCATCTTATTATCATTTTTCCATCTTATATATTGCATTTTCCAGTAAGATTGTATCAGTTCATGTAACTTCCATAGGTCATAACACTTTAAAAACAATGACCTCAACAAGTTTGATTAATAATTCACATGATGAACATCTTGACATAACTTACTTGAGGATCCAAACTTTTCCCAGCAAATCAAAGTGACTCATAATTGTAACTTTTCAGATATGATATCATTATTTATAACACACACAAAGCCATCACAGTTGCAACATTTTAATAAACAACTGTATGAAACTTACCTCAGCAAAATGAAATGACATGAACTTTAGACGGATGCCAAGCTTAGGTTTTATTTCTTTTATACTCAGACAATAACAAAATGCAATAAGCTTATTCCGCCACAGCTTGACACTGCAATTTATTTAAGTGCTATTCATACCTGCAATTAAATGCCAAAATTAATAACACTATTTAAAACAACAATTTGTAAAATGGCAAGGAGCCGGATACCGGACATAGGGCAAAACCAGCTGACAGACAAACAAAACATACATGTAACAATGGACAACCATAAACACAGTGGCCACACCAAGGACTACCACGCCCTTACCAAAGTGGCCACACCAACAACAAAAGTGACCACACCAAGGACTATACCCAGCCCTTTTACCAAAGTGGCCACAAAAAGGATTAACACGCCCTCACCAAAGTGACCACACCAAGGACAATCACGCCCTTTTACCAAAGTGGCCACATCCTTACCAACATAAAACACAGCTGAGCTAGGACAACCACGCTCAGGTGTATCCACACATGAACATTGTGGGGGTCTAGTGACCCCAATACAGTTCAAAAACATGTCACGCACCTTGCCTGAACCATTCACCTATGCACACTGTGCATCTATCAATGAAGTATTTAAAAAGTCCTACATAAAAATGCTATTCCCCAAGTTGGAAAACGAGGGGGAAGAATGGCCCCGGCGGAACCGCCGGGCACCCTAAATCTAACTTTACCATTAATTATAAGTGATAAAAAGAGAGAAGTGTATCCCAGTCCTAGTAACACATCATAAATTCCCCAAGTTGGAAACGAGGGGGACAGGTAAGATAGCCCGACCGAAACACGGATGGCACTATCGTAAGAAAAATTACATAACCTTGGCCATTACAACTAGAAATTACGTGATACAATTTTTTCTACAAATGAAATTATAATACATTTACTATTTTCCGTCATTTTCTGCGAAAAACTGCCCTTTCAAAGGTGGAGCAATAGGGGAGGAGGCGGGTTATAAAGTTTGGCTTCAATCACAAGCTGTGACAAAGTGACGCTAAGCAAGACAAATTTCCCTCCAAAAAGGTTAACAAGCGACTTGCCAATATTATGCTCTCATTGGCTGACCTTTCTAACTTACGGACCAATCAAATCGTTTTCGCCGCTACAGCTATGCTGATTGGTTGTTGGGCCGAACATCTGGACCCCCTAAACCAGTATAAATAGCTTCACACATCACAATTGCCAGAATGGGCCAGCACGTCCAACCGTTCACACACCACAGTACATGCACATTAGCCTGACCATCACGTATGCACGGCAACAGCCGATCCAATCCAAGCATGAACGCACAGACCAGGAAATGTGATATGGTATGCTGAGTATAAAGCATTTGATCATAAAATTGATAAAATGAATTATCGTGTCATTAGTCAGCATAGCAAATGAGTCATCATCAAATCCCTCATCTACAAACAAGACATTTAAATAAAGAACTGTTATTTATATTTGCTAATATTAAAACAATAAAACAGAATTTCACATGTATCACACCATTTTTAACCCATCCCAACCATGCAGATAGACTTACTACAGCCTTGGGGGGAAATGAAAGTGCAAAATAACAAACAAAGTAAAAAACAAAATTCATACGCTTTAAAATCCTGGAGCATATCTACATTTTAAAGTTCATGACTTCAAATGTTTGACTGATAGATACTGACATAGATACTGACATACACACCAGTGTAATTCATAGAGCTGCATAAGCACAAAAAGTAGCTAAGCACAACAAAATTATGCTTACCGGAATAAGGTTACCAGCCAAACTACCATGTCACATGTACAATTTGTGTCTGGTATCCTGCTCATTTCTGCTAAGCAGACAATTGTTAAGCAATATTTTCTGCTTAGCAGCTCTGTGAAATTGGGCCATGGTTAACACAAAAAACAGCAATCCGCATTTATGACACCACCACAATAATGGCAATAAATAAGCCTACAAAATACTATCAACAATAATCTTTTACACCAGGTATGTACATAACTTAACCATTATTGCTTCGTCCTTCCGATGGGACGTAAAGTCGTGTGTTGTCAGGGTACTGTGCTTATTAATAACTATCAATGCACAATAAATACCCCAGTGCACGTATTATCACTGAACTAAGAGAAGGAGTCGCCCCGGTGTTTCCGACATCCAATGCACTTCATGCCTCATCATGCTCATCTAATGCTGAGCAGGCTTTGATGAAAATCATCATAGAAATATAAGCAAACAAGTTCAGAGATAAGCAGAAGCAGCAATGGACAAACATTCACAAACAAACAACTAACTTTATACAAAAGAGGCCTACGATGGATGGATATGGTGTAGGTAATATTGGCTGTAGTTTATGCACTCTCTCTCAGTCTCAACTCTTTAATCACACCCGATCAGCATGGAGGTAGTATCGTTTATCAACAACGAAATATTAGTTAAAAACCACAGGCCTATGTATGTCACCTTTTACCTTCGAAAGTGTTCATCAAATCTTCAAATCCCCACTTGACGAGGTTCTTTCTCATTTTCTCCATCTTGGTCGGTGATCATCAAAGCCATTCACGTGTACTGCTGCCTGCATGCTGCTGTAGTTAGGGTACACACAGTATGTTACAGCAGGTATGTTGTTTTTTGTATCTTTGACTTTTGCCTCTTGAGGGCGCTATTTTCAGCTGAGCCACAAACAATTGAGCCACATTGTAAAACTAAAGTTAAGATTTCCAAGCCCCTTTTTGTCATCTAAATTTGTCCATTCCATTCTACCACAGACCTTGGACACAGGTAAATACATCTTTCAGAATCATAGTTCCGTATGCAGTAATTTTAGGTGTTTTGGACTATTTTCAATAGTTTTTTTTGATGACTTATTTAATTAAGTTTTTCTAACGTTTTTTGGAGTTAAAAGGCACATGTTTAATCAGAATCTATTTCGTGATAATTTGTTTGCACAGATTAATGTTACTTCAGTTACTTGAAACTAAATGAGTTTATTGTTCTTTAACCTACAGTTTTTACGTGAACACACAGTGAACACACAGTGAACACACAGTGAACACACAGTGAACACACAGTGAACACACAGTGAACACACAGTGAACACACAGTGAACACACAGTGAACACACAGTGAACACACAGTGAACACACAGTGAACACACAGTGAACACACAGTGAACACACAGTGAACACACAGTGAACACACAGTGAACACACAGTGAACACACAGTGAACACACAGTGAACACACAGTGAACACACAGTGAACACACAGTGAACACACAGTGAACACACAGTGAACACACAGTGAACACACAGTGAACACACAGTGAACACACAGTGAACACACAGTGAACACACAGTGAACACACAGTGAACACACAGTGAACACACAGTGAACACACAGTGAACACACAGTGAACACACAGTGAACACACAGTGAACACACAGTGAACACACAGTGAACACACAGTGAACACACAGTGAACACACAGTGAACACACAGTGAACACACAGTGAACACACAGTGAACACACAGTGAACACACAGTGAACACACAGTGAACACACAGTGAACACACAGTGAACACACAGTGAACACACAGTGAACACACAGTGAACACACAGTGAACACACAGTGAACACACAGTGAACACACAGTGAACACACAGTGAACACACAGTGAACACACAGTGAACACACAGTGAACACACAGTGAACACACAGTGAACACACAGTGAACACACAGTGAACACACAGTGAACACACAGTGAACACACAGTGAACACACAGTGAACACACAGTGAACACACAGTGAACACACAGTGAACACACAGTGAACACACAGTGAACACACAGTGAACACACAGTGAACACACAGTGAACACACAGTGAACACACAGTGAACACACAGTGAACACAGTATACCAGGAGAGAGTTGTAACCTAAGATTAAGAACGAGGAAACTGTACAAGCCATGACTGAGAAGAGCAATAAAACTTTAAGACGTGAACTGTACAAACTGAAACTCTCAATAATTTATTGTCGTGTACATACTTTGTACATGTCGCCGCCACACAGTACACAAACACATTCGCCCAATCACATGGTTGGCTTTACCAAATTAAAAGGTAACAAATACACAACGCACTGTATTGCATACGTTTCTTGTGGTAAAAGTTACGCGGGTTAAGTAAAGACTTTAAAAGATTACATGGTTAAGTAAAGACTTTAAAAGATTACATTACATAAGTCATGTAAATATAAATCATTACATTTAAATTTTGTTTCTTTTAACTTACACAACAATTTTGTACTTTATTTCCCCGAATTTGTACTTAAATTGTGTATTATTTATTTAACAAAACAGGTTTTACTAAGTTTTTTTTTACCATTCATTTTGTGTGTGTATGGAGAATGGAATCTCTAGTGTCGATGAAAATGAATTTTTTGAAGTAATGGACCATTTGAAATGCAAAAAATTTGCCACAGATTCCACACTGAAAGGAATCCTAACTGAGATTGCGCACAAAGAGCTTATTCAGAAACCATTGTTTGTTGCTGATTGCTGGAGCCCTGTGCTGAAACCCCTCAACCTGACCTGGGAGCAGATTCTCAAGCTGTATGCAAAACTTCGTCCGACAACACGAAAAGTCTTGAAGACACTTCAGCTTCCGCATGACATGAGTGCAGATGAAAGTTGTCTGGCTTCGTTTCTAGAGGAGTTTGTACAAGACATGGATTTTGATCTCCTTGGGCGATTTGTGCGCTTCTGCACAGGTTCAGACTTGATGGTAAAAAAACACCATAACTGTCAGATTCACAGCCTCACTTGTCCGTTGCCCAACATCACACACATGTGGATGTGTGTTAGAAATACCTAAGTGTTATTCAAGTGAGCCGTATGTGACATTCCGATCTGAATTCACAAGTGTCTTAGAGTAACTACTGGCAAATGGATATTGTTTGAACCATTGTTTCACAGATCTATGACAGGACTGATGCACAAAGTTCTAGTTGTATTTTTGTTACGAAAGATTATTGTATGAAATCTTAAAGTATTTGTATGTTCTCGTCAGAAAGGTCATTTTTGGACTTGTATATTGTTTTCCTTTTGTTTTTATAACTTTAACGAACACTTTAAAAAACAAAAGTTTGATGTTAGAGATTAAAGCACTCCTGACACTTTGAACTAACTGTTAGGCTATCGACCAGAGAGAAATATGGTTTGAAACTTTTTTATTTGTCTTCATTTAGATTTTTTCTTCATTTAAAGCATTTGTTTTTATAACTTTAATGAATACTTTTAAAAAACAAATTAGTTTGTTGTTAGAGATTAGAGCAACTGTAAAGCACTCCTGACACTTTGAACTAACTGTTATATAGGCTATCGACCAGAAAGAAATATGGTTTGAAACTTGTTTATTTGTCTTCGTTTAGATTTTTTCTTCATTTAAAGCATTTGTTTTTATAACTTTAATGAATACTTTTAAAAAACAAATTAGTTTGTTAGAGATTAGAGCAACTGTAAAGCACTCCTGACACTTTGAACTAACTGTTAGGCTATCGACCAGAGAGAAATATGGTTTGAAACTTTTTTATTTGTCTTCGTTTATATTTTTTCTTCATTTAAAGCATTTGTTTTTATAACTTTAATGAATACTTTTAAAAAACAAATTAGTTTGTTGTTAGAGATTAGAGCAACTGTAAAGCACTCCTGACACTTTGAACTAACTGTCAGGCTATCGACCAGAGAGTAATATGGTTTGAAACTTTTTTATTTGTCTTCGTATTCTACTTTTAAAGCGTTTAAATTTTACTTTTTATTTATATCTTATAATAGTGCTGAGTGAATTGAAGTTTGTACTGTTAACTGCCGAGAGGACTTTGTGTGACAAAATTTTAGAACAACTCTTTAATTTTATCAGATTATTTAAGCATGAAGAATTCAAAATGTTTATGACGGAGTAAAAAATTGCTATCTTAGTTTTGGATGGTATTCACAATTACAACGAATGACTGGCGACAACTTTTTTGAATAACTCAGTAAAATGTGTTGGTTTAGTTTGTTTTAGTTGGTTTGGTTTGGTTTTTAAGCTTTTGAAGTTTTAAAGCTTACAAATACGGAGGTCCAAATACGGAGGTGCAGAGCAATTGTGTTAAAAGTAGATTTGCATTGCGGTTCAGTATATTCATTATTGTTTGTTTACATTATCCCAATTATGAGTCAAGCGACTCCCGTCGCTGATTGTGTCAAGTGTTTTAATATCCAAATGCATTTTTTTTCTTTTTACTTCCTACCATTACATTTAGTCATGTCTTTGGCTTTTAAGGACCTGAGATGTTGAATAAACAAAATCTACAAGATACATATATCAGCGTGCAGATAAAGAAGGACTGGGCAATGGATGATAAAGTATCTTTTCTTTCTTTACGCTAGCCAGTTGTCGAGTTCTCTGTGAATGTGGTTGCGTAAAATGAGGTATAACTCAAGAGCAGACTCGGGTGTTTCGGGATACACGATTTCATTCTCTGTCATAAACTGTAGGCAAATATTAAAACATCCTGATCACAGGGAAAATCCCTTGAAACACAGTGCTGTAAACACGCATGTATCTGTCTTTGGTTCACTTCAACTAGGAAACTTGTTCGGCCAGACAGCTCTGGGATTGTATACAGGACGAAAGGCTGACCATTGGGAACGTTTGCATTTCGAGTTCTGGCGATGTGATGGGTGTTCCAAATGCGGACAACTTCATCAAGACCGTTCTGAAAGAAAAACAAAACACAATGTTTAGTTCAAAGGTTTTAAGCAGACATGTTACGAGAATAGATAGGTAATTCCGACATGGAGTTCTCATTTCATTAATAAACACGTTACGATAATTCGTATTGGGTGGGGGGGGGGACGTGAAAGTGATCCAACACAACCTCAAACTCGGTATCACATAGTCTTCATTTTTCTTTAATATAACACCCCAAAATTCATTGCAAATAAAAATGGGCATTTGTAAAGGGGTCGAAAGTTGCATTTAAGCTCGTTTAACAAACAGTCTGCTACTGCCTTGAGGCAGCTGCCTTAGTTTCAAGGATCCCAACGTAGATATAGTGATCGATTATGTGAAGTATTATAACAGATTTAACCAGAAATATTGTTATTGGTCTTAAAAATAGCATGTTAGAGCGGCCAAACTAATCCTATTCGTTCACACGTAAATTGTATTTCTGTGTTTTTACTTTTACATCCAAACTTGTGCTACGTAACAATATAAAGACTTCCAGTTACCTGAATCAACTTCATGAAGCAGAATTGAAGCAAATTCTTATCGATGAAGTCTCCTGTGAAATACCCTTCGTCTTTGAGAAGACCGAAAAGGTCCATCCAGTACTGTGCAAATTCTCTTCGTAGAGTGCCCCACCATCGTTCTATTTTCTGATTGTGTTGACTCGTTCCGTACAGAAACGCTTTTCTTTCATTACCATTCAGAAAAATATGCATGTCTCGTACAGTGCCATTCTCTGTTCCTAGGTCAGCCCGGACAAGTTTCGGGCATCCCATGCGATTCCTTACTGCCTCCACGTAGTAACCTGCTACCACCTGTGGGTTGTTGTTAGTGGTGTAAGCTTTCAGCCAAATTACAGCCCGGGAAAAGCCATCAATGCATCCGTGAATACAGAAGCCGTAGTGCTTTAATTTATCATACCCGTCCATATGCCAAAGGAAATCTGGGCCTCTCGCAAAGTATGCACGCCGTTTCAGTCTATTTCTGAGCCTACTTGAAACTCCCTCGGGATCTACAATTTTCAGCAGCAAACGTACAGTTTCCTTGTCCACGGTCAGCCCAGCTTGGACACACTTCAAATGCAGCCATCTGTATCCTTGGTGATTTCCTTGGTGATTTCCTTGGTTTGTCTGGATATTAACAATGAACATTGCCACATCTAACAAGTCAGATTTGTGTTTTCTCCTGAAAGTCCAAGTTTGCTCAATCCACGCTTTAGGGTCCGCATACTGATAATGATTCCGTGATTTGCTGCCAAAGAGCACAGGATTTCCCTATAATTTAATCCAAGCTGGAAATAAACTTGCATCAACAAATCCTGCTCCATGTTGTCCAACATTGGAAAAATCCCGACAATTGCACGACTTAACGTCCTTATGAATGACAACCTGCCCCAATGTCCGTTTTCAATTACAAAATTGGAAGTGGCGGCCGCAAGATAATAAGTGGCGGCCGCAAAATAATAAGTGGCGGCCGCAAGATAATAAGTGGCGGCCGCAAGATAATAAGTGGCGGCCGCAAGATAATAAGTGGCGGCCGCAACTTACTAAGTGGCGGCCGCAAGGTAATAAGTTGTGGCCGCAACTTACTAAGTGGCGGCCGCAATTTACTAAGTGGCGGCCGCAAGATAATAAGTGGCGGCCGCAAGATATAAGTGGCGGTGCTGTGAAATACATCTCATTCAGTGAAACATAATGCACTTGTCAAGTGGCACCAATGGGCTTCATATGAAGAGGCTGCAGAGCCATGATAAAACTGGAGATACTTTTATGTGTGTATATTGCATGAAGAGGCTGCAGAGCCATGATAAAACTGGAGAGGGGCTGAAGAGCCACGATAGTACTGAAGACAATATTCCCTTTTGTATGTTGATTTTTATAACAAGGGCACTTCAGGGCCATTACAATACTGGAGATAACTTGTATTGCATGAACCTTAGAGTCATGATAATGCTGAGTTGGCACAAAAGTGATTTACAGAACTACAAAAAGTGTATACATATTTTTTCCCAGGTGCCCAGGAAGGATTTGTCAAAATCAATCACAGACCCAGTCATGAAGGAACTGTTCAACTAACTTCCTAAAGTGGTGATGGAGGACAGAGCAGACTCTACAGTACAACAGTACTCCAACGGTGGAAAGCGTGGGCAACAGCAAGATCACTCAGACAGTGAACTCTGTCTCCCCGGTAACTACTGCATTCTACAATATCGCATGGGCACACAGGTTAGCATCTATTGAACCCCCTACGGAGCACATGTTATAACCAAGATCAGTACACGAGGCAGCAAAGCGCTCTCTTAAAACCAGAGCTAACCATTGGAAAGAACCCCTGTCACTGGAAACTATTCAGCAGATATTTCACAAATTCCATTTAATACGTCCGACCTGTACCATCTAAGGACACCTACCATCATTGTCGTCGGGTATGCAGGCTTCTTCAGATTCAACGAACTTGCACATCTCAAGAGATCTGACTTAGGCCTAGTAATTGCGAATACTTACGTCAGTATTTTCGTTGAAAAGAGCAAACAGACAAATATAGGGAAGGTTCATGGGTAATCACCAGCCGTTCAGGGGGCAATACCTGTCCCGTTTCAACTTTGGAGCGTTATCTATAGCATTAGCTCAGATTCCAGACCCTTCAGAAGAGTACATTTTTCGCTCTATTATAACGGGATTTCGTTATTCAAAGGTTACTATCACCAACAACAGGGTACAAGTAAAATAGTGGAAAACGTTATTTTAACGATCTGAACTTCTGTTTAATTCCTACATCATTTTGTATCAACAGTTGCCATCTTGGAAACTACCCCCAATCCCACAATGCATCTTAATTAGTATGGAGAGCCAAAAGAGGTTACTACATGTATAAAGGATAAGTACAGTATATGTACAGTCTGCTACACTCCCCCCTCCTAAAAAAATGCACGAACAGAGAAAAAATTGTTGAATGAAAACTTCTTTCCCTGAACCATTTGATATAAAGATAAACCAGTGTCTCCTCTGGGAATAACTAACAGTGTCTTCGGGTTTCATAAACAAAGCGTTTTTTGTTTTTTTTAGCTTTCTTCCTCATCAAATCAGTAAAGAACATAAATATCAGAAGTGGTTTTCTTCTCTACATAAATCTTAATCAAGAATAAACAAAACTGTTCAGTGATTTTCTGAAAAAACGAGTGTCTGTTGAATACACAATCACTAGAAGTTGTCCTCATCTCTACTGTGACGATGAGTATGTATAAAAGCTTGTTGACCTCTTTTCACTTTACATGTTGTCTTTGAAAAGAAAAACATCACATTTTCCTTATGTGTAAACAAAAAATTCACTGGAGGTATAACATAATGATAAACTGCATTTTTGTGTTCCAGCACAGCTTGAAAAACACTGCAGTACATAGAGTCCGTTATCAACTTAAGTGTTTTTTGTGAGAGTTATTTTGGAACAGGTTTAGTCTGATCAATGTGCACGATAAGTTCTCTGTGAGGTGTACCAACACTTTCCAGTTTTAAGTTAACAGGTGTCAATTGTTCCAACACAACAAAAGGTCCTTTCCAGCGAGGTGCGAGTTTGGCACAGAACTTTTTGTTTGCATCTGATTGTGGATGAGTGTTCACCATGACATGGTCACCCGTCTTCACTGTTGGAGTAGAACGTGCTTTATCATAGTAGTGCTGTCGTTTGCACCGAGCTCGCTCCTTCTGAACATCAGCTTGTTTGCGAATTTCCTCAACATTGGTTTCAGCATTCGGGAATGCCCAATTTGTTAACAAGGGGCGATCTCAAATGGCGTCCCAACATTAACATCGCGGGTTCAACACCTGTAGTCTCATGAGTAGCAGAGTTCAATGCGAATGCAAACTCAGAAACATGTGTATCCCAAGTACGGTTATCAGAGCCAGTAAATGCTTGCAACATGCCTTTAATGTTTCGATTGACACGTTCAACCCAGTTGCTTTGGGGATGGTAGGGTGATATAAACAATTGTTCAACTCCCCATGAGCTGCAAACTGAAGCAAGGGCACGGCTAGTAAATTGTGGTCCATTGTCTGAGAGAAGGGAACGGGGTGCCCCATACCTACTGAAGAGTTGGCGGACGAGGGTCCATTTGGTGTAGTGGTCTACGGCTACCAACAAGTACTCATGACCAGCATAGCTTTTAGGCAGTGGGCCCATGAGGTCAACAGCCACAACTTCCCACGGTGTCTCGGAGCGTGTAGATAACATATAGCCCGCTGGTTTACGGAAAATTGGTTTCGTCGCAAGTATGACAAGCTCGAATAAAGCTACGAACTGATTGCGTCATACCTTTCCCCCTGAGACATTGGCGTTTAATACGATGCAGTGTTTTTGTTCTGCCTTGGTGACCTGCAGAAGGTTTGGCATGGCATTCCAACATAACATCGCGTTGAAGTGAGTGGGGAACAACGATGGACCATGACGACTGAGAATAGTGCAACAGGATACCATCATGCACACGATATTCAGTGGCTAATCGTGAAGTGCGGTTGGCAAGATCTTTATTTCGGGGAATTACACCAGTCTGAAGGTAGCAGAGTATCGGGGATAGCTCTGAATCCTGGGACTGTTCCTCGCGGAGGCGGTCACGACTGAACATGGTAGATGGATGAACGTTCTTTGTAGCGGTTGTGTTCCACTCCATTTCTTTGTGATTTACCCAGCGTTTCTTCCTACATATGGTGCAGGAGTAGCGTGCAATTGTTTCTGCTCGTTTCTTGCGAATGTGGACACACTTCTGATGAAACCAGGCACGGCAATCATCACACTGAATCCAATTGACTATATCATCCTGGGGGTCAAGACATATGGTTGCTGCACATGATTCAGTTTCGTCCGCAGCATTGTGTTGAGACATATCAGAGGCAGAGTCATCATTGGAAATAGTGACAGAACTTGGCACAGACGTATCGTGTGAAGGCGTGGAAATCAGGGTCTGAACCACTCCTACCACATGCTGAGGTTCACTTAGGCGTGAGAGTGCGTCCGGCACAAAATGTAGAGGGCCAGGGCGATAGACGACATCAAATGCAAAGTCCTGGAGTCGGAGGACCCACCGTGCAAGTCTTCCTGTCTGTTTGGACTTGCGAAATAACCAACAAAGGCTTTGGTGGTCAGTCACAACACGGCAGTGGTTTCCCTCAAGGTATGGACGCCACTTTTCAAGTGCCCACACTACAGCGAGACATTCCTTTTCTGTTGCACTATAATTTCGTTCTGGACTTGTGAGTGCACGGCTAGCAAATGCGATAGTGCGTAAGCCATCTTCTTGTTTCTGGAGGAGAACAGCACCCAGTCCGGAGTTGCTCGCATCTGTATGTACAGAAAAGGGCGAGTTGTCATCAGGATAACCGAGTATCGGTTCTGTTGTGAGGGTCTGTCGGAGTATATCAAAAGCAGCTTGGCATTGTGGTGACCAAACCCATTTCTGTCCCTTGCGACGTAAGTTATACAAGGGGTCTGCCACTTCTGATAGATTTGGGATGAACTTTTGATACCATGCCACCATACCCAGAAATCGTTCAAGTTGCTTGATGTTGGTTGGAGTTGGATAGTTCAAAATTGAAGCTATCTTATCTGGTTCTGGTTTAAGTGACGTGGTGGGTGCCATTTATTACTGCCTCGACATATGGACCACTGTATTTGCTACCCACAACATCATGTGGCACGTTGTGAGATGGAGTTTGGACAAAGTTCACTCGGTTCGTGGTGTCATTAGGTTTAGATTGGAAAGTTTTTGGTCTGGTTGTCGGAGCTGTGTCACTTGGGGTGAACGACGGTCTCTGTCTGTTTGTCGTATCAGTATCGCTCCTTGGATTTGACGCTGGTTGTGTACACTCAGATACTTTGTGTCCAATCTCATGACAGCGATAAATCTCATAACAGCGATAACAAACAGTTGTATACTGTCCTGGTCTACTCTGTCTCTGCAGTGGTTTGTTTTGACTTACATTTGTAGTTGTTCTCTGCGGTGGTTTGTTTTGACTTACATTTGTAGTTGTTCGGCTCACTGACTGATAGTTTGAGGTTTTGTATGGTTGAGACGTATTGGTAGAGCCATGGGTTGGGTTGTGTCGGTGTTGCCAGCATCTGTTATATTTGAACGACGATGCAGTAGGAATTCATCAGCGGCTCTTGCGACCACTATGACTGAAGTTAGTTTACGCTCTCAACTTCAGGCGCAGTGTCTCATCCGACACTGTTGACAAGAACTGGTCAATCAAAACAAGATTCATGCACCGCTTTACATCTGGTGTCTCGTCAGCCTTTTCTACAAACTCGAGCCATTTGTAGAAATTGAGTTGTAAGCGATTGGCAAACTCTTCGAATGTTTCATCTCGCTTTTTTGAATCTGACTTGTATCCGACACGGTAGGCCTCAGGAGTCAGGCAATATCTCCTCTTGATTATTTCAACTATTTTATCAAAGTCCTGCTTGTCGGTCTCACTGAGGGAGTGAAAAGCTTTCTGGGCTTTCCCTGTCAGGTAAGGTTCAAGGAGTGTCGGCCAGTCCCTTTTTTCCTTTTTTGCTGCCTTAGCGAGTCGCTCAAAGGTGGCAAGATAACAAGTGATGTCATCCTCTGAACCCAACTTATGGAAGGGTGGGTCCCAGCTGGACTATTGGAGGTTTTTTCGCAGCCTGGGTAACTGCTTCCACAAGCGACTTGCACAATGCACAATTGATCTGTTTCAGATCGGCGATTGGTTTCGAGTTCTTGGATAACCCGGATTGGATCCGATGTGCCAATACTCTGTGTATCCGGAGCCTTTTCCTCAATTAGATGTGGGAGTTCACACAAACATGAGATGCGATCTTGTTTTGTTTTTATCTCATTAACATCGATATGATTAAGTTCACACAGTTTGGCAATGTGTTCTGCTGTGAAGCGGCGAAGGTATGAAGAGGTTGTTGACATGATTATGTTGACTTTGTCTCAATCATCAATCAAAGTTCAAACAAACTTCCACTTTCTCACGATATAGTGCCCAACTTTTGCTGGACGGTAGTCACAGGGACACTCACTAACTAACCCAGTGTAGCTCACACTTCGATAGCAAACGGTAGTCAGAGGGATACTAATAAAGTTACAGTTCTTGTACATTCAACATGATCGTAATCTGATCGCTAAAATCCACAAACATCCACTTGCCCATAGAAGGATCCTGCCGACTACGCCAGTATAACGGGATTTCGTTATTCAAAGGTTACTATCACCAACAACAGGGTACAAGTAAAATAGTGGAAAACGTTATTTTAACGATCTGAACTTCTGTTTAATTCCTACATCATTTTGTATCAACAGTTGCCATCTTGGAAACTACCCCCAATCCCACAATGCATCTTAATTAGTATGGAGAGCCAAAAGAGGTTACTACATGTATAAAGGATAAGTACTGTATATGTACAGAGTCTGCTACACTATCACTAAACGTAAAGGCTGTTGGGCCCTAAGGAAAGACAAACAAAATTCTTTCACTAGGGCTAGATAACTATTTCTCGAAATGTTGAACGAAATTAATGAGATATAAGTAGATACGGGTTACAGTCTGCGCTCTGGAGGAGCAACCCTCGCAGTTAATAGAGGCATTCCAGACAGACTATTCAAGAAACATGTTAGTTGGATGTCAGACTCAGCCAAAGATTCCTACATTAAAGAGGCAATGGCAGAAAGGTTCAGAGTTCAAAATCATTGGGTCTTTAGTGAGGTTTAAAAATATGAATTACCTCGTCTTATTGATAGAGCAACGTGAATTAAACAAACAATTGTTGTTACTTCCAAAGACAATAATATGTATTATACCTTAATTATACCTTAATTAAAGTAATAAAACTAACTTCCACTAAGTTGCCAATATTCAAATAAATAACCTTCATATTTATTTTTGTTTTATTATATTTTTTTTTTAATTAGAGCTTACGAAAGATTAGTGCTTAAAATAACGCATAAATACTGTCATTTCATAGACTGATAGATGACGCAAGAGTTAAAATAAGTTGTTGTTATTATAATTTTTGCAGCCCCGTTCTTTACCGCTGCAATGTCTGTCGGTGGCCAACCCAAAGTTGTAAACAATTGGTGTGATGTTTGGGTTATTGAGAAGTGTTATTTCGTTCGGTTGAACCGGGTGAATTAGAACGAAATGTAGTTCTCAATAAGGTAAAATCACTCCGCTGTACGCGGATGAAGATAGGAGAAAATGGGAAGTATAAAAGGAGGTGCTTGGGAATTAGCACGGGCCATGTGCGCACCGGCAGGCTCGATTCGTAAACACAATTTATTAACTTTGTTCCGATGGAACCCAGAAAGAACCAGTTACTATAAGAAGTTCCGTTGTATAGTTACGTTGAGTAATCTATTAAACCTTATAGGACAAAATGCAGTCCTTTTAAAATTAAAGATGTATAATGTATATTTAGGCGGGGTTTTCCAGAGTATGTTCTCGAAAGAGTTTTTATATCTGGTTTTTCACTCCGCAGGCTAGGGCATCAGAGGGGGGTAACGTTACAAAGAAGTAATTGTGTAATGGTTACACACTCGGATGATATACGATCCCTTTTTCTAAATATATGGGTAAATTAATTAATTAGCGATTTGTTACACATTGTAAATACTAATAGCCTATTCAAGAAGTAGAAAGAAGAAGAATAAAATGGGTCAGCAATGTCTGTCGGTGGCCAACCCAAAGTTGTAAACAATTGGTGTGATGTTTGGGTTATTGAGAAGCTCATTTTCTTAATCAAGATCAGATATTTTAAATGACAGCATCAACAGGCAAATTTCCAATGTCCTTAACTTGTTTGTCACAAAGTGTGCCACACCATCATGGATGATAATTATGTTGATTCTGCCAAATTGAACCTCTTGAATATTTCACACCATCCACAATAACAGACTGGGCCTGTACATTTGTATGCAGATGATACTCAACTGTATCTTTCATTTGATTTAAATTGTTCTGATGAGCAATCTGAACGCAAACGTGTTGAGCAATGTGTTTCTGATATAAAGTCATGGATGACCAATAATAAATTAAAACTCAATGATGATAAAACGGAACTGCTCATAATAACGTCTAAACATAACCAAGACAAAATAATAAATCACCAGATGCAAATTGGCACTGCTACTGTTACATCGTCTGCAAATGCTCGCAATCTTGGGATCATGTTTGATAACACTATGTGCATGGAATCCCATGTGAAGAACATTTGTCAATCTGCTTTTTACCATATTAGAAACATTAGCAGCATTCGTAAAGTCCTCAATAAAAAGTCTGCCTCTATCCTTATACATGCTTTCATTACATCCAGGCTTGATAATGGAAACTCATTGCTTTATGGTATTAACAAGCATCTTATCAAAAAACTGCAAAATGTCCAGAACGCTGCTGCTCGGGTATTATCTAAAACACGTAAATATGATCACATCACACCTGTGTTGAAACAGCTTCACTGGCTCCCAGTCTGTCAAAGAATTAAATTCAAAATCATTTTGCTTGCCTGGAAAGCTATGAATGATAGGGCTCCTCCCTATCTCAAAGAAATTCTCTCACCATATACGCCAACTCGCAATCTTCGCTCTACAAACCAACTTCTTTTAACTGTCCCTAATACAACCACTTCCAACGGCGTTCGCGCTTTTTCTGTATCTGCACCCACTCTCTGGAACTCTCTTCCTTTACATATCCGAGCTACAAAGTCTCTGGACATTTTCAAAACATTGCTAAAAACTCACCTGTTCAATATTTATTATGATTGACTATCTGTTTTGTTATTTTTTCCACTTGTTTTTGCCGACACATTTATGTAAATCTGTTTTATTCAATGTGCTCTTATTTCTTTCTAAGCTACGTAATTTGTAATCTTTTTGGTTACTCTTTCTGTTTTTAGTTTTTGTTTGGTTTTTATGCGCCTCGGAATAAGTTTAGTCTTAGATAGATGGCGCTTTACAAGTTTTAATTATTATTATTATTATTATTATTATTACCAGGTGATCAGTGTCTAAAGCTGTCAGATTACCAACAAGATTGTGTATATCTGGATGGAGCATGGTAAGCGAGAGACTTTGATACATGGGTAATAATAATAATAATAATAATAATATTTAAAATTTATATTGCGCCCCTTACATACAAAATGATCAAAGGCGCAGCAGAACACATGTTAAAAAGCACAGAATGGAAGAAAACGACAAAGAAAAAAGACTGATCACCAGGCCAGTGCCCAAACAAAAGTATGGGGATACGTCTGTCCCGCCATACCTCCATACCTCCATACATCACTGTTAACAATATTGATGAGTCGTGTCAGAGTATGCTTCGTATCTTCAATCCAACCTCCGAAAATGCAGTCAGAAGATTTATTATGAAAACATCTAGTAAGTCCTGCTCCTTGGATCCAATCCCAACATCCTTACTGAAGAACTGTATTGACATCCTTCTACCAACTATCACTAATACCATCAATCTATCCCTTGCATCTGGACACATTCCTCAAGAAATGAAGTCTGCTGTGATATATCCAGTCATAAAGAAAAGTAACCTTGATCCTGAGGTTCTTAATAACTATCGGCCAATTTCTAGTCTACCATTCATCTCCAAGATCCTTGAGAGTGCTGCCTCGTTTCAACTGATTTCCTACCTTGAAGATGGCAACCTTCATAGCAAAATCCAGTCAGCATACCGACACCATCACAGTACTGAGACTGCATTAGTGCGAGTGCACAATGACATACTCCGAGCTATCAATGATAAAAAGGAAGTTGTACTTGTCCTCTTGGATTTATCCGCTGCTTTCGACACACTCGACCATAAATTTCTACTTGACCGTCTTTTGAACAGATATGGTGTTTCTGGTCATGCACTTGACTGGTGTGCTTCATACCTCTCAGAGCGAAGTCGGACTGTGTCTGTCGGCAAATCACAATCAAAACAGTATCCCCTTGATTTTGGTGTACCTCAGGGATCAGTTATTGGCCCAAAGTTATTCACACTCTATACAGCTCCTATAGATGACATATTGGAGGCACATGGCATACAGGGAATGATCTATGCTGATGACACACAGCTCTATAAGGTATTTGATCAGTCAACCCGAGATGCTGCCCTTACTGCTGTTGAAGCCTGTTTAGCTGATATAAAAGCGTGGACAGTTTCTAACAAGCTTTTGCTGAACGACTCTAAAACTGAAGTCATCCATTTTACATCATCCTTCCGTAAGTCTCAGCCTTTGCGCCACATACAAATAGGAAGTTCACTGATCAAACCTGCAACGGAGGTTCGAAACCTTGGTACAAAACTTGACCATCACTTAACTATGTCAAGTCATGTTAACATGGTGTGCCGTAATGCTACGCAGTCGCTGAGAACCATTGGTCAACTACGAAAGTTTTTAAATCGCAAAACCACTGAAATGCTTGTACATGCATTCATATCTTCTAAGCTGGACTACTGCAACTGTCTTCTTGAAAGATTATCCAACAAAGAAATTGCCAAGCTACAACGCATCCAAAATATGGCTGCAAGACTTGTTGTCCGTGCTCGGAAAAATGATCACATACAACCTATCCTGCAAGATCTTCACTGGCTTCCTGTAAAGAAACGTATCTTATTCAAAGTTCTCCTGACAGTTTACAAATCCCTCAATAACATGGCTCCGATCTACATTAATGATCTTCTTATTCGATACATTCCTTCACGCTCCTTGAGATCCAGCACCAAAGAACTTCTCCAGATACCTGTTGCCTCCCGTGTGTCATCATCCAGCTATGGAGATAGGTCTCTTTCCATTGCAGCACCAAAGGCTTGGAACAATCTTCCTGAACAAATTCGACTTTCAGAAACCATCGTTGACTTCAATATGGCTTTGAAAACACACCTGTTCCTCTCTTAATTATATACAAATAATATTGTCTTACTCTTTTACAACCTTGTTCTTAGCCACACTGGGGATTGTATTTATCACTAATGTATCGCTTTGTTGGTTTAGTAATTTCTTATTTGTATTGGTTCAGGCTCAATAGGTTTTATATATAGGTTATCTTTGTTAAACCCACTGATATTGTATTTTGTGTTTTGTGTTGATCTTTTTAAAACTGTTTACTATTTACCAGATATGGTTATTTTTATCGATTTAAACTTTTTAAAATTTCGCTGTACTTGTCTTTAAATTAATTATATTTAGTCTCCTTTTACTCTTTAAAGGCCCTGTACACTATTGGTAAGATCGAAAAACACAAATGTTCACAGATTCACACATAACTTACATGATTTAAAGTAAGTAATGGTAGAAAGGGTTCCTTAAAATATTTCTCCCTAAAATGCTATCGTTTCTGAGAAATGAGTAAAACAATAGCGTGATAACAAACTCGATGTTTGAAAAACAGAAAACACATAAGGGTCTCTTTTCACTATTTTTTCGTGACCTCGATGACCAATTGAGCTCAAATTTTCACAGGTTTGTTATTTCATGTATATGGTTGATTACACAAAACATGAACACTGTCTGTGATTATTTTGTCAGCTCTGCCAATCCTGTAAAATACCTTTAAGTAATTGTTGTAAAGCGCCTCGGGGTTGGTTCAGCGTGAGGCGCTCTATAAATCTAATTATTATTATTATTAGATGTTTTAGATCTTCAATCAATGTCTGAGCAACAGCTGTAAGTTATTTCTATTGACATACTTTGATTCTGCAATGAGAGCTAACTGAATAACATAATACTTGGATCTGTGTTAAGCTTTGATGTTACCTAAAGTGTAGTAAAAGTAGAGATCTTGATTGTTTTACTACCCAATGGGTTAGTAATCTGGAAATCATCATGATACAACTGTATCTGCAGGACTGGGTTCTTTAACGAAAACACTGGATTGTTTTTGCACAAAGTGCCATCACCATAATCCTGCAAATACCCATGACAATCTCGACCAACACTTCACATAATGTCTGGATGATCCAACAGTTTTGACAGGGATTGTAGCATAGGCACATATTGATATGTTTTTGGCTGTCCATTGGGCTTTGTACCTATTTCATATGATACTGCTTCAATAAGTCCCATATGTCTCTTGAGGTATGCATTGAGATTATCCTCACTGAGTAATGGTCCAAGTCTTTCCACTGCTGGTAGGGAAGCAGACCACATTTCATGATGTGCAGATGGACAAGTACTTATACCATGATTATTTATAACTTGTTGAAATTTAGAAAGCAAATCTGCTTGTTGCATCTCCAACAAGTTAAACGTTTCTGAGAGCAAGGTTTTCATGGCAGTTTTAGGAAGCTTTTGTCTTTCCCTGATCTTTAAAATGAATTGAGCAAATGTGTCTCTAATGTCAAGATCATCATGGCCATTACATTCATCATGAACAGCCGTAAGGTTACTTGGTTCAATTAAAGTGATATTCACTTCTTCAAGTCATTTTCTTGGTTCCAATAATGGGATAAATAGTTATTTGGGTCGTTTACATATCCTGCATGATGATGAAAATACTTTGTATGTTTTCTCACACCCCTCTATTCCACATCTTACACAGAAATGGGGGTCATTACTATGGACTCAGCGAACATGTCTTAAAAGCTTTTGAAATGTCTGCCCCTGATAAATAATAATAAATAAATAATAAT
Organism: Leptasterias polaris; assembly: GCA_037783415.1. NCBI lineage: Eukaryota > Metazoa > Echinodermata > Asteroidea > Forcipulatida > Asteriidae > Leptasterias > Leptasterias polaris. The sequence goes on from JAZGTN010000036.1 coordinate 48,907, forward strand.
AAATCATTTGTAGAGTGCAGAAACTATGTTTATATATTGTACTGCGCTTCATTCAAGAACTCTTAGATGCTATACCACTACACAATGCTATACAATTCAAAGCATGAACATAATATAATTAAATCTATGTTTACAACAAATAGGTTTTTACTTTAAATTTAAAGCCATCTAATGATTGAGACTTTCTAATGTCCACAGGTAGCTTATTCCATAATCTAGGAGCTGCACAAAGAAATGATCGATCACCTAAGGTTACTTTTGTTCTAATTTGGGGGATCTTCAATGCCAATGTGTCTTGTGTACTACGAAGATTATGACCATTGGTTTGAGATTTAAAATCCAATAATTCAGTAATATAACTAGGAGCTTGATCATTAAGCGCTTTATAAACTATCATTAACATCTTAAATTCAATTCTTTGACGTATAGGCAACCAATGTACTTCTCTTAACAGTGGTGTTACATGAGCAAATTTAGGGAGATTACAAATCAATCTTGCACATGTATTTTGAACCCGTTGCAACTTTGCTATCTGTAAGTTTGGTAATCCATACGTGGACGACAGTTTTCATGCTATCGCTGATTTACATACACTAATAATTTGTGATTCCATGTTCAACTGAGTATCAAATAACACTCCTAAGTTTATTACGTTATGGGATGGTATTATAGCAGTGTCACCTACTGATATACCGTTTGACTTGAACTTAGATACCTGACGTGTAGTGCCAATAATTCCTTTTATCACCCTAAGGATAAAAGGCCTTATACTCAGCGTAACCTTCATTGTACACAGTCTGTTTCCGGGCATACCCACAGCGTTTTTCTTACAAGCAATTTTAATTGTTTTTCCCTGTGCATCCATGGCATAGTTTGCAAAAAATCACTTGCTGGGTTTCTGGGTCATGCTGTGTTGCAATTTAACAATGTAGCAAATCAGTGTATTACATTTGCTTTTGTTTTAACCAATCATGGTGATTCCCCCCATCAGGATTTTTTTTTTGGCGGGCTTATTATTTTATCTGTCACTTCGTCACAGTCTTTCAATGTGGTAAGATATGAATAATTTTAGTCTTTGATTTAGCTTTCAAGGTCAATTTTTCCAGTTTCGTTTTGGGATAAAGCTTGCAAGCAGTGCAGGAGACTGTTCATAAAATTTTCGCTCCAGAAGGAGTATTTAATACGGAATAGAAAATTTTCCAGTTTCGTTTGGGATAACAACTTTGGCCAGCATACGGAAATCATGCCTCGAGTTAGACGGCGTCCGGCTCGGTTTGACGATGTCGATGAGGAAGGCGCCTATCCAATGGACAGACGTTCCACGATGCAGTCGGCGGCTGTGAATAAGAAAGGCCAAGGGAAACGGAAAGCTAATGTGAGGGCATCATCGGCACAGCCGGCCTTGATCACTCTCAATACCGGCACGGCTTCGTCTTCCCCTCGGCCGCTATCAAGTCAAGGCCCGCCGCCAATAATTTCGCCACCAGGGATCCAGCATCAGGCTATTATACCGCCGGCAAACACCGGGGCAACCTATGCTTCTACTTTAAGGGATGAAACAGTGACGTTCAACGGTTTGCAGCCCGGCGAGGCGGTGGTCGCCCCTCCGGTTTTCAGCAACTCGACTGCCGGGACTCGGCCCCTGCCGACGGGTGGTGAGTACACCGGTGATGCCGGTCAGGTTGCGGCCCCTTGTTCCACCTCACATGCATTTAATAATCATGATAGTAGTTATGGTAATACTAATAGGCCTATTATTACTAGTAGTACTAGTTGTATTGATGTGCCTAGGGGTGGGAGTAGTTGTACTGATAATAGTGTTCTTAGGCAGGTTTGTAGGCCACCAGTTCTTCCACAAGTTGACGTCGGAACACCTTTGGGTTTTCAAGTGTCAATGGCGCTCAAAGAAAAAATTTCGCAGGGTATGTACATTGATATGTCTCTCCTCCTAAATGATTCTAGTGCTTCAGTTTTCGCTAAGGCGGGGGATACTACTGCTAACTTGTCATTGGCTATTGTTGGGGGGAATTTAGTTGTGCGCAAACCGGAAGGATCACGCAAGAAATTGGACACATTTGAGGAATGGCAGTCCGCTTTTCACAACTTTATGGCGCTTTTTCTGGTGAAACACCCCAATCGCTGCGGGGAGCTGCTCAAATACTGCGAAATTATCCACATGGCTGCAGTTCAATTTCCTGGGCAAGGTTGGAAGCGCTACGATGAACAATTTCGCTTGCGTGGGGAGGCAGACCCCATGCGCTTTTGGGGCAAGCTTGATACCGAGCTTTGGCTAACCGTGGCAGCGGTGGGTGTTACTGCAGCTAGTCAATTTTCGAGTGGCAATGTTTTAACCGTCCCTCAACCCTCCTCTTCCAAGGTGCGCACGGGACTTTGTTTTGCGTACAACGGCACGCAAGGCTGCCATTTCCGTGTTTGCAAATTTTTTCATAGTTGTTCCAAGTGTCAGCGCCCCGGCCATGGTGCAACTCGTTGTAGGATGGCGGGTTATGTGCGCTGGGTTAGTTCCCCTGCTACTGCTGCATCGGCCCCGCCGGCGCGGCCACACAAACTCCCGGCTTTGCCAGCGCAAAAGCTTGCTGATCCAATGGCTATGCAAAAGCATTACTCAGTCAATCTAAATCGTGCCAATGTCAATGGCGCTAGTGGGACCGGTACTGGGTCTTTTCGCTCTTCCAACGCCAATTAATTTTTCAGTTTTGGATTGTTGGCTGTGTTCTTACCCCTTGGATTCTGATGTTGAGGTTTTACGTGATGGGTTTGCTAACGGTTTTTCGTTGGGTTATACTGGCCCTAGGGGGGCGCGCGATTCTGTGTGCCTCACTTCTGCTGCGGCTCAGCCCGCGGTTGTTGTGCGTAAACTTGCAACAGAAATTGCGTTAGGTAGGATAGTGGGGCCATTTGTGTCTCGTCCTTTGGCTTCATTGCAATGTTCCCCTATTGGCTTAGTACCTAAGCGCGAGCCCAACACGTTCCGCCTCATCCATCACTTATCTTTTCCCGCTGGTCAATCCATTAATGATTTTATTAGCAGGGATCTTTGTTCAGGGCATTATGCTTCATTCGACAAAGCTGTTCAGCTGACTATCAAGGGGGGTCACGGTGCATGGTTGGCAAAGGCCGACATTAAATCGGCGTTTAGGTTGCTACCGGTTGCCCCAGTTGATTATGAATTGTTAGGTTTTACTTATGGCGGGATGTTTTATTATGACAAGTGTCTTCCCATGGGCTGTAGTATTTCATGTTCATTATTTGAGAAATTTAGCTCATTTTTAGAGTTTCAAGTTAAACGTTTTTCTGGGTCCTCCTTTTTAACCCATTATCTTGATGACTTCCTTTTCGTGGGGTCATCTTCAAGCTCTTGTTCAGTTTTGCTTGAGGCCTTTAAGGCGGTTTGCGCTGAGCTTGGTGTCCCTTTAGCTGAGGAGAAGACAGTTGGCCCAGTGCAGTCGATTTCGTTCTTAGGCCTTGTGATTGATTCAGTTGCGTGTCAAATTAGGGTGCCACAAGAAAAGGTTGATGCTTTAGTATGTCAGATTAGGGGCTTGTTGGGTAAACGTAAGATTTCCCTCGTTGGGGTTCAGTCAATTGTAGGCTCCCTTAATTTTATTTGCAGGGCAATTCCTACGGGGCGGGCTTTTCTTCGCCGCTTAATTGCGTTAACACAAGGGATTTCTCGCCCCCATCACATGGTTCGGATTTCACAAGGGCCAAGCTGGATTTGCTTGCCTGGCTTGAATTCTTGGCGCATTTTAACGGGGTTTCTGTGTTTGCAGACCATGCTTGGCAGTCGAACGATACTTTGCAATTGTTCACTGATGCCGCTGCTAGTGTTGGTTTTGGGGCATATTTCCAAGGCAAGTGGGTTCAAAGTCATTGGCCCGCATGTATTTTGCAGCAGCCTCCATCCATCGCTTTCCTTGAGCTTTTCCCGCTTTTCGTTGCATTGAAATGTTGGGCCCCGCTACTTGCCGGCAGGAAAGTTGTGTTTAACACCGACAATTTCGCTGTTGTGCACATTATTAATAAGAAATCCTCGCCGTGTAAGCGTATCATGGTTGTTGTGCGTCAATTTGTCCTGCTCTGCCTCGAGTTTAACATATCATTTCGAGCGGTTCACGTCCCTGGGAAATTTAATGAGATTGCGGATGCTTTATCTCGTTTCCAGATGAGTCGTTTTCGTGTGGCAGCCCCATTGGCAGACGCTGTAATGACACCGCTCCCTGCTCTACCTCTTCCTTGGTAGCTGATGAGATGAGCCGTCTATTGGCAGCATCCATTGCGCCCAACTCACACAAAGCTTATGCTACGGGGTGGAATGCTTTTTGCCGATTTCGGCAACCATCCCTTGATACAGTAGGGCCGCCTGCTTCGGCGGTAGAGGTGCGTCGTTTTGTTGCGTGGCTTTCCTTGCGTGGCCTTGCCCCAGCTACGATTGCTAACTATGTTTCGGGCGTGGGCTATTTTTATAAGTTGCATGGGATGTCAGATCCTACGAAAGATTTTCTTGTTTCTAAATTGATTGAGGGTTCTCGCCGCGGCTGCGGTTTAGTGGATAATCGGGTGCCAATTTCGTTGCCAATTCTTCAGCAGCTAATTGATTCACTTCCTCACATTTGCGCGTCTCAATTTGAAAGTACCATGTTCAAGGCAGTTTTCCTGGGTGCCTTTTTCGGTTTTTTACGCATAGGCGAGTTTGCCGTGGTTTCCAATTCCCGGGTACAGGAGTCCGTACTAGTTTTCGGGGATGTGCAATTTTCGAAACCGGGGTCACATGATCAGTTTGTTGGCTTAACCTTTCGGCAGTCAAAAAATAATCAACGTGGTTTTCCACAGCGCATTCGTCTTGTCACTACTAGTTCTAAATCACTATGCCCCGTTCAAGGGTTCTTGGATTTTATTGCTATCCGTCCCGAGTATCCCGGGCCGTTTTTCTGTCACTTTGATAGCAGTCCATTGACTCGGTACCAGTTCAATTCGGTGTTACGTAAGGCAGTTTTCTTTGCTGGCCTAGGCGGACAACAAATTCGGGGGCACTCGTTCCGCATCGGTGCTGCATCGTTCGCAGCCGCTCTCGGGGTCTCTCATGACAATATCCGTGCTATGGGCCGGTGGCGTTCCAATGCATTTTTGTCTTACATTCGCCCGATCCCTACTTGCAATCTGCAATGATTGTCCGGGCGGGGGTACCATTTTCATGTTAGCTTGTTTGTTATTTCATGCAGTTATGGGCTGGGATTCAATTTCACTTAATTTTATTTCGTAGGTTCAGTTTGGATTGTTGGGGAGTCCTTGGTGCGTCGAGCTGAAGGTCCGTTCGGGATTCCAGCCCGGTTTATTGGAAAGGCAAAGGTGGGGCTGGGATTGCTAATTATGATGACCTGCTTAATGACCTCCGAAAACGGGCACCTCCCCCAGATTGGTTGATTTTTCATTTAGGTACCAATGACCTCGTAACTATTGATGAGTTTGCACTGCGGCAGCAAATTGCAGTGATGCTCCGTGATTGTGCCTGGGCGTACCCAACTTCGACTATTGTTTGGTCAGATGTGCTGCCTCGTGTTTTTTACATGGGCGCGCGTTCACAATCGGCGCTGGAACGTAAACGCCGAACGATTAATCGTTGGGCAGCGTCTCAATGCAAAGCAGTGCAGGCTCTTTGTGTTCATCACCCCCAATTTATTTGGTCTGAGGTAAGCCTTTTTTCGTACGATGGTGTGCATTTATCTTCCCTTGGGAATCAATTGTTCCGAAGTAATTTGCGAGCATTCATTGTTTCAAACATGATGTAGGCAGAGGGTATCCTGATATGATGTGCATATTGTGACTCAGTAGCCTATATATGGGGGTATTTGGTTGTCTTCCCCCCCCCCCCCCCCTTCTACGTCTCTCTCTCTCTCTCGGTGGGCGCGCTTGGCGCGTGTGGCATAATTGGAAGGGTTCAGACAGCCATTTACCCCGATTTTGGCGTTTATTTAACAACATGTAATAATTATTATAAACACAATGGATTTGTTAATTGGTTTTGGTATTGTTGCCATGGCGTTCGAAAGTTTCATGAGGCCATGATTCCGACTGAGGTTTCATCGGTGGAAGCGCAACTCTATCCTGTACTCTGTGTAATTAAACAAATTAATAATTTCTACAAAACACAGTAAAAGTTGATCTGGTGTAGGCCTACACAAATTATTTTGGGTTTGTGGCTGACATATGCAGCAAATTTTTGGGTCAAATGGAACCCAGGTTTGGGTGCAAGTGCATCCTGGTTTGTTTTGTATTTTTGGGTCAAATTGAACCCAGGTTCGGGTGCAAGTGCATCCTGGTTAGGGGTCAGGTGTACCCCGCTTGTTTTTCTTGTGTCCGGTTTGCCCAATTCGGTATCCGGCACAAATAAAATCAGTTGGTTTCAGACTGTGGCAGTAATTCAAAAATTTGTGTCTTGTTTGTTTTTATTGGAGTCTGAGTATAACTAACAGTTCTGTTTTCCTATCATTCAACATCAGTTTGTTTTGTAACATCCAGGTTCTAATGTACTCAATGCATTTTTCTAATACACTGATACAGTATTCTTCATTTGGTGTGTTAGGACAGAATGACAAATATACTTGTGTGTCATCTGCGTAGCAATGACAAGTAATAATAGGGAACTTCTTTTGAATATTTGTGAGGAGTCTGCTTGTGTACATTGTAAACAATAGGGGGCCTAAACGTGACCCTTGAGAGACACCGAAGGGTACCTTGAACACATCTGATTCAATATCATCAATTTCAACTGTCTGTTTTCTATCAGCCAAGTAAGATTCAATCCATGCAAGAACTTTACCATTGATCCAGAAATGGGTTTTCAAGGTTGTAACAGACACAGATGGTCAATGGTGTCAAAAGCGCCGCTCAAGTCAAGTAAGAGCAATAGGCTAATCTTCTGGTCACCCATTGACATTTAAAGATCACTTTTGATTCTAAGGAGTGCTGTCTCAGTACTATAAAATGTTCGATAAGCTGATTGGTTGAATGGCAAGAGTGAGTGAAAATCGAGGTGCTCAAGGATTTGTTGGGTTGCAGCGCCTTCTACCAACTTCGAAATATACTGAAGATTACTAATAGGCCTCAAATTACTGAAATCTGTTCCAGTACCAGACTTTTTCAAGAGTGGTTTAACAAGTGCAACCTTCCATAGAGCAGGGAACTGCCCTGTCGACAAAGATACATTAATCATAGATGTTATGACAGGTAATAATGCATCCAAACATTGCATCAGTAATTTTGTGGGCATTGGGTCCAATGGACAAGATTTCTTACTGAGTTTCATGATCAAGTTTTCAACATCTTGTTCAGACAATTCTTTAAAATCTGTAAGAACTACAATTTGTTTATCGAGTGAAGTTTCATCAATAATTAATTTGTTCACATTACTAAGTTTTGATTCAATGTCATTATGAATTTTCTGAACTTTATCCAAAAAGTAATTGCCTAAGTTATTAACAAAGGTTTTTCTATCAACATTGCATGGCATAACTGGTTGTTTGTTTGACATGTTCAGCAAACCTTTCACAATATTAAACAGTTCTTTTGGATTTTCTTTATTTTCAGACACCAAAACTTGATGTGATGGGCTGTGCGTGCTTCGTACAACAAGAATGAATAGGAGTTTCGAGCTGACTTATAGGCTTTCCAATCTTTATCAGTTCTTGACTTCAACCAACGCTTCTCAGCTTTCCTCTTTTTTCGTTTCTCCTTCAATATAGGCTTTCCAATCTTTATCAGTTCTTGACTTCAACCAACGCTTCTCAGCTTTCCTCTTTTTTCGTTTCTCCTTCAATATACTATCATTTAGCCAGGGCACCTTAGGTCGCAAGACCACAGTCTTTACTATCTTTGTTGCATGCTTATTTAGCATTTCTTTGAGTGTTATATCATACAATGTCGCTATTTCAGAAATATCATTGGTCTTTTCTTTGCAAAGACGACTTTCAACAATATCTTCTTTTAACAAATCAATATTGATTGCAGATAGCTTTCGAAATGAAATTTTCTTGATCGGAAAGTGAACTTTACTTAAATTAAGGTAGCACATTACAGGAAAATGATCAGAGATAAGAGCATGGATGGGCCCAAGGTTTTCAAATGAATGAAACGAATGCGGCATGCAAAGACACAGGTCCCTATTTGGGACATTCCAAAATGAAAACTATAAATCAAATAAGCTGCCAGCTCAATTTTATGGTTAGGATTCAGATATGTGAAGATAGGGCCCAACCACATAAATTTGGAGTTCCTGTTCCAAACGCTGAAAACCTGCACAAAAGGATACAAAAACAACAAAAAAGTAAAATGTAAAGGAGTCTTAATAACAAAACAAAGTTTGATACCATCGACTCTGGAGAGCAAGAAAATTAAAAATGAACTCTCCCATAATTAATCATTATTATAAATGTAGTAGTAGTACTGTTAACCGTAAAACTTCAACTTTACTTAGTAACATGACAATGAAATACACACCAATACAAAGTTCAAAATGCTTAGTACATGTACTTCAATAGCTAGAAGGCATAAACATTATTAACCATTATTAATAAATACCTCAGAGAGATTGTGCATTCTGATTGGTCGAAGACTGGTCACGTTTTTCCGCCACGAATTATCTGACTTTACATTTGTATGTTTGTTTGGTTTATTTTCATTTGCACAACTTGAAAATACATGAAATAACAAGTTATAATAGTAATGAAAATAAAATGTAATAATAAAGGTACAAATGGAGGTATAACCCTCCTTTAGTGGAGTACCCAGACTGCTATTGGTTAATTAATATGTTAATTGCATGCAAAAATGCATAATAAAAAATAAAAAGATAATATACTTTCCCGAGGTCAACTAATAATAAGACTAAATATATGCAAAATTAAAATTTAATGGAAATACTAATAATGCCCTGCTGATTTTGAACATGAATTACATGATAAGTTAGTGCAAAGAAAACTTGTATACTTGTCCAAATAAAACTCTTTAAGATGGGTAAGAAAAAGCTCCCTAGATACACTGGGAAATTCATTTCTCAGGAAAACAGGAAGGGAGTTTTAAAAAATTGGTAGAAGCTTACGATAATTGGAAGAAACCACATCCATTCTACAAATATCAGTAAGACGGATAAGATTATCATGTCTGGTAGCAAAAGGATGAAAATCCTGATTAAAAGGAAAATACAAAGATGGACTTAAATTAACCGGGAGCATATTGTGTATTGTGTATTGGACATGACACGCATTACGAATACATTTTTTTGGAAGAGTTATAAGTCTTTTGAACAAGGAGGGGTACACCTTTATCATGCCACCTCAAGTCAGGAGGCCATAGTTTAAATAAGGATTAACTAGACTCTTATAAACGGCCAAACTGTCTTTCAATCTTAAAGTATTCTTAGTTATGTTGATAATGTAAATACATTTAGAAATTTTATTACATATGTCACGGGTATTGCCTGGAAGCTAGGAACCCGTAATGTATAACCGGTTCAAGGGTACGACAAAATTAAATAAATATGATTCAATAACGAATATGAGGTCGATGAATGACAGTCCAATCTTAATATATTTCACCGAAACCAGATCTCCAAATAGTATCGGCAAACAACAATTTAAGATGCAATCATGAAGAAATAATAACACAAATCCAATTCAAATAAAATATAAATCATGAAGAAATAATAACACAAATCCAATTCAAATAAAATATAAGAGTTCACATAGGAAAAGAATTAATACAACTAGACTTATTTGCATTTGTGAACAAATGCAGAGCTGTTTCGCTAATAATATTTTCAAATTACTCAAGTGAATATGAAAGTTTGTAGTGTGTACATAATCAAGTTAATAAATGCAATATTGAATGCCTTGTGAGATCCAATTCATTGTCTATATATCTTGTAAAACTGTACCTTTAAGGTAATATAACCTGACAAATGATGACGTCATGATAACGTCAATTATTTTTCGAATCAGTTATGACATATCAAGCCTGATAAAAAAAGAATTTAGATTAAAGCATGTTCCGTTAGTAATTTCTGACTTAAAGGGGTAAAAAATGAAAAAATCATTACAAATCGTGTGATGACGTCATCATGACGTCATCACCAGTTTAACAGGAACTAGCCATTATCTAACGACTTGCCAGGTTTCAACAAGATCAGACCTATACTTTTGGCGATATACGACTTCAAAAAGTGCACCTTTAGTGTCACGTCACGTGACCCCTGATGACGTCATCAATCTAAAACTTCATACGTATGTTGGCTGCCTGACGGTCATCATGTGTATCAATTTTGAAGCGATTACAAAAAACTTCGCCACACACATCTTCTCAAAGTGCATTTTGAACAGTTTTCCAACTGCCGCTAGAGGGCGCTCTTGTGTATCGTGACGTCATCGGTATTTTTTTTTTAACTGCACACCCTTGCCGGACACTAACATTGTTGAAAGCATTTTCATAACATTTAGCACTTTTGAATTACAAGGCACTTCCGGTTTTGACCGGTTTCGACCGGAAGTAGAGGTCGCGTGAGGTCACGCACACTGAATAAAATGAAGACCTAATTTATCCCTACCCAATCCCCCAAACAGAAACCTACGGTCTCTTGTGGCTGATTTGATACAGATTTTCAAATATTTAAAATATAAACCTTTAAGATGATGTCACGTGACAGGTGATGACGTCATCATGACGAATTTGTTTTAGGACCTTCCTTGCACCAATGCCTTTCATCACTGAAAGTTTCGTTGCAATTGCTCTTTTGAAACTATGCAAAAGGCCGCTTAGAACGAGTGTGCGTTATCTCAATAGCTTTTTTTACTGAAACAGGAAAATAAAAAAAATAAAACAAATAAGAACTTTAACAAAAACAATAGCTGTTTCGCTGCGCTGCGCTGCGAAACAGCTAATGAAAGTAATAGAAGATAAATGAACTTAGCGGTATGAAGACTCTTGGTTTAAAGAGTAAGTAGATGAAATCCACCGAACGTTACGCGACGGGACTCCGATCCACGCAATATTAACGAAAAGTTCAAGTGAAAAAAACCTGACGAACGATGAAACAAATCCAGAGAACATCAGGAAAAGTTCAATAGTTCAGATTCAAGAGGGCACAAAACCTGACGAATGACGAAACAAATCCTGAGAACATCAGGAAAAGTTCAATAGTTCAGATTCAAGAGGGCACATTTTATATTGAAGAATATTGAAGAATTGAAGACATTGTAGACAAACAGGTACACGATGAAATGAAGAGAACTACGATGGTAGAAACTATTGATGATATCCAAACACCTCATCTACGTCAACAGACAGCAACTCCTTTTAAGTAACCCACAGTTGCGAAACTACATCAACTCAAAGTAGTTACCAGCAAAACAACCTATGGTTGAAATAAAAGAGTTGTTTGGTCTCAGCACATCAACAGTGGCGATTCTAACTGCAACTGCATGTCTTATAAGCTATAAGACATCTCAAGTCAGAATGCATTAAATAATAAACAAACTGAATAAACTAACTAACCTCTAATAAAACTATCAATCATAATTCACCCAAAGTGAATAAAACCTTATTAACTTAGAAAATACAAAATAAAGAAAACCAAAAGAACAATAAAGTTCAATGCACTCAAAGAGCCCATTATGAATTTCCACTACAACCATAGTAAAAACAACCTTGTTGAAGATCTCATTAACATAACCCAAGAAACTTTCACTATTGCAGTGCTCAGTGATACCCTAGTAATCATTCACACACAGTGTATGTATATGCATTACTAGGATCAATGACCATTAATGCAACTCTATACTATGACTAAGAACAAAGTGATTGTTACCAAATCAATAACTCTCAAAAGAATTTAATTCAATCAAGAACAGGAAAATGAAGCAAAGCGGAATAATAACTGAACCTTACGAAATAATCTTCCAAACAATATTCACTGAATAAAATATGATAACTCCTATACAATTCCATGAGAAAAGTCTATCAAGGTGAACTTGTGTTTGACCATTTGACTACAGTATTCTCAACAAAACCTAGCAAAGAAATGTCTGAGCAATATTAAATTCCATAACTCTCACAAATGAAATAATCATTCTGTAGAACCAATCAGAACTTAGCATATTGAAATGATAACGAAAATACATGAGCATATCTATATCGGCTGAAGTTATGATCTATAACTCTAAAACTAAACGAAAGTAAAATTCAATAAATGTGACTAAATATCAAAACAATCAATATAAGGAACTCACTAAAACTTGGCTAGAAATGATATCAATCTCTTGCAAATAAATTCATGATGTGAAACCATAAATTATCATTCAAAGACTCTCAGGATCAAAAGTTAAACTCATCTTAAACTATAAACCCTAAGATACTTTCCTCAACCAGTTCTTTCCTCAAGCAACAATGTAAAAGTTATATAAACTGAGTAGCATCTAAATAATAAAGAAGAACTGGATGTCCTAAACTCATGATCACATTAAATCTTCATTAGCTGGGAAAAATAATATGATAAATGCAACATTTTGACTCAATCCATTCACTAGGAAAGCAAATGTTATAACCACTGTAAATAATATAAATCAACAACGAATAACCCCTAAATATTACTACTTGGGTACCTATTAGAAAGATGGAATAATTATAATTATATCAGCTCACCTATGGTTGAAATAAAAGAGTTGTTTGGTCTCAGCACATCAACAGTGGAGATTCTAACTGCAACTGCATGTCTTAGCTGTAAGACATCGCAAGTCAGAATGCCAAGTTGATTGCCAATAAACCCAAAATAAACCCATAGCCTTCCAACTTTCTAGAACCACCCACGACCCACAAGGTAGATAAAGAATTTCAAGATCAAGTTAAGACAAGGAAATATGTGACCTGTTTATTCCGACTTAGGGAGAAAGGCACTAGTCACTAATAAGGACCCAACACTGTCTTAATGATGGGAATTAGACTAGCACAAGTCATACCCAAATGGCTCAATTTTGGGGGGTGTGACACATACAAGGTAAATTTGCTCCTTCCAAAGCATATTGACAATAACATTTTGTAGATAAAGTGAGACATCTGGGAAAAAAAGTTCCCTTTGCTGCAAAGAATAACAAATATAGTGAGTTTTATCAGGATGGATTTTTAACTTATTGGCTCTAAACCAATCTTGAAGTACCCTCAAATCATCATTCACAGTATTAGCCAGAACCTGCAAACTCTGTCCTGAGGCAAAAAGTGTTGTATCATCAGCAAAGAGAATTGGTTTTAACAAGGAGCAACACATAGGCATATCATTTACATAAATAAAAAATAAAAAAGGCCCTAGTGTAGAAACCTGCGGTATTCCACAAGTAACATTACAAGTACTGGATTTGACACCATCTATAATAACAAACTGTTTACGATCATTTCAATAACTTGTAAACCAGTCAAGTGCAATCCCACGAATACCATAAAAATACATTTTACGTAAGAGGATGTCATAATTGACAGTGTCAAAAGCTTTTTTAATATCTAGAAAAACAGCAAGAGAAATATCACCCAACACACTCCATCATAGTCCGGTCGTTCTGTCGGGGAGCAGAGTCGGGGCTTTCCCAGTTCGGCACTAATGGTGTCGGTAGGAGCTGTAATATGACCCTGACATCCCGGAATCCATGCTTCCCCTTCTTGTTTTGGGAGTCGAGGAAGGCCTCCATCTCGGTGGCGAGAGTGATGGCTTCGGTTAAAAAGTTGTTGCTTTCCTTGAGAAGATGTGGCGTTGGAGTTGTTCGTCACCCAGGGAGTTACGGAACGCCTCCACCGCCAAGTCCTCCTGTGCCTGGACGGGTAGCTTCTGGTAGCTCTTGAGCACCAATCGGCGAATGGACTGTCCGAGATCGCTTAGCGACTCCCCCCGACATCTAGTGCGCATCGATAGTTGGGCCCGATGTAACCGGATCTGGGCCGCTACCCCAAATCATTCCTCGAAATACTCCAAAATGGAAGAGTAACTTTGGCCAATCCTCGCAGGTGCGAAGCTAGAAACATTGCTTTCTCTGCTTCGCTCCATTGGTTGTCCATGGCGACGCTCTCGAAGTGAATAAGGTAATCTGCCCACGAGGAGACTCCGTGGAATTTATCCGGGAGCATCAATGGTCTGCGGGTCCCTGCCGAAGCCGTCGGTCTCCCTGATGTGGACGTGCGGTCATCCGGTGGCAGGGTGTTCCCCCCACATCTCTGTGGCACTCCCCCGTTTGTTTGGCCGACAGACTTCTTCAAATCCCTTGCCCCCAGGTGAGTTGAGCCCGGTCCTGCCAAATCAAAGTGAACATTCCTTGTACCCTCGGGCGCTACCAAGACAAGTCGCTCAGGGCGGAGCTGACCTGGCAACTCTCTCTTCGTGGAAGATTTCAGTCCCAGCTGGGACCGGGCGTCTGGCACATGCAGGCGCAGCGAGGGGCTGCTCCGAAGTGGGATAAGCGACTGGTGCGTGAGAGCACGTCGGACGGGACGGCTCCGAGTGGATCTGTGCGCGCGACAGAGATGCGTATGCAGCGTGGGGCTGCCCTGAAGTGAAATAAGCCGGTGGTGTGTGAGTGCGTGCCGGACGGGACGGTTCCGAGTGGATCCGTGCGTCCGACGTAGATGTGTACGCAGCGCTGCTCTGAAGTGAAATAAGTTAGTTAATAAGTTAATGCCTGTCGGATGAGACGGCTCCGAGTGGGCCCAGGCGTACGACGTAAATGTGTGCGCAGCGTGGGGCTGCTCTGAAGTGCAATAAGTCAGTGGCGTGTGAGTGCGTGCCGGACGGGACAGCTCCGAGTGGGCCCGTGCATCCGCCGTAAATGTGTGTGCAGCGTGTAGCTGCTCTGAAGTGCAATAAGTCAGTGGTGTGTGAGTGCGTGCCAGACAGGGACGGCTCCGAGTGGATCCATGTGTCCGACGTAAATGTGTGTGCATCGTGGGGCTGCTCTGAAGTGAAATGTGTCGGTGGTGCATGAATGCTTGTCGGACGGTACGGCTACGAGTGGATCTATGCGTCCGACGTACGTGTGTGCGCAGCATGGGGCTGCTGTGAATCGGAATGCGTGTCCTGTGCGTAAATGCGTGTCGGACGAGACGGCTCCGAGTGGATCCGTGCGTCCGGCGTGGGTGTGTATGCAGCGTGAGGCCGCTCTGAAGTGAAGTATTTCAGTGGCGTGTAAATGCGTGTCAGCTCCGAGTGGGCCCGTGCGTCCGACGTAAATGTGTGCGCAGCGTGGGACTGCTCTGAAGCGAAAAGTGTCGGTGGTGAGTGAATGCTTGTCGGACGGTACGGCTCCGAGTGGGCCTGCACATCCGACGTAGCTGTGTATGCAGCGTGAGGCTGCTCTGATGTGAAATACTGCATAATATATGACCCCGAGCCGAACCTTACATCCCGGGTACGCTCAGGCACACAGTTGTTCAGTTCCGAGTGGTACTGAACACCCGGCGACAGCGCCCTCACGGGACAGCATGACCCTGGACGAGGCCCTACCCCTGGAGAATTTATTTGCGGGTAACATGACGGTTCCGAGTGGTACCGACGTGGCCCTGTCATGTTCATAGAAAAATGTGTGGGCGTCGAAGTTGTGTCTGAAACCCCCAACCCATCCGTCCTAACCCTTCCATCGTAAGAGCAAGACGGCTCCGAATGGGAGCGATGTAGGCCTACCGAATCATTAAATCCAGCGAATAACCCATCATCGTGGGCTTCGCTGTTCTGGCCTGGCTTTCCGGACAATTCCCCCTGTCTGCCCAAGCTGGGCTGAGCCCAAGAACCCCCTAGGACCTCGGGTGAAAGCACTTCTGCCCTGTCCTCCTGTTCCCAAAGGTCTCCCCCGGGGCTTCCCTCAAAGAAAGACAGCAAGTCGTCTACCATAACAAAGATTGGCAGCTTGGGGAGCCAATCTGGCCCTCCCCCAACGCCTGCTGTCCTCTCCCAGTGGCGAGCCGGATGCCATACTCCCTCACCTCGTGAATCAAGCTTCCCAAAAAGAACATGAAATTTGACCTTTTTCTCTAGCTCCAAAGTGTGCCGCGACCGTGGGCTTCTTAACACACAACTTTGATCGAAACAAGGTGGACTATTTCTCTGGTTTCAGGCTTCCGAGTGGGAGCTCTTTTATTTCTTTGTAAACACGTAAACACCAAAATACAGAAGAACGATAGGAGGTGCCTCACTAGCGAGCGGGTTTCTCCGATTGGCCCGCAGGGGCCGCCAGCAGTTCTCCGACGGGAGTCGTGCTGGCGCCCCCTACTGGCCAATCGGTGACCGTTACAGTATTTTTTAATTCGAAGCCTGTTATCATACTGTGGGCTTGTAAAATTATTTAAGGTTGCAGTTTTACATTGAAAAATAATTATTTTACGATCTTTTCGTGACTCCAAGGAAAGTTTCGTACGCAATGCACACAAGGAAACTTGTTTCGGTCGGCTGTCCCATGATGCATCGGTGTGAAAGCTGGGGAAGTTGGCGTTCGATTAGCTCATATCAGGGGCTCACCCGGATGAGCACACCGGGGGTCGACCCGGGGAAGCTAGTCGAACGCACCCATTACTGATTCAAGGTCTTCTTGTAAATTTTGAAGCCCCCCCCCCTCCCCAACATGGAAAGTCAGTTTGCCTGTATATGATATAGGTAATGTCTAGGTATAGATCTATAAACATCCAAATAGCATGAAGGGGTATTTCAGCATTTTCAATACTGGGCCCATAATTCCACCCCTTTCCAAGATATGTTATCTTCGATTTCCGTATTTCCCAGAAATGTTATCATTGAATTCCGTATTTCCAAGATATGCTATCATTGAATTCCGTATTTCCAAGATACCTTATCCTCGATTTCAATATTTCAAAGATACGTTATAATTGATTTCTGTATTTCTTAGATTTGTTATCATTGAATTCTGTATTTCTTACAAATATAACTCTGAAAACCGTAATAACTAGGACATGATTCTGTGTTTCAATGATAAATTATCTCGGTAACGCAGTAATATCATGGTCATATACGCTTCCGTAACTTTGTAAGCATGCAGTGACCTGTTTGTTTATTTGGTTGAACTTTAAGGGGGTATCTCCATGTATTACACGTTACTAGAAACGGACTGTTGAAAATTGTCATGTAGTGTAAGCGTGTGCGTTTTTATGGTGTCCACTAAAGTTGTAAAAACTATAAAAATCATGCTAGAATTAGCTTTATTTAGTCAGAAGGGTCTATATCTAAAAACTGAGCCAAGATGTCGGAGTGTAAGTATATTGTGATGGTAGTCATTTCACGTTAAAATTACATTAAATATCCAACAGTTTTAAATTTGTTTGTCATCTTCTTCAATGAAAACCCTTGATAATTACAATTGTGCTATCATGTTATGAAGCCACGGTACCAGACTTGATACCTTTGGCCAACCTTTGGCCAAAGACATTTTATTCAAACAAACAAATTAAGAATGACAGTGGCTGTCAACATTGGCCCAACGTTGGGCAAATGTCTAGCCAATGTATGTTACAAAATTCTACCACTGTTTGGCCGACACAATTGAACATAAGGACAACGTTGATCCTAACTTTCTGCTGACAGAACAGTTTCATTGGGCCAACAATGGCTGTCAACATTGGCCCAACTTACCTTTGCTCATTGGAGTTACCGTTGCATGGGCCAATGTTAATATTGCCCCAACTTTGACCCAACGTAAAAGCATTGGCCAACTTCAATCTTCAATGGAATAATCCCTATGCAGCACCAATGAGGCTATACTGGGATGTGGTGCAGTGCGGCGTCACAGCCAAAAAGTGCAGGTGAAGAAGAAAAGTGAGAAACGAAGAGCACAAAGTTGGCAAAATCCAACGAAAAAACTGAGGGTGCATTAAAAACTTTCCTTGAAGAATTAGAGCAATCTGGCACCGACTGGTAGCCTCATCCCTTTGATGGCAGTCAGGGCAGCTTCCTGGAAGGCGATGGATGATGTAGCGAAAACAGCAGCTGTGGGCAATTGGTTCCAACGTAGTACCAACGAACTGTTTACATTGGGCCAATGTTGCTTACCAATATAGGCCCATTTATAATTGTACTTTTGCTCATCGGCGATATGTTGGGACACAACCATAAAACCACAAATTGTTTTCAAACCTGGCTTATTTTAGAACCCTTTTGTATCTACTATTGACGTTAAGGGAATTGTTAAAAATGCAAACAAGCAAATATATAAAGCCTGATGGGCCCAATTTCATTTGCTTACGCAGACTAGAGTTTGCTTAATATCTTTCTGCTTAGCAAAAATATGCAGTCACAATTGGAACATTTGTGACATGGTATTTGGACTGATAACCTTTTAAAAAGCAAAATTGTTTGTGCCTAAGCAGCTCTATAAATTTCGACTCAGTTTTATGTGTTTGCTTGTTTCCATTTATGTGTTGGAGATTTGCTGGAGAGAATGGGTAATTACTAGAGGTTTGGTTTCTGTTTTTGAGCTTGCACTTAATAATTTTAGAATATTGAACGAAATTTTGATCCTTTAAGTAGATTTTTATTTGCATTTATTAATGCAATTTCCTTTATCGTGCAATCATGTGGTAGAAAACACTCTACACTTTTATAAATCACATTGATCAAGTAAAATTTATTATTCAATGTTGTTTTCCTTCGATAAAAACAAGATTCATTAAAACCTTTGAAAATTAAAAGTTGTTATTGTTTAGCCTTGTATTGGCAAATTTTGAAGACGTTCGACAGAGTTAATAAACAAATTTAAATACATATTACTGCCTGCATTGTAAATGATTTTACCCAATGTAGATTCATTTGGGAAGTGAGTACAATTTGATGGGGAAAATAAATGACCAACTTTTAAAATACTTGTTATTCTTTATTTGGTACAGATTGGCAACCAATGACGATATATTGGAGAAAAAAATTATAACCAATACCTTTGTAATTATTAACCAATAGCTGGTATTATTATCCCATTTATATGAATAATTAAATACCAAGTTCCTGGTAATGTTTTCCCTTTTATTGGTACTATTTGGGGTAAAGTTTCCCATCCAATGGGTAAAAAATAGGACCAATTCTTGGTTGCAATCTTTTACTATTTGTTGGTGAACTACAAAGACCAAATGTTGGTTTAATCAAATATTACCCAACAAGTTTCAAACACAAACATAACCAACTAATGGTTGACCAAAAAAGAAAACCCAACAAAAGAGCAAAGTAGTTTGGACCAACTAAAGAGCAAACATCTTTTGGAGAAAACATATTTTGACCAATAAATTAGCAAAAATGTATTGACCAACTAAAGAGCAAAAATACTTTGACCAACAAATGAGCACAAATATAATGACCAACTAAAGAGCAAATATGCTTTGACCAAGAAAAGGGTAAAAATATGCTAACCAACAAAAGAGCATAACTATTTTGACCAACAAATAAGGAAGAATATGTTCGACCCGAGGCAACCTTTGATCAATCACCCAGGGTCACACTTAATTTAGTTTTTACTTATTATTACTTAGTTGTAAACGTGATTTAATTTACAACAAAAGTAGCACAGTCTGTGACCTTCTATATATCAGTGACCCTTGACCTGAGGAGGCATTTGAATATTTAGCCAGGGTCACATCTAGTTCAGTTTTTCACTTTATGACTTAAAGTAAGAATGACATAAAATAATAGTTTAGTAACAACAAAAGTAGCAGGGTCTTTGACCTTTTATGTATCAATTATCCTGAACCTGAAAAGGCGTTTGACCCTTTAGCCACAGTCACACCTAGTTCAGTTTTCACTTTAAGGCCTAATTTAAGTTACGACAAAAGTAGAACTTGACCTTTCATGGGTCAATGACCCTTGAGCTGAGGAGGCATTTGACCCCTAAGCCGGGGTCACACCTAGTTTAGGTTTTTACTTTAAAACATAAACTGTGGTTTGAGTGACAAAAAAAAAGCAGGGAATTTGACCTTTCATTGGTCAGTGACCCTCGACTTTAGGCAAACTTTGACCAATCAGCTAGGGTCACACTTAATTTAGTTTTTAATTTAAGACCTAAACTGTGATTAATGTTGCAATGAAAGTAGCAAGGAAGTTGACCTTTCATGGGTCAAAGACCCTCGACCTGAGGCAACTTTTGACCCATCAGCCAATGTCACACTTACATGAGTTATTACTGCAAGACCTAAACTGTGATTTAAGTAAGATACAACGAAAGTAGTAGGGAACTTGACCTTTCATGGATCAATGATCCTTCACCTGAGGAGGCTTTGACCTTTTACCAGGGTCACAACTAGTTTAGTTTTCACTTTATGACCTAAACTGTGATTTGAGTAACAAAAAAGTTGGCAGGGAACTTGACTTTTCATGGGTCAATGACCCTCGACCTGAGGCAATCTTTGACCCATCAGCCAGGGTCACACTTCATTTAGTTTTTACTTTTAGATCTAAACTTTAGTTTTCACTTTTAGATCTAAACTGTGATTTAAGTGTCAGTTTGTTACCTCTATTAATTAGAGCCTGCGATCGGTTCGTTGTTAATTAAATGGAAACTTGCTCTTTGATAAAACACAACGGACAGCAGTATGTTTGATTCTTTCCAATCAGGGTAAAGTTATTATTGACTCAACCAAATCAATAAAACAACAATTACAACAGAAGTATTAGCAATGAGAATTCAGAAATGTCGTTCAATGGTAGTACAACGATTTCATTACAGATAACTTCAAGTGCAGATACTGAATATGTTCAATTCACTCTTATGTATGATAAGATAACAATAGTTTATGTCAGGGGGTAATTCACACGCTCACAGCAGGAGCAAACGCTCAAATCAGTAAAACGAAAAGAACATGTGGTAGTGAAAGAAAACTGATATACTCTGTAATCAAAACGTTGACTGAAAGCTCATCGGACAATCAGGAAATTCAATAACTGGAATTCAGTCAAAGGTTACAACAAATCTTGCAGTTCTTAAATGGTCATGGGTAATACAATCAACAATGCAATAATAATAAGATGACCTTGATAACAAAAATATCAATTCAAAAGAATATCAATATAATGACATAAATCTTAGCTAGTTTGCGCTTCAACTGGACTTGGAAGAACGGAATCTTTCGACGAGACGGGTGAGCTCCGAGTCCTCAACGACGAACAACCAGTTCCAAGAAGAGGCAGACCAGAAAGGGGGTGAGAGCGGGACAAGGTGAAAAGTTGAACCGGGTCAACTTCCCAAGCGAGGCCTGTGGACTATGCGTCTGTATCACAGAGCACGAGGTAAAAAGGATGCAAAAGAGATTTAGGAACTATACTTAGGGAAGCAACACTGTTCCTAAAAGGCAGCTACGCAAAGTGCAAAAGTTCTTAGCACTTTCGAGAAATCCTCCTTGCATCGAGGCCGTTTTCGCTCTCTTAAAATGATCATTACTTATCAAGACTAACTCAACTATGGTGCAACTTGTAAAAATATAACTTATAAGGAACATAATTTTATATAACATACTATAAAAGTGCAGTAACACTCGTTCAATGAATTTTGATAGCTTCCCTGAACTTAAATCACTAGAGAAATACTAGCATCGATAATAAATCGTCTGTGCGTAGAACACATATAGTGGTCAACCTGGATCAAATGTCACAACTGTTTACGTGCTTAACAGCAAACAGTCGTATAGTCTACTTAAATTGAAAGGAATGTGCTTGAACATCTTAGTGTGGAAAGGAGGTTATCTAAGGACAAGGCTTGTCCAGTACGACTTTGAGTTACGTATTGCTTAGCGTAAATGTAGGAACATAATAACAGCAAAGTATATCATAACTATTTATCAGAATGGCTCGATCATCTAAATCAGATGTGAAACTATCAATTCATGGTATACTATAACCGGTGTTTCAATAAACCAAATGGATCTATCGAACAGTAAAACGTCTCGAACGGCAAAACTAACATGAGTGTAAATTCAAACTGCTATTAACAATAAATGTAAAATACAACTAAATCATAGCTACGCAACACAAGTTAAAAGGAATATAGCGGTAAAATAGACGGACTCCTAAAGCTCTTCCGTACACATGATAAACAATAAAGATGATTATACAATAAAATACTCAGTCAATTTGTACATCTTAATACACGGTTAACAGCATTGCTCAACAATCTACATGTGGTTGTCTGGAACTCATATTGGACTGTGCCATCCATCTTGAGTTAGACTCCAACCACCTTGTTAAACAAATCATCCAAAAGTCAATTCACAAGGGATAATTTTATACATAGGAAAGTAGAACAATTAAACGAAGCTTACCTGTATCACAGAGCACGAGGTAAAAAGGATGCAAAAGAGATTTAGGAACTATACTTAGGGAAGCAACACTGTTCCTAAAAGGCAGCTACGCAAAGTGCAAAAGCTCTTAGCACTTTCGAGAAATCCTCCTTGCATCGAGGCCGTTTTCGCTCTGCTTGTCCAGGGTATAACAGGGTAGGGTATACCCTGCCGGCCACGCACTCGGACAGGAAGGTTAGAGTATGATTGGTCGAAAATATTAAAACAAAGATGTCCTGATTGGACTTGGCCAATCAGAAAGGGATTTTGGCCTAAAATTCTTAAGACTCGTGTGGTCAGCAAAAGACAACCAAATTTGGGCAAACTATTTCTTAAGACAAAGAAACTACTGAGCTTGCGAAAGACTATGCAACAGCCTTACATAATGTCTCGGAGGGGGGCAATTCCGGACATGGCAATTAATGTGCTGTGGTCAGGAGAAACCATGGGAACAGTAACTCTAGGACGTGGTTTAACAATCGTTTGTTTTACGACTGATAAGAAGAAGTCTACCACTCACACAGGTGGTGTTTGTCTAAATAATGAATCTTCGTCGGACTAGTTTAAAAGAGTTATAATAATATTAATATGAAATTTTACAGAGTCCGACATAAGTTACAACAACCCTTTCATGGGTCAATGATCCTTGACCTGAGGAGGCATTTGACCCCTTAGCCAGGGTCACACCTGGTGTAGTTTTCACTTTATGACATAAACTGTGAATTGAGATACAACAAAAGTAGCAGGGATCTTAACTTTTCATGGGTTAATGACCCTCGACCTGAGGCAACCTTTGACCCATCAGCCAGGGTCACACCTAGTTTATTTTTTTCTTTCTTTTCAACAAATGATTATGGTATTTTATCGGAAGCCAGTGTAATTCATGCAAAATAGGAGAGATGTGGTCACGCTTTTGAAATTGGACCTTTAACCTTTGACCAGGGTTATACCTTCAATTGGTTGCGAAGTTTCTGAGGAAAGTAGCAGTGACCGTGTGCAATTAAGCTTTTTAGAGTTTCCTTAGTGACATTCAAATGGTCTATAGCCAACATGAAAAATTGAAAAGAGTAGAATGTTAGAAAACTCATTCTGGTTGGCGCAATACTAGTATTTTTGAATGATTGTTAGATTTTACATACTCGCTGAGGGGGCTCTTCCACATGATGGTCCTGTGATTATTTGAAATAAAAAAATAGTGTCAAAATTGAAAAGAAAAGAATACACTACATTTCGTTAATTACCACTGTATGCGAATGTGCCTCTCAAAAACCCATTGACATCTGACGGTGCCCGTCAGCACTTAATTGGTTTTTGTGTGGCACACATCGTATCCTACATTACATTTTGGATTCACAAAGTTCACAGAGGCCCCCAAACGCTGGCGCTAGAATTTACCTTTTTTTGGAAACTATCAATTTGTTGATTGAAATTTTTGAAACTGTGCAACACTCACTGAGAGTCCAAAGAACACATATAGCCCAATTTCGGCGAGATCTGGCCGCAAACAAGAACAACAGGTGCATGCCAAGGGGCGACGGCAAAAAACCGAATAGGACTTTGTACACAGGTCAAAATGTTTTAATGGTAAGTAGGTTTAGTTTAGGGCCACTTTGGATCGTGTGGTGGGACTGTTGTAAAACGTTTGTACTGTGAGTGTGATACCTATTGTTCAATTCAATCGTTGACACATTGACATGATTTGGCTAGTCAAGTTCCCCATTCTAGCAAATAATTCTCTGTCATGAACATTACATCAGGCTTAAGTTGGGTCTACAGTCTAACCCTATAAAATCTGCACTGAAAATGAACGAGTCGGTGAATAGTCAGACAATAAGTATTGCCGGGGGGGGGGGGGGGGGGGGGGGGGGGGGGGGGGGGGGTGTTGGCAAAGACAACAAATTTTGAACTTTCCCTGTAAGTCTTATCACACCTCTATCTAGAGTGTGAAAGTTTATGCATGCACACTTGTGATGTCATCTGATCTAATTTCCCAAAATGATGTTGGGGCGATGCGTGCTGGATTAGTCAATCTACCACACTGTGTATCATGACCATTTAACCAATCCCAAATGGTATTTGCTTACGAGTATGTAATATGCCCAAAAAGTGAATGCACCCATGAGCTGGACCAGGACATATTACAAGGTAAATGAGACTTTTCATAGAACTGTAATTACTTTTGTATTTACATTGCAGAAGAAAAGAAAAACTTGGCATTCATGCTGCTATACCAGTGATCCTACGAGGGCGAAGTAAGGGGAAGGGCGATGTACAGTCAATAAGTATTGCCGGGGGGGGGGGGGGGGGGGGGGGGGGGGGGGGGTGTTGGCAAAGACAACAAATTTTGAACTTTCCCTGTAAGTCTTATCACACCTCTATCTAGAGTGTGAAAGTTTATGCATGCACACTTGTGATGTCATCTGATCTAATTTCCCAAAATGATGTTGGGGCGATGCGTGCTGGATTAGTCAATCTACCACACTGTGTATCATGACCATTTAACCAATCCCAAATGGTATTTGCTTACGAGTATGTAATATGCCCAAAAAGTGAATGCACCCATGAGCTGGACCAGGACATATTACAAGGTAAATGAGACTTTTCATAGAACTGTAATTACTTTTGTATTTACATTGCAGAAAAAAAGAAAACTTGGCATTCATGCTGCTATACCAGTGATCCTACGAGGGCGAAGTAAGGGGAAGGGCGATGTACAGTCAAGGACAGTGTTGATGCATTCATTGATTTCAAACCAGTAAGTTGTGTTCCCGGCCACATGACCCAAATCAATTACAGGCTAGTTTTAATTGTCATGGTCAAATGTCAAATTTACATTCAGTATTTGTAATGCAGAAAACGAGCAATCATCATGCACTTGTCAATCACAGCTTACCTCAACTTTTTTATGAGTTTAACTGAATTTGAATCCTACTCATTTGTTTGCTTGATTTGTTCTCGTTTGCTTGTATGATTATTCTGTTGTAATGGAGTAGTGATGATGAGGATAAACATGCAATGAAACTACAATTACAAATGCAAAATTGCAACAACAAAAAATATTCATGCTTCCCTTTTTACTTTGACAAATAATAATTTATGTGTATTTTTAAAAGCAAATAAGACTTATTACTAATAGGCTTATGATTGGTAGCATTATGTGAGAGGACCATCCATTTCTTTGGGAA
Source organism: Leptasterias polaris (assembly GCA_037783415.1). Taxonomy (NCBI): domain Eukaryota; kingdom Metazoa; phylum Echinodermata; class Asteroidea; order Forcipulatida; family Asteriidae; genus Leptasterias; species Leptasterias polaris. Next base: position 74,451 of record JAZGTN010000036.1, read on the forward strand.
GAGGGGGCCTGATTGAGTCGTCTAGCCGAACAAAGACATGCAGGTTCAAAATGGTTCTCTCTGCTTGTGTCCGGGGTGGTGACCGGGATTTATTCTCTTTTCTGCAAACACCTGCAGCAACTGTTGAGAGTTGTGCAGGCGGTCAATAAAATACATACATTTCTATTTAATATAATGCAAGTGTATATCCTTTAGTCAATAAAAATGAATTGAAGGCAGCTCCTAAATATTGTGTCTCTAATTATCAAATAGTTATTGTCTCAAATAAAGTAAATACATGAATGCGTGAAGAACATGGGATAGCATGACACTGGGCAAGAAGGCATAAGTTAACTAACACACGGCGCCCACTAAACATCATCATTAACACAAGAAACTCACAAACCCATGCCTCCAAGTCCAATCCCACCAACCAAACCCGAAGTCAACACCCACCCATGCATCCATTTAAAAGTAATAATAATACATATAGTTTATTTCTGTACTTCATGTAACAACCGACCATCCGATCACACCAATATACACACAACCATAACGTGCACAGTATAAAGGCATGATCACATGGCGGCTGCCCATGACATTGACATTTCAACGATACTATAATCAATACGGGATACAAAACACCTCAATCCCCGACGATCTTCTACATTTTCAAAGACGAAAATATATCTTTATACTTAATCAATATTTATTAAAATTACACCTAAAATAATCACGAGACAATTGCGGTTACTTTGAGCACCTTTTAAATAAATAAATAAATAAATATGGAATATATCAAAAATGTGAGATTTAAAAGTGAGATTAGAATGAGAGTGTTTACCTGTTGAGAGTTGTGCAGGCGGTGAGGTGAAAAGGTCACGCCACCCCAAAGCCCGCGAAACCAGTATAAAACAATAGAACGTGTAGTGGATGTTAGAACACAAGCAGACTATAAATGAATGAAACTTTTAACATGAACTATCGAGGACAAACACACATAGAAGTAAACAAACGTCTCGGTCAGACGCGCGAGGGCGCACAGTGTTTATATTGCAGCGCAACGACCTCCTCACAACTCTTCCCCGCCTTAGAAGTCATCGTCCCGATGACTTACCGCATTAACCAACAAAATAACGCATTTTATCAGCACAACAATGTCGAACACTAAACTCCTGAAAAACCGACTGAGAAAATCTAAACAAAACCAATAGGTAGATCAAACAAAAAGTAGATACCTATCCTAAACTACAAGCTTCAAAAAGCCAAAATGGACCTGAAACACTGTCCTTAATGAGACTGGATCCTGCTGAATAATGTAGTTACAAAGTAAATCTTACTGGTGGCTTCCCACGTGAGGTGCGCACAGGATAACGAGATGAACACTGCAACGCGACTGTGTCAGATGAAGAAGGTGTTTGGTCAGAACTATCGTCAGGCTGTGAGCCAACAGCATCACCTGAAAAAGTCTGAGGAAAAGGTTGTAGGACACAGCCTTGAGGAGTGCTGGAGGAGTCAGAGTCATCACTGGATGGGAATGAGGACGATCCCTCTGTACCACTATGAGGAGCTTCACCCTCTCGAATCCAAGGACAATGTTTAAGAGACGTTCTATGCAGGACCCTCTCTTTACCAAGGTGGCTGCGAACAACATACACTGGCTGGTCTGGGAATGGTTGTTTTACAACTAGGTATGGCACATCCTCCCAATGGTCTGCTATCTTGGCTCGACCCCTGAGTCCGTACTGACGGACAAGGACATAGTGACCTACTTCAAGTGGCTTCTCAAAGACTTCACGTGCCTGACGTGCCTGCCTGGCTGCAGCTGCAAGTTGGGAATTACGACAAGCAATCTTCCTGGCTTCCTTTAGGGCCTTTTGGTGTCCCTGGACATAAGACTCAAGGGTCCTCCGTTTACCTTGGTGGGCTTCCCCGCCTAAGACCAAATCCTGTGGGAAGCGCCCATTTCGTCCAAACATTAGGAAAAAGGGCTCGGCACCCGTAGTTGAATGCTGAGAATTGTTGTACGCATATACAAGTGTAGACAGGTGCTCGGGCCATTTCTTCGTCTTCTCCTTAGGTAGTGCAGCCAGCATATTATGGAGCGTTCGATTGAACCTCTCACACTGCCCGCTACCTGCAGGATGATACGGACAAGTGTGGCTTCGCTGAATTCCGTACAATTCGCAAAGTTGACGTACAATATTGGACTCAAAATTGCGTCCTTGGTCAGAATGCAAGCGAAGTGGACAACCAAAGGGGAGGAAAACGTTCTGCAAGAGGGCCCGAGCAACGGTATCAGCACGTTGATCCTTGGTTGGTATTGCCCATGAGTACTTTGTGTGGACATCTGTTACGACCAAGACATTTTCATAGCCATCATCAGAGACCTCCAGCGTGGTAAAGTCCATGGCTACCACCTCCATGGGAGCAGATGCGGACAACATTGAGAACGGTGGCCTCGTTTGGCGAACAGGTGGTTTACTCACGGCGCATCTTCGGCATTTTGAACACCACTTCTTCACGGTCTTATACATGCCGCTCCAGTGAAACCGTGTCCACAAAAGATGAAAGGTACGTTTCGATCCAAAGTGACCCGACTCATTGTGAAACTTGAGGAATACCTCCTCACGGAGGCTAACTGGGAGTACCAACTGGAAATGGGGCTGCTGGGTCGAAGGCGACACCACTCTACGATACAAACAATGATCCCGCATCGAGAGACGATCCCAATCTTTGAGATATTGACAAACCTCCCGGGAGCAACCTTGTCGAACCTGTCTGTCTGGCTTCATACCCCCCTCCACAAATCCCACAACTCTTCCAAGCACCGGGTCTTTTTGTTGGAGTTCATGAAGCTGAGCCAAAGTGTAACCAGGCAAGCAAGCAATGCCCCCAATGCGACATGCTTCCATGTGATGGCTGATGGCCAGTGGCACTGATGTTCCAGGTGTGTAGCCTGTCAGACATGCTCTGATACACTCAGATGTAACTATGCTTATCTCAGGTGTATCTTTCTGAGTCAACGTGTCATCAATTGGAGCACGGAGACGTGAAAGGGCGTCAGGTGCTTGATTACATTTACCTGCTCGATATACCAGTTCATAGTCATATGAGCTCAGTTGCTGGACCCATCGCATTTCAGTACATCCCAAGTTGGCTTTCTCCAGATACAGCAGTGGGTGGTGATCAGTGACGACACAACACTTGTGGCCCAAAAGGTAATCCTTAAAAACTTCAGTCACTCCCCACTTTATGGCCAGCAACTCAAGTTTAAAGGCGCTGTAGCGGCCAGTGCGCTCAGCCGGCTTCAGCGTGCGGAAAGCATATGCTATTACTTGTGGTCTGCCTTCATCGTCATCTTGAAAAAGTATGGCACCTAGTCCAGTGCCACTGGCATCCGTCTCCAATCGGAAGGGTTTGGCAAAGTTTGCATATGACAGGATAGGAGCCTCTGTCAAACACTGGATGAGAGCATTGAAGGCAGCCCTTGCAGGGTCTTCCAGTGTGATCTCCCTATTTGGAAGACGATGCTGCTTCTTCTTTGTAGTCCGGTCGCCCTTCAAGTGTTGGAAGAGAGGTGCTGCAATGGAAGCGTATCCCTTAATGAAGCGCCTGAAAAAACCTGTAAACCCAAGAAAGGAGCGGACATCCTTCACAGTCTTTGGTTCTGGCCAGCCGTGTACAACTTGTACCTTCTCTGGATCTACTGCGACACCATCGCTAGAAACCAAGTGTCCGAGGTAACGCACTTTTTGCTGTATGAGGTGACATTTTGAGGGCTTCAGCTTCAGCCCCTGTTTTTGAAGTCTGGTGAAGACCCGATCAAGGTGTGCCAAGTGCGTGTTGAAATCAGCTGAATAGACAATAATATCGTCCAAGTAGATAAGGACATTGTCGTAACATTGGTCCCCAAGGCATCGCTGCATGAGACGTTGGAATGTCGCTGGTGCATTCGACAGACCAAAGGGCATCCTGTTGTACTCGTACAGACCAAATGGTACAGCAAAGGCAGTTTTCTCCACATCCTCAGGGTGCACTGCTACTTGATAATACCCGCTGGTGAGGTCCAAAACGGAGAAAAACTTGGCTCCCCCAAGTGCCTGTAGGGACTCTTCGATTCTCGGGAGTGGAAATGAGTCTTTATGAGTGAGTTTGTTCAGTTGTCTATAGTCGACACAAAGCCGGATATTGCCATCTTTTTTCTGAACCACCACAACTGGCGAGGCCCATGGGCTTGTGCTCTCTTGTATAACTTGCTTCTGCAACAGGTCCCGTATGTGATCTCGGACTGCACTATATTGTGAGGGTGGAAGTGGTCTGTGACGTTGTCGTATTGGATGTGCCCCACAGGTGTCAATGCGGTGCTTGATTGCATCGGTATACCCAAAATCTTGATCGTTGCTGGAAAATGCTTCTTTGTGATCTCTCAGCAGTGAGAGTACCTTGGCTTTCTGCTCATCGTCAAGGAGTGTCTCGTCGACATCTACAGCAAACATTGAGTCGGCTGACCCGTCTGCTGTCATAGTTGCCTGTCTAGCCTCCAATGATGCATCTTTTGACACGACATCTTTGCCTTGAACGATTGATCCCAACTGAAGATCGCCAAGCAGGGTTGACTTAAGTACCACAATCTCAGCGTCCGCCTCATTGAACAGTGTCACAGGGAACTTTCCCCTCTCTACCCGTACCAAGCATGGTGGTATGACTACTCCTGATGGGAGGCTACCCGCAACGGATGGTGTCAGCACTGCCTCGTAAGCCTCATCGTTTGGTCCACCATGGCTTCTGGCTTCCACAACTACCCCTTGTCGGGCCGAAAGCACAAGAGGCTGTCCACACATATGTGCCTGTCCGACTAGTCCACTCTCTGTATCAAATACTAGTCTGCTTTCCACCTTCTTCATTGCTTTCTGCCAAACTGGGGCGGGAGTAGGCCAGGGGATCTTCTTCAGGGGGGATTGTTCTCCTACAGACATCAGCCTCTCCCAACACTCGCGGAGGACATTCATCCCTAAAATTCCATGCACCTTCTCTTTCTCCCAAGCCCTTAGGGTAGAATATTGCTCACGAATTACGAGTACCACTCGAGAAGTGATGACTTGACCAGCAGCGCAAACATCCGTCTCAAAGCACCCGATGTAAGGAATGGTTGCCCCGTTGGCAGAGACGAGAGCAAAGGGTTCCGGGATGTCTTGAAGCTTGAATCCCAAAGGTTCCAACTGCTGACGGAAATATTGCTCACCAACTGTGGTAACCTGGGACCCGGTGTCTAGGAGACAAGTAATTGGAATATTTGAAAACAAAACTTTGACTGAAAAACACTCTCCTACAGTTTTAGGTTGTATTAACTTAGCATCTGCTATTCCTGTTGAGCCTGATGTCTCTACCTCCACTGTACGACTCCCTACTGTGGAGGATTGCTGTTTAACACCGGTGGCTGCATGTTAGGTGTCGTTTGTCGGCCTCTGTGCGACACTTCATAATGGTCAGGGGCATTGCCAACACTCTTGGGGTAGGGCATTTGAGGCTGTCTGGCTGTCTCTCCTCCTCTAGTCATACCTCTGTACGGACAGTTTCTTGCGAAATGGCCACTGTATCCACATGAGTAGCACGGACCGTATCGCCCTGTTCTTTGGAAAGCGCCATTCTGGAAATCCGAGTTTGGGCGGGGCATAGGAGGGGAGCAAGCAGCTGGTCGGGTTAGTTCTCTAACGGCCTGTACCACCCTCTCACTCATCTCCCTCATTGCTCCGAGGATATCATCAGAATTATTCCTGGTCAGCTGGATAGCAGACTGTTGTACCCGGGTCGCATCCACGGCACGCCCACGAGCTTCCTCTTACCCTTCTCGTTTTATCCCATACTCTCGAAGTTCCCGGAAGGAGGTTATGGTCCCTTGCTCGTACATATCCCAGCACGTGTTCCTCATATATGTGTCGTTTAGTCCTTCTATAAGTTGTTTCGTTAAGGCTGAATTGGGGCTTGCGTACAGCTTGGCATCTTTACGGGTCAGTCGAAGGAAGCGTTTTTCCAAATCCACCGCAAAGTCTCGGACACTTTCCCCTGGGCGCTGCCTGCGTTCAAGGAAGAGACGTTGTAGTTCACCTACAGCTAACTTCTCCCCATACGAATCTTTCAGGAAATCCAGAGCTTCTTCTGTAGTTTGGCCATCAGCAAGTAATGCCTTAACTTCTAGCTTTGGAACCCCACGGAGGTAATCTTTTAAGAAGGACCCCCTTTGGCCTACTGGGATACTGTAACGCTGAAAAGCATCTTTGATGTTTGACAGGAAGTCTCGAACCTCTCCAGGCTTTCCATCAAAGGGAGTGATCTTTCTCTCTGGAGCCATGACCAATTGCGTGCGGGGCTTTGACAGTAGTTCTACGAGCTTGTCCCCCAGCTTTAGCTTTGAATCAAGGGCTGGTTGAGTTTCCGGCAACATGGGGGTGTAAATACAGTTCCTCCAGCCTCCTGGAGGTGGACCGACCTCATCCCCATGTGAAGGTACCACCATCATGCTGTCATCATCTTGATACAATAGACCCTTTGCTTCAGGATAACCCGACTGTAGAAGGCTTAGACGCAAGGACCCGTCTTCTTCCTCAAGAGGGAATTTGCGGACACCTCCATGCCCTTTCACTTTGACGTATTCAACCATAATTATTGCCAACACTTGCTTGCAGTTTTAAATCTAATTAATAGAGCTTGATATTTATAAACTACAGAGATAATATGCAAATTATTTGCCAACCGTATTAAACTCTTACATGAATATATAATAAACACAACACACAGATTATATTTCTTTATTCTGCAACAATGATCTCAGGGAAACATGTAATAAAGAGCAGCTAAATACCAACTCTACCACGCTTTGTACTACGAAAAGTTGCTTTCTTACTTTAAAAAAAATAAATGCTCCAAGATTACTCCTTAAAGACTTTCCATAAACACTATGACTATTAGTATGGTAGTCCCGAAAACATAATCACTCTCTTTCAAACTACAAATTTAAGATAAATGTATGAACAAGCAAGGTACAAAATACAGGCAATATTATATGGAAGAATTCAATATCAGTTTAGAAAACTGAAAAATAGAGGATCCTTGGCACAAAAAATGTTCAAACAATTATTTTCTGCAAATAAAAATTAAAAAAATGTAGTTTATAATCTTACGCAACATCACCATCAATCCTGCCGACTTCGCTTGTGAGAGGACCATCCATTTCTTTGGGAAGAGGGGGCCTGATTGAGTCGTCTAGCCGAACAAAGACACGCAGGTTCAAAATGGTTCTCTCTGCTTGTGTCCGGGGTGGTGACCGGGATTTATTCTCTTTTCTGCAAACACCTGCAGCAACTGTTGAAAGTTGTGCAGGCGGTCAATAAAATACATACATTTCTATTTAATATAATGCAAGTGTATATCCTTTAGTCAATAAAAATGAATTGAAGGCAGCTCCTAAATATTGTGTCTCTAATTATCAAATAGTTATTGTCTCAAATAAAGTAAATACATGAATGCGTGAAGAACATGGGATAGCATGACACTGGGCAAGAAGGCATAAGTTAACTAACACACGGCGCCCACTAAACATCATCATTAACACAAGAAACTCACAAACCCATGCCTCCAAGTCCAATCCCACCAACCAAACCCGAAGTCAACACCCACCCATTTAAAAGTAATAATAATACATATAGTTTATTTCTGTACTTCATGTAACAACCGACCATCCGATCACACCAATATACACACAACCATAACGTGCACAGTATAAAGGCATGATCACATGGCGGCTGCCCATGACATTGACACTTCAACGATACTATAATCAATACGGGATACAAAACACCTCAATCCCCGACGATCTTCTACATTTTCAAAGACGAAAATATATCTTTATACTTAATCAATATTTATTAAAATTACACCTAAAATAATCACGAGACAATTGCGGTTACTTTGAGCACCTTTTAAATAAATAAATAAATATGGAATATATCAAAAATGTGAGATTTAAAAGTGAGATTAGAATGAGAGTGTTTACCTGTTGAGAGTTGTGCAGGCGGTGAGGTGAAAAGGTCACGCCACCCCAAAGCCCGCGAAACCAGTATAAAACAATAGAACGTGTAGTGGATGTTAGAACACAATCAGACTATAAATGAATGAAACTTTTAACATGAACTATCGAGGACAAACACACATAGAAGTAAACAAACGTCTCGGTCAGACGCGCGAGGGCGCACAGTGTTTATATTGCAGCGCAACGACCTCCTCACAATTAGCTGATTTTTATAATTTTGCAAAAGTGTCTTAAAAAAATATATTATACATATAAAATTCCCCCAGTTGTCACTATGACTTTTCGCAAACTAAACCTTTTCAGTTCCATTTAATTTCAATGGCAAACCATGTCTCTCCCAAAATGTTGCCTTTAACTTTTTTTCCCAATTTTTTCCTTCCCTATTTAAGGCCATTAGCAACGTGGAAGACTACCTGCAGAGTATTGACAGTTCAGAAAGGCCACAGCCATACGTACTGGCACTGTACACTGCCAATCGTCTTAAGCCAACTCAGTACTTCCTAGTTGCAGAGAGACGAGCCGTGGCCTACCCAAGTCTGCTTAACACCATTGACGTCGTCTTAAGGCACACCTTTACAGGGATTCATCTATGAGCTGCCTGGTGTCATGTCTCCCACAGTGAGGGACTTCAGGGCATATTTGACCAAACGTCTCAAGTATTAAAGTGGGTATTTAGTTCTTGATCCACAGCACAGACCTTGCCAGAAATGTTTATTATTTTAATTTTTTTACTGCACAAAACTAAGTTGCAGTAAGTAAGAGACATGTTTCTTAAAAAGGTATAACTACCACCCAAAGGAGTACTTAGACAGAGTAGAGACCTTTTTCATTCTGTCTGTTAAAAAACACCAGTGCTTTGAGCACTTGGTTTGATTTGTTTATATGTTTGTATTCCCATAATTTAAATCAGTGTCTTTTTGGTTGAACAAAAAATAAATAGATAAATTACTATAAGCAACAAGATCCAACTGCAGCGGCGTAATATTTAGTAACTTTTTTTTTTATTATAAAAAAATAAATATTTAGTATGTTCGGCTAAATTTCGAAGAGCTCCTGAGCATGGATTTACAGTCTAAAAATCATGTGGCTGCTTCCCTCCCAATTTCACAAATCCACTAAGAACAAAATTTTTGCTTAGCACAAACAACTTTTCTTTAGCAAAATGGTTTGCATTCTAAATATCACATGGTGTACATTGCTTGTGGCCGGTTCTTCTCAGCTTATTCATGTCACGCATACAATTTTGACAGCTTTCAGATTCATGAAACTGGACCAGTAGGGTAGTAAGGTTTCCCCCTACATTACACAAATAAATAAAACCTCAAAGCAATGAACAGTTGCAATAAGTGACATAATTTTTAAATACCTCGGTTTAATTGTAGCAAAATGCCCACCAGAAGCAGTACTGAAATATACAGTAGAGTTTTACCTTTTTTATTTATCAGTTTTTAAAGACTTTGCAAGGCCGGATGCTTCGAAGATTTGGTTTGACTGATTTATTTATATTTGTACCTATTTAAGGGAAAAATAAGCTTTCTCAGTATTTATTTGTTGCACAGAAGTATAAGTTGCAACTGCAAATGACCCATGCCGTTAGAATAACTTAAAAAGTCCAGGAGTTCTGAAACAGTCGCTAAGGGAACTGTTGTTTATTTGTGTTGAAATAAATGGTGTGTTAAACTCTGTACAGTTTTAGTGAATTCAATTTTATTTGTGTTAGAGTATTTATGATCCTTACAGGTAAACTGTGTAACAAACTGTAGGTAGTGTGTAAATAGATTTGACTAGTTCATGTGCGGTTAAGATTAACCAAAAAATTGAGAGAAAAAAAATTAACCAATTATTGTGCAAATGGATTTGACCAACTGGGAAGTTCAGATTAACCAACAAAATGTGACAAAGTTAACCAACTATTTGGAAAGTTGAAAATGACCAATTATTGTGCAAATGGATTTGACCAACTAAGAAGTTCAGATTAACCAACAAAATGTGACAAAATTGATCAACTATTGGGGAAAGTTGAAAATGACCAACTGGGAAGTTCAGATTATCCAACAAAATGTGACAAAGTTAACCAACTATTGTGCAAATGGATTTGACCAATTAATGGGAAGTTCAGATTAACCAACAAATGTAACAATCTTATTTAACCAACTATTGGGAGTTATTATTTTAACCAACAATGAGGTAAATGAGTATAACCAGTATATGGGTAAAAGCAAAAACCCAACTTATTAGCAAAGAGCATTAACCAATTAATAGGGAAAGTAGCTGCCCAACACCAGTTGGGCTATTATTGACCAATTATGTTACCAGTTGATATGTAGACCAACATTGGTCAAAAAATTGGTCAAAAATTGCCCAATATTTTTTACAGTGCACGCATAATTTGTATAGCTCCATAGTCACATTAGGTCAACTTCCAGATAATATGAACTAATGTAGCACAGCCAGGTTATGAAGTGCTATCAGAACTTGATTGTATGTGAATGCTTACTGGTTTTCGTGTCCTCTTTGACTTCGACTTCTTCCTCCGACTTGGACTCGGCCAGTGAGGAAACTTGGAGTCATCATTCCAATCACCATCACCACTATCATCTTCATCAGCTCTATTTTCATCGTCATCCTGCTCATCCCCCTGACATCATCGCGACCATCATCCCAATCGCCATCATCCTCTCTCCCTCTGTCGACATCCCGCTCATTGGTGCTGACGTCGTCGTCACCATCATCACAGACATCGCCACCATCACCGCAACTATCAACGCCACCATCACAATCATCATCCAAAACGTCATGGCCATCGTGATCTCCACTATTATCATTTGTACTGTCACAATAATAATAATCATCTCCAATTTCCCCTTTGCTGTCTTCATTTTGGACCTAATTTTCCCTTAAAAAAACAAAATGACAATAAAATGGGTTGTTATGACATAAAGGGTAGACAACATTTTGCCCTTTTGTGGTTTGTTTAAAAGAGTTAGGACAAAGTGCTGCCCTATCCAGGCCCGCGAGAGCGGGGGGTGCTGTGGGTGCTGCAGCACCCACATCATTTTGTATGGGGGTGATGGAATATACTATAGCACCCCCTATTTTTGAACATAATGCTGACTGTAACATAAAACTATTCTTAAGCCCCCAAATTCCTGAAATTTTAAAACATAACAAATCATTGTTTAACTCTGACTATTTCGCCGGCGCCGCGCTCAGATCATAGAGCAAGGCTCAGCTACGCCATGCATGACTGTCCCGAGTCCGTGGATTGACTTTCGTAGTCTGCTGTCGGACCCTCGCTGCTGGTATATATGTGTACAGGCGAATCATTGTGCCATGCGTTGTGTGGTACAAACAGCCAGGATGGCCATCATTTCAACCTTGTGCCACTGGTGCCTCCCCATATCGCTGCCAAAAGAAGCACGTTCGATTGTGCGGGGAAAGAGGATGAGCAAACATGCGTCTGAAAATTGCAGCGGGTTTCACTCACTTCACATTAAGATCTACGACTTCAGAAGATTACCCAAAGTAGTATTACAGGTGAGAACTGAGATTTTGTTTAATTTTTGTCGATGTGCTAAAAGGGTAACAATTTCTCTTCTGGGTAACAATTTAACCATGTCATTTGAAGTGCAGACAAAGAACTTTTAAGAAGGTTTTATCCAGAGTCACGTGCACTTACAAGATCATGAAACTTTCCGATCGAATGCTGGTTGAAGATAGCCCTACTGCTGATTTTTGTTGTTTAAACGTCAAAATTTAAGACGGAAAATTTATTGCTTTTCAAGTCGCGAAGTGAATTTTTGCTCACCTTGCGCGAAAAACAGTGTTTCATCAGGTTCCCTCAACAACTCCATTACAGTTATACGATCAACTGCCGCAATCTAATGGGGACCAGACTGATGTTATCAGTGCGCGATCAAGGGTTTGTGAAAGAGATATTGTGCTCAGCACGATAAGTAAATCAGACCATGATGTCTTAAAAACAAAAACAAAAATTACAACTTACAAGCCAATCCACTTCAAGTTCTATTGAGTATTGGCCCTAAATTATGGGGCATGACAACAGTCAGAAAGTGTTGAGACTTTTCTTCAAGGGACCCCCAATCCATATCATAATAATGATATCTCTGGCAACAATCTCATAACTTTATTGAACCTACAAATTTAAGTTAATTTATTTTATTCCCAAACATTACACATTATAGTACCCTGTATTAATTTTTGTGTGCATGTAATGTTCATGTTGTTTGCTTCTTTTGTTTACAGGATGGGGCCTACTAAGAAGAAGCATGGTGGTTGCCCTCACCGAATTTTGACTTAAAAATCCTGTTTTTTTCCTGTTTACAACATGTTCTTTTGCTGTTTATTATGAGAAAACAGAAATAAAATGTGTTTTTTTCCTGTTTCGCGCCAAAAAGGAATTTTCAATTTGCTTCTAACTCTGTTTCTATCCTGTTTTTCATGAAGACTTACTGTTTTAGTCCTGTTTTCTGGGGACTTAGAAAATTTGCATGAGATGCAGGGGTGTTTTCCCACTGTTTTGGGGGGACTTAACAAATGTTGCACTGTTTTTTTCCTGTTTAGGAGGGACTTAGAAACTTTTGGAAAGCAGCAAGACTGTTTTTTGACTGTTTTGGGGGACTTAACAAATTTTGCAGGTTTTTTTTCCTGTTTTGGTGGGGACTTATAAAAATTTGTAGAGCAGCTGGACTGTTTTTTGACTGTTTTGGGGACTTAGAATTTTTTTTGTTAAGCACAACTGTTTTTTGGCTGTTTTAATGGGACTTAGAAAATTTTGAAGCGCATTCAGGACTGATGATACGTATCTGTTTAAGGGGACTTTAAATTTTTCAAGATCACAGCGCAGTTGTTTTTGTGTTTTGGTGTGACTTAAAACATTTTTAAGAGTAGCAGGATTGTTTTACTGTTTTGTGTTTTTTTCAAGATCACAGGGCTGTTTCCCCCCCCCCCCCCCTGTTGTGTAGAGACTTTTTGAGGAGTGCAACAGGCTATTGCTTTGGTGGACTAAGAAAGTTTTGAAGACTGCAGCTCTGTTTTGGTGCCTTAGGAAAGTCTGTAGCATTTTTTCCCCGTTTTTGGAGGGACAGCTGTTCTGGTATTTAAAGAGCGTTCTGTTGGTTTACTGACATTTTCGTCAGGAATGTAGAAAATTTGATGGTATTGTTTTTTGTGCTTGTGAAAAGTTGTTACTGCTGTTTGAACACAGAGGGGCTCTAAGGTCCAATTCAGTTTTGTGATGCACTCATTTTCCTATAGATAGAGTCCTTATTAAAGTACCTAAACTCACGCTAAGAGTCCCTCTTTAAAAATTACAAAATGTGTACAGATTTCTGGCTATTAGGCACTGGTTTCTTGGAAAAAACGAGCAGAACCATTTATACAAGTACCGGTACATTGTTTTCAGGTTTACATTTATTGAAATGCATTGACATACTGGCACAGCTAATGTTCATTAAAATAAGCCAATGAGTATGCATCTGTTGTAAAGACATTCTACTGCACAGTATGCATATAGATTCATGTTTATGAACACTAAAAATGTTCATATATTTGATAAAAGATCTGAAATTGTCTTAGTAAATTGTGACATACTCTTTTTCGTTGTACTGTAACTGCACTCAAAATATTTCCAGAAAGAATGTAAAGAAAATTGTGTAGCCTAGCACATTCACTTATTTTTATTGTCTGTTTTGATTGGTGATACCTTATCCAAATATCATACTGTACAAGCCTTTATCCTGTAAGCACTTGAAAAGTGTTTTTCTTTAATAACAACATAACATTGTGTAGCCTAACATAACATTGTGTATACTATTCACATTATGAAAACTGATTATAGTACTTAATACTACAATTTTATAGCAATCCAGGAGGGGGGGGGGCGGCGCACACCCCCCTTTTTATAAAAACAAAAATGTTAAAGTGGTCAGTTAAGGCCTGAGATCGTACCACGGAGCATCTAGAATCCCAAATTTTCCGGGGCCCTTAAGCGGGCTTTGGACCCCATGCCGTTAGGTACATTTCACGCCCCCCCCCCCCCCCCCTTTGCATTTAGACCAAAACCAAATATTTTATACAAAAGTGACGTTTTCGTATTGGAGTTAATTTGAGAACATGTATACTTTTTCCACACAAAAAACCCCATTCACATCACTTTAAGTTCCAGAGACCTGATATCCAAGATAGCTGTGTATGGCCCGGCCCTTCCCCTATTTGGGGTGTTTGTGTATATGTGCGTTTTTAATCTTTTTCGTGTTCATTTGGAAATACAGCAATAAAATTATTCTCATCTATACCAACATCCATCCATACACATTTCCTTTGAATATATTTAAGCTCTACAGCTACCATGTTACTGTACGTTTTCAAAACTGAAACAATGTTTGCTGGTAAGCTATAAGTATCCTTTCCCCTTATTAACTTAGCATCCATATCTGGTTTGATTTCCTCAATTATTGCACAATACTGAGGTTGTTTACAAAAACATTTTGTGGAACAAAAACCTGGATTGGTACACTGCCTAAGTAACTTAACATATACGCAAATTTGACCAAAGTGTTTACCCCCATCATCATCGCTGTACATAACAGTAAAGCTATTTCGTTTTTTTACAGCAGTGTAACTTCTGCTGTGATACACGCACCTTTTGATCGAAACCCTTTTAAAATACTTGAAACTGAAAACATGTCCAAACAACTGATACAGCAATGTTGATACTGTGTCTGAATTGAGTATAGAACACATATTATACAGATTTCCTACAATGCAAGTGTCAGGATATATTTCTTCTCCAAGTTTAACTTGATTCTGTCTTGACATCATCTTGTTATAAAATTCATACTCTGGAGACCGAGTATGCAAACTTTCTGCTAAAATTGGAATTTTTTGACAAATAGAGATTGCTGTGAGTACTTGAATCTCTACTCCTCTGGACCCATGGAACATATTTGAAATTTGGCCATTAAAATCTTCAAAAGGAAAACATGAGTTACACCACAATGGTCCAAGATCACTAACTTTGTCACAGTAATGAAGAAGGCTATGCACATTTGAAGTATTGTACCTCTCTCCATATAAATTCCCTATCTTTAAACAAAATAATTTCAGAAGAGTTCTTGCCTTTTTTAAGTCAGATACACTTATTGAGGTGGCAAGGAGTAAATACATAGCTTGTACAAGTAACAACAAATGATGATAGTACTCTTCAGGGAGCACATTCCAAAGGCATGGGGTTGCATAAAACAAAATGAAGGACCTATATTCTGAGGCTTTCCAAAACTTAATGTGTGTGCTTATTGCTCGTGGTGGCCTAGAAATAGAATTTGGAGGCATTATATTAACAAGTCGGCTGTCGACAATTTTAAGCTTTTTGTATATGCTAAACGGGGATGATCGAAACTTTGTTTCAAACCACAACTTAACCAACATTTTAACGACTCCTAACATTACACCATGCATGTAGTCTGCTGCAACACTTCGAATAACATCAAACCTATGTACAAATTGAAAACAACTGAAGCCCTTAACACCACTTACTGGTGTTTGCTTTTTGCATTCACCAGTAAGAAGTTTATTACTTACATCTTGTGCAAACTCTTTTGTTTGTTGATGGGTTCTAAAAACACCATGACCTGAAGTAGAAGCAATGTCATATGGATAAATGTGTGTGTGGCCCCTTTCGCTTGTTTTTGCTGACATCCCTGGCGTTAAGCAGAAAGGGCAACCCGAAAACCCATTAAATTGTACAAAATTCTGAAACAGGCAGCGGGCGGGAGAATCAAAAACTGCACTGATGACGATGGCCTTCACTGTTTTCTTTGAACCATCTGGAAGATCCACTTCAACACCTGCATTGAAGTACACACACATTCTTAAAAACATTTATAAAGAGGAATGTTGGGACAACTTCCACACAGCACAGTAATGAAATCAGCAGCCAATTTAACCATTCTATTTTGCATGAAACTGTTCGATCCTGAAAATGGTCATTTGATCAAAATAGCCATGTATTATATTTCAACAAAACAACATTCACATTGATAGTTTTTCCAGTTGAACAAGCTTTGCTTAATTGAACAGGTTGCTAAAAGAATTTAATGCCTGAATTCTGAATTTGAAAAACAATAGTAACTGGTTTGTCAAAACCACTCTTAATCGAATGCACAAAATTTAAATTCGCAGCTCATTTGCCAAAATTGATTGATAAAACCTTTTTTCTTTTTCAGGTGCTTTAGTTTTAAATAAGTTTGGGTCGATTCGGAAGGAAAACATTTTGAAGTTAGGTTAGGTCTGAGTTTAGATCGGTTTCATTTTAATTGTATGGGTCATTTTACATGTTTTACCAGGTTGGGAAACAGTGTGACTTTGTGGTAACATTTGTCTGACAGTGCATTAAAATGGTTTAAAAGTTAAAGTCTGAAAGCATTTGGCGTCAAATAAAAGAATGCTGTATACAGTTAAAGCACAAATATTTTAAGTTAAGTTAATAGTTCAATAAATGTTGTAATATCCAGGGTGACTGGTAAATCATAAGCTCCAAGTTAAGAAAATTGCCCATTTAAAGGTGTGTAAAGTACATGTTTAGCATAGCTCCCTCTATGGTTCATTTTTATGACAACTTACAACAGTTCTGGCAAGTTACAGTAAAATTGATTAAAGTATGGAGGAGTAATAGAGTCATGTTTGATAACCATCCACCCCTATTGCTAATAATACTCATGTATTGCACTTTTGTGCACATTGTAATGGGACTTTTGAAAAAATGCTCTCTGAAAGTGTTTATTGTATCTCACTTAACATCTGTACCAAATTTGATGCTTTTATGAAAAAGTGCACAATTTTATTGTATTATGACACATATCCGCTGGACTACCAGTGCAATGTCCCGTATTGTAATCAGTCAATTTAAAATCTGCAGTGTATTGAGTTGATTTGACCTGGTTAATCTGACCCGTACACAAAGTCAGTATGCACATACCTTTTAAATAAAGGTCATTGAAGGTCCTGGCGAGTGGCAGCATGAATGTTTGGAAGTTGGGTTTATCTTGACCAAACCACATGCCCAACAAGATCCGATTAGACCGTGAAAACCTGTCAATTAAAGTAAAGACTCATGAGTTATGAATACCTTTGGGACAATCATCAATACTTTGCAGCCATGCAGCTGAATTGCCAAAAGAAAAAATAATACAAATACACCCTCTTTGAGTAAAATAAATGTTGATGAGGCCCCCTTTGGCAGCTGCATGATCTTATATCTGACAACAAAACACAGCCAGATTTCTTTATTGTTGATAAAGGATCCGAGGAAAACAGGAGAGCTTGGATAAAAACCCTTGTGAAACAGTAGAAAACAAACAACAAACTGAAAGAGGCAATTAAAAAGAGTAAATAGACTTGAATGTCAATAATAATTATTTAAACAAGTTAATTACCGAAGTTTTGGGTGCAGCTCATTTATCACTAGGAACACTGGCCAGATCGAGTATTTGCTGCTTTTGAAGACCGATACTCCATCAGAATTTAGTTGAAATGAGATGTGAATTTCGTTGCTCTTGACTTTCTGGTTCTTGAAAAAACCATCAGCATTAAACTGTTCCTTATACCACTGCCCATCAAAGACATCTTCGATGTTGTCGGAAAAAGTCTTGCATCTTCTGTTGCGGTGCTGAAGATTCTCAAAAAATCCTGTTGCTGTGAAAAAAATTGTTAATATAATATTATGTACATTTATGTTTATTTTGTTTTGCAGTGCTATTAGGAGTGACAATGCTCTTTGGAGACCAACCTATCATTGAAAACCACATAGAACCAAAATCAAGATGTTAAAAAATATATACATGCCATCCACCCACTCCATTAAAAAATACATTATTAAATACCTTGAACAGTTAAAAGATTCTGACTGGTCAAAACCTAATCATGTGGGGGTGTAATATGTGATATAAAAAACCAGCTCTGGAAACTAGCGAACAAATGGCCCCTAAATCAACACACAATACATTTTATCCTCCAGTACACGCTAATCCTCGATCCTGATTAGTCAAACAGAAGGGGTATAATATACCAGCAAACCCTTATCCCAAGGTGCGTATTGCGTTTTCACATGCGTGGAACAAAATAATTACAAACTAATGTGGAGGATAAATTCTTTATCACGCGCGCACTCGTGAAATACAGAAAAATATACATGTGTAGCCTTCAGCCTCGTTGGGTATGGGACGCAGAAGCCCTATATTTTTCTGTATTCCACTCCCGCTTGTGTGATAAATAATACTGTGAACAAGTACAGTTTGCGCTTTGCTCTGTATCTTGTATTCGTGCATTTTAGTTTCAATGGTACTGCAGTCACTTGACATGGAAAACCTTATTGTTAACTGAAAAAGGGGAGTGTGAAATCACAAATACATGTTGGTAACCTACTTGCAAACAGCGTCTTCAATGTGGAGTTTAAAGGGTTGACTAAGAAGTATGATGGCCTCTCAATGATTTGCTTGGTGTTGCATGCTTTGCAAACACTGGGTATGTCCTGCTTGTTCTTCCCAAAATAGAGTTTGCAGCTACTTTCACTACAATAGTAGTGACACTCAAATGGGCTTTTGCAACTGAAAAAGAACTGTCGAAACATCTTCAGTGATGATTTGCAGATATTTCCACCTACGCAATGCAGTTCAATTAAAGTTAATAGATCCATCAATGCCTCTCCAGTAATACCATGCCTTATCACAATCACTATCACTATCACACTCTGTTTGTGGCTCATCAGTTCTTTGCTCAAAGTTGAAACTGCCAGCATCTGATGACAGAGACTGACTTTGGAAAACAGGTTCCTCATCAGTGCTCATGTCGGCCATCATTTGCAGATCTTCCTCTTGCATTTCTGAGGATGTGCGTATGTCACGCTTCCAGTCCCTCTCTGTGGATCTTGGAATGGGTAGGCATGGTTGCGATAAATAAGAATCATACCAGCTTCTTTTCCTGGGTGTTTCTTTTGTGTCATCAGGTGCAGAACAAGGATATTTTCCAGCCATTTTAACCAGATTTAAAAAGTATAATTGCAGTGTAACTTGAGGATAGAGAAAATAATCAAAGGAGATCACCTGGAATGAAAATCAAAAAAACACTTATTAAGATTAAATGGGCCCTACATTCAAAATCAAAGTGAAACAAATAAGAAATTGAAAAAGACAAATCTTACAAATGAAGACCATGTGCTAATGTACATCATCTCTGTTTTTGTAATATTAATAGATTCTTTTACATGAAAGATATTTATATCAATGTTTTTCTTTCAGTTTTGTTTTGTTTTGGAGAATAGAAATGAATATATCAGGAAATTTACAACTAAACGTAGTTCGATAATATTTTGAGCCCAAAAAGTGAGACTGGGTCAAACTTTACAAACAAATTTTTTTTATTTATTTTTTTTACATGTAATGTTGCCGAGTTTTCCTGACATTGTACTTGTTGATAAACGGTGATATTAAAGACGATAGTATTTGGTTAAAATTGTATTTGTAAAAAATTGGTAGGCCTAAATAAATAATAGGCGAGGCCTAGGGCCTATATAATGTTAGTAAATTAATCTAAAATGTGAAAAAATAACGTCATGGACACATTTTTGAATTTTTTGTTTTTTTCTGCATCTCAAACATACATAACATTGATAAAAAGTAAAAATATTTTTATTTTGGCCCCTTGACCATGTCACATTTCGAGCGTGTCATGTAGTTTGTACGACTTGTGTTTACCATGTTTACTCTTGCACATTTTACGGCATGTGTAACTTAATGTGTACACAGTCTATCATTATGGGACACGAACATAAGTCGTGCCTCTCACCAGGTCCCCATACGATACACATGTACTAGTGTGTACGTAGGCCTAGGACTATAGGTCAAACCTTGTAGTTGTATAATCAGCGATCAGCACTTAGTATTACTATTATTAGGACAGTAGTCCTAGTATCACCGTATCACTATCATCGATCGACTTCCATTCCATGACTTACCCGTACCCGTTTCGTTATTTCCGGTAATGTCCACGGCTCGGCGAGACCTTAACTAATGTTAGTAATGTTTATGAGCGTCGTCTTTCTCCGCCTTCGTTTTCCTTTTGTTGTGATTAAATTGTGCTCGAAATGTTGTTTTAAAAATTACTAGAGTATCGAATGTTTGGGAAGGGTGGTGGACACACTGCAGCCTGATCTAAGTATCAGTGGGCGCCGGCAGAAGGGGGTCTGGTCCCACGACCAAAAAATCGCTGACTATTCTCTGTGGGTACGTCCATTTTAAAAACAGGTGATACCGTTGGGTTTTTTTTCCGTTGAAATTATTTCTGTATTAGCACTGCAAACATCACAATATAGGTTTTATGAGTAATTCCAATTGGTTTTATATGAAAATGCGTAAAAACATTGGCGAACATTAGGCTCCGTACATCCTCATTGATAGTTTTTTCAGAGGTTTGTTTGAGAAAATGGTTCAGACCGCCGCAGTCATCAGGAGGAGGGGATCGAGCACGACAACTGTCATCACATTTATCACCCCGCGGGCACCCCCCGCCGGCAGAGTCCCTAGCTGCACGCCAATGCACACGCGTGGAACTGGCCATTACTGGCATGTCGCCAAGAAAAATCTTGGGCTCCCGCTATTTTTATTTTGTTGATTATATTTTGACAGTTCAAAAACGAAATGGATAATTACTTCAAAACACTTTTGGAGATAGAACAATTTATTTAAATTGTCAGTAAATTTGGTTAAACCATGATGAGTATTAAATCAGATTGCCAAAGAATTGCATTGTGGGATGCATCTTATTTACATGACGTCACTCACGACGATCTCCCGCTCAAATTTTTTTACAACGGTTTGACAATTATAATCCATGTAATCCATGCTCGTAAGTTGTATTAATTTGGATCATCGACCCTCGTTTGAGCTATTTTTATGCTAAATTTTCTTCTCTCTCCCTCCCGTTAGTCTTCTAAATACCACTACTTTATAGTAAACGACTGTACATATTACAATCTTTGATCTGCCAAAGAAATTGTAAACCAACAGTATTGACGTCTGTCAGATCAGACCGGACATAGCAACACGGTACCCCGGCCGGCGAGACTAGTTACACAATGGCCAGGCGAGTTAAACCCAACTTGCTCCTAGATGAAGGTACGTTTTGTCAATCATATTATTAAAAAACTATAATATGTAGGGCCTATATACCGTCACACAAGACGATGTTTAGGCCATGTAAAAAAATAATTGTTTAAAAGGAGAAACGTAGCCCTACTGGTACTGTACTAAGCTAAGTAAGGCCTAGCCTGTATCATCAGTGTAGGCAGTAGGGGCCTAGGCCTACTAAAATAAGCTATATGATAACGCGTTCGTACTGTGCATGTGTACCTACTTATTTTTTATAGTAATACTAATAGTAGGCTAATACTACTAAAGTCAAGACATCGAGACATCTCACTCTCAAGACAAGTTAGTCATGTTTAATGTTAGTTTAAACTTCACTGAACATGCTGAAACTCGGCAATTATTGTTTATGTGGCACATCGTCACCAGTTCACTTATTATACATAAAGATACAGTGTAGCTATAAAAAGTATTCTTTTAATTGCAGTGAGATGGGTTTTGGTAGAATTCGAAGATGGAATGATCAGTCATGTACTCAAGGGAGAAAGGGTTGAAATGATGACAGGAAGCACAGCCCAGGATAAAGAAACTGTTTTAGTGGGTGAAAGTTGTCTTGGACCGTGGCAAGGCCAACTATATGAGGGCACAGTTTTTGCAATATCGGGTAAGATAAATGCCAAATGGTTATAAATGCTGCATCAGACCGTCCTTGCTCTATCATGAAGTATGATCATTCATACCGCAACTTTGTCAAACCATCATAGAGCCAGAACAAACCCCTACTGGCCCTAGAATAGACTAATCCATTTTTTTTGGTGAATGTTTGGTAAAACATGGAAAACTTATTAGGCCTATGTCGAAAAACTTACTTTTCTTCAAAAATTTTTTAAGTGAAAAATGTGGGAACCCCAAAAAATTCTCAAAACATGTTTGAATAACTGCTTTTGAAAACCATCACTGCAGGGGTTCTTACCGGGGTGGTCGGTGCCAACACCATGAACACAGAACCCTGTGTGTGTACATTCATACTCGTAGGCCCCCATTCAGTAGCAAACAGCCCCGTCCAAAATTTTCAACATTTTACAGGTCGTACAGCATGTACAGAGAGTAAAACCTTTGATCTCTTCATCACCAAAGTAGTACTTACATGTGTAAACAATTTTCTTTCAAAATTGATGCACACTATTTAAATATCAACATTTTACAAACTTCAGAGTCATTCATTGGCTCCGACCCCCTCCCCCATCGTACTCTTTGTATGACCGTTAAAATGGTAAAAACTTTGGAAGTCCCCTCGGCCTCGGGGTTAAATAAACGTAAAAACGATAATGTGAAAAAATGCTCCTTGAATTGTAATCAACAAAGGATAATATTATGTAATATTTTTCAAAAGTTGAAAAAGATGCTGTCACTCAAGCACGCGTGAAGGCCCTGGGCAAAGTTCGTAAAACGGGACAAAAGAGCAAGGAGGTGGAGAAAATGGGCAAGGGCGAGGAGGTGGAGAAAACGGGCACGGGCAAGAGCAAGGAGGTGGATAAAACAGGCAAGAGCAAGAGCAAGGAGGTGGAGAAAACGGGCAAGAGCAAGAGCAAGGAGGTGGAGAAAACGGGCACGGGCAAGAGCAAGGAGGTGGATAAAACAGGCAAGAGCAAGAGCAAGAGCAAGGAGGTGGAGAAAACAGGCAAGAGCAAGAGCAAGGAGGTGGAGAAAACGGGCAAGGAGAACAAGGTTGACCAGTTTAGGACCAAAGGGAAAACAACTAGTAAAAGGATACGTGAAGAGTCTGAAAAAGAAAGAAACAGTAAGAAATTGAAAGGTATGTTGACAGTTTTTACCATCTGTAGTGATTTGACTGGTGCAGTATTCTTACCTTTAAAAAAAATTTATGCTATACATCGTCTCAGTTTTCACAAAGTGATGCTGAGTGTGCAGTGGTAAAATCACACTTCAATATAATGCCAATTGAATTCGGTAAAGTTGTAAAATTGTGCTTTCTTTTTTTTAAACTTTTGCTTGTAGCTGTCATGTATAGCACATCACGCGTCACACACAAATATATACTGCTTTAAATAATTAATATACAAGTATGTCTGTTTAATTTTGATATTCTGCTTTTTATGATTAAGTCATTTCCATTTTCTTTGATTTTCATGCAGAGATTCAAATCCAACAATTTCTGGCAAAAGAGAAACAGCTTTTGGGCGAGCTTTGTCCAGATGATGACCACAGTATGTACAATAATTATTTGTTAACATTGGCCCACACAAGATATTTGACTGTACCCAAATTTATTAACACCTTACAGTTGGGGGAAGAAGTCTCAGTCACATGGCAATCTTTTTAAAACAACCAAAACACACTTGCACAACAACCGTTTGAAGAAAACTTATAGTTATGATTCCTGACAAAGGGTTTTAAGGTTGTGGTCATTAAAGTTCACACCCTCGGGCAATGTTGTGCTTTTGAGCACACATTAATGGTAAAATTAAGTATTTTGGTCTATATAAAAAGGACTGCAAAATATTAGTGAAAAATTGCAAGGGGTGATTTTGGAATTAAATGCCGTTACATTATTCTAGTGTCTATTTTTTATTTAATTTTTTGGAATTCCACAAAGCATCACCAAAGCAATTTATCTATTTAATACGTATGATGTAACAAAAAGAAAATTACATTTTCTGCTTACTCATGCCTCATTTTGTTTTCATTTTAATAGGCAATAAAGAAACAGACGACCACAAATTAAGGAAGACAATCAAATCAACTCCAGGGACTTCACAGACAGGTGAGTTGGAAATTGTCTTTAAAAAAGTTTCGCCCAAATTGCTTTGCCATGTGACTCATAAACAATTGCAAACACAAACAAATATACCCATGCGTATCGTATACACCCTTTCTCCATAATATGGCATCAGTCTTTGCCCAAGTACCCCTCATATTGGAAAGAATGGGAGCGATGAGAGACCTTTAAGGAGAAACTGCTGAAAACAATGCCGACAATGCTTGCTTATGTTCATGGGAAGACGCAATTGATTGCTTAATAAAATGATAATTTGTGTTTATTTTGCATAAAGGATCTTAAACAAACAAAATGCACAAGTAGTGTGTCCACACAGCTGTCACATAGGGTAAACAAGTGCCCTGTTATGTTTATGCTAATATTCCATAGGAGCTGTACCTGTGCATGGTATGTTTAATTTTACTTGTGTTTCTACGTGCAACATAAGTCTCACCAATGATTTGGCACCATCAAAGCAATTTATCTCTAATTTTTATTGTTTATAATCATGCAGATATCCAAAGGATTGAGTTTATTGCTAGTGATGAGGAGGACTTTCAGATTGATGAGGAGGACTTTCAGATTGATTATGGTATGTAATGTTACCTTTGTTTTGCCTGCTTAAGATAAACAACTGATGAGATA
The DNA here is from genome assembly GCA_037783415.1 of Leptasterias polaris. Lineage (NCBI taxonomy): Eukaryota > Metazoa > Echinodermata > Asteroidea > Forcipulatida > Asteriidae > Leptasterias > Leptasterias polaris. The sequence goes on from JAZGTN010000036.1 coordinate 99,103, forward strand.
TATATTATTAGTTATCACACAAGCGCAAGTGTAGTACAGAAAAATATATCGCTTCTTTTGAAAAAAAAAAATCAAGAGGTTCACTAAGCGCTTATTTTTTGGCAATTTTCAGAGCTTGCTGATTTGCAGGACTTTCAACCAAGTAAAGGTAAAAACTGTTTTATACTGCCTTTTGTACATGCACTGAAAACAGGTCGCACGTTTACTTTGTTTTGACTGCTATACTATGCTAAAGTTCAATTTAGTTAAATTGTGCATGTTATTTTGCGTTTATAATTCATTCAGTGCAATTTATGGCTGTTTTAATATACTAAATTTTTGGAAAAATTGTACAAGACGTATGATAAAGATAAAAAAACCATCATTGTTTTTCAATAACGGTAAAATGAAGTTTAAATAGGCCTAATAAATACCTTGGACAGTTCATAGGTTCTGATTGGTCAAAACCCGATCACATTTGGGATGTTAACATGGGATATAAGGAATGGCTCTGGCAACTAGCGAATAAATGGCCCCTAAACCACCATACATTGTGTACAAGTGGTCTTTGCACTGTATCCTCTGGCTCGGTTCATTAACCCATTCACTGCGGCCAACCAGCCACCACCAGCCTTACGCACGGGTCCTCACACTGATATTCCTTAAATAATTATTTTTGTGTTATTGCATTTAAAAAATTTATATTGCTTGATTATATCTAAACAGAAGAACATCCACAATACGGTGGGAAGTGTCCACGCAAATTCCACAAAGGTACATGTAATGTCATTTATCTGTTTGCATCATTAATTCACTGCATTATAGACAATTATAAAAACAATTCTAAACAATTATTTTGATTGACCAAACTTTACAGGGGCGGATCCACACCCTTTCTTTCCTTCAAGGAAAAAACCTTGACAAAATAGAAAATACTGAAGTTTATTTTGAGACTCCAAACTTGCAAATAATGTATTAAATGACGATCATTTGCTAAAAAATAATAAATTGTAATTTTTTTAAGTAATGAGATATTGCTTGAGATTGCACCACAGAGCATCTAGAATCTGTTTGGGCTTCATGCTACAAGTTGGCCAGATGCAACAAATTGCCTTCACTATTGCTTCTTGGAACATTCCATGCGGCCCCCCCCCCCCCCCCTCCCTCCCTCCCTCTCTCAAAATGGAGAAACCTGATTACGCCCCTGATGTAGGGCTTTTTGACATTATTTTTGTCATACATCTAACTTTGAGAAAGTTTATGCAAATAACTACATGTAATAACAGGGTGTCCGCGGATCCTTAAAAAGCATTAAAAAGTCTTAAATTCAGTTCGCCGAGGTCTTAAAAAAATTGATAAAGTGAATATTCAATGTTGCTATCACTTAATAAATAACCGAAATGCGCGGCGGATAAAAAAGTTGTAAATTAATCACGAGCGTGGAAGACACCGCACATGGTATTTACACATGGCCTTTGTGTATTTTTTAAAATTACATTTTGGGCCTTGGTGCACTATCTACTGGCCTTGGTGCCCTCCAAAATTTGGCTTGCTCCAAGGCAAAAGCAGCCTTGCACTAAAAATGTTGTAATTCGCGGACTGTTTTTGGTCTGAAATTTTGTTACGGGTGGCATTAAAAAAATCTTTAAAAGTCTGAAATTTCACTTTCAATGCTTATCTAGCTACATGGTGTAAAGAATTAAAATTCTTCGACCAGTAAAATTTACCAAATTGCGGGCAATCCAGATAAAATATTAAAAATTTATAATTTGAGTAGAAAGTACAGGTATCGCATGCTGATGATAGTGTGAATTCCACTGGTTTAACCACATTTCAATGACAACGCTTGTTTTTCAATTGTGTTCCATCAGCTTCTTAAATATTTTGTGTGTGTTTGCACTAGGCCAACAGGAGAATAATGAACTTCTTGCGACAGAAAACAAGACTTTGAGAAATGAAAATGTTTTGCTCACAGCCGAGAACATTTCTTTGCAGGAACAACTTGAAAAAGCACTAAACCAAGGTTGGTGAAAGCATGAATGATTATCAATATATCTTTACGATATATTGCCAAAATTAACATGTTGAAAATTTTTATGTGTCTGCTGTTTTGAATTTTTCAATCCATTTGCTTAATGTTACTAAAATTAAGGTCCCCAGTGGTTAACATATCAAACCTATCCATAATCTGTATCATTTTCATTTAGCAGCTCCCACAAGTGACTTCACCACGCCACCAAGACCTGGGAGAGTCCCCAGGGATAAGGCAAGAATGCATCAGGTAATGAATGTGCTTCTAGTCAAACTAACATAAACTACAAAAAAATGTCAAGTGCATTGCAAAGAGCCATCTCACAGTGCATGTAATTTTATCTCAGTGCCGTGTGCACTATGCTCGATCACTACAGGTACATTTATGCAGACAGCAGAGTCATGGAAGAAATTTTTTAGAAACTCGTCTTTCTTTATTGTTCCACCAGTATGTTTTTTTTTAATGGTATGTATTCATGGTTTGATTGATCAGTCTTTAAGGGCCTTCATGATCACCGATAATAGCTTAGGCCCCTTAACTGCATGATTTACGCGCTACATTACACTGTTCACACTTCTTTTATTTTCTTGCATCAGATGATTGAGTTGTCGCCTGGAAAAGGTATTTTCCTCTACCCCATGAATGTTTCAGCAGGGAGCAGGGCGAAAACCCCATCAAAAAGGGCCTGCACACTTCTGAATGCCTTTTACACTAATTCTGAGCTGGCAGATTTGGGAAGTCTTAAATATGTCAGCTCAGATGTTGTGGATGCCATTGTAGGTAAGCATTTATGAGATTTTCTCACAAAAACCATTCAATTTTCTCACAAAAACCATTCAATTTTCTCATCATAATTTGTAATAAACATTTATTTCCAAAAAGATGCCCTTTAACTGTGTTGTACACACACCCCCTTGTATAAAGCTTGAACAAGAAAATTTAGATCCCATACATGAGTTTTTTTGCCAAGGCCTTTCGACTAGTGCATGTACCCTTTCCAAGTGATAAGAACTATTCACAGTTTATTTGACATTTTAAAGGGATTCTATACGTTTGGTAATTATTCCTAAATTAATTGCAAAAAAGATCACTTGTTAAGATGCACTGCAGCTGTTGACAGTATGCAACATTTTGAAAAACGATTCCCTTTGAATTGTGTAGAGAAAGAGATCCATAAAAAAGAGGCCACAGAAAAATGAATCTGATCTAAGCATTTCCCAGCCAACAAGTATATAATAACTTGACAAAACTTAATTTGTGGTTCATTGATTTCTCCAAAACATTACAAAGTTTGTTTTAAGATGTATATTTGGAAAACTGGATGAGAGTAACAAATGCATTCATTCAAAAACCAATCCTGTACTGGACCTTTAAAGGTATTATACAGGATTGGCAGAGCTGACAAAATAATCACAGACAGTGTTCATGTTTTGTGTAATCAACCACATACATGAAATAACAAACCTGTGAAAATTTGAGCTCAATTGGTCATCGAGGTCATGAGAAAATAGTGAAAAGAGACCTTATGTGTTTTCTGTTTTTCAAACATCGAGTTTATTATCGCGCGTGATAAAAACTATTGTTTTACTCATTTCTCAAAAACGATAGCATTTTAGGCAGAAATAGTTTAAGGAACCCTTTCTACCATTACTTACTTTAAATCATGTAAGTTATGTGTGAATCTGTGAACATTTGTGTTTTTCGATCTTACCAATAGTGAACAGGGCCTTTAAACTAATTTATGTTACATGTCAATCGCTATTTATTTTGTCTCTAAACAGACTTTGTGCTTCAAAAAGACGCTTCCGCTCATACGGTCCAACTGAAGCAAGCTCTTCGGACCAAAGTCAGTGGGGCGAAATTCAGAAAGGACAAGGAAAAATGAGACAGAACAGATTGACAGAAAATGCCCCAAAAGTATGTTTTTTGAAAAGAAAAAAGAGCGATGTGATTTTTTTATTTTAAGACCTTAGGATAGCTGAATCTTTCAGTAATGTATAATTAATACACACTGTATAAGGAATGCTTAAATATGTGGAATTATTTTTACTATATAACTTGTCCTATATAACTTGTAGACTGAATTTCCGACTGAAATGCTGATCCAAACCCTTTGTTTCAACTTCCGCCCAGCTCATTCATGAAACGGTGCTGATTACCACCTGCCAACATTTAAAACTAAAAACTTGACACTTGCATCTTGTGCACCACAGCTGATTATAAATTTATTGCAATTAATTAACAGGCCATTTCGCAAATATAAAAAGCAGTCCAGGGATATTTGAATAGTATGCAGCTGTCCAATTTATAATAACTTTTTATTCAATCACTCAAGATACAAAAAATCTGCGCCCAAATATTTTCCTTAATGAATTTTTGAAGAATGTTTCAGCAACAACTAAGAAAATTTTATAGACGGTAAAGCATCGCTTCATTTTAGTTTCAAGACCAAAATTGTTTCATCAAGTGAAAGTTGATATTTCAAGTAAACCTTTTAACAACTCAAACTTTCATCTACTAAATGGTTTACTTCAGTAATATTGCAATACATTTTGTTAGTGCTAATGTTTTATTTTTACAGGATTTACTGTTTTGTGTGTGATTATTTTCTGAAGAACACGTAAGTTTTCACTTAAATCTATATTTTACACAAGTAAATCTCCTGTGCCAACTACAAACTTGCCATGTTTTGGATTATACATAGAGACAGTATTATACTGGGGTTGCTGCATCACTAAGTTTTATGACATGTAAAGAAGTTTATTTTGATATTATAAGTTAATATTTCATATCAGGGTGTGGTGCTTATACATCACAATTGTTGTGGAGTTCATTGATATGTAAATGTTGTAACACCCCTCTTAGTAAATGTTGGTATCGCCTACATCTTTATAAGTGGTCACGCCCAGTTGGTTCGACTCAGTTGGCATCGGGGGCGTTGGACCGGACGAGTGTAACCATAGAACTTCAATAAAATGGTGTTAGTTTGTCGTTGCTAATTAATTGCTGAGTTTGCGTTTACTTATTTTCTATACGTGTTTCCGGTTTAAGTTGACGTTATAACAAATGGTGGAAAATCCGGGTACATATATTGTGTCCAGCGCCCCTGCCGGCTGACCTTGCCGATTTCGGTAAGTAACTATTTCTTAAATGGCATCAATTTGATTTTAAATGGTTTGTGTGATATTGTATTGTTATTTTGGAATTTAGGTATATTGTCTAGGTAGAAAATTTAACGTATTTCTTAAGTGTTATTTATGGAAGACAAACCAGACATGACAAACAAATATGATATGTCCTCCACCGGAGTTAAATATTCTGGCAGTCCTAATGACGATATCGATGAATTTATGGCAAAATTCGAAACCATAGCAACTTTGAGAGATTTTACCGATGTTAAAAAGGTGTTGGCCGTGATTTCTCGGATTGATGGTCATGCCCGTATCTTTTTGGATACTGTTCCTAAAGAATTAAAAACTTCTGTTGAAGATATACAGAAAATTTTGAAAGATCATTTTCAGGGCGATTCATGGGTGTGGCAGGTTGAAACAAAATTGCTTGAACGAAAACAGATACTTTCTGAATCATTGGATGATTATGCCACAGATGTTATGCGCATGTGCCGACAGATCAAGAAATCAAGTGACGAATGCCTTTCTATATTTGTTCGTGGTTTGCTGCCGGAATTGCGAGCCTTTGTGTTTTCAAAGCAGCCCAAATCTTTTCACGATGCTTTAGACTACGCTAGGCTTGGTGTTTCCGTACAGCAAACCGCACAAGAGAGTACATGTAAGTCTAAACAATCTGTGCCTGAACGGAATGATCAAAATACCGGTGTCTTTGTAAACACTATTCATGCATCATTAGATTCATTGAAAGACACGGTTAACTCTATGGCAGGTAGACTAGAGAGATTGGAACAGTGTGTAGAACTGGGACAACAAAAACAGTACCGTTCCAGTCCATTCTTACTCCATTCTTACTGCACTTTCTAATATGGAGGCATCGACTGTTGCCCGTATGTTTTTCGATAAGGTAATATGTGAACATGGTTGTCCGAAAACTCTGCTCAGTGACAGAGGAACGAACTTTCTTAGCAAAATTGTTATGGAAGTTTGTCGTATAATGCAAACTCAAAAACTGAACACTAGTGCCTATCACCCTGCATGTAACGCTATTCAGGAGAGATTCAATTCGGTCATTTTAGACACTATCTCCCATTATGTGAATGAGTTTCACAATAATTGGGATGAGTATCTTGGAGTAGTTCAATTTGCTTATAGAACTACTCCTGCTGAAAACTCAGTGGGATATAGCCCGTTTTTTCTGTTGTACGGGAGAGAGGCTAGGTTGCCTTTGGAGGTAACACTATCCCAGTATAATCACCCTGACAAATCTGTCAGAGATCACCTTCATCAGCTAATTTCACAACTAGAGATTTTTCGTGGTGTATCTAAAAAATGTGCTGAAATGAATCAAATCAAAATGAAGACCTATTTTGACAAAGCAACTCAAGACGTAGAGTATCAAGTTGGTGATACTGTTTGGATTTATATCCCGGTGGTACAAAAGGGACTTTCTCGCAAATTGGCAAAGTTTTGGGCTGGACCTTATCTCTTAGTAGAGCAGACGGGCCCTGTAAATTTTCGAGTTAGAAATCTGGAAAATAATAAGCTACTTTCGACACCGGTTCACGTTAATCGTATGAAATTTGCTTACAATAGATTTGTACGTCCAGGTAATGATATCACACCAAGTGACCTAGAACAGAATATTTCTTTGCCAATATTGTCTGACGAAGACTGTCCAGAAGATATTTTTGTTCCACTTAAGTCCAAACAGGAGTTGAGTCAGCAAGCTTCCCCAGCTTCTATTATACCTGGAATACCTACCATTCCAGTAGAACAAACTAAGGAATATGAAATAGCGTGTATACTGCGGGGTAGATACAAGAATAAACGTCTTGAATACTTGATTAAATGGAAAGGATTTTCTGATAACGAAGATACATGGGAACCAGAAACAAACCTAAACGAGGCGGCTTTAGAGTATTTGAAAAACAATTCAGTAAGAATCACAGGAAAATTATAATTTGTAAAAGGTGATGTATTTTTGAAAGTTTATTGTGTATTTATGTATACCTATTCTGATTGTACGCTGTAGATGCCATTTAAAAATAGTGTAATCTTGTTTGTATATAATTTGGGGATAATGTAATTAATGGGTATTTCCTCAAATGTTGTCATATTGCCGGCAATAACCATCGGAGTTCGGACGATGAGGGATTGGGATCTCGTGGCCTGGCCAGCCCGCGGACAACAAGATCTTCCACAAGGATCACCATCTCTTCTTCGTGTGGACAAGATTGACGATGGTAGACAGCGAATTTAACAAGAGGAATCAACTGCAAGTTTTGTTAAATTGTAATTAAATTGCCAGGAGCCAGTTTTATTTTGGGGTGGCGTATGTTGTGGAGTTCATTGATATGTAAATGTTGTAACACCCCTCTTAGTAAATGTTGGTATCGCCTACATCTTTATAAGTGGTCACGCCCAGTTGGTTCGACTCAGTTGGCATCGGGGGCGTTGGACCGGACGAGTGTAACCATAGAACTTCAATAAAATGGTGTTAGTTTGTCGTTGCTAATTAATTGCTGAGTTTGCGTTTACTTATTTTCTATACGTGTTTCCGGTTTAAGTTGACGTTATAACACAATCATAAACTCTTTTGCCTTAATTGTTTACCTCTTGAGTACCTTGCTCCATCAATTATGACAAGATATATATAATGTCAGTTGACTTTGTCAACAGCAATTCAGGGTTACAGTATATATACAATACATTTTCAATTATTATTGGATTAAAACTGTATTTGATGAATTAGTGTTAGGTTTTGTAAATTGCATGTGAACTATCAGTCTTTTCATGTAGATGTTAATTGTTATCAACTTTGAGAAAACAAACCTTAATTATAGATTGTTTGTACTCATTGATTCAGAGTCCCGTCATAATAAACTTTTAAAACTATGATTTTTGCTTAACGTATTATTTCTTGATCGAGGTTCTTGTCTGGCATCTCAATTAAGACAGACTGGAAAAACATGTTTTTTTAAAACAGAATTAAACTGTTTTAAGAAAACCTGTTTTGGGGTTTTAAAAAACAGGGAAAAAACCTGTTTTGGGGTTTAAAAACAGGTTTAAAACATGCTTTTAAACTGCACTATTTTTTCCCTGTTTTCTGAAGTGGCGAAATCCAACCAAAAAAAACATGTTTTTTAAAAACAGAACTGTTTTTTAAAAACCTGTTTTAAGCAGGATAAAAACATGTTTTTTCTCTATTTGATTTCGGTGAGGGTGAAGAACTCTGTGAAAATGTGGCATCATCAGAAAACTTAGTAAAACATACAACTCATTGGGAGGTGAAACTTCCAACCGGTAGAAACAAATTCCAACTAAATCCAATTCAATTAAATCAAGCCATCATCTCACCATGGATCACCCAGGAACTTAGAAAATTAATTCACCTCAAGAATAAGCTGTTCAAACGAGCTAAACGCACTGGAACTGGCTCTGCATGGGAAAACTACAAGCAGATACGAAATAAGGTGAAAAACACAACAAAGAGGGCATATGGGGAGTACGTAAACCGACTGTTTGCTGTTGCCGACAACAAACAAAGCTTCTGGCGGTTTGTAAAAGATCAGCGGAAATCCAAATGCCCATCAGCTTTTCAGATCTCCGACCAGTTAATCCATAATCCACAGACCATTGCAGAAACGTTCAACAAACATTTCACCTCGGTCCATTCACCAGCTACAAAATCATCAGAGTCCCCTCCGTCATGCTCCCATCCCATCCCTGATCTTTCCACAGTCACAATAACCCGCGAATGGTTAACAAAATCACTGCTGCGACTCGATCCCAACAAGGCACCTGGCCCCGACAACATCTCACCAAGACTCTTTCGCCTCACTGCTGAATCCATCTCCCTGCCATTACTCAATGTTATGAACTGGTCTTTGTCAAATGGCACTCTCCCCGTGGCGTGGAAATCATCAAACATAATTCCTATTTACAAATCTGGAAACCGGACGGATGTCAAAAATTATCGCCCAATCGCACTGACGTCTGTTGCATGCAAAATCATGGAAAGAGCAGTAGCAGAGCACATCAACAACCATGTATCATCTTTTTGCCTGGGTAATGCAGCACAACACGGGTTCACAGCACAAAGATCTTGCGTTACCCAGCTGACGAATGCCGTTCAAGACTGGGCCTCAATCCTGGATAATCCCCGCCCACCTCGTATTGACATAGCTCTTCTGGACTTCAGTAAAGCATTTGATGTCATGCCTCACATCATACTGCTGGAAAAACTAGCTAGTGGCTTCAACATACGCGGCCTGCTTTGGACCTGGCTGAAATCATTCCTCGTGGGACGAGAGCAACGTGTCGCATATCGTGGCGCTACCTCATCTTGGTCTCCTGTCACCTCCGGAGTCCCACAGGGAAGTGTATTGGGACCACTTCTCTTTAACCTCTTCATAAGTGATCTCTCAGTCAACCTAACCAACACAAAATGTTTACTTTTTGCCGATGACACACTCATCTATACACCGATCAAATCACACCAGGATGAACTCAACTTTCAAACTGATCTCAACACAATCGCCAGCTGGAGCAACTCAAACGGCATGAAACTAAACTCAACCAAATCAAGGATCATGCACATGACCAGGAGCAAGAAACACATTGATCTTCCCCAGTACACACTTCATGGGCAACTCGTAGCAGTAGCATCGACATATAAATATCTGGGGGTAACCATCAACGACAATCTGAACTGGAACGACCACGTCAACGCTGTGGTAGGGAAAGCTAAACGAACACTGGGTTTCATCTGGCAAATAGCGGGGGGCACTTCATCCAAATCACTGTTCTCATTATACCGGTCACTAGTCATCCCTGTGCTGGAGTATGGATTGCCAACGTGGTGTCCATACACTGCCTCACTAGCCATCAAACTAGAGCAAATCCAACGAAGAGCGACACGTATGATTCTTAAGCAGAGGAAAGGGGAAATGAGCTATGAGAATAGACTGAAAGCACTGAATTGGTTGAGCCTGGACACAAGGAGAAAGAAACACCTGGTTCACTTCACCGCTAAATGTCTGTTTGGGACCATCGACTGCACATCCATCAAATCTGCCGCTACTGTAAATACACGCCATCAAGACACACTGTTATTTCATCATCATTACGCCCGGACTCTTAGCCTCAAGAACACACCAGCCCACTCTTTTCCACGTGTCTGGAGTGAACTCCCAGCCCGTATTAGAGACTCTATGATAATGGACACATTCAGTAGCTTTACCAACAACCTACGCAGCTTTTTTCATCATGATTAGTATTTTAATTGACCCTACACGTATTAATGTCATGGTTTGTTTGCATGCGCGCTGTTCTGTGTGGAAGTCTCGATGTACCGGAAGACACATGGCCACACAGAGGGGCGCGCATGTAAATAAGTCGTGATGTCATTATTAGTCTATATTTTGGCAGCTTCAACATATTCCATATATACCAATTACCACATGCCTTTTATATTTCAATTGTAATTTTTTATTTTTGTTTGTTTGCTTGCTTGGTTTGTTTGTCGGGTTGTTTGTTTGGGTTCGCTTGTGTTTGTTTGTGTTGGGTTGTTTGTTTGTTTGTTGGGTTTTGTTGTCTGTTGTTGTCTGTTTTTTTTTTTTTTTTTTTTTTTTTTTTTTAATCCTCTTATTTATTTAAGAGTTTGTTGTTGTTTGTTTGTTTGTTTCTTAATAATCTTTTTAATTGCTATTTATTACTCTTTTATTACTTTTATTACAAATTTACAAACACTTATTTATTACTTGAATTTATTGCTACATTATTGGTGCGAACTGTTATTATTTTTATTTCCTAATTTCTCTCCTTTTCCCAACATGTACATGTATAGTATGAGCACTTATTGCACAATTTAATTTATATATTGTACGTTTTATTATTTATATACAGCCATATTTATTTAATTTACCTTTTATCCCAGTCTAGGGTTGGATGAGCAGGCTTTAGGGCCACAGTGACTTTCACTTTTGTTCATCCTGGCCTCCCTAGATTGGTTTGTCTTGTGTCTTTGCTACCCCCCCCCCCCCCCCACCCCCCACCCCCACCCACACCCCACCCCACCCCACCCCACCCCACCCCTCCCCCAACTTTTTATAAAATATATTTTTATACTTTTATTACCCTATCTATTTGCTCTATTGTTTATATGAATATTATGTTGTATTGTTGCTTGTGTTGGCCGAATAAATAATAATAATAATAATAATAATTGGTTTTTCAACTGGACTGAGTTAGTCCAAGATTTTATTCTAAATGGAAATTTAGTATTCCAATATAAACCAACTCAAATCAACTCAATACCAACTAAATCCAATTCTTTCCAACTGGATATCCAATTGGAATGAATTGGACATTTTTGTAAGGGTGATTTCAGAACAACATAATTAATAGAATGGTACCTCTTATATGGGTGTTAAGATTTAAGTGCCATAAAGCGAATGTGACTTAAGATGAATGTAGGTAATACAGGTATTATTGGAGCAGTATCCTTCCTGAGTCTGGGATTAGATCTCGAGTGAAATGTTAGTGTCGGACCCTATTGGGCTGGATTTTTGACCAGGTTTGGTATTCAGTGTTTAACATTTATCACCAGTGTGTAATACGTTAGGTCGGCCCCTACGCTTTTCGTCTGAATGAGAAGGCATATGTTACATTAGAGGACAAATCTTTGGATTAGGGACTTTTTATTTACTTATTGGGATTACAAACTAGATATAAAAGTATACTGTAATTGGGATGTTCCTAAAGGGATACGGTGAATCAAATTATTGATAAATGGAAACATTGCTTTAAAAATAGTTTTTCACTTTATTTTATTTCCACTTGTTTAAATATACTTAATATTGTAACATCTGAACGACTTTTAAGTACCGAGAATATTAAAATTCAACTTAAAACAGTTCACATGATTTGACAACTTAGGCCTACCAGTGTCATGTCTGTTTATTTTTAGTTGGGGGGTCTTTAAGAAAGCATCGTAAAGAAAATGAATCTACCAACATTTGTCGGAACTAAGCTGTCGATGATGTATTCAGAAAGAACAGCTATAGTGAAATATACACTGCTGTATTTCCTTTGTATTTTTTAAGTTGATAAAGTCTTTGTGGGGCCCCGTCATTAAAATAATTACACTGATAATATCCCACTCCAAAAAGGCACATTTAAGTGCCAAATAGTGGCTCAAATTGCACGACAGAGCATCTAGGACCCAAATTTTTCTGGGGCCCTTAAGCGGGCCCCAGACCCCACGCCGTAATGGCTATTGTCTTCGAAAAAAAAATCAAGCACCCCCTTGCAAAACTGTACTCTCGCGTGCCCCTGGCCCTATCCTAGCATCTCATTATCTTGGTAAAATTATTTGTGGCTACACCATGTACCGACTCTCTTAAGGGTAGTAAAAGTTCTGAAAAGAACTGGTTGTTGGAAACTTTTTGTTTCGATCACAGTAAGCTCTGAGAATGATGGGCTTTTAAAGCTGCATTGTTTCTTCGTAGGGACTTCTTGTAATTTCCAGCATTCTCCTGAAGTTGATAATAGTTTAGGGATTTAGAACATGGTGTAACCGCAATTACTTTTTTCCAGATTATCAATTATTACTGTAGAGACACGGCAAGGAGGCCGATCCTTTATTTAAAGGGACGAGGATTCACCAAGAGACAAAGTTAACTTTTTATGATATGAACACTGAGGGCGCACTTTGGCTCCCTACAGGTTCCCTACTTTATTACCATGCGACCCGAGTGGTCCAAACCAATACAAATACAAGTGCGACCTTGAAAGAATTTACGAAAACAACAAATAGTTAATACAATCTCACAAATTGATACACAAGATCCTCACAAATTGATACACAAGATCCATCCTATAACATTTAAGATGGATTCAGAATCCACTACATCCACATCAGAAAAATACACTGCATATAACATCCACTGAATGTTCACCAAGACCAGGTTTTCTAAAGACAAACTGACACACACACATGTATGGATAAAACATCCTCATCGAAAAAAGTATTCTAAGTCGGCTCCAAAAACAAGTAACGGGTAACAGTACATATCTCAATACCAAACCAGTCTAGTAAATTTCACATGTGAATACACAGTTCAAACATTAAATACTTGAACCCAATCTCAAAATAACAAAGTTGTTACAATGTAATACATTGAGGTCAACCACAGTTCAATACACTGATACATGGTGGGTAATTGATTGTCTCTAAAAGATACTGCAACTATACACTGTACATGTACAACAAAATGGTTATTTGAAAACTTTGATTAATTTACACAGCACTTGGTGTTAAATCTTTAAAAAAATACAGAACCCGTCATCAATTCCAAATCACATTTATCCTGGATCTCACTACAGACAAGTGGTTTTTCAATTATTTTTATTTTTACAATATAAATTTAAAATGAACAATTGGATCCAAGCAAGCAGGCAAAACAGTTTGGTTCCATTCAAGGCTCAGAAAGATTGCAATGGAGAATATAATACAACTGTCTGACCGTTGACTTTGATTGCATTTGCTAGGAAAGCAAAATGGCAGATATATTATCAATCACTAAAACATGTGTGTATCCACAATTAAGGGAGCAAAGACCCATCACTATTAGTACATAGGGTGACAACAATATTATGAGAAGAATTTAATACATTAAAAGCATTTCTTGAAAAATGGTCCTATAAATGGCAGTGAACATGGTGAAAACGTCAGACAAAAATATCTCACTACAAAAGAGTTTCTAAAAATATCCCATAAATTGGTGAGAATAAACAGTTGAATTACATCAAACTATAAAACTGCTGACAACAATATTTCACTTGGCAACTACATTAAAATTAGGAACCCATAATCCCGTCACGACACGTTCTAAGGGAACAAATTTAGAAATGCAATTAGACATCATAAAATTCCCATATCACAAAGATAATAATACATACATGACAAACTATCTCCATGAACCAAACTTTGACAAATCAGGATATAAACCTGAATAAAAACATCTGCACAATCATGAAATTATAAAGATCTAAAAGTCAATACACATACATGCACAATATACATTAAACACAAATGTTCAATGGCATGTAATAACGAGAGCTGTATAATAAAACACAACAGGTAAATCACCTCCATAAATTATGAAGAAAGCACACACAAAACAATTGTCGTGTCAAGTGACTCATTTTCGGACAATTTTCACGAGTCATACTAAAATTGACTCAATCATTGAACCATACGCGTCTTACCAGACTCTTTAAAAAAACAAAATGAGTCAAAAAGTAGATGACTCGCGCTGACAGTTAATTGTTGACTCACTAATTTTTGAAAATGAGTTTCGTTTGCCTAAGTGACTCATTGGTGAGTCACTTTCCCGCACCCCTGAGGCAACTCACAGGAAACCCGTAGGCGTTTTGCGTTGTTGCAACGATCGTCCGCCATTTGCACATAACACAGCACTCGTCGTAGTACAGCACTCGTCAGTGGGAGCCAGCCTTTTCCTCTGATTATAAGGTATCTTCATGCTTATGATAGGCCTACATTATAGAAAATAATAGAATTATGTTTTAATACGTAAATGGTGTGTTCATTATTCAGCTGTTTCATTTCGAGCCAGAAGAGAACTCGTTAGCTGTAATGTAGTTTTATTTTTTTAAACTTTGTTTTCACCGCAGCGTTTTGACTAACGACAACGTTATTCGTTTAGTCCATGCAGCAATAAAATTGCTCCATGTTCAGCCTACGCCAAGCGTAATTTACCAGGAACATTTTTCTCAATCCAATTGCCTAGCATTACAACAAGCATGTAAATGCACAGCCACAGTTATTGATTTATAAACTATTTTGTCATCAAATGTTGTCAGTTGTTCGTAATCGTATTCAATAAATACAGGCCTAGGTCGGGTCATTCATTGACGATAGCCTTATCTTACCCATTCCACTGCAAGGTAACACACCTCCGAGCACCGATTTCATATATGAAATGTTCGACTATGGCTTTAAAAATAGTTACTTTGGTTTAGTTTAAGTGACCCAAATATTCTTGAATTCTGTATTCAAAGATGTGCCCCTTTTTAATGATGTAATCAGCCTCTATTTTCTGAAACAATATATAGGGTCATTCTTTTCAAAACAATCTTTGCTATGAGGTTAGCTGTGCCAGGGCAATTGAATTTGGGTCACAAATTTTGAGTGATTTTGTTCACTAACATGTAGAGTACTGAGGTGGTGAAAAATCTTCATCAGCGGTTTTTATGAAACTGTGTCCGTGTATCCAACTTCATGGAACTGTATTCTTTTATATTGATTTAACCTGTTGTTAACAAGCTTGGAGAGGTTTGTAATAGATGTAAATGACAACAGCCTTGTCATATTGTGCCACACACCCTATCAAATAAACCACTGACAGACCATTTATTCCACATGTGGCAACAACTTTGTACACATACTTTCTTTCAGTGTTTCACTGCATGCAGTCTGTGAACTGTTACAGTGGGATCCTGAATGGACCAGATAGTTGAAGACTTGGGGTTCTTGTCATCTATTACAGAACCACGCACATGACGCAAAGGTTTCCCCGAATCATGTGAGATAGCAATGCTGTCTTCAGTCTAAGGAATCAATATGGGATCATTTTGACAGTACCAAGCAAGTCATTGTGTTGTGGAGTTCATTGATATGTAAATGTTGTAACACCCCTCTTAGTAAATGTTGGTATCGCCTACATCTTTATAAGTGGTCACGCCCAGTTGGTTCGACTCAGTTGGCATCGGGGGCGTTGGACCGGACGAGTGTAACCATAGAACTTCAATAAAATGGTGTTAGTTTGTCGTTGCTAATTAATTGCTGAGTTTGCGTTTACTTATTTCCTATACGTGTTTCCGGTTTAAGTTGACGTTATAACAAATGGTGGAAGATCCGGGTACATATATTGTGTCCAGCGCCCCTGCCGGCTGACCTTGCCGATTTCGGTAAGTAACTATTTCTTAAATGGCATCAATTTGATTTTAAATGGTTTGTGTGATATTGTATTGTTATTTTGGAATTTAGGTATATTGTCTAGGTAGAAAATTTAACGTATTTCTTAAGTGTTATTTATGGAAGACAAACCAGACATGACAAACAAATATGATATGTCCTCCACCGGAGTTAAATATTCTGGCAGTCCTAATGACGATATCGATGAATTTATGGCAAAATTCGAAACCATAGCAGCTTTGAGAGATTTTACCGATGTTAAAAAGGTGTTGGCCGTGATTTCTCGGATTGATGGTCATGCCCGTATCTTTTTGGATACTGTTCCTAAAGAATTAAAAACTTCTGTTGAAGATATACAGAAAATTTTGAAAGATCATTTTCAGGGCGATTCATGGGTGTGGCAGGTTGAAACAAAATTGCTTGAACGAAAACAGATACTTTCTGAATCATTGGATGATTATGCCACAGATGTTATGCGCATGTGCCGACAGATCAAGAAATCAAGTGACGAATGCCTTTCTATATTTGTTCGTGGTTTGCTGCCGGAATTGCGAGCCTTTGTGTTTTCAAAGCAGCCCAAATCTTTTCACGATGCTTTAGACTACGCTAGGCTTGGTGTTCGCACGGATTGGCACTTGTGGGGTCCTGACAACAATGGAACAATGGACCCCACAAGGTCATTTCAATAGGAACAATTGGACCCCACAAGGGACTTTCTCGCAAATTGGCAAAGTTTTGGGCTGGACCTTATCTCTTAGTAGAGCAGACGGGCCCTGTAAATTTTCGAGTTAGAAATCTGGAAAATAATAAGCTACTTTCGACACCGGTTCACGTTAATCGTATGAAATTTGCTTACAATAGATTTGTACGTCCAGGTAATGATATCACACCAAGTGACCTAGAACAGAATATTTCTTTGCCAATATTGTCTGACGAAGACTGTCCAGAAGATATTTTTGTTCCACTTAAGTCCAAACAGGAGTTGAGTCAGCAAGCTTCCCCAGCTTCTATTGTACCTGGAATACCTACCATTCCAGTAGAACAAACTAAGGAATATGAAATAGCGTGTATACTGCGGGGTAGATACAAGAATAAACGTCTTGAATACTTGATTAAATGGAAAGGATTTTCTGATAACGAAGATACATGGGAACCAGAAACAAACCTAAACGAGGCGGCTTTAGAGTATTTGAAAAACAATTCAGTAACAATCACAGGAAAATTATAATTTGTAAAAGGTGATGTATTTTTGAAAGTTTATTGTGTATTTATGTATACCTATTCTGATTGTACGCTGTAGATGCCATTTAAAAATAGTGTAATCTTGTTTGTATATAATTTGGGGATAATGTAATTAATGGGTATTTCCTCAAATGTTGTCATATTGCCGGCAATAACCATCGGAGTTCGGACGATGAGGGATTGGGATCTCGTGGCCTGGCCAGCCCGCGGACAGCAAGATCTTCCACAAGGATCACCATCTCTTCTTCGTGTGGACAAGATTGACGATGGTAGACAGCGAATTTAACAAGAGGAATCAACTGCAAGTTTTGTTAAATTGTAATTAAATTGCCAGGAGCCAGTTTTATTTTGGGGTGGCGTATGTTGTGGAGTTCATTGATATGTAAATGTTGTAACACCCCTCTTAGTAAATGTTGGTATCGCCTACATCTTTATAAGTGGTCACGCCCAGTTGGTTCGACTCAGTTGGCATCGGGGGCGTTGGACCGGACGAGTGTAACCATAGAACTTCAATAAAATGGTGTTAGTTTGTCGTTGCTAATTAATTGCTGAGTTTGCGTTTACTTATTTCCTATACGTGTTTCCGGTTTAAGTTGACGTTATAACAATTGTATCAGACATTTTTCTCAAATCTAACTTGAAAATGGGTTATTTTGAGATTGCTAAGAAAAAACAAGCAATCTTAAAAAAATTGAAGACATGATTGACAAAGATAAAGAAACCAAAATTGATTGCTTTTGCTGCAACAGATTTCTCAATTTTTTAGTTCAAATTAATTTTGAAAAATGTAACAATTTTTTTGACAATATGCATTTGGTAATAACTCCACAATGTTCAAGAAAAAACAAGCAATCTTTAAAAAAGTAGAAGACATGGTTGACAAAGATAAAGATCTTGTCAATTTTTTAGTTCAAATTAATTTTGAAAAATGTTACAATTTTTGTGACACTTAAGGGATTGTATGCATTTGGTAATAACTCCCCAAAATTAATGAACATAAAGATGCACTGCAGGTTTTAATTGTAGAAAACATTTTGGTAAATGATTCTCTTTAAAGTAATGTGGTTCAAGGACAAGAGATTTCTTTCCGCAAAAAGAACTTGTGGATCTGAGACTCGGCCATTACAGAACAACTTGACAAAACAGAAACTGTTGATCGTTTTTTTACCAAAGAACTTGAAGATCAATTTTGGTGGAACTTTCATATATTTTGTTAAGTAGATGATTGAAACAAATACAATTCATCTCAATTCTCAAAACCAAACTAATACAATCCCTTTAACAGTGTTAGTTTCGATATTTTGGACATGTAATTAATTTGCATAAAAGAAAACTTGCTCTTCTATTAAAATACTATTTAAACTAAAAATGTGGCCATCTGGTAGCATTTTTTGTAACACTGCCAGCTGCATGTCATATGATTATGTTAACTGTATCAACATTTATTTTCAAAATTCCTTGTTGAAGTGTTTTGTACTGTAATAATTAGTAAAATCAGCTGATACATGTGTATATATAAAAGACATGTGTATATATAAAAGACGAATCCAAGTGGTGGTGTTAAGCAGACTGTAGTTACATAAGCTTAAGAAGAAATTTACAGTACGTACCAGGAATTGGAAATACAAGGTTTACTAATCACCATTCTTAAAGAGGCCTTCTAATATCAAATTTAGTTTTGTGATTCACTCATTTTCACATAGATAGAGTCCTTTAAAATATCTAAAAAAGTTACAAGCCTCTTACCTTGTGTCAAATTTTATTTCATACTCTTTCAGTGCGTTTTTTTAACACATGAGTCTGTAACAATCCATACTTTTCGTAAAAAATTGTTTAACTTGATTGAATATTTTTGAAATTTATCCAGGAACTACAGACCATTTGTCATGTTTGTTTACAATGTGATGTCACTGTGTTAAATAGAATTAGCAATGAAAGGGTATCAAATAAATCATGTTTTTGGTACACTTAAGTACCACTTTTACGTTAGGTCAGAGACTTGTAATTGTTTTCACATGTTAATAAGGGCTCTTTCTATTGGAAAATGAGTGAATTAAAAAACTGAATTTTTACCTTAAAGTACACTTTATCTTTAAAAACAAATGTTTGCCCACTTTCTCCATTTTGTTTTGTATGTTCCATTTTGTTGATAAAGAAGTAAGTCTCCTTCCAGTGGAAACAATGTACAGAATTGTTTTGTTTACTCTTTGAAACTTCAAAATATGCCCCGAGGGAAAATTGCAAATAATATTTGACCCTTTTGTTGCACTTGTATGGACAATTTTATCAGCTGTGGTTAAGGGTAAGACTAGCTCCAAATACCATACACACAACAACAGGGTGTCCCAACACACCATGAATCAGTCAAATTATCATGTTTGGAACCATTGGAAACTATATGTACAAGACCTGTAGTGTAATTTCCAATGGTTTATGGTCCTAAAGTATAATTATACCATGTATATAATTTTGTTAAATTGTATTACATTAGTTCTGTAATCAACCTTGCAGAAATCAATATCACATACCAAGTGTTTATATAACTCTCATGCTGTGTGTAAGAAAGGTCTGTCAATTGAGGATCTTAAATAATTAAAGCCAATTGAAGTGTTTGAAAAGCTGAAGGGTTCACTTCTTCACTTACTGAAGGTTTACATTTCAGAACATTGTTCATAAATTACACTGTACATGTACCTGACCAAGAAAAGGTTTGTTGCATGGCCCTGATTTAGAAACACAATGCAAGTCAACATATACTCAATTAACTAGGAAAAAATGATTTACTGGTTTCTTAAGTATTTATTTCAATTACCCGGAACCATTCTTAGAATTTCTTATTTTTTCAACAATTACATTTTTACAAATTTACAAAAGTATTCTAACCAGAAAACAATGTTTAGTTTTTAAGAAAGTAATTTTTTTGTACTTTCAAGACTGTGAATGTTCCCTGATTAAAACAAATACTATACAACTATTGAGTGGCTTTAATAAGTGGAGTGGGTAGAATATTATCGCAAGGTAATTTGGACTTCGCCTCGTGAAATGGAACAGTCCAAATTTTACCGAGCAATAATATTCCTCCCATTCCACGAATTAAAGCCACTCAATATTTGTTTTATATAACTGACATTAAAGATCCTTGTAATTTTATGTATTTTGTTTAAAGAAATTGTATTTTATTTTAATTGTGAACATGTTTTAATAACTTCTTTGTACTGTACATGCGGGCAATATTGTACTGCTGCATAATAATCATCATTCGAGTACACGCGCGAATGGGAAATACTATTCTCCATGGGAGAAAAGGACTTTTTGGTCACTGGTGCGGATGGGAGTAATAGTGAATGTCACGTGATGCAAGTTCAGATGACCAGGATCTGTATGTCAGTTATATAATGCAAAATATTGATAGAGCCAAAAGTCATAATATTACTATGGTTGGAATGCGAGCTCACCATCGGTAATTTCCCTGGTAGCTGCATTTTCATGAGGAAAACACTAGCTCAATGTGTAATCATAGGGTGCACTATCTCACAGCAGCGCGAGTATGACTGATACTCCCACAGATTTTCAAGAATCAACGGAAACTCTGCATTTAGGGTTGACACCAGCACATCATTTTCTTCTGCAGCCAACAACACTTGAATAGGAGGGACAGTGACATTGCCATCTTCATCAACAGGTAGTGGGGCTTCATCATCAATGCCATAACGGTTTACCTTTTAAGAAATTAGTAGTTATTTTAATAGTTTGACAAAAGAACTTTATTTTTACTTTTACAATGACATGTAAAAATGAAGAACCAACACATTTTTTTAGCAATAGTGCCTGGGAGTACATGTAGTGCTACTGACAGTTTTGGCCTTCTGATTCTTTTTCTTGTTCTATAATCAATAGGAAATCCTATCTTTGCAACAAAAACCAAACAAACAAAAGTGAGACTCATAAGATTCATGACATTCATGTACAAGTTGCCCTCACTAACGCTTGGGCATTCATTGGCTGATTTCTGTCGCTCATTTTCATTTTTTTGTTAAAGTGTATGCAACGGGACTATGAAATGGATTTCAAACATTTCAAAAATATAACTCTTACTTCATCAATGCCATCTGCGAAGTATTCCTTTGGAATAGCTGATGGATGATTTGCAACAGCATGCATGCCCGATATGAACAGCTGCAGCGGGGTCTGGTTATGTTCAGTTCGAATAGAGTGACTGTTCCACATGGAGACAAATTCCTGCAAGAGTCGATTCAACCGAGGAAGAAAGACATAATGCAGTGAGAACAAATGGACTTCGTTGTAGACATCAAGGATTCCCAAGTCTTCCATGTGACAGAAAAGTGCATAAAATGATGACAAAACTGCTTCATATACATCTCTCCATAGCCTCTCTATCCGTATATTGTGGACACTCCTTCCACCAATGAAACTTCCTCTATGTGGTCCTCGAAGGGGGTGGTTCATCATGTATTGTCTGACCAACACATTTTCACCACTCATATCCGCTCTCACCCTGGACGGTAGGCCCCATTCACCGACAGCCTCTTTGAAGCAGTCAAGAACAGTCTCTGCCCAGTTGTTGCTGCTGGCATGCAGAAAAACAATTGCTCTGCTGAATCCATCTATCCCACCATGGATTACAAATCGCCACCTAAATCAGGAAATAAGAATTTCCATCAATTTTTATCTAAAGGTTGATATCAGAAGCCCTATGCCCCTGTCCAATTCTTTTGTTGTCTTCATCAGGTTGTCTACAGAAATCAGCAACTACTGAATAACGAACCAAATGCTATTTTTACAATTGCATGCCCACCTTCACACGTAGACTGTTATTTGGAAATCTTTAGTGGTAGGCGATGCTTGCACAGCCTGGTTCAACATGTTCAAGCATAACATCCATTATCCCAAATCCATTATCCCAAACAGTCCTTGTGTTATCTTGAATACCATTGAAAATTTGTCAAAAGTTGGTAGTGCTTTAACCACTTCAAATCTAGCAGTTAATTTTAAACATTTTCAGTTTACGCTCACGCAAATGTTCTACACACACTCATATTTTCTTACCATACACTTTAATTGGGTAAAATTAAAATGACCACTTATCAAAATGCACTACTTTTGTGTTTTCAATACTTTTGAGTGAATCATTTAGAACCAACCCACCAATACCTGACATAATATCTCTGTTAGGCCCACTAACAAAGTTTGTTTCAAGAAGGACAGGACCTGTAGACATTTTGTATTTTGTTTCGTATTTTGTTAAAAAGGGGAAGGGGGTGGGGGAAGCTGTTTTTATGCAAAAAATTACACCCAACATATAAATTTGAAAAAAAGCATCCAACATCTTATCTTGCTTGTGGTATTCTGATCACCCACCAGAAACAATTTTGTTTCTTTTTTCCCTTACCTGATCAATTTGTGATTGCCATCAATGTGCCATAAGGCCAGGGGAGATGAAACGCTATAGTGCCTTCGCCTTATAGCACAAACCTGTCTAAGGCCCTGTCGTGATGGATCACACCTAAACAAACTCTCACGCAACCTTTGTCGCTGGACCCTTATACCTCTGGAGCACAAGTATCCGTGGACAATTTTCACTCCTGCAAATTAAACAGTAGGACTAGGATTTCAAAAAGTCAAACAAATTACATAATTGCAGGCCTGATAGTTCCGTCCGTTATGATACAGGATTCTGGAGGTATGATATGGGATATATGTAGTCTGCAGTGAATAGCCAAATAAAACAATGGATTCTTCCTCAGGGTATGATAAGTGTACATACCTGAGTTAGGGAGGTTACTTATGATTGGACTAACTTGGGCATCTAGTTCTTCATCTGAGATCATACTGTATGAAGCTTGTAGAGAAATGCCAAATTGTTGAAGGCGGTATTTAATGGTCCTTATGCTTACACCTAAAAGATGACTCATTTGCCTCGTAGTGAACCTGCATTCTGTTAACATAAGGGAATGTGTGATCTGTTATAACTTGTTTTGTTACCAGTAAACATTGCTGATCACATTTGATTTTTTAAAGATTACATGTATGTCGACATAACCAAATATGAAATACGTTATCATCACAATGCACCAGTACATGTTCTATTGGCAAAACCAGTGCGGCATGTTACACCACGGAAACACATTTTGATTTTTTGTTTTGTAATTTCATGCAATGTGCTAAACATACATGGCTCATGGGAACATGAGTGATGTACCCCCAAAGGATACATTACCTTTGCTTGATCGTAACCAATGTAGGTCTTTTCCACTGCCTTGTACAATATTTGAAATAGCCCCGAGTATGAGGTTGTAATTTTAATACACTGGTATTAGGTACATTTGTTTACGTTCCTGAGCTGTTTAATGATGAAAAACGCCAAATAACAAAGACCGTCACTTAACAAAGAAATATAGGCCTAATTTAGTTCAATTTGAAATTTTTTTTTCCCAACACGGCTGCAAATATTACACAATGAAACAATAAGGAACCATAGGTTTAGTACTCGAGGGTAAAATGACACCCTCAGCTTCATCTTGGTTTCCATTCTCTACCTCATACACAAACACCATGGCCCCCATCACAGTGTTCAACTAACAGTTGTACAGTGTATACCCATCCTTTAATACATAAATGTACATCAAAAACACCATTCTAGTCTAGTCACAGAGAGAAGAAATGAATAACCGGCCAAGAAGTCAAGCTGATTTTGGTGAATGATAAATGATGGACGTCCCATCAAACCAGTCTGAAACACCTCTGGTCTGTAACTGCTTCTATCCTCTCCTTGATCTTGAACAGACACTTGAACCATGGACTCTTCTCTAATTGTGTGGACAACACGAAAAGCATGCAGCAAAAGATCTATTAAACCATCTGGTAAAACAGCTTGGTACCGCATTGCATCTCTGCAGACACTGTCAATGCGATATTCTGCAACAAACAAATCTGCTTCAGTATCCAACAATGATGTCATCTCCACAATGCGATGCTGCAAATTCTCGATGTTGGGAGTACTGCCCAAGAAGTCCCTCTGCCATCTCTTTCTTTGCACGGCATCAAAGTGACTGTCACCATTAACTTTATTCGCATGCCTTGGGAAAAAACCAAAAGAAAAAAAGAGAGGGAGAGATAGAACAAAATTAAACAATAAGGCTGAGCAAATAAATGTTAAACATTTCTTTGTTTCAACAAGAATTTTGAGAAAATGTTTTGACAGTAACCAGTTTTTTTTTCAAACCCTTGATAATTTGTTGTTGGTCTATGAAAATATTTAAATAAATAAACAAAAATATAAATACATAAATGAACTAACTAACATTAATTAACTGCACAAACATTACAAGACACAACATTTAGACAAACACCATTTAAAGGGGGCATGTTGTCTGTCCTGTGGCTGTGCAAGGAATTACGAACCCGCGACCGCAAACCACGTAGCGACACACACATGCGCCCAGGATGTTCGCCACTCGGCCGGCAGCCTCTGGGTTCATCACATAGGTTTGTGATTCCTTGCACAGCCACAGGACAGACAACATGACCCCTTCAACTCTTCAAGACTCCAAAAAACACAAACCATAAATTAAATGATTTTTTATTTATTTATTTTTTAAGGGCTGAAGTTTGCTAGGTGCAGAAATTGTGGGTGCCAAGTTTGCTAGGTGATGGTGAAGTGTACAGTGTACGGTATTCAGCATGTTCATGTGACCGTTACCCTAAGAGTAAGACCAGGGCGCGGAATGGCAAGCCTAGACCATGCAGGTAGAAACGGAAGCCGGTCATCTCGCCCCCAAACAAGCTCGCCCCCCAAAAAGTTGCCCCCTTTGTGTTGTCAGTGGGCGAGATTGTTTGTAAACACCCCCAGGCATGCCAGGGTGGGCTTGTTTAGGGGGGCGTCTTTGTTGGAGCGACTTTACTGGAAGGGGGTGAGTTTGTTAGGGGCGAGATGAACAGCATTGGCTACAAATAGTATACCGTAATCTTCGGAATATAGGCCGCGGCGTATACATTGATTTTGGCCCTTTTCAGCAATTCTCAGCAATTCAGCAGCTTATATTCCGGGCGGCTTATAGTTATACACTGACGCATAAATCTTGTTTTGACAAATTCTTGGCATAGCGGCTTATACTTATAGTATACCGCGGGCGGCCTATATTCTGAAGATTACAGTACCTCCATGCCTAAAATTATAATAACGTTACACTGATTGACCACTACCACTGTACCAACGAACTACAGTAATAATAATAATAATAATATCGAAGTCTTATATAGCGCACGTATCTACCAAACTTGTGTGGCCAAGGCTAGCTGAATCGGGGCTACAGTGACAGTACCAGACTACTGATAATATTCCGTTGAAACATTTCTGCCTTGCCCTTGCGCACTTTTCCTTTTATTTTTAAAGAATTTTCGTTTGCCAATTGGGAATTGCGTGCCAACGAGATCACATAAAAGAAGAAATCAGGAGAGATTAAGTCATGGGGGGAAGGCCTTTCCTGCCTTCATGTTAAAACCACAGATCACTCACCTGTCACTATCATTCAATGCATCAGGGCACATGGCGACACAAACAATATCAGATCTCACCGCCTCCATGGTTTTCATCCGACACACACACACAGTCAGTGCATTGGGTCGAAGGTCGTCTGTTGATGGTCGGATTGCGAGAATCGATTCCACTGTTCATTTATTTCTGAGATACATTTATTTTCTGAGTTGTTCGTTTAATTTCCGAGTTGTTAATGTATTTTGCCGTTGTATGTACGACGCGCGAAGTATTGTTTAATCCTGTGTTCTGTTTTCATTTTGCGTTTCCGTATTTGCTTTGTATGATTTGCGTTCTTTACTGTTTTATTAATAAAGTTATCCTCTTGTTAGTTTTTACTGATAATTCTGAAAGACTTTATGAAAGGCTTTTCTTTTTATTTAGTCAGTAATATTTGATTTACGGGTTTTTTTTAATCCTAATTTTGTAAATTTGAAAACTTAAGATAATTTTGTGTGTTGTTTCATGTTTTATCTTGCTGATTAATATTGTAAAAAAATGGACCAATTTGAAAAAATTATATATTTATAACTTGTGTTTCATTATTTTTTCAAGCAGTTTTGTTTTTCTCGAATTTAATTATTTTTTTGTGTAATTTCTTTTATTTAAATTTTTATTTTGTATTTTAAAGTTTGTCTTTTTATCTGTTTTTTAAAGTTAATTTTGTGTTTCATGCTTTTTTTTTGAAATTTAAATATATTTGCGTGTTAATTAATTTATTTTTCTTAAACTTTAATTTGTTTATTATTATTATTTTTTTAAGTTTGTCTTTTTTGCCCCAATGGCCGCCCATACAGTATGTGTATGTAGTGTATTGACTGTAATTAACCTTATTTTATGTTGTTTCTATTTTATAGAAGTTGCCGACACCAGTTGTGCTGGAGGGTACCTCTTGTAGGTAACAGTTCCTGACTACCTTCACTTCCTTCTCCAACATTGGATTTTCCTTGTTTTACCAAATAAGGTAATAACATAGTTAAATTGTAGTATTGTTATTTATATTTAAAAAGTTACTGGTTACTTTTCTCTTACACTTTTGTATATCTTTGTAAATTTGACATGGCCGAGACGGACATGCCAAACAAGACCTCTGTATTTTTGTATGGACATTCATTTCCCGCACGAGTGTTGCGGCAAGCTCGTGAGAGACATATCGACGCAAAGACCCTTATTATTGGTCTGAGCAATAGATTCACCTTATTTGTAGAAGGTCACCCTGGGTTAAATTTTTCTAGAATTCTCTAACAACCACAGATCACTACCTTTCCAAATTGCGGTCCAAACCTATGGACATGCTGATCGTCGATCTCGGGACCAATGATTTGTGCCCTGTAATTGTTTTACAAAAAGTTGAAACATTTTTGGAACTACTTAAATCTAATGAAATCATCCCAAAGAAGACAATTTTGTTATCCATCAGTCAGAGATCTAGCGGGTTGCAGGCTGGCCAGGTCTCACTCTCAATATTTAATCTTCGAGCCCAAACATTTAATAGGTTACTTAAAGGCCCTCTACACGATTGGTAAGATCGAAAAACACAAATGTTCACAGATTCACACATAACTTACATGATTTAAAGTAAGTAATGGTAGAAAGGGTTCCTTAAAATATTTCTGCCTGAAATGCTATCGTTTCTGAGAAATGAGTAAAACAATAGTTTTTATCGCGCGTGATAATAAACTCCATGTTTGAAAAACAGAAAACACAAAAGGTCTATTTTCACTATTTTCTCGTGATCTCGATGACCAATTGAGCTCAAATTTTCACAGGTTTGTTATTTCATGTATGTGGTTGATTACACAAAACATGAACACTGTCTGTGATTATTTTGTCAGCTCTGCCAATCCTGTATAATACCTTTAAAGGTATTTTGGCCAAGTAACCTGATGTCATTCTGCATAGTCAGCGCAGGGTGAATCACCTCAGGTTTCTCGTGGGTGGTTGCCACCCAACTGTGGAAGGCACGGGAAAGTATTGCTGGGGAGTGAAGGATGCCATCTATAAATGTAAATTGCAATTGGGTCATATAGTATACTTTGTTTTCAACTGCTACATTGTCAATAATATTATGTCAATAGAGGTAATTGTATCTGTATTGAGATGAGCTGGATGTTCCATTTCAAAATTTTAATATTGTTCATCGAGTTCAGTGAAGATTAATTACATTACTGTATTTTGTCACTGATGATAAGATCTTTAACTGTTTTATATGTTTAATTACTGTTTCATATGAGAAGTAGTAACATTTTCTTATTCCTTGGAAAAATTTGGATTTTACATACAACTAAATTTATGAGGTACTTTCTTATCTCAAATATGTGAAGTTCCTTGATTTCTCTGACAATGACATTGGCCATTCCGCTGGCAACAGCAGTGAAGCTCTTGGCAGCTTTGACAAGCGACTTCCTTGAAAGCACCTTTCTCCACACGTGATGTTTCACTGCCCATCCGATGCCATCCACAGGACCTTTGCCATGGGAGGTGCAGAAGAAATTCCAGTGAATCAATCTTGTGCTTCTCCTGAAGCGCAGCTATTCCTGATGCAATGAACCGATTTTTGAACTGAGACCCTGGTCCGTCTGACCATACAGAAAGAGAAGACACACTGTCCGGTAGTTCTTCAAGTAGTGACCAGCTGCCTTTATCTTTTGTCGCTTTTGCTTTTCCTTGTTTGTCAATGGCATGTTTGATCTATGGACATTAACATAAGGAACAAAGTCAATCCAAATTTTAGAAAATTGCAGCTTCTATAACTATACCTGATGTACAGTGTAAGAATTTATGTAGATACAGTACTGAACATAAAATCTGTTCCACCCATCACATTAATTTGCAAACTCTCATTAATTTAGTTTGGTGGAGAAATATTTACATGTACCATGTAATTATATTGTCATCAAACTTATCCAAATTTTCTTACCACAAAAGTTGAAGAAACTGAACTTTTGTAGGACAGGGTTTTTGCGCATGGATCTTGCATACATATGCATACAGACAATAAGAGGCACATGGCAAACAAAACATGTGCTTTAAGTTGAATTGTGGGTAAAAGAACAGTATCATACTGCCCTCTGTTTAAACTTTACAAGATGGCTGAAAACTTGTGCTTGTGTCAACTTAGCAGCATCTTAATAGTCTTCCCAGGTAGCAAGCCCATATGGGGCCCATATTAGAAATATCTGGGCCATATGGACCTGGGCCAACCCATATGGTACTCATATGGGACCCTTATGGGTGTGGGTTATGGGGAATATTCCCATATAGGGCCCATATGGGAAAAACATGGGCTAGCCCATATGGGCAAAATATGCAGTGTCCCATATGGGTAGAATATGCAAGGGCCCATATGGGTATCATATGGGGAAAATGTGGGCAATCCCATATGAGCAGAATATGAAGTGGCGAACACATCACGGCATCAGCATGGAGGAATGAGGCTCAGGCGGCAACCGGTGGGGTTAGACTCATGCTTAACAAGGAGGCACAGAAGTCGATCATCTGTGCAACTCGGACATCCAACAGGGTCATCCTTGCTTCTTTCAGAAGCAATCCAATCCTGACCATCGTGGTTGCCTACACGCCAACACTCGATGCGAAGAGCGAGGAGGATAACTTCTACAGCGACCTCAGCGACCTCAGCGACCTCAGGCACGCAGTAGAGGCCGTCCCAGTCCACAACTTCCTGTGCATTCTTGGCGATTTCAACGCTAGAATCGGACAGGAGAACGCTACATTCACCTATCATCTGGGAAAAACTAACGACAATGGGGCTCGGATGCTAGAGTTGATGGAGGACTACTCCCTCCTTGCAAGCAACACGATCTTCGAGAAGAGAAGGGGTCGTCTGTGGTCGTGGCTATCACCAAGCGAATCGAAGGCTCAGATAGACTTCATCCTGACGAGGCGAAAGTGGTGGAGCAGCGTGGTCGACTCTGGTGCCTACAACACCTTTGCATCTGTGGGGTCTGATCATCGTGTGGTGGTGATAAAGGTGCGCCTTTGCCTCCGAGGGCCTCAAAAGGCAACCAAGAGAAAGGTCTAGTACGAGTGGTGGAGGCTGAGGGGTAACAGCGAGCTACAGGAGAGGTACGCTGTGGAGGTCAGCAACCGGTTCCAGGCTCTGATCGAAGAGGGGGAGTCAACAACAGATCGCTATGGAAAGTTTGTGAAAGCTAACGATGATGCAGCAGAGGAGTGTATGGACAAGGTGCCCAAGAGGGGGAAGAAGTCTAGGGTTGCAGCGGACCCGCGAGTCATCAGATCCAGGGAAGACATGGTAGCAGCGTACAGTAAGCTACTCAAGCACCGCTGTGAAACCAATCGGGAAGAGTACAAGAAGAAGAAGAAGGTTTTATACCTAACCTATGATGCCATCGAAGAGGAGGAGCTTGCCAACAAGATCAAAAAAGTGGAGGAAGCTCATCTCAACCACAAGCACAGCAAGAGCTGGAAGCTGATCAAAGGATCACTGGTAGAAGTTCCGCCAGACCCTCTCAAATCAAGGGCGAGTCCGATGAAGAGCGAGTGAAGGCATGGTACAACCATTTCAAAAACTTTTTTGGGGCTGAACCAGTGGTGCTGGACGTACAGTCTGAAGTTGAGCGCGTTTTCGAAGACCTAGATATCGAGGACGGGCCATTCACAAGGGAAGAGTTTGACAATGCAAGAAAGTCACTGAAGGGAGGAAAGAGCAATGGTGTGGATGGAGTTGTCCCGGAAATACTCAAGTATGTCCCCATTGACGACATCGTGCTCGGCTTCATAAACAGTGCTTATGAGAATGGGGAACTTCCGGATCAATGGAGCACCCTCAACATCATCCCTGTCCCAAAATCCGGGGACCTCACATCCACCGACAACTACCGGGGCATCAGCCTGAGCTCTGTCATGGCAAAAACATTTAACCGGATGGTTCACAACCGTATCTACCCTGCTCTAGACCCTCTCCTAAGAACAGCTCAAAATGGTTTTCGCCAAACAAGGACAACTGTGGGTCAAATCATTGCACTTCGGAGGATCATCGAGGGCGTCAAGAGCAAGAATCTTCCTGCTGTGATGACATTCATAGACGTCAAAAAGGCTTTTGACTCGATCCACAGGGGGAAGATGCTCGATATCCTTAGTGCATATGGGATACCAAAGAAGCTTGTGGAATCTGTGGCAGCATCCTACTCTTGCACATGGGCCAGGGTCACCACACCTGACGGAACTACCGAACCGTTTAACATCTCTGCAGGAGTGCTACAGGGCGATACCCTCGCTCCTTATCTCTTCATCATTGTGCTGGATTATGCTTTGAGGAGGGCCATTGATGGGAGAGAGGAGGAGTTAGGTTTCACCTTGACACAGCGCAAGAGCCGGTGAGTGCATCCAGTAACAGTCACCGATCTGGATTTCGCCGATGACATAGTTCTGATCTCAAACACTGTGGAACAGGCTCGTACCGATCTCAAACACTGTGGAACAGGCTCGTACCCTTCTCCTATCGGTGGAGGAAGAATGTTTGAAGACGGGATTACATCTCAACTCTGGGAAGACCAAAGTGCTGGCATACAACACAACTGACACTACCGTCCACACCAGAGACGGCACGCTGCTGAAGATCGTGTCCGATTTCAAATATCTTGGAGCGTATGTCGACTCAAGCGGGAAAAGACATCAAGACCAGACGAGGATTGGCGTGGTCAGCACTTCACAGCATGAAAAGTGTATGGTCGTCAGCCATCAGTACAAAGCTGAAAAGGTCGCTCTTCATCTCCATGATTGAGTCCGTCCTACTCTATGGTGCAGAGACGTGGACCCTCACAACCAAGGAGGAGAAGTCACTGGATGGATGCTACACTCTCATGCTACGTATAGCCCTCAACGTATCGTGGCAGGATCGTATGAGGAATGATGACCTCTACAACGGCATTCAGAGAGTGACTCACAAGATCAGACAGCATCGTCTTAATCTCGCTGGCCACTGCGTCCGCCACCCTGAGCTTGCTGCCCACCCAACCATACTGTGGGAGCCCACCCAGGGCACTGCCTCAAGAGGGAGAAGAAGGCTGACCTTTGTGGACCAGCTCAAGAGGGACACTGATCTCACATCTGCAGAGGAGCTGCGCACCTGCATGGTAGATCGAGACAGCTGGAGGATAAGGACTCAGGGACTGGCCCGTGATATCGTCACTACCCAGGCGATCCCGACACAATGAATGAATGAAGTGGCCCATATGGGTATCATATGGGGAAAACATGGGCTAGCCCATATGGGCAAAATATGCATTGTCCCATATGGGTAGAACATGCAGTGGCCCATATGAGTATCATATGGGGAAAACATGGGCTAGCCCATATGGGCAAAATATGCAGTGTGGGGAAAACAAGGGATTGCCCCATATGGGCACAAAATGAATTGGCCCATATGGGTATCAGATGGGGAAAACATGGGCTAGCCCATATGGGCAAAATAAGCATTGTCCTGTGTGGTTATATTATGGGAAAACATGGGCATTTAATTCCCATATGGGCTGAAGATTCAAAAGACCAAATATGGAAAAATAGGGACAATCCCATACGGGCAGGAAGGCTCATATGGGTGGTATTAAAAAGACCTGGGCAAAGATATTACGAAGTTAATATTATAGTTTAGAATAGAATAGAATTTAGCAAGCCCAAGGGTTTATGACCCTTCCAATGGATTTTGTAATTTCCTCCGGACAAACTTGGATAAAACATTTATGGAAAGGCCCACATAAGAATAGGAATTACCTTTAAGCAATCCCTTGTGTGCAGTGATATGAAAAGGTTCATTTGGTTATACTATAAGCACGACCTAAGCAAACTTTGGGGTTAGAATATGCAAAGACCCATATGGGTACGATATGGGTAAGACCTGGGCAAACCCATATTGGCAATATGCAAATTTATGGGACAGGGCATTGAAGTAGTGTGTTTTGGAAAAATTTTTAAAACAATTTAGTGAAACTTTGCTCTGTAAAGTATTTTTTTAACTTTTTTGTAAGATATTTGTCTATAAAAAAAACACATAAAATTTAAAATTAGACGCTTTCATTTAAAACAAGCTAATTCAAATAATGACATTTTTAATTAAAAAACTGTTAACCATGACTGCAAGTCTTCAGTTTGTGGACTGTTTATATAATACATGCCAAGTAGGGAAATGTATATATACTTATACGCCATATTATAAATGAGTAATATAGTTTGTATTTAGTGGTATTGTAGATTAGTATACATGTAATCGTTCATATAATTAGACTGATCATTAACATTCAATAATTACTTGAATATATTATAAGGCTGGCCCATATGGGCCCCACATGAGCCCCATATGTACCCCACATGAGCCCCATATGTACGCCACCCACATGGAACCCTCATTTTGGCCCAGAATGCCCATACATCCCAGGTAATGCCCATATGGGATAACCCAGATGGGCCCCAAATGTATCCCAGACGGGTTATCTGGGACAACCCATATGGGCCAGAATATGGGCCCCATGTGGGGATAACCCATATGGGGGCCCTGTGGATCCTGCACCCGAGATTCATATGGGGCCCATATGGGATGGCCCATAACCCATAAGACCCATGTGGGACCCATATGGGGCCCATATGGGCTTGCTACCTGGTATGTCGGTTAGTTACATTACACTCCGGTTATTAATATAGAGGAACGGATCCTAGCTTGCCCAGAGGTGTATCCCCATTGGCTCGTTGTGGTTGTCCCCAATTTAATAAGGAAGCTGAGTCACCCACAAAGCATTGGTAGAATCACACATAGAGTAAATTCTTCACCACGATCAGGTTTATTCTCATCACAGCTGGTTGTATAATGATGACATTGACAAGAAATAGGCTAAAACTAAAAGCCTATTTGTATTTCTACCAAAAGAAAAAACCCGCCTATAAACAAAGGGAAAATAGATACAATATTTATCTAATCAATTACTTGTACATTTATACTTTAAGTACATGAAAGTAACACAAGGGCATTTAAAAAGGGAAATAGTTTACCCCCAAGATGGCAGTGCCCTTGCTACTAGTAACAGTGACTATGTGTTGTAATGATACAACACAGTCTATGCAGTCGAGTTCAACAGGACAGCGTAAACAACGTATAATAGTCTTACATTCACATGTGTTATATAAAATGACATGACCCTCTCATCATTCAGAGTCTATATTTAACAGTGAAAATATACCCTCAAAATTAGTTAGTATAGGTGGACACTCACCAGATAATCTGACGGTTTAATACACAGCAATTCAGCAATGCAGAAAATAATAAGTGCACTCCAAAATTAGTGAGTTTTTAGAGTGAAATTTAGCGACCACTCCACACGTTGTTCAAGTTATCCTCCACCAGAGAAAAAGGACCTGGCTCTCGGCCAAACCTTGTCACCTCAACAGTGTAAGCGTTCCGCACGCAACAACACTAAATCTATATTTTTATCTAATAGAAGAATCGTGCTTATTTAGTTACACTGTTGTATTATTTGAACAAATTACTTGTGGAACTGCTCTACCATAAAAATCTCTAACCAAGAGTACTCATTCAATAAAATGTCGCACTATTTTAGTACAGCGGAGAGCAACTTATATGACGGTAAATAAATACCCAGAATTTTAGCCCGCGAAAGTAATGACTAAATCCAGTGGTAAACAGCGCCCTCTATTGACAATGATAAAAAGTTATTAATAGGGCCGTTTCCCCACATTAATTACGTAACATAGTTAGTTACTAGTTACGTTACAGGTTTTGACTGCTTCTATTTTCCACAAGTTACAATTTTTATGATTTTTCTTTCCTTATTTCAATTAAGGATTGTACAAAGGAAGAAAAATCAAGACATCAAAATTTTAAATAAATGCCTTCTCTAGAGGCGAAAACAATTGGAAGCTTCGGTTAGTTACGTTACATAGGCTTTAATGGGGTACAAGTTTCACAGATTGATGGTCTGAATCTATCACAATCACAAACTGACTATTGCAGCCAATGTGTAGGTTCAATCAATACATAATTATGATTAGTTGATACATTCGAATCTTCCCCATTCAGTAGTAAATTGAAGTTGCACAACTTTTTTACACATAATTCATGATAAAACATTGTTGGCACAAAATTCTTTTGTTTGTATCTTTTCTGCAAAGACATTTTAAATTATTGATGAATCTGGTCTCCAGGAATACTAAGTTTATCGACGAATCTTGACTACAAGAATATTATTAGAAGTTTATCGACGAATCTGGTCTCCAGGATTATTAGAAGTTTATTGATGAATCTGGTCTCCAGGAATACTAAGTTTATCGACGAATCTTGACTACAAGAATATTATTAGAAGTTTATCGACGAATCTGGTCTCCAGGATTATTAGAAGTTTATTGATGAATCTGGTCTCCAGGAATATTATAAGTTTATTGATGAATCTGGACTCCAGGAATATTATAAGTTTATTGATGAATCTGGACTCAAGGAATATTAGAAGTTGATTGATGTATCTGGACTCAAGGAGTATTATAAGTTTAATGATAAAGTGTTGTCTGGAAATTTTGAAGTTTGGCTCAATGATGAATCAAGAATATATACATTTTAAGATATGTGTTGATAAAGTATTAGTCCTTGGAATTTTGACTTAATGAATCTGGGCCCTAGTGTTATTCAAAGTCTGATTCTTTATTCTGTGTGTTGATAATGTTTTAATCTTGTCATATTTGACACAAGGGATTTTATAAGTGTGTTGATGAAGTTTTATTCTTGCAATCTTTGATGAAGTTTTTGTATGAACCTTGACACTTTTTTTTATAAGCGTGTTGATAAAGCACTGGTGGTTAAAATTTGAAATTTAATTGATGAATCTGGATTGGAATATTAAAAGTTTATTGGTGAATCTGGACTCAAGGAGTATTATAAGTTTGTTGATAAATCTTGAAAATTTGTTCTGAGTTTTTAAATCCGGGAAGTTGTGGAATTTTGTTTGGAATTTTGACTTAATGAATCTGGGCCCTAGTGTTATTCAAAGTCTGATTCTTTATTCTGTGTGTTGATAATGTTTTAATCTTGTCATATTTGACACAAGGGATTTTATAAGCGTGTTGATAAAGTACTGGTCTTGAAATTTCGAAATTTAATTGATTTATTTGGATATTTGAAGTTTTTTTTACAGGCATTATTTAGATTGGCTGCATATTACGCCATAGCACCTTGTAAACCATCACATGGTGCTATGTAAAGGAAAAGGTATCATACTTCCAAAACGTAGCTCCATATACCTAGCAGGAAAATACTGAATGTTGAAGCGCCTTGAGCGATAGATATGAGCTCTATATAAGAAGCCACTTTTTATTTTATTTTATTATTTTCTGAGGCAATTAGAATGGTTTGTGAGATAGCTGTGAACCCTTTGCACATGTTCTGTGTGTACTAAAATGATAACAGCCAATCTCTACGAATTCGGGGTAAGATTGGGGTAAGATTGAAGCCAGAGTATATGTTAATTAGTGGGCAGTCTTGAAGACCGTTCTCTGTACAAAATGTTTAATCAATTCCAATCAAAAACCCAAACAGCAATTTAATTAAGTAGATGCACTTTGATAGACTTACTTTAAGTGAAGCAAGACTCTGTATAAAAAAATGTATTGGATGGATGGGTATTGGAAAGCACAACCCCCAGATTTTTGTTTAAGTGTTGTGACATTTGTTTGATTTCAAGTTTAAGTGGACCTGTGCTAACTTCATAACATGTTTTGAAAAGGTATTGAGGAAGTTGTTTGAACAGTATTTGAAGTAACATTTGAGATAGAGCCCTATTTCCTTAAACATTAAAGCACCACTGAGGCTGGAAGGGTATTTTATTGGTCATTAGAATGCCAGCAAGCATTCGAATAGCTGAAGTCGAGGCTTATCTCATCCCCAATTTTGGCCTACCCCTCCGCGACGACTATGTTTACACTGGACACAGATGCTAGCGACTTTGGGATAGGTGCAGTGCTCTCACGGCTGTTTCCCCTTGAAAAAAGTGCGCCCTCTTTTGTCAGATTTAAGACAGTTGGTAAA
The DNA here is from genome assembly GCA_037783415.1 of Leptasterias polaris. Classification (NCBI taxonomy): domain Eukaryota; kingdom Metazoa; phylum Echinodermata; class Asteroidea; order Forcipulatida; family Asteriidae; genus Leptasterias; species Leptasterias polaris. Next base: position 136,108 of record JAZGTN010000036.1, read on the forward strand.
TAGGCGTGTTGACCTCCAATATGTCAGTGCGTCACAGGGGAACAATAAAAAGGTTATTTCTAAATGTGGTAGGGACACTCCTTGCTGTTTTCTGATTGGTTAAAATGCCCGAATATTGTTTTTTTGACATGAATATGCAATTACATTATGTTAAAGATCACATGACAGTGTTTACCCTGTTCTGGGGTTTGTTTATATCCTGAATCTGGCGGTTGTAAATTGAGAGTGAACGGCGGCCATTTTCAAGAACGTTTTGATCTTAAGTCGAAGGAGCATTTTGCAGTCGTCGTCAATGATAGTTCTGCATTTTTCATCGGCACAATCTACCTACCAAAGTAACTATTGAGACATCCTCTATCGATAAATCAAGAAGGTAAGTCTGGGCCAAACGGATTTTTATTGGTAAACCGTCTCGAAAAAGGTGATATTTATCGGAATTTGTTACCACATTGTGTGCGTGGGTGCGCGTGTACTGCATTTGTAGTGTACACAAATGCGTCCATTTCCGACACTTACAACAAAACCGTTATTGTATCGCAACGAACTAGTGTAGTACTACTCCATTTTGCGTTATATTCTTGGATGTTGTCTGATAAATTAGTTTTAAAATATGGTTAGAATTTCATATCCGGCCAGCACTCTAGCGGTAGAGGGTTGACACTATTTTTTTAATATTTTAAAACAGAAAACATTCAGCAAGAAAACAGTCAAATTGATCGATTATAAGTAAAGGCTTAAATTTAATCAAAGGGTTTGACACAAGAATAAATTAAACCTGCGTTCTGAACAAGATTTATTAAGAACAAAACACCTGACTTCCTTTTTTCTCCTTTATTTTTGACTATTTTTACATTATTTACAAAATTACAATAGAGATCTTGACAATTGGTTAAAACATGGAGGTAGGCCTACCTCCATGGTTAAAAGCAAGGGGTTGTTTACTACCTGTATCGTGTTTGTTTACAATAGTTACCAAAAAATCATGTCTGTCACTGTCACACAAACATCCCGCATCATGGGCATGGATGCCAGACTGCAGAAGTAAACACTCGGCACACGCAAGTTTAAATAGAACTCAGACATGTAGTATGTACGCAAGTTAGCTTACGTTAGTGAACTTTGACATATGTCTGAGATTGGAAACTTTTTACTTAATTTTCACTTTGTATTTCTTGTATTATTTCATTTCAGACTTGACTTCAGGGAAGGTTGTTTCTCCAGTGCATCACTCATGCCATTCACAACACAGCTCTACCAGCTCTGTTGAATTTGATGTGAAGTAATTCCCACCTTGTTCATTCAGTAGGCCCAATCCAACTTTGAACCGCCTCAACTGATTGATGACATGATCTTCGAGCATGTGAAGTTTCATATTGATGCTTGCCTCTGGGAAAGTCTGCCTATTTTTTTGTATGTACTGAAGAAATTCTTGATGCATGTGTCTAAGGATATAAAAGAAGGTGAAATTCCAAACATCAGTAATGAACATGTACACACCTCTCTGTCATTAACAATGCAGGAGAACTTTATAGGGGGCCCAATGCAGTGAATGCACAAACAACAAATTTTACCTGTGTGGTCAATGTAAAGTTCTGTGAGCGGATTGGGCTGATTGATGGCTTCTTGGACATCCGCGAAGGTGACGGTACTTCATCATGGCTAGGGCTGTGTTGGCCGACATTGTTGTGTCATCGTGCTCCCCTTGGGTAGGTTTCGATGAAATGGGGGCTACCGTTGAATTGACTTGTTTGATAAAAGCAGGCTAAAAAAACAAATCGTTGCGTAAAGCTTTTACTTGTACTATGTGTACAGACTATTTATGTAAATACGTGTTCATTTTTCCACTCAACTTATGTATTTAATATGCAATTTGTTTGATAATATGAAACTTAAAGGTCAATTTACATTTCTAATGACATTGTAATAGCACTTTTTGTAAACAATTAGAAGAAAATTATTGTCCCCATAATAAAACATATTAGAAAATATATTTGGCTTACTCTACCTCCTGTTTGTTATGCAACCCTGTCTTCTTGATGTAGTATTAGCCACGTCCAACTTCTGGGAACTTGGGGATCACTTGGTTGACATGAATGATTGTGGAGTTCACAACATTTACCAATCTTGGTGCATTTGTCTCAAACTACTACCAAATACTGTAACTGTATAAATTATACGCAGTACCATTGGACTGTCAGAGACTTCACTATACTTTACAAGAGCTTTACATACATGACAAGGGGCAACTGAACTTTGTGCTGAAAATACCAAGTAAAGCACTGCGCATGATAAACTGCTTGATAGTGTCTGTCTTTCCTTCCACAGTTATAAGGAAAGCACGTAGGGTGCACGTCCCGCGTATCTTCCTAGGGAGAAATACCAAATACTGCAAACAATTCTTTTTGAACTCCCGAGTCCCAACACCTCAACGATGCCATGCTCTTCCGTCCGATTACCCAAACGATTTACCACAGATGCGACATAACTTTCCAAGTGCATGGATGTGGAAATCAAAATTCATCTTTTGTCAGTACACATACTATTTTTATTTAATTTAAACGACCTCAAAACTCAAAAGTTGTTAGATGATCCCCCGATGTAGTTAGCGAAAAAGACCTTGTTTACAGTGTCCCCTTTTTCAAGTAACGCACGCCGTGTTTGTGTGCGTGTTTCCCCGGGAAATGTTAGTTCCGACTGCACGGTCGTCCGTTCGTGCGATGTACACACTCGCATAGCGTTGTACACACAACACGAGGGTGGCCGCATTCGTAAACAAAAAGTACGTCAAAATAAATCATTAAAAATCGCGTTTGCTCTTTGGCCCAGAAGGAAAATGATGATAAATGATTACACACATATCTCATCTATCGAAATCTGAAAGGACTGTTAAAAAAAAAATGCACATCCACTCTAAATGGGGAAAATCAAAAGCATATTTTAGTAACTTCTAAAACAATAAAGGAAACGAACGGTTGACACAAAAATCTATTTTTTTTAAATATTATTGTTTGTAATCGGCCAGTAAACCCTAAAACTGCAAGGAAATCTCATTCAGCATCGGGTTTTATAAACAATCACACACACAACTGTCAGATTCCAACACAAAGTTGGCTTCAATAATGATCGTTTCTTGAAAGTCAAATTCAACGACGGTCGCCATAAATAGCATGACGTCATTGGTACTTATTGGAGTAAAGAAAATAATGCGGGCGCGTTTGTTCAACTTTATTGTACGCGCACAATGTGAATGGAACAGCCGTGCTCTCCCAACAGCAGGATGGCACAGAGCAGGTGATTGCGTATGCCAGTAGAGCTCTGTCAAAGGCGGAAACAAATAGGATATTAGGTCACATGCACGGTTGTGTAAACAAGGTTTTTTACCTTGAAATTTTGTATATGAAACTTCTGTTACACGGGTCACGAACTGTTTCAGAAACGGTTACATGTTTGCCAAAAATAACTGTGAATGCGCAGGCTTATACACGTAAGCCAGTGACCGTAACACGGTTAAGTGACAGATCTTACGGTTAAACGTGACATTTGTACGGTTTGGATAAACGTTGAAAAATTCACTTGAAAAGTGCTGTGAAATGCTGACCATAATATTTGCGATAATGATTTGCACAGCAAACGATCCCATGCCATACACACCTATCGTTTCCAATTTACAGGCTTAAGTCTTTGTCATTTCATTACTTGGCGTGCGCCATTAGTTGCAAGAAACATTGAACGCTAGAGGGCATTCCACAACAAATTGATCGCACGGTTACCCGGTTAACCAATCGATAATCTTGTTAAACGTTTAATGTTTACGGTTTGGTTCAGCGTAAACACATTCACTTGAAAAGGACTGCGAAATGGTGACCATAATAACTGCGATCACGATTTGCACAGCAAACGATCCCATGCCACACGCACCCATACCATTTCCAATTTACAGGCTTAAGTCTTTGTTATTTCTAACTTGGCGTGCGGCATTAGTTGCAAGAAACACTGAACGCTAGAGGGCGTTCCACAACAAATCGATTGCACGGTTACCCGGTTAACCAAACGATAATCTTGTTAAACGTTTAATGTTTACGGTTGGGATCAGCGTAAAAAAATTTGCGGTTAAACATCTACATTATTACGGTTCAAATAAATGTTTAACAATCAACCTCATAAAGTGTTGCGAAATGTTGACCATAATAAATGCGAACGGTTACACATGTAACTGACGGTTTTAGAAACGGTTATGGGTTTACTAAAAAATAACCAAAAATGCATGTCACGTTAAATGCTGTTGTATTAAAATCATAGTTGTAACAATTTTCTACCCTGAAATGCCAATCGAGTATACATGTTATTCTTGTTTAGGCTAAAACAGTAAATTCATATGGGATACGAGTGTATTGTAATTTTGGCTCTTCACACCCCCAAATCCAACACTGACCGTTTAGCCATGGAAAAACCAATTTCTCTTTACCACACCTTTCCTCAATCAGCTCTTTTTTTGCTAAAACATATCGTTTTCCGGCGAACGGGACCCAAGAGCAGACAAGTCTACAACGCCGGTAATATCGCATAAAACACGGCGAAACATGTTTTCGTCGTCCACGCTAAAACCTGAATAACGACCTGCAGATTTGAGTGGTGGTACACACGACATGAACCTCAGACTCAGAGCATCAACAATTCTCTCGATTTTTGTGAATGAATGTAGACTTGTGTCAGTCGGCGACAGTGATGATGTGTCTATGTATTATTCTACAAAAACGGCAACAACACGGGTCGTAAATGGGTTGAGGCAACAACACGGGTCGTTAATGGGTTGAGGATTTGGTCGTGTTTAAAAAAATCCAGAAATCGCACCGTTAAACTCGTATAGCGCCCTCAATCTTTGAACAAGTTTAGGATCTGGCTCCTTTTGTTTAATAAACACATGTCAAATTCAAGGCAGGGTACACATGGCGTTAAATTTGCTTGAGAATTTGGTTTTTTTTCCTACTGACAATGTTTTAATAAGTTTTGATGCTTTTAAACTGACCGTCAATACAATCTTTCTTGTTTTATGAAACATTCGTGTAATTTAGGACATTAAATTTGAGCTTAATTGAAAAACTGTGTTTCTAGAAGTCGGATTTGTTTTCACTATCTCCACGTGTTTTGTACACGGGCGAAAACGCGCAATAATGACGTCATTGTGACGTCGTCCGTAATTTTAGGCCGAAAGGCACATCTACAGTATCCCAGAAGTCAAAAGGTGAACAAAGTTTGACGATTGGGGGTATACTTTTAGAGATATGGTGCTAACAAGGTTGGCTAATTAAATATTCACCTCGCCGTTAAGTGGCTAATTAATTTTTATTAATAATTTTAATAAAAATTTATTACATTTAGTGGCTAATTAATTTTTATTAATAATTTTAATATAAATTTATTACATTTAGAGTTAAGTTCATGTACTAAGCTTCAATTTGATATATGATCTAACTCTTTCATATTTACGCTCTAGGATATTAGGTGCCAAGAAAAAACGTGTACAAATGCTATGGGATTAAGGTGGAAACAAAGAATAATAATAACTAGGCATTGGGTGTTTGTGGACAAACACAGAGCTGTTCCGGTTTTTCTGATTCATAAAATGTTTTAACAATAAACAAGAAATCACAAACATTACGACATTATGACATGTGGTTCAGGAGATATGATTATCTCAAATTATGAGCTTCCTGTTAAGACCGGAAAGAAAGGGCAACATGGGGTAACGGTTACCCAAGGCTTATCTCCAATGCCCAAGGAGTCTATAACTGAAAATAAATTGAAAATCGGTTTGGTAGTTCTTGAGATATGGTCCCACTTCCGGTTGACCCGGTCCGGTTGACCCGGAAGTAAAGGTCAACATGGGGTCACGGTTATCAAAGGCTAATCTCCAATGCCCAAGGAGTCTAAAACTGAAAAAGTTTGAAAATCGGTTGTGTAGTTCTTTAGATATGGTCCCACTTCCGGTTGACCCCGAAGTAAAGGTCAAATTGGGGTCACGGTTGCCCAATGAGTCGATACAAGATTGGCTAACCAAATATTCACACCACTGTGAAGTGGCTAATTAATTAATAATTTTAACCTTTTTTACATTAAGAGTAAAATTTATGATATAGGATCTAACTCTTTCATTTTTGGCGAGCTGCTTTAGCAGAATGCGAGCCTATGCAATACCGATTTTGTCCATCCGTCTGTCCGTCCGGCCGTCCGCATTTAGACTTTTTGATAGTTTGTTGTGTAAAATAATTTGTACCCTCATTTGCAGTTTATTTGTCTCAAAGCCAAAATGTGGTTGGATCCACAGTGTGCAAATGGAAATTGTTTGAAATGTTAAAGTTTATAGGGTACAGTATTACCCTCTGAAAATTAAACAGCTTCCTTGAGTTTAAAAATGTTAAAGTTTTCAGGGTACAGTATTACCATCTGAAAATTAAACAGCTTCCTTGTGTTTAAAAATGTTAAAGTTTTCAGGGTACAGTATTACCTTCTGGAAATTAAACAGCTTCCTTGTGTTTAAGTTTTCAGGGTGCAGTATTTTTCTCTGGAAATTAAACAGCTTCCTTTGAGTAATCTTAGAATAGAATGCTTTTAATGTCTTACAGCCAAAATGTGGTTGGATCCACAGTGTGCAATGTACATGTGTGTGATCGTCATTATTTGACTATTACCAAGGAGATGGTTATTGATTTCCATCGCACTGGGGTCCATGAACAGGTGTTTATCAATGACAATGAAATAGAACGAGTGAATGAGTACAAATATCTTGGTACTGTAATCGATGATAAACTTAACTGGAATAAAAACACTCAAGTCGTTTTTAGCAAGGCCATGCAACGGATGTTTTTCCTTCGAAAGCTGAAGCAGTTCAATGTTGACAGAACGATTTTACATTTATTTTATCAATCTGTAATACAGAGTATTGTTACTTTTAACATAGTCGGTGTGTATGGTTCACTTTCACAGCAAAATAGAGAACGGTTTGAGCGCGTCCGTAAATGAGCCCAGCGCTCTATAGGCCTCACTTTGCCTACTTTTGACAACATATTTTCTGAACGTGCAATATCTAAAGTACATATGATTATATCCGATCCTACACACCCCCTTTTTAATTACTTTTTTTTAAATAGATCTGGTCTTAGACTTTGTGTTCCTCGTACAAACCTTACTCGATACAGGAAATCCTTTGTCCCCAACTCCATTCATTTATTTAACGCATCAGCTGTACGTAAATAGGGGTACTTAATAGGTTTGTTAACTGCCGGTTTTCCCTTTCATTGGACAACTTTGTAAATGTGCTCCTATTTTAGTGGATGTTTTATTTATTTATTTATTTATTTGTTTATATTGATGTCCTTTTTATCTGTGTTACGTTGCTAAATTAATGTTTTTAACTAAAAGAATGTTTTATTCTGTGCCAATGGAAACCAAATTTCTGTATTTTTATGATGCGGACAATAAAATTATAATTCTAATTCTAATTCTAATGAGTATACATGTGGTGTATACATGTGTTACAATCATGTACCAGTGTGGCTAGGTTCAATGAATGTGTGTGATGTGCACTGAATTGAACCACACTGACTAGTTCAATGAATGTGTGTGATGTGCACTAAATTGAACAATTGTATATGTATGACACTATGGAACAATTTATCCCCTTTCCAAAATATTGTTCTAAATATTGTTTCATGGCATGATTGAAAGTTTATGTACATGTTCATGTACATATGTAAAACATGTAACTGTGACGGAAATGCATGTGAAAGACATGTGATTGTGCTATTTTTAGGTTGTGTATCTAGGTTTTGCTGCGTGACGACTTGGCAGTGCTAGTGGGCGGAGCTTAGCGCTTGCAGTGACCCAGGCTGGCAGGGTGAGCGTGCGCAGTGGCGGTTTAGGACCGCATGTCTGGGCCATGCAGCAGCGGGGCTGGCGAGGTAACGGGCAGTCGCAGACTAGTTGTTGAGTAAGATAGTCCTACAAGTACGGTGAACGATTTAGTGTTGTGCGACGGCTGTAAAATATAGAGATTAAGTGTTTTGTAGGATTGGAGACAGGGTTTCCAGTGACAGCGAGTGCTGTAAATAGAGAAGCAGGGGAGATCGTAAGTTGGACTCGACTGCTGTGTATTATATTGTGTTTATCTTGTATTTGGTGTGATAGGCTAGGAGCCTTCAGACAAGTTTATCGTTGCATTTTGTGTGATGGGCTAGGAGCCCTCTTACAAGATTATCGTTGCATGAGTTGTGGAAGATTGCTGTATATATAATTTACTGTGTTTGGTCTATGAGACACGCTAGAGGAGTGTAGTTGCCGGTTACAAAAGCGTTAACTTGTGACTAGGGGAAAACGCACCTTCTAGAAGTGTAAGAGATATTTAGTGTATATAATTAAGTAAAGGCACACTTGGACAGCGAGAGTCGCGTCCTTGAGGGTTATTAAGAAATTATTGTCTGCAACGGTGACCGGTGTTTAGTGTTCCGTGCACAGTAGAGGCCTTTTTTAGACCACACTGCTCGCGGGTACACGAGTGCAAGGTTGCTGACTACGGCTAGTATTGCTTACATACGGCCCGTGTTGCTTACATACGGCCCGTGTTGCTTACATACGGCCTGTGTTGCTTACATACGGCCTGTGTTGCTTACATACGGCCTGTGTTGACTACGGCCCGTGTTGCTGACTACGGCCCGTGTTGCTTACTACGGCTAGTATTGCTTACATACGGCCTGTATTGCTGACTACGGCCAGTATCCCTTATAAAAAAACCTCAATGGTATTCAATGGTATTCAATGGTATTTGAATGGTATTCAATGGTAATGAATGGTAGCCAATGGTACCTCAATGGTGTATCCAATGGTAAATACTGTACTGAATGGTGTTTTGAATGGTAAAATAATTTTTCCATTCACACTAATGGTAAATGCGCTAAAGTGAATGGTAGGCCAATGGTGTTTGTAATGGTAGTGTAATATTGAATGGTGTTTCAGTGTGTTTCGAATGGTATAATTGTAAACCCAATGGTAGATCAATGGTGTATTTGTGGGACTGAATGGTATGTAAATGGTAATGAATGGTACCAATGGTGACTCAATTGTGTTTGTAATGGTAGTGTAATATTGAATGGTGTTTAAAAGTGTTTCGAATGGTATAATTGTAAACCCAATTGTATATCAATGGTGTATTAGTGTGATTGAATGGTATGTGAATGGTAATGAATGGTAGCAATGGTGACTCAAATGTGTTTGTAATGTAGGGTAATGTTGAATGGTGTTTCGGTGACAAGTGTTTTGAATGGTATAATTGTAAACCCAATTGTAGATCAATTAGTGGGTCTGAATGGTATGTGAATAGTATTGAATGGTAGCAATAATGGTGACTCATTTGTCTTTCTAATGGTGGCTATAATGTTGAATGGTGTTTCAGTGTGTTTTGAATGGTATAATTGTAAACCCAATGATCAATGGTGTATTAGTGTGAATGAATGGTAGCGATAATGGTGACTCAATTGTCTTTCTAATGGTAGGGTAATATTAAATGGTGTTTCAGTGTGTTTTGAATGGTATAATCGTAAACACAATGATCATTAGTGTATTAGTGTGATTGAATGGTATGTGAATGGTAATGAATGGTAGCAATGGTGACTCAATTGTGTTTTTAATGGTAGGGTAATATTAAATGGTGTTTCAGTGTGTTTTGAATTTTGAATGGTATAATTGTAAACCCAATGATTAATGGTGTATTAGTGTGAATGAATGGTAGCGATAATGGTGACTCAATTGTCTTTATAATGGTAGGGTAATATTAAATGGTGTTTCAGTGTGTTTTGAATGGTATAATCGTAAACACAATGATCATTAGTGTATTAGTGTGATTGAATGGTATGTGAATGGTAATGAATGGTAGCAATGGTGACTCAATTGTGTTTTTAATGGTAGGGTAATATTAAATGGTGTTTCAGTGTGTTTTGAATGGTATAATTGTAAACACAATGATCATTAGTGTGATTGAATGGTAATGAATGGTAGCAATGGTGACTCAATTGTGTTTTTAATGGTAGGGTAATATTAAATGGTGTTTCAGTGTGTTTTGAATGGTATAATTGTAAACACAATGATCATTAGTGTATTAGTGTGATTGAATGGTATGTGATTGGTAATGAATGGTAGCAATGGTGAATCATTTGTCTTTCTAATGGTAGGGTAATATTGAATGGTGTTTCAGTGTTTTCGAATGGTATAATTGTTAACCCAATAAAAAATGGTGTATTGTAGGACTGAATGGTACGTGAATGGTACATGAATGGTAGCAATTGTGACTCAATTATAATATCAGTAATATCAGCTACATGTACCACGACTTTCATCCTGGTTCAAAAACAATGTAAATAAAATGAACAACACATAATTTAAAGAGAGACAATGAAACTAAAGTTTTGTGGGTTAAATAATAGTTTAAAATAATTTAATACCATAATATTTACAATACATGTACATTTAAAATAAAAACACTAAAATTTCAAAACCAGAAAAGAATTCTACATACTTTTTACAATCAATGGTAGAATCAATGGTGCGTAGTGAAATTAAACCTTCATTATGTTCTCAATAATACTGCAATTTGGAATAAATAATTTAAAGGTCCTTTTAAACACAGCTCTCATAAGTTAGACATTCACACACAAAAGTAATAAAATGAATAAGGGAATCAATGTGTGTTGAATCGGTTTTAAACTAGTGGTTTATTAAACCCGCTGAGGCCTAGCTTGATAATTTCACCGCGTTTAAACCAATTCAACACACTCTGATTCCCATTCATAAGTGTCTTCCCCTTGAAAATATAGACAAAAACCTGTAAAAAGTTGAGAACAAATCAGACAGTTTCGACCCTTCAGTCGTCCGCAGCTCAACAATTCCTGTGTACAATTTAACTCCTAAAATGGAAGGGCGCGCATCTTGTTCGAACTTGCGTTCTGCAATAGGTCTATAAGGCTAACTGTGTTTAAACATGATGTCCTCTCGACCAATCAGAATGGATAAACTGTCTCAGGTATTTATGAATACAGTGTAATTAATGTAGCTAAGTCAAGGCAATCAATGCATGTCAGCCTCTACATTTGGTAAACAAAAATTAACAATCTTTGGCAGAGCTTGATAGTTTTCACATTGCTGTGAAATTTAAAAGTGCCTTTTTTAAACGTGCTAAGTTGCTCGGCATTTTAAAGTATATGCATTCCTCTATCTAAAGAGTATACTTTCCATTTAAATATGAGAGGGCAATTAGAGTGGCACTTTTTTATTATTAAAAGTCAATTTCTTCTGAATTTATCCTTTCTATATGGGGGTCACGCCACATTTGGTGGAGTTGTCCCATTAAATTGAATGGCAAACTCACTAGCAAGGTCGCAGGAGTGTAGTCACACTGTTTATTGAGCTAAGCTTTCCATCCATGTAACATGTTATTTGATTGGTGGACTGGAAAGAGGGGCACTTTTTGTGTAAAATCACAAAACTCATTGTGGGGGACCGTGACCTGTGTTATGTAAATACATGTAGTATACAATTCAGTGCAATACCAGTGGTGTGTGCACAACCTTATCACGGTCGGTACATGCACTGTGTGAAGCACACAGTCATTGGGTGTTGCATTATCTGCTCAAAACGGGGAGTTCTTCATATCTGGGATTAGTCTCTTTCAAACTTATTTGGCAACAACACAACATATTTCGAGTGGCCGTCTTTTCTACACAGTACACATTTCTCCTGGAAACTGTTGTAATACACAGCTCTAGGTGGATGACCATCACTCTGTACATGATGAATGAAATCTGACCGTATATTAAGCTGTCTGTCAACAAATTGATATTCATGTATCTCAGTTAGACTATTGATGATTATTAATGCAGTTCTATTGCACAGACAGTCATATGCACATAGGCAATCTAACTTCAACGAAACAATTGCCTTAACAGTACAAAATGTGCCATCTTTAAGCTTGATGACAGAATCGTCTCTTTTCTTGATACCCAATCTTCCATATTGCTCACAGTGAACTAATCTTCCCTCTAACTGACACCGTTTGTAATATTCAACTTGTGTGTTTCTCAGTGGTTCTCCAAGCAGATACCCAACTGCAATGTGGTCATCATTTTCAATATGCTTTTTAGTTGAAGTGCCCAAAAGCAGAAGAGAGCCAATTTTAGTCCTTTTGACTTGTCGATATCCACCCGTATGAGTAAGTTTGGCAAATAGATTTTGGGAATCTTCTTCGCCTTCTTGCATGCATGTTCTTCCCAACTTCTTTGCTGATCTGTATAGCTGAAAGCGATGTGCCATCTGCTGAGGGATATGTTGTGACCCGTGTACTAATTGCAACAACACATGGTTGTTGCCTTCGAAAGGGAATGCGGAATGACACCATGCAGGTCCCCAGGTAGAAACACTTGCTGACAAATGACACAGTTGATGAATATTGAAAGAGATGTGCTCCTTTCCATACAACTCCTCCATCTTTATGACAAATTTCTTCAACGACACTTCTGCACAATCAATGTCGTTATCCGTAACTTCATTCTGAAGAAGTTTATGCATTGCATGCACAAGCAAAAACCAATGGTTTAGGTATCTAGCATTTATAACTCCTTGAAGGACAAAAAGGGAATAAAACAACAGAAATGAACGCCACTCTGATGCCTTCCAATACCTTCTTGTCTCTAGTTGCCTTGGAACCCTTGTAACTTCATGAGGTGGGGCTATACTCATCAACTTTAGATTTACTTCACGTTTCCTGGTTCCAATGTACCAAGGTTGTCTGTGATTACGACTGTCAAACCAAAGGTCTGTTAGCTGTCTCACAACACCCAAAAGAACACAATGCATATAATCAACCACAAAACCACCAATGATATCAAATTTGGGGAGGAAAAGAATAAGTGAGGGACCCTTGATGCCATGCACTGATCGACCAAACTCAACTGCCTGTAGCATATCTTCTTCATGTGTCAAAGCAGAGCGTGTTTCTGGTTCCGGTTCTCTGAAAGGATAACATCTCACGAAACCATTTCCTTTTTCTACTCGTTCTCCAACATGATAACACCAGTCACAGCCATAAGCTCCGTTGAACTGTGTACTATTTTTAATAACAGGCCTTGCCACTGCATCACTGCTGCAGCAAACATAGAAAACTTTGCTGTTAACAATCCTTCCATTCAATGGATTTTTCCATTCAAATCCCTCTTCAGCCAACAAGGTTGCTTCATCTTTAAGTGGCTTTAAGAATGTAGTCATTTCTGGTTTTGAGGGACCAAACCATAAACCAGCAACAAGAACATTTCGCTTTCTCTGCTCATATTTCAACTCATTTACCATACACTGTACAGGCCAAACAGAAAAATTTGATGACTTGAACACCGGCACCCCATCAATATTGAATGTGATTGTGAAATCTTGATCCTGAATAATACCATCCTCTACACTGCCCCTCAGGTTTCTCCCACTACATACATCATTGCATCTACCCTCTCTTATGGCACCCTGTGATTTACTGATAAGACTACTAGCTATGCTACTACATTCTACTAGGTCTTTTACTTGCTGCATTAAGGGAATTGAGGTAAAAAAATTACCAGTTTTCATGCTTTTGCTACATTCGAAAGGAGCAGCACATTTAGCACAGTGACCCTCATCTACTTCAGATTCTTTTCCTATGTAACTAGCACACACAGAACAAAATATATGTGAAATGACATTCTCTGTATTTACTTTGAAGGTCTTTGAAAACATGTATTTTGATTTGGGTAAAATGCCTGGAAACAACACATTGAATAGTTTCATCAGATCATTGAGACCATCGCCACTGATATGATGTTTAAATATGTAGGAAAGGATCATCACTCTTGCCTGGTTACTTGTCAATCTGCAATCTGGATACAAAGGTTGGTCCCCATCATTTTGATGCTCCTGTAATAAATGAAGAAATATTTACAATACATTAAAGCACTGCGTTTACTTTTTGTTGCCCGAAGACAACTCCTCACATAATACACAAGCTATGCGTGTATTCATTTACAGGTGTGTCTGTGTGTAATACAACATTGAGCATACTCACGGTAATGACTATTGAAAATGTTGTGAGGTTTGATAATTGTCATGACTTTTAAATTGCCTAAATCCTTTAATTAAGAGACCTTTTGTTTATAAATAGAAATACGTTTTCGTCTCGGCAAGTTTTACATTTTCTAATAATAACTTTTGAACAGAGGTAAACTTACTTCACCAAAGTTATCATTTTGACCGGGATCTCCTTGCGGTGGCTCATGCTCATCATTTGACTCTGAATCAGGATCATTCCCACCATCCGGATCATCATCGTCAGGATAATCATCATCCGGATCATCATCACCACGGGTAATCACCACCATCCGGATCATCATCACCATCAGGGTAATTATCACCAGCATCCGGATCATCATCACCATCAGGGTAATCACCAGCATTCGGATCATCAACATCATCAGGGTAATCACCACCATCAGGATCGTCATCACCATGAGGGTAATCACCAGCATCCGGATCATCATCGCCATCAGGGTAATCACCAGCATTCGGATCATCAACACCATCAGGGTTATCACCAGCATCCGGATCATCATCAGGGTAATCACCACCATCAGGATCGTCATTGTAATCAAGATCCTCATCTTGCTCAGGATTATTATCTTTCTCAAGATCATAATTATTATCAATATCTTCTTCAGGATCATTACCTGGATCAGGACTATTGTTTTGTTCATAATTTCCATGTGAGTTTGGGTTATTCAAACTATTCCCAGTCTCAGAAGCATGCTCAGGCTGATTCTCATTCAATGTGGCGAAATTCTGACACCTGCCAAAAATAATAATAAAGCAATTACATACAGAACAATACATATTTAATATTTAAAATATCATACTACTGTGTGTGTGTGTGTGTGTGTGTGTTTTTTCCCTTGAGTTGTAATTTTTTTTATGAAACACAATGGAAATTGTGTATTGTCTTGTGCACTTACAAATGAAGTAAAAAGATTGAACCCACAAAAGTCAATAACCAGTTCATGAACAATCAGAAGCTTCCAAAAGGTTTACTCAAATGGAATCAACAGCGGGTCAATCTGAGTGAAAATAAAGCAGTTGAATTGACAATTTATTCAGAATTACCTTTCTTTATTCCAACTCCACAATGTTGTTCTGGGAACTTTACCATCAGGATATTGATAATACATCTTGTACGGACCGCGTTTTCTACCTACTTTGTGGGGAACCTCCATTTTAATTCTCTTGAAGTGAACTGGGGATGAAAAATATATAATTTTTTTGTTATACCTTAACTGGTCAACATGTATCCAATGAAGTATGTATACCAGAGTCATACAATTGATCAGTTGCTATAATTATACTCCTCCTACTAGCTCTATATCTTTATCACTTTCTTCCTTGGGATCGGGAGGATCGCATCTAACATCTTATCAACTCAATTAGCCTTTTTGAGATATGGCGGACACTGTAGGAGTGCACTGTTTAGTTTGGGTGTATGTATAGACAAATTTACCCAAACCTTATTATATTTTTTTTAATTTTTTTATATTTTTTTATGAGATGTCGCCCAACTTACAAGGCCACGGACGGCCACTCAAGGTGAGGGCTACACATAACTGATTTGGGCCATCGACCCAAATCAATTGACACCAGGGGCACGTTGCCTCCTACTCCTGGGGCTGAAACAGTGTTCCCCCTTCACAGTCCTTAAGGATGTAGGCATGGGTATCATCCACTAGGAGCCTGTCTGGTAGAACAGAATGCACTACCTTCCCAACTTTTTCGAAGCAATTATGGTTAAGTGCCTTTTGCTCAGGGGCACAAGTGTCATGACCGGGAATCGAACCCACACTCTGCTGCTGGAAACACCAGAGCTTAGGTCCGGTGACCTAGACCGTTCGGCCACGACATTACCAATAGTGTTGTAGCATTGTCTCCGCCATAACTCAAAAAGGTTTATTATTATTACACCGTTTTATTTCATTTCATTTCACTCAATGTGATAAACACCAATGACAATGTAGAATTCATCGACTTGAGTTATACCAAATGGAGTATGTTGACAACAATTTTTTTAAATAAAGGAGCTATATCACATCATCACCATCACTATGAAATGCTTGCTTCCACTATCAGTCACTACAACTTTCTGAGAGCTCCACCATCTCATGCAGCTAGATCATCCATTAGATGTTGAGAGATCCAGAATCGGGCAACAGTATGATTGACACGTAAAATGCAACCCTCAAAAAAACCAAAAACAAAAACTTTTCCGTTAAATTTAACTCCTTAAAAAAATACTGTATTTTAATTGTACTGACTGAGGGCCTCCATGGTAAGCATGTGCTAGTGCTGGGCGCTGATCGAGTTTGGTATTATAAAGCTACAAATTCATACTATTCAGTATTCTACAACAACAGTTACTAGTTAGTAAACAAGTCCGCGTACGGCGTAGTTATGATTGAAGCAAACGGATAACTAAACAATAGTTTTTATCATGATATGAATGAGTGATGATACTATTATGACCTAACCTCAAAGTTTAATAACTTACCAATGATTACAATCCATCGATGTGGCACCTGTCCTTTCTCTATCACCAAGAACTCCGTTTAGTAGCTCCTTTAATTGCCTTCCGTCCGCCGGCTGGCTTGCCTAGACCTTGCTAGGCTCTAGGCTGGCTGTACATCGTACGTGTACATGTACGTGTACATGTAGTTATTGGAAGAGACTACTGTGTGTGAATGTGTACATAATAAACATGTACACGTGTAACAGTACATGTACACTCTATGATAAGAAAGGTGGCTGCTGGCGGGGTACCATCAATCTACTGAATGCACACTTCCTCCGTGCTGTATGTGATTATACAGTACATAAAGTACATGTACATAAAGTACATGTACATGAGTACGTATCGTAGGGATAACTGTTGACTGTATTGGCAAAGTATGATGCAGAAAAACAAATCGCGGGCCGGCCGGGTCGACCAACTTTTGCTTAGTATTTGAAACACGTTTGAGGTTTTTCAAGCCCAGCCCCCCCCCCCCCCGCAGGCCGACATTCTTTTTGCACTTAATTATGCGCAAGGGTATGTTTGTTTTAGGCCCAACATGTTAAAACAAAAATTTTGTTTTAACATGTTGTGGGCACTTAATTGTTTAACTTAATTTTAATTTTTAAAAATTACTTGTAATCATGTATGCGCAGTGATGAATCCATCAATGATCGCTCATCAATCGCGACCTATCAAACGACCTATTGAATTTTGATACTTTTTATGAGTTTCTTAGTTGTTATGTTACTCCACCTCCCACTCACAATGAAACACAATTACGAGAAAACCAAAAAAAAAAATAACAAAAAATTATATTTTTAAATAATTCATTATTCGAGTTATAGGTTTAAACTTGGTTTAATTAATTCAATTACTTCAAGCCAATCAGACCGGCTGGTACATCCATACAGCAGCTCAGCGCGCATATCATGATATCGCACGGCCGGCTGGCATAGATGATTGATGACAAACCGTAACGACAGGGTCTGGTTTAGGTTAATTATCCCGCCTTTTTGTCTAAGCGCAAAAGGCATGCAGAGCTAGCAGCAGGTCACACACGGCACGGACGGACACACAAACTGCAGGCGTAGTCGTGATTATTAAACACGATTTTGGTTCTAAAAGCATCACTGAAAAGTAGAAATTCGACAGTTCTCTAAGTAAAAGTATCATTGCAATGGATAAGTTTGCATTACTCGATTTTGGTGATGAAGGAGTGGATATTGTGGACACGGATGGTATCGAATTCCCTGACAAATCTCGGTTGAACAACACACAATTCGACTTTGACGTTCCAGATGTTGTTTATTGCGATAACTCTAACAAGAAGGGGACAAAAAAGGGTGGCAAAAGACGTTTTTCTGCAAAGGTTCTACGGTTTGGAGGTACGTGTAATAATTTACGGTAGTGTAGTTAGCCTACGTTTGAAGGGGTTGCACATTCATGTTCAATATTTTATTTATAAAATGTACTTTAATACTATTATTAAATATATTATTAGTATATTATACAGACGGTTTCAAATCCTACGCGTCCACGCTCAGACAGTATTTTCTGTTTAGTTTCAAATTTTTCCTTTGAAAGAAATAGTTAAATAATTATTAACGATGTCGCTGTCGATCGTCATGATCTGTGATAACAAAAACAGTACACCCGCAACAAGACTGGTTATATTTTAAACTTTATTTGTGTGCCCGTGGTTTTTGTGCCTTTTCCCCTCTATTAAAACCTTGTTTTTGGGTGATACCGTGATGTACATTAATTTTGTCGCGATCTATCTGGCCTATAGCTGAGATACTAATCATCAACTTACACCATTTTAAAAGAAACACAGCACTGGTCCCTCCCTAATAGTAAACAAGTACAAAAATCATGGATACCAGTCACACATGTGGCTTCTATACCATTGCCTGTGTGCGCCCGTCCACTATGTACATACGTGTACAGTAGGTACCTACATCACATGTACATGTACATTTACAAGTTTACTAATACTAGTGTGTACATGTACAGTACGTAATGATGTATATTTGAACAGTCGCCCGTGGCCGACTCTTTTTCTTCCCGCCGATTTTTATCATGAAGCTTACTGATCGAATGCTACTGTCCTTGTTGTACACAGCCTACTGGTGCAATTTTTTTACAAATATAACAGAATTTTGATGAAAAATAATTGCCTTTTGCTTTTGAGTCGCGAGTGTAATGTTTTGATCACATCATGTGGCCAAAAATTAACAACTTGCCCGAGAACCATACTTTGTCGGGTTCCCTTAACAATTTCGCAACAGTCCGACAGTTAAAATATACGATCAACTGCTACGATCTATTTGGGACCAGACTGATTTACTCAGCGCCTCCCGCACTGAGCAAAATATTTCTTTGCGCAGACGGGCGTGAGATGCGCACCGCATTGATACGCGTAAATTATTTCACAAAACCTTGATTGCGCTCAGCGCGGTGAATAAATCAGTCTGGTCACCATTAGATTGTAGCAGTTGATCGTATAATTGTTTTGAAGTTGTTGAGGGAACCTGACGAAGTATGTTTTTCGCGCAAATTAATGGTAAGTATTTTGTTAACAAAACGGTAACATTCAATCGGTGAGTTTTCTCTTCCGTTTCATGATCGAGCTACCGCTACCAAGATTCAAAATTTCATCGGGAAAAAAACGAAAATACGAAGGAGGATAATCAGGATGCTAGGTGGTGCTTTAGCTAGATAGGGCCAAGGATACGAAGAGGATTGGCCCTATTCAATTATGTGGGGCTAAATAATGCAATGAATTTAGTCAGGAGCAGTAATGCAGAATTAGTTTCATTGGCAATGGCAGATTGGTGAAGTTGTTTTGAATGTGTATAAAGTGTAAGAATTGCTACAATCTAACGCTTGTGCGGACCCAAAGAAATTGTTCGTTTTTCATGTTTTTGTTGGTGGTGTGGTGTTTCCACTGTTTGTGCATGTGTTATTTTGGGTGTAGTTTGGGTACAAGAAAAGAGGAATTTTAATTTGATTGAAACAAAAAGATATTTCATAATCTTGCCAACAATTTTAATGAATAAATAACAAATTTTGTTCATGCCCATTTTAACCCCCTGCCCTGCTGTAGAATCAAAACCTGAACTGAAGCCATATTTGTCCAGGGTGATTAAAGGTTGTCCTCTCGAGGGAAAGAGCGAAACACCCCTAGGAAGGGGGAAGAGAGCAGTTAAACCCAACAAGATATTTACTGAAGATGAATTTGAAGACATCATTATAAGCAGTGGAGAGGAAGAAGACAATACTGCTAGAAAAAAAAAAAAAGGTAGGCATAATTAATGTTATTTGTCAACAGCAAATTGTATTTTACCTATGCACCTTTGAAGTTTGAGCCGACTACTTAATTTGAAAACAGTCAGAATTTGCCAGAGTCACAAATAATGTGATCTTTCTTCCTCAACTCAGCGATCTATGACAGTTGGAAGGATTGAGGTTTACATTTATTGCAACTAACTTTGGAATTTCATCTTTCTGCTCTACTTTTCTTAAACTTGCACTTATCATTAGTGTTGTCCACCCAGGCTTATAATTATAATGACCTTCACTGCATGCTAACTGCATTTATAGTTATACTCTTTCCCTCACATTAAAAACCAACAGAAGAAGGATGTAGCTTCTGCTGATGCTAAAGACATGGTGGACAATCTGTTGAAACAGAAGAGACAGAAGCAAACGGTAAAGCCTGGAATTTGTACAAATTTTAAGTGGTTCTCATTTTTTAATTTACTCTGTTAATAAATTGAACAATGTGCAATTTTCAACTACAATATTTTTGATTTTTATGTTACATGTTATTTGATTTGTTATGTTACGTTATCTTACTTTTTACATTTTCAATTGTCGTTTCTAGAGCTTGGATTTTAGCACAAGTAAAAAGAAAAAGACGGAAAGTGAAATGCTGGTTGATGAACTCCGACGGGAAAATGTTGCACTTCGACGTACGATAACAATAATTGAAGGCAAGTGATATGGTTTAACATCATAATACAAAAACGAAGGAAAGTAGATCAGCTGTTAAAGGGGGACTGCTTAGCAGGTCTGTGGCTATTCATATTTTTTGTAACCCAGTTATACTGCACGTGCACATGCTGGCTGGCTGTTACATTACAAAGGGTGCTGTCTATATTGTATTGTGATGTGACACCAGTGTGTGAGTGCATGTGAAATACGTTTAAGTTCAGCAACAGGCCTGCAGTGCTATGGTCATGATGATAAGTCTCCCTTTAGGAAGCAGGCATGATATTCTTCCTAGTTTAGTCTGATTTATGATTTGTTCTTCCCTCCTTGATTAACAAGGAGGAAAAAGTTCACACGCCTAAATTAAATAGCCTGAGAGGTCTTCCCTTGTATAACTGTACTCGATGTTCCTACTTTCTGTCTCGTGACCAAATACCATTTTTTGAAGAAGAGACAGTTGTTGCACCATTTAGTCATATTCAAAGCATTTTTCATTAAGAAAAATAATAAGTGAAATTGGGACCATCAAATTAAGGTAGGTAATTATAAGTTTTATAACATTCGTCATTTATATTTTTGTCATATCTCTTTGCTTTCTCTTTTAAAAGACATTAGCCCAATGTAGACATTAGCCCAATGTCGTGGTTGAATTAATGCAACAATGGAATTGTTGATCCTTCTTTCAAAAGGCTGTAATACTTATACACTTTATACACTTTTCCTTATTTACATACTGACAGGACTTCCCAACTTGCTAAAGGAGATGAAGGAAGTAATCGCCCTGACAAGTGCAACTTCACCACCTCCAAAGACAATAACAAAAGAGGTAAACATAGTTTTTCAACTCAAGGTCACCAGCTTGCAGGGTTCCTGACCCCCCCTTATTGTCCGTCATGTTCATTGTGAGTAAAATGGTGGCTTGGCTTGGCTAGGACTGTACTGTCCCAACAGCAAACGTGCAGACTCCCATAGTTTTAAATAAACAAAACATGGCAGCGCACCATCTACATTGCTGAAAAATGTTGCTATTTATTTATTTTCTTTTGTGTTATGTTAACAGGTTTCCCCATCACCAGGAGCCAGAGACAACACTTCACCACCATCATCATCAATAATAATAATAATAATAATAATAAAGACTTGTTATGCGCACATATCCACCCTGCTGGGTGTTCAAGGCGCAGTAAACCAAAAAAAAAAAAAAAAAAAAGAAAAACAGAAACAACTAAATTATTCCTTGAAAACCTGTGACATTAGATAAGTTTTGAGAAGTGATTTAAATTTTGTGGTACAAAGACAAGATCTAAGATTATGTGGTAGAGAGTTCCAGATGCGTGGCGCAGCTACAGAAAAAGACCTGTCACCCCAGGAGTGTTGAGACTTGGGTTCCTTGAGGAGAAGCATGGTACTGGATCGAAGATTCCTTGACGGAGTGTAAACTTGAAGCAGTTCAGAGATATAGTGGGGAGCCTTGCCGTTAAGTGCTTTGTGGACAATGAGCATCAGCTTGAAGATGATACGTTGAGAGACAGGGAGCCAGTGAAGTTGTTTCAGAATGGGGGTGATAGAACAAGACTTTTTAGACAGTGTCACGATGCGGGCTGCGGTGTTTTGGAGGCGTTGAAGGCGGGAAATCTGGTTGTTAGGAAGACTGTAGAGAAGAGCATTGCCGTTGTCAAGACGAGAAGTTACGAATGCATGAATGACTTTTTCAGTGGCACTCTTGTTCAAGTACTTGCGTATCTTACCAATATTCCTGATGTGAAATGATGACACACGTATGATGTTGTTGATGTGTGGTTGAAGTGTCATTGATGAATCAAAAATAACCCCCAAGTTCCGAGCTTGCAACGAGGGAGCTATCCGAGCATTACCAATGGAAATGTATGGCACTGAAACCTTTGTTAATTGTTGACGAGACCCAAAAAGAATGAACTCTGTTTTATCATCATTCAACTTCAGGAAGTTCTGTTGGGTCCAACGTCGAATCTCTTGGATGCAATTCTCAAGTCTTTCAATAGAGGTATTGGCATTTTCTTGAGTAGATTTAAACGTGATGTATAGCTGAGTGTCGTCTGCGTACACATGGTAATTCAGGTTAAATTTCAGGATGATGTCACGAATCGGTAAAGTGTACAGTGTAAACCACTGTGGGCCCAGTACCGACCCCTGTGGCACAGAGTAATTTAGGACAACAGGGTCTGATACCACATTGCCGATACACACATGCTGAGTTCTATTGAATAGATAGGATTTGCACCATGCCAGGGCTGTGTCCTGGATGCCAAGATGATTCTGGAGCCGAGAGAGAAGGATGTTGTGATCAACAGTGTCAAAGGCAGCACTCAAGTCTAACAGTACTAGTGCTGTAAGGTTGCCATTGTCCATTGCTGTAAGAATATCGTTGCTCACACGGACTAGTGCAGCTTCTGTCCCATGGAAAGGCTTGTATGCCGACTGGAACATGTCGGACAGGTTGAAAGCATGAATGTGATCGCTAATGCGTGATGAAACTACTCGTTCGATGACTTTTCCAAGATATTTTAAGTTCGCAACCGGTCTGTAGTTTTTGAATACCTCCTTGTCCAGGTTTGGTTTCTTGATGAGCGGCCTGATGTAGGAAACTTTTAGGCTATCGGGGAAACAACCAGAGCTAAGAGATTCATTAACAAGATTAGTGATGTACGGAGCAAATACATCAATGTTTTGTTTTATCATGGATGTCGACACTGGATCCAGCTCACAGGATTTTGAAGGAGATTTCATGATACTTCTTTTAATCTCAGTAACAGTGGCAGGCTCAAACACAGACAGTCTACACTCTGGTTGAAGATCTGGCATTGTCTGCAGCACGTCATAAGGGACTGATGAAAATGATGAGCGGATGTCTGAAATCTTGGTGACAAAGAATTTTTGTAATTCATTTGCCAGTTCCTGATCATTGTTGGTTGATGGGAGGACAGGGGTTTTGGGTTTGAGCAACAGCTTATCAATTATCTTGAAGAGCTTCTTTTGATCTCCTGAGGATTCATGCACTTGGGATGAGTAATGTGTAATCTTTGCCTGGTTGATCAATTTCCTTACCACAGTACATTGGTTGCGGTATTCCCGTCGTTGTGATTCCAGTTTGCCGTTTTTCCGCCATTTCCGCTCAAGTTGACGACAAATCTTTCTCGCGGTTCGAATATCAGCATTGAACCAGGAGACTTCAGTTCGGACCTTGACTGATCTTGTTTTCCAAGGTGCGTGTTTATCCAAGATGTCACGGACAGTACTTTCGTATTGGCTAACATAGGAATCCAAGCAATCATGATCAAGTTTTAGCTTTTCTAAGTGAGTTCCTATGTCTTGGAACACTTCAGGAAAATTTACTTTTTTCCACTGTCGGCTCTTTACAGTGATGGTTGGGACTTTGGGCTTGCACAGGCTCAAGTTACACATAACTGCATAATGGTCTGATAACCCAGGTAGAGTGACAATGTTTGAGACAATAGGTGGGGTGATATCACGAGTTATGACAAGGTCCAGGCAATGGCCAAGACGATGAGTCGGCTCCATGACATGCTGGGTGAGACCAAAAGCCAGAAGCAAAAGCTTAAATTGGTTTGCATTGGTGTTATGGATGTCATCAACATGAATGTTAAAGTCACCAGTGATGATGATGTCAGATGGATGAAGGAGATATTCCAAAATCAAATTCTCAAATTCTCTTAGAAAACTTGAGAAAGTCACATGTCGGCCGTTGGAATCTCTTTCTGGTCTGTACACAATGACAAGGCGAACAGATTTAGAGTTTCCAGAAATCTCAGCATGAAGAGATTCAAAGGTTGTGTATTGGACGTCATTACTTTTCACAGAGACAGATAAAGTGGATCTGTACAGTATTGCAACTCCTCCACCAGTCTTTACAGGTCTAGGGATGTGATGAAAATAGTAGCCAGCAGGGGTACACTGACGGCATGTTAAGTCGTCACCTGGTCTCAGCCATGTTTCTGAAACAGCCAAAGACAAAACTTCGCCATCATCATCAGGAGCCAGAGACAGCACTTCACCATCATCATCTTCAAAGACTTGGAAGGCTGTGGACGTGAAGCTTAGCGATGTAAATTTTTTGATTTCCTCTTTTTGTCTTATCGAACCAGTTGCCTAAAAAGACAGCCTCAAACTTATTAAATGTGCCATCTGTTTCAATTTAACAGTTGATCAATTCTGATGGAAAAGTAGTGGTGTCTGCTGAGACAATGTCCATCATCCCAGTGCAGTGCCCAAGGAAAATGGTGAATGCACTTTTCACAGCTGCATTCAGCACAGAAGTTCTTGGCACTCATTCCTTAACCGGCTCTGTTTGCAACCTCTTCAGGGATCAGACCCCCAAACCTGGACTACCAACAGCTGATGTTGTTGCAATTAAAGGTATAAAATACTATAGTTATATTTTTGCTTTGTTGCGTATTTCAACTCAAGTACATATACACTGCAAATACATATTGTTGGTCTGAACAGAGATTGAAAATGTTTCTCCATGAGGCATATAGAGTCACATTTGCAAAGTTGTATTCTATTATGTGTTTGGTTACAAGAAATTTAAGAATATTGCTTTCTACAAAGAGGGTGAACGTTTATCAATGATCAATGAAGGGTGGGGGGCGCTGAGGTTTGAATTTCATAGGGATTGGAATTCTGTGAAACAATCCTCTTCAAGCCCAAACTCAAGTTTAAAGCAACAGATCCAAACTTCGTTTGACTTGTGGGTGATCTTTAAATTTATTCTAACCTTTGTGCTTTTCTAATGGTTAAAGTATGTCCATGCAGTCTACATGTCAACATACTCGGAAACCTTTGCTTAAATGGTGTTTTCAGGTTTAGTCAACCCATTAATTAAATTATGGGACAATGATAGTGAATAAACCCTTCCTAGTTGCAGTTAAAACTATGGATATTTTGAGGGAAATTTTGTTAAATCTGTATTAACAACAAAATCGTACTTTGATTTAAACAAATTTTCCTTCTAATTTCTTTCTAATCACAGATTATGTAAAGAAACGCTTCCCCTCATATACCGACCGGCTTTTTAGCATACATGGACGGGAAAAGCTAAGTAATGTGCGGCGATCCACAAAGATTTGATTGTATATTTGTTCATTGGTTGAAGGCAGGGTGTACTTTTGATAACTACTCCACAAGTTATTTGACATACAAAAATTATGTGGTTGATATTATGAAAAATTGTTAGAAAACGACCCCTTTGAAGTAATGTAGTCTTAGAGAAAGAGGTAGTTTGTAGACCCAAACTTTGAATTTGAGAAAGGCTTCAGGCTGAAGCCCTTCTCACGCACCAAATTCCATGTGACTGATGTTTTTTTCTTCATTATCTTCTTGCAACCTCGATGACCAATTGAGCACAATTTTCCACAGGTGTATTATTTAATGCATGATATGTTGGGATGAGCTGTTATTTGATAATTACCAAAAGTATACTTCGATTGGTAACTGGGCCATTGGTTCTTAACATCATTTAAAAAATTCCCATCCTCCCTGTTTCTTTACCAAATATTTTTTTTTTTAACAGGGTGAGTTGTTTCAAATCTTAAACAATCAACCATTTCCTTAGATTCTATAAAAGAGGGCTGTTGTTGTTGACAACACTGGGTCCAAAATAATATTGAAAACGTTATTTAAAAAAATTAATTCTGTTGAAACTTTTCGAATTGCTTTTTGAGCACACCATAAAGCAGATTTTGTATATACATTTTCATCATTTAGACGGCCTGGGGAATCATTTTGAGAAATAACACTGACACTCTTCAATAGGAAAACAAAAATCATGCCAGCACTTTTTATTCAGGGTGCTTCACTTTGTTAAAATATAAAACTGGAAGTTAAGTGATTTGCTGGTTATGCTAAAATTTGTTTAATTCATTTTAATTAAGAAAATATGTTGTAGATTCAAGAACTTTGTATGTGATCAACAATTGTTCAAAAACATAACTTAATGAACTTTGACGAATTACCTAAGCATAACATTTTTAGTTTAAAAGTGAGTAGTGTCAAATTCATTCAAAATTTACACAGGTGCAGACTGGTCGGCTTCAAAAGTTTGTTAAAATAACTGAATACAACGTCACAAATTGACTTTTAAATAATGCCCTTTTTAAAACTTTGATATTTGAAGTTAAATGATTTAGTATTCTGAATTCAATGTTTTTAATGTTGTAGAAATTATGAATGTTAAAGTTGATAGCACTCACACTTGTTTTTAACTTTTACTTGGTGAAATAAATGTTCCACTCGACCATCTATGATATGGTAACAGATATGTATTGGCATCTTTACTTTGGATTATATTTGTTGGATCAGCAGTATTGAATGGTGGTATTGGTATTACCAATGGTGCTCAATGGTATTGAATGGTACATGTATAATCGATGTGACCAATGGTACTGAATGGTATAAACCATTGGGCACCATTGGTATATACCATTCAATACCATTGGTCATACCAATGGTATTTACCATTCAGTACCATTGGATACCATTTGTATGACCAATGGTAATGCATGGTATTGAATGGTAAATACCATTGGTATAACCAATGGTGCCCAATGGTATACCAATGGTATTTACCATTCAGTACCATTGGATACCATTGGTATTGAATGGTATATACCATTGGTATGACCAATGGTATACCATTGGGCACCATTCATTACCATTGGTCATACCAATGGTATTTACCATTCAGTACCATTGGATACCATTTGTATGACCAATGGTAATTGCATGGTATTGAATGGTAAATACCATTGGTATAACCAATGTGCCCAATGGTATACCAATGGTATTTACCATTCAGTACCATTGGATACCATTGGTATTGAATGGTATATACCATTGGTATGACCAATGGTGCCCAATGGTAATGAATGGTATTGAATGGTATATACCATTGGTATGACCAATGGTATTGAATGGTATATACCATTGGTATGACCAATGGTAATGAATGGTATATACCATTGGTATGACCAATGGTAATGAATGGTATTGAATGGTATATACCATTGGTATTACCAATGGTAATGAATGGTATTGAATGGTATATACCATTGGTATGACCAATGGTATACCATTGGGCACCATTCATTACCATTGGTCATACCAATGGTATTTGCCATTCAGTACCATTGGATACCATTGGTATGACCAATGGTAATGAATGGTATTGAATGGTATATACCATTGGAAATTACCATTGAAAAAAAACGTTCCAAAACACCATAGGATTGTAAAAGTATATTTCAATGGTAAATTTCCAATGGTAAATCAATGGTTTACCATTGGTTTACCATTGAGTTTTTTTTATAAGGGATTGCTTACTACGGCCCGTGTTGCTTACTACGGCTAGTATTGCTTACATACGGCCGGTTGCTGACTACGGCCAGTATTGCTTACTACGGCCCGTGTTGCTTACTACGGCTAGTATT
The DNA here is from genome assembly GCA_037783415.1 of Leptasterias polaris. Classification (NCBI taxonomy): domain Eukaryota; kingdom Metazoa; phylum Echinodermata; class Asteroidea; order Forcipulatida; family Asteriidae; genus Leptasterias; species Leptasterias polaris. Next base: position 164,233 of record JAZGTN010000036.1, read on the forward strand.
GCTTACATACGGCCTGTATTGCTTACATACGGCCTGTATTGCTTACTACAGCCTGTATTGCTGACTACGACCTGTATGGTTATATACGGCTAGTAGTGATTACATAGTAGTGATTACATACTAGGGTCACTATGGTTACCTGCCAGTGTTAGAGATTATACCCGGCTGTGTATGGGGACTCAGAATATAAAGATGACATCGTAATATTACATGTTCATTGGCCCAAAGAAACAGGTTGTAATAAAGAAACCCCTGCCCAATTTTGTACACTGCTGATTAATTTGTTGATTGATGCAATAAACGATCTTGTGATCAGTTCACCGACAGTTCTCTCGTCAAGGTGTCCGTGTATTTGAGTAACTGTGTAGCAATAGGATTGACGATCATTACGCAATCGGCGGTATATTTCCTCCAGAACGGACCTTGTCCCTTAGCCTTCAGATCACTCGATGATCTTCAAGCCTGAGGTATAATTGGGCCCAGGATCAGATTGTAATTTGCCCCTAACAAATGCAATTCCGCCACATAACTGTTTCGCCTGTATAATATGTATAATGTTCTTGACGAGCATGCATCTTTCAAAGTACCTGTAAATTTCAATACATGTACAATACATAGATGCATCTACTCCATGGTAATTTAAAGTCTTTGATGACATACATGTATATGTACCAGAGCTGAGAGCGGTACATGTAAGAATTTGTTATTATTATGTGGTTTATAAAACACTTTTGTTTCATCGTATTAGCCCCTACCCATCCTGAGCCTCTTTCCCACATTTCAGACCAAGTATAAGCAATGGTCAACTACCATACTTGTTAATTGTCGCCACCTCTTTGAACATCAGTTGATCAAATGATTGTTTTTCTATTATTCATTGTTTCTCTATCGGGCGTTAGGCAGCTCGCCATGGCAGCTTCTGCTGTTCTAGTTACAATTTAGGATATTAGGTCACATGAACGGTTGTGTAAACAAGGTTTTTTAACTTGAAATTTTGTATATGAAACTTCTGTTACACGGGTCACCAACTGTTTCAGAAACGGTTACATGTTTGCAAAAAATAACTGTGAATGCGCAGGCTTATACACGTAAGCCAGTGACAGTAACACGGTTAAGTGACAGATCTTACGGTTAAACGTCACATTTGTACGGTTTGGATAAATGTTGAAAAATTCACTTGAAAAGTGCTGCGAAATGGTGACCATAATAACTGCGATCACGATTTGCACAGCAAACGATCCCATGCCACACGCACCCATACCATTTCCAATTTACAGGCTTAAGTCTTTATTATTTCTTACTTGGCGTGTGGCATTAGTTGCAAGAAACACTGAACGCTAAAGTGGCAGATAATCTACAAGACCCTTCTCCTAATTTACAAATGTCTTCATGGTCTTGGCCCTACTTACCTCCAGCAATAAATCCATAAATACGAACCTCAAAGAAATCTCCGATCAGGCTCACAATCCCTGCTCACCTGTTATTCACCTCCATTTATATCTGTACAAATGTTTCAGGACGCAGAACAGATTCTTAACAAGTCGGTGACGGGGAGGAACGTTATGAAAAGCTTGAGTGGTAACAGGTGTCTGAACAGATTCAAGATGACAGCAATTTTCGTAACTCAACTGATCGAAACACATGGCTTAAAGTAAGTAACAGCATGGTAATAGTAAGAACTGTTTAATTTAAACTTAACAAAAGTACATGATCTAGCTACTTCCTTATTCTTACTTTTAACATGATGCAATTCTGGATAGCTGCAGCAGCTTGATAAAAACATCTTTAAAAATACATCTGAAACAGTACTTGATTTATACCAATGATTGTAATTAAGCCCTTTTGACACGACGGCAAAAAGGATACAAGTGTGAGATATTCATCTATGTATCTTGCAAAGTTTTCAAGCCTTGCAAGTTTTTTGGACGAGGTCGACAACATCCAGCTGTACGAGGGCGTTCCACAACAAATCGATGGCATGGTTACCTGGTTAACCAAACGATAATCTTGTTAAACATTTAATGTTTACGGTTTGGTTCAGCATAAACACATTCACTTGAAAAGGACTGCGAAATGGTGACCATAATAACTGCGATCACGATTTGCACAGCAAACAATCCCATGCCACACGCACCCATACCATTTTCAATTTACAGGCTTAAGTCTTTGTTATTTCTTACTTGGCGTGCGGCATTAGTTGCAAGAAACACTGAACGCTAGAGGGCGTTCCACAACAAATCGATTGCACGGTTACCCGGTTAACCAAACGATAATCTTGTTAAACGTTTAATGTTTACGGTTGGGATCAGCGTAAAAAAATTTGCTTGAAAAGTACTGCGAAATGGTGACCATAATAATTGCGGTTAAACATCTACGTTATTACAGTTCAAATAAATGTTTAACAATCAACCTCAAAAAGTGTTGCGAAATGTTGACCATAATAAATACGAACGGTTACACATGTAACTGACGGTTTTACAAACGGTTATGGGTTTACAAAAAAAAATAACCAAAAATGCATGTCACGTTAAATGCTGTTGTATTAAAATCATAATTGTAACAATTTTCTACCCTGAAATGCCAATCGAGTACATGTTATTCTTGTTTAGGCTAAAACAGTAAATTCATATGGGATGAGTGTAATTTTGGCTCTTCACACCCCCAAATCCAACACTGACCGTTTAGCCATGGAAAAACTAATTTATCTTTTCCACACCTTTCCTCAATCAGCTCTTTTTATTGCTTTGCCTTAAGTTATTGCAACCGCCATCAAGTTGTGTAACTGATACATCGCGGTTAACCCGGTTAACCAAACGATAATCTTGTTAAACGTTTAATGTTTACGGTTGGGATCAGCGTAAAAAAATTTGCGGTTAAACATCTACATTATTACGGTTCAAATAAATGTTTAACAATCAACCTCATAAAGTGTTGCGAAATGTTGACCATAATAAATGCGAACGGTTACACATGTAACTGACGGTTTTAGAAACGGTTATGGGTTTACTAAAAAATAACCAAAAATGCATGTCACGTTAAATGCTGTTGTATTAAAATCATAGTTGTAACAATTTTCTACCCTGAAATGCCAATCGAGTATACATGTTATTCTTGTTTAGGCTAAAACAGTAAATTCATATGGGATATGAGTGTATTGTAATTTTGGCTCTTCACACCCCCAAATCCAACACTGACCGTTTAGCCATGGAAAAACCAATTTCTCTTTACCACACCTTTCCTCAATCAGCTCTTTTTATTGCTAAAACATATCGTTCTCCGGCGAACGGGACCCAAGAGCAGACAAGTCTACAACGCCGGTAATATCGAATAAAACACAGCGAAACATGTTTTCGTCGTCCACGCTAAAACCTGAATAACGACCTGCAGATCTGAGTGGTGGTATATACGACGACATGAACCTCAGACTCAGAGCATCAACAATTCTCTCGATTTTTGTGAATGAACGTAGACTTGTGTCAGTCGGCGACAGTGATGATGTGTCTATGTATTATTCTACAAAAACGGCAACAACACGGGTCGTAAATGGGTTGAGGATTTGGTCGTGTTTAAAAAAATCCAGAAATCGCACCTTTAAACTCGTATAGCGCCCTCAATCTTTGAACAAGTTTAGGATCTGGCTCCTTTTGTTTAATAAACACATGTCAAAATCAAGGCAGGGTACACATGGCGTTAAATTTGCTTGAGAATTTTTTTTTTTTACTACTGACAATGTTTTAATAAGTTTTGATGCTTTTAAACTGACCGTCAATACAATCTTTCTTGTTTTATGAAACATTCGTGTAATCTAGGACGTTAAATTTGAGCTTAATTGACAAATTATGTTTCTAGAAGTCGGATTTGTTTTCACTATCTCCATTTGTTTTGTACACGGGCGAAAACGCGCAATAAATGACGTCATTGTGACGTCGTCTGTAATTTTAGGCCGAAAGGCACATCTACAGTATCCCATAAGTCTAAAGCTGAAAAAAGTTTGACGATCGGGGGGTATACTTTTAGAGATATGGTGCTCTAACAAGGTTGGCTAATTAAATATTCACCTCGCCGTTAAGTGACTAATTAATTAAGAATTTTAACATTTTTTACATTTAGAGTTGAGTTCATGTACTAAGCTTCAATTTGATATTTGATCCAACTCTTTCATATTTACGCTCTAGGATATTAGGTGCCAAGAAAAAACGTGTACAAATGCTATGGGATTTAGGTGGAAACAAAGAATAATAATAAAAAACAAATAAAAATATCGACGAAAATAATAGCTGTTCTGACAGCTAGGTCGGAACAGCTAATTATAATAGTAACAACAATAATAATAGACAAATGAAGAAGGTTGTGATTTTAACTCAGAAACCTTCCTTTACACACGACAAGCATGGACTCACTTTTAATTGCAAGTAAAATTGTGTTTTCCTGCGCTCTTTTTAGCCTCTCAAGCACTGAAGATTAATCCTGCCGTCCAGCATGAAATCCAGCCTGACCGTTGTAAAAGCTAGTGGTACTTATAAGGATGACGATGATATAAGACGGATTATTACCCATTGCATCGGCAGTTTCAAAGCTCGCCATTCGTGTGCAGGAATCGAAAAACTGGACTCTGTTGGAATCTTTGCAGTAAACATTTCTGTCATTGTTGCGTTCGCTGCCATATTTACTGTTTTGCTTGGATCAAGTTATCAAAATCGCAATGAGTATTCGGGAAAAATGACACATCTGCTTCTTTAGCCACATCAGGGGTAGTACCCACTTTATCTTGGGAGGTATTACAGTTGCCACGTGTGAGGGAGTATGACACCCAGTAGCCACCCTGTAAATTTGCAGGTTTGTAGAGAACAATATAAGCTCAATTATGTTGAATTTGAAACAATTTCTGCCGCGTCCTTTTTGAGATATTGATTCTTGAAATTACGCGCCATGTTACTATTGAATAATACCCTCAGCGAGCTTTATAATATGAGTCTCCGTCAAAGATGAAATGCTCTATTATTTTCGTTATATATTGAGCATTTACGTTACACATTGTTCAATCTGTCTGAATATGCTAGTGGGATAATTTTTTTTAATCTCATCCATTTCTGGGTGAAATAATCTCGTACAGTTAAGGAAAAACATTACTATTTTCTGACTCGGAATGGCCTTTTGGTATTAAACAAATATTGTGAATGGCCTTGTTGAGACACCGTAGTAATTTGTGTGCGCGTAAATGTGAGGCTGAATCTGGTGCTATAGCTTGACACTGAATCCGGTGCTGAATCCGGTGCTAGCTTGACGCTGCCATCATTTTCACGTTATAAGCCTTCTTCTAATTCTGCCGTTTTGAGCCCCAATATCCTTGTTTTTTCCCTTCCCTTGGATCAAGCACAATCTGTAAGTTTTTCATTCCGTCTTATTATAAAAAATTCCTTGTCTATAGCTCACTCGATTTGTTTGGGTTTTCAGGCTAGTTTAGATTCCTTAAAACTGTTGTTGCCAAAATCGGCTACATGTGCGTTTTACATGTACTTTTTTACCATGTGTGCATTGCGAAGGCACTTCACGTTCAACGTTTGTCCGGAAACTGGGCAAATCTTATGTTTCGTATTTCAGCATGGATTTAGGGTCTTTTATGTGACTTTACCTATTCTATGCCAGCCTACTTATATTCTATAAGGCTTCCTTCACGTTATGCTTTATAACTAAATGTATGTTTTATTATTGTTTATTACAGTTTCACACTGGTTCCAATAAAGAAGCAAATGACAGTGGTATTCCATGGAATAGTGTTTAACCTCTGACTAATTTCGTCACGTACTCGACTTAGTGAGGTCAGAAGACCGAGGTCAGAAGACCTTGTACTGTGTTTTTGTTTCACAAGTCCATTGTCCATGAGTTCTTATTTTTGTTACGTACTGTTCGAGATATTTTGGGGTTTCACGGATTCTGTTGCTTCTTCTCAAGGTGGTTGTTTTGGGGTTAGACGGAGAACTAACTGCGCGGTCGTTGTTAGTGTGACCCGTCAAGATTGGTTCTTTATACAAGTATTTTATTCACAAGCACAAAAGATATAACAAAAAGGGTTGATGCGTAAGTCTATAAAAGAACCGACAAGGAAAAAGATTATAAGCAAACATAAAATTATACAATAGAAATGTAGAAAATACAAACATTAAATCAAAATAACCAAAGTAAACTTAAAACATTAAATTCTATGGCAAAGAGCAAATGTCTCCAGCTTAAGGAAATAACTTTTACAATAGAGAAACACATTTGTTATTATACCCTTTAGCCAAAGATAAAATAGTTCCTCAGTCCACCTTATATATTCACGAAAGCTCAAGAGTCCAGTAAAGAACACTAAGTTTTAACACTGCTATACACAATAGACACGGCTGTCCAGAAAGACAAATACATACTAATGAGCTAGCAACATGGCTGTAACATAAACAATCTAGATAGTGGTTCTGGATGTCAGCCACCTGTGCAGTGATCACATAGCCATTAGCTATACTATGCCCTCACACACACAGCACAGTATTGATACTGCGTCAACACAGAGTTATGTGATGTAGCTAAACCTATGTCAATAAACCAAACACACAGCCATGAACATTGGAAGTTCCTAAGACATTCCACAGCTGGTGTACTTAATTACTTAATCTCTACATCTCTGCAATAAACAACCCATAGCATACAGCACTAGGAATCTCATGTGGGGTCTATGCTAGAACCTTACACAAGAAACTGTAAATCTCTGAAGTTTCATGGAATAGAAACACAGAAATCTAATGTACAAAAGAAACAATAACTTAATCATAACTGAAAGACCTTAATGGCAAAAAGAGCAAACTAAAGCATATAACAATTATCAAAAGTGACTCAATCCAAGTTATCCTAGCAAGAACTTTGCAATGAACTAGGTAAATCAAATAACAAGAATAACCAATAATGAAATGAAATCCATATAACTAGCTTAAACTTCCCTGTGACATGAACACTAAAAGAATGGACATGGAAGAGTCTAAAACAACAAATAACTATACACTCCATCTTCAATGAAACGTTAAGTAAATTATAATAAACCAACCTATTTCTTAAGGAAACTTGTAAAAGAACTCTTTCCTTCCTCCATATAGCAAGGTAAATTAATCCAAGGAAACATTATCCTCAACTGTTTCAAATATAAACAGAGTAAAGACAATCCACAAAGGACAAGTTTGGGCAAAACACTGGCTTAATTAGTGCTTCCAAACTAAAACAAAAGTAACAACAAATGCAAAGAACTACAATTGTATAGACAAAGGAAACTTATTTAAAACCCACTTAAAATACAAGGAATCTCCTCGGAAACGGTAATAATAATAAACACAAATATGGATTGTAGTCTAGCAGTAATAAGAAACAAAGGAAGATTTGGTACTTACATAACAAGGATGGGAATAACTCTGAAAACTGGAATAGCTCTGAGACTCTTGGAAAATAACTTGTTCACACGATGAATACTTGCAATGGAATGACTTAGTTGCACAATAGCTACACTATACCTGGGGTAGAGCTGGGGCTGACCACACTGACCATGCCCTGGGAACCAAGACCCTCAGCAGGTGGGCTGCTGCTAAATCAACAATTAGTTGACTTAAGGGGGGGCAGTCACTTAAAGTGCCTGGTCACAATAGCATAGGTCTGTGAAGTGTTTTGTTGTGGCGGATTGTTTCGTTGCAACACTGTCTCAGCAGTGCTGTGTTGTGGAGTAGGTTGTAGGTCTTGTGCAGGGATTGATACAGTTTGCGGAATGTTGATGAATGTTTCTGCACTCTTGCTCAGATGTTGTCTATTGCGACGATACACACGACCATCCTCGGTAATGATCTGATATGACCTGATGCCAACTTGTTTCTGAATTTGCGCTTTCTGCCACACTTTACTTTCACGTTTTTGTTTGAACCGCACCGTCTCTCCTTCACACAGAGGAGGCAGTGGTTTGGCATTTCTGTTGTAGTAGTGTGACTGCTTGGCCTCTTTCTGGGTTTTCTTGGAGGCAACATCCCGTATGATTTTTGGTTTGAGCAGTTTGCTGGCTACTGGAATGTCAGTCTTAGTGCGTCGGTCAAGGAATCGTTGCACAGGTGAGCTATCGAGTCCCTCGGTGGGTGTGTTTCGCCAGTTGAGTAGGTTTAAGTAGAAGTCACCGTGGGTGTGTTGGGTCCTTTTGATCAGACGATTGGCAAGCTTGACAGCATTCTTGACTTTTCCGTTGCTTCGCGGGTATTCGGGAGAACTGGTCGTGTGGTCAAATTCATATTGCTTAGTAAAGTTCGCGAGTTGAAGGGAGGAGGTCCATTATCTGTCTGCAGGGTGTCTGGTATGCCATGGTTGGAGAAGTGTTTTTGCAGTTTTTTGATGATGGCAGTGCCATCTTTGCTACCGGGTAATGGGTTCATCTCGAAATAGTCAGAGTAGTAATCAACCGTGCATAAGTAGTCGTGTTTTCCCAGTGTGAATATGTCACAGCCAATTTTCCCCCAAGGTCTTTGAGGTAGGTCGTGGCTGATCAATGGCTCTTTGGGTTGACTGGATTGGTACATGTTGCAAGTTTCACACTTGGAAACAAAGTCATTCAGGTCACTGTTCATTCCCGGCCAATAAACCATTACGGAAACGAGCCCAATCTAATGTCACGCTCTCCAACCTCACTTTCTGAGGTTCAGCTGTCAAGGCAGAAGGGGATGTTTTACGACTAGTGGTCAGGGCTTGATAGGTTTGGGTGGCCTTTGCCCTAACACAAGCACACTCATGGGATTTAATTGGCCGAGGTCAGTGAATTGAGTCTGTAGGCAGTGGGTACTATATGCAGACAGGCAATTGGTATATGCACTGCACTGTGATTTAGGAAATTATTTACCAGCCTTTTTGCATGTGTAGCATAAAGAACACTCACATACAAATTGTATATAGTCAGACTAATTCAAAACAATTGCAATTTAGTTCATATCAAAGCTGTATGTAGATAATAGGTATATATATGGTTTATTAAAAACTGTCCTCGTAACGCAAAGGCTGAATGTCAACAATTTTACATTTAAAACAATATAAGTTAAACAACAGAAACAGCCCATGGCAACAACCTACCAATTTCTTCATAAACGGAAAGAAACGAGAGGTTGGGTACAAATCGATTAGTTTTTCACCCAGAACAAAATCAAAGTGATGTGCGGAAAGGAATAACAACAGATCCCACAGCAGTGTATGTGTTTCTCAACTTTGTTACTCGGAGGGGGCATCTCCGAGGTAGTGAAGAACAGTTGAACAAGTATACACAAAATACAGAAGATTTCAATGCTAAATTGTATGAGTAAAGAGATTATTTTTACAGTACTTAGTGTACACACTTTAACTGTGCAACCATGACACAGAATCCACCCTATTCCAGCACCACGGAAAAACTGAGAGTCAACACAAAAATGGTATCAAAAACAATTGAAGCCGTTGACCTCCATGTGAGAGCCAAGAGCGATTGGCACAACACAGACAGAGTGTACTCCAGCTAATAATTAAAGGACGTCCACACTGGTGAAAAGGGGATCAACTTAATTTGTGCATTTGCATGAAAGTGTCTCCTTGCCTCGCCAAAGCTTTCTGTAGAAATCTTAGTATTGTCAGCGAGAGGATGTCTTGTCAGCGAGAGGTTGTCTTGTTGCTGGATCTAGATGAGGCAGGCAATTCACTAACGGAGAAGTTGATCAATATCAGCTTGATCTTGCAGAACTTCGTGCAGCCCCGTGTACAAAAAGACAACACGTTGCAGGATTAAGGTATAGTGTGTGTGTGTTCTTCATAATGCATAGTACTTTGTGTACTGCTAATGCAACTTTCCATATAATTTCCATGCATCTTTATAAAAACAACTTTACATTAAACTATATTCGCCCGTTCTTTGTCAATGTATTGAAATATCGATCAAAAATTGTGATGTTTTCTATACAAACTTTGAAAGATACTATCAGCTCGAATTTCATACAACGTGATGAATAACCCTTTAAAGGCACTGGACACGTTTGGTAATTGTCAAAGACCAGTATTCTCACTTGGTGTATCCCAACGTTAATGCATAAAATAGCATACCTGTATAAAAAAATTGGGCTCAATTGGTCATCGAAGTTGCAAGAAAACAATGAAAGAAAAAACACCCTTGTTGCACAATGTCTATGCTTTCAGATGCCTAAAAAAGACTTCAGGCCTGAAGTATTTTAATATTTTAGTGAGAAATAAGCTCTTTCTCAAAAACTACGTTACTTCAGAGGGTGTCGTTTCTCACAATGTTTTATACTATCAACAGCTCTCCGCTGCTCGTTACCAAGTAAGTTTTTATGCTAATATATATTTTGAGTAATTACCAAACATGTCAAGTGCCTTTAATATAAATCAAATTTGTGGGTAAATTATAAACAATAACATTATCCACGCCAACCTAAGCCGAAGTTTTATTTTCATATCAAGTTTGTTTTCAAAACAAGACGTTTAGACCCCTTTGGAAACTCCATACCAGTTGTACGCTGAACTTCCATTTTCAGTTATTATAATGAATTTTGATCGATTAATATACTTGTTGCAGCAAGGACCCAAGTTCATTTGCTATGTTGAAGCGAAAATTACCGACGCGATCCTTTTCAAGAAAAAACACAGTAGAATTAACAGAGGACCACTAAAGCGGTCGAAAACTGTCTTTGTATCATTAAAGCAACACCATTACCCACTGATAAGTAAATACAATTACTACGTCATAACGGTTACATTTAATTTCATTATTTGCTGCTCCTCAACCTTGTTTCGTTCTATGCTATCCTTCACAAGCACTGCCCCCTATTAGGGGCGGCATAAAAACCTGGTCACTTATCCTTATCATGCTCAAGCACTGCCCCCCTATTAGGGGGGCGGCATAAAAACCTGTTCACTTATCAATATCATACTATGTCCAGGCACTGCCCCCCCCCCCCCCCATTAGGGGGGCGGCATAAAAACCTGGTCACGTATCAATATCATACTATGTCCAAGCACTGCCCCCCTATTAGGGGGGCGGCGTAAAAACCTGGTCACTTATCAATACCATACTATGCTCAGGCACTGCCCCCCTATTAGGGGGGCGGCATAAAAACCTGGTCACTTATCAATATCATACTATGTCCAAGCACTGCCCCCCTATTAGGGGGGCGGCATAAAAACCTGGTCACTTATCAATATCATACTATGTCCAATCACTGCCCCCCTATTAGGGGGGCGGCATAAAAACCTGGTCACTTATCAATATCATACTATGTCCAAGCACTGCCCCCCTATTAGGGGGGCGGCATAAAAACCTGGTCACTTATCAATATCATACTATGTCCAAGCACTGCCCCCCTATTAGGGGGGCGGCATAAAAACCTGGTCACTTATCAATATCATACTATGTCCAATCACTGCCCCCCTATTAGGGGGGCGGCGTAAAAACCTGTTCACTTATCAATACCATACTATGCTCAGGCACTGCCCCCCTATTAGGGGGGCGGCATAAAAACCTGGTCACTTATCAATATCATACTATGTCCAATCACTGCCCCCCTATTAGGGGGCGGCATAAAAACCTGGTCACTTATCAATATCATACTATGTCCAATCACTGCCCCCCTATTAGGGGGGCGGCGTAAAAACCTGTTCACTTATCAATACCATACTATGCTCAGGCACTGCCCCCCTATTAGGGGGGCGGCATAAAAACCTGGTCACTTATCAATATCATACTATGTCCAAGCACTGCCCCCCTATTAGGGGGGGCGGCATAAAAACCTGGTCACTTATCAATATCATACTATGTCCAATCACTGCCCCCCTATTAGGGGGGCGGCGTAAAAACCTGTTCACTTATCAATACCATACTATGCTCAGGCACTGCCCCCCTATTAGGGGGGCGGCATAAAAACCTGTTCACTTATCAATACCATACTATGTCCAAGCACTGCCCCCCTATTAGGGGGGCGGCATAAAAACCTGTTCACTTATCAATACCATACTATGCTCAGGCACTGCCCCCCTATTAGGGGGGCGGCATAAAAACCTGGTCACTTATCAATATCATACTATGTCCAAGCACTGCCCCCCTATTAGGGGGGCGGCATAAAAACCTGGTCACTTATCAATATCATACTATGTCCAATCACTGCCCCCTATTAGGGGGGGCGGCATAAAAACCTGGTCACTTATCAATATCATACTATGTCCAAGCACTGCCCCCCGGATTAGGGGGGCGGCTTAAAAACCTGGTCACTTATCAATATCATACTATGTCCAATCACTGCCCCCCTATTAGTGGGGCGGCATAAAAACCTGGTCACTTATCAATATCATACTATGTCCAATCACTGCCCCCCTATTAGGGGGGGCGGCGTAAAAACCTGTTCACTTATCAATACCATACTATGCTCAGGCACTGCCCCCCCTATTAGGGGGGCGGCGTAAAAACCTGTTCACTTATCAATACCATACTATGCTCAGGCACTGCCCCCCCTATTAGGGGGGCGGCATAAAAACCTGGTCACTTATCAATATCATACTATATGTCCAAGCACTGCCCCCCTATTAGGGGGGCGGCATAAAAACCTGGTCACTTATCCTTATCATACTATGTCCAAGCACTGCCCCCTATTAGGGGGGCGGCATCAAAACCTGGTCACTTATCAATATCATACTATGCTCAGGCACTGCCCCCCTATTAGGGGGGGCGGCATAAAAACCTGGTCACTTATCCTTATCACCAAGCACTGCCCCCCCCCTATTAGGGGGGCGGCATAAAAACCCGTGCACATGTACATTATGCATATAATTTATAGATAAATAGTCTATTGATAAAAACTAGTGTTAAACGTATATTACTACGTATATATGACATAATGGACAACTTGTTTGTTTTATTTTTGTTACAGTGAACAATGTAAGAAATAATTTATGTGATCTTGCAATTAATTTTGTTTCTTATACCTTTTTTGTAGATCACAACTAGTGGATATAGCAGACAGCAAGTCAGAGAATAGATATTTAGACTGTGGTGTACCACAGGGCTCAGTTCTTGGGCCCTTGCTTTTTACTATGTACACTGCACCTCTTGGAGATATTGCTCGCCATCAGGGAGTTAACTTTCACCTCCATACGCAGACAACACACAACTGTACATGGTCTTCAAAGCATACCCCAACTTTTATATCCCTCCAATGGCAATTCCAGTGTGAGAGAGGATTGATTTTAAGATCTTAGTTTACAAATTACTTTGTGACCTCGCACCTGACTACATCAAGGACTTCTCAGGATCAGAGCAACTACTTGCTTCGTTCTCAAACTCCTTAATTACTATAGTCCTTGTTCACAAAGTCCAGGACTGTCCGCTATGGTGACCGGGCTTTTTCACACATTGGACCTGTTCTCTGAAGGAAAATACCCAATTCAATCCGAATCTTTGCAAACTTTCAAATCAGAACAGAAGACACTGCTCTTTACACAATCATACTGATTAGTGTCCAGGTTCTTAGTTCTGTATTGTCACAATGTTTATTAAAATCATTGTATCTATTTTCATAAGTGCTGTAGCGCCACGAGTAATGTATTTTAGAATGTGCGCTTTATAAATCTATATAATTATTATTATGACATTATGGGGAAAAAGTCTTACATGGAGGGAGTACTCCGAGAGCATATTTAGAGGGACATTGACATTCCCCTTCCTGTCTCCATTACTGCCAAGTATCCATTCTAATTTTAAAAAGCTATTTAGGGAATTTTTCTACTGTTGATTTTGTATACAAAATTATATACATATATATTTTTTTACACACCTACAAAAATAACTGGTTCGGAGACGTAGGTCAATAACGATTACTTTGTTTATATGCTTAATGTCAGAATTATGAAATTGAATATTAAATCCATGGTATGCCATTGGTTAATTTAATTTTATGTACTTTTCGGGGCTGCCTATTTCGATCGCAGTTGTTTATTCTGCAGAACATCTCAAATTTTGCATGCTTTAACTACAAAAACATAAAAACAATGTCAGTATCCTTTCTTGTAATATGCACAAAAGTAGTGTATTACCTGTAGTGTTTTAATGCATTTAATAAGTCTTTTGTTTGTTTTCCAATTTATGTGATTAGCCTGTAATTGAGGCAAAATTTTGCAGCAAAAGAAATAAGTCAAATCTTTAGAAGTACTCTAGTTGAAATCCTCCACGGAAAATAACAAAATACTCTCAAATGTTTAACCTATCATCAGTAAATTGCCAAACTGTACAATTTGTTTTAGCAAACTGTAGGGGCCTATATGGACGAGCCAATAATTGCACGCACTTTAAACTTAGTTGATGAATGAATATTCATAAAGCATAACACGGATGTCTTGGCAAAACATTTAGGCCTACATGAACTTGAATTTCAAGTATAAGAAGAACCAAACTAAGCTTAACATTCAGCTCGAATAACACTTATTGATCTTAACTTGTACTTAATTTGAACTGCCGATTTGGTGTTTGATAATAAATACACATTCTTTAAGTAGGAGAGCAACTCAAACAAAATTGTTGTGTATCCAATAGTTTGTTCATACACTGTTTACATTACAGTTATTTTGTTTTGTTAGCTTGTCAAATGTGGGTCTGGTAATAATTATTTGATGTTGACACCAAATGAAATGATACAAATATGGGGGTGAAGTGTCTCTACCATCACTCACCCACCTTTAAAAAGGGGACAAGAGAAAACAATCACATGCTCTCCTTAATTATCCCATGTACGCAGAATCAAATTCAATTGATGACACATTTTTCTGTTTGTATTTTTATAATTTAAATAAAAGCATGGAACAGTAATAATTTTAATTTTTTCAGAAAAATGGTAAATTAAAGCTTTGTGAAAGGAAAACCTAGTAACAAACATAACAGAAAATAATAATGAATACATATTCATATAATGTATTGATTTGTGACATTGTGTGAGGCGGGGAGAATGAGTCATAGGCTACCACCAATGCCATTCAGGCGGGGGGGGGGGGGGGGGCACGTCATGCCTTGGGGTTGCTAAAAGTTTGTTTGTGATTTTTTTAAACGTCCTCAAGCATGGATATTTTCATTTTCGTCCTTAGATTTCGTCATTTATCTTTGGTATTTACGTTCTTTATGTAGGCCAAAGTAGTGCCAATTGCCACTATACCCCCAACAACAACAAACAAATGCAAGTAATTATAAATATGCAACATTTTCTCGGACAATCATAACGGTTTCCATTAGACTAAAGTTCCCTCGCCCCTACACTGTATTTCCAGTATTTTGCGTACAAGTATAAGAATATGTGTGTTTACAGGGAAATGGGAGTGAGTCTTGAAATGCACAGAGGATATGGGCCACATGTTGATAGGTATACAAATATTGGGGGAATACATGTACTAAAGTTCCTTACTGTGGCAAGGCATCCTACTGTACCACCGTTGTGATTCAGAGGTTAACCCAGAGGCTAAGGTTTAACACTCCCCAGTGGGCCCAGTAGTAACTGGTGACAGATTAACTGACCACAGTTCATGGGATACCCTAGTCCCCAGCTGCAAATGCACTAATAACCCTGAGCGTGACATTAGATTGGGCTCGTTTCCGTAATGCACATTCTCTGGCCCGACTGACAGTGCTCTGAACACCAGTGTGAGTAGCATGAAGGCGTTGGCGCATGTTTGCTCTTAGTGTCTTGGGTATAACGCAGCGGTAGCCTTTGAAGACTATGCTGTCCTGTGTTGTCAGTTCATCGCGAACATTGAAGTATGCGTGTGTTTCAGGTGGGCAGTCATGCATTGTTTCTGGCCACCCTGCTGTGATTTGCTGTATGACTAGTTGTAGTGTTGAGTCACTTGCTGTTGCTTGTTTGATTTCAGTAAGTCGTTTCTTTGAGACTGGTAGGAAGTCTGCCATATTGATACTTTCGACGGCGCTTTCCGTGGGCGATCTGTCTATTTGTGGCAAGTATGCGCGAGACAATGTGTCCGCCAAGTACATTTGTGGTCCTGGTTTGTACTTGATTTCCACATCATACTGGTTCAAGCGGATGAGAAGTCGTTGCAGCCTTTTGGGCGCAGCATTGAGTGGCTTGAGTACGATAGTAACCAACGGTTTGTGGTCGGTCCAGAGTGTAACCTTGCGTCCATAGACATATTGGTGGTTGCGCTCCATTCTGAACACAAGAGCTAGCAGCTCCTTTTCAATTTGCGAGTAGCGTGCCTCGGCTGAGGTCAGTGCGCGTACGTGATTGGTTGTCCCTGATGCAGTAGAGCAAATCCTAAGCCCTTACACGATGCGTCTCCTTGACCTTCAGTAGGAAGTGTCGGGTCGAAGTACCGGAGAACAGGGGATTCAGATATGATTTGTTTGATGGGAGAGGACGTCTTTTCATGTTCCTCAGTCCAGTTCCAGGCAATGTCTTTGTGAGTGAGCTTGTGTAGAGGCTCACTGATATCTGATAGGTGTGGCAGGAATTTCGCGAGATATTTTGTCATTCCAACGAAACGTTGTACTCCTGCGACATCTTCAGGTTTTGGCATGTCCTTTATGGCGGCTACTTTATTTGGGTCCGCCTTGAGTCTGTCACTAAATGGCTTGACCTAGACAAAACTGCAACAGAAATGATTTTTTAGTCTAGTCAATCTGTGCCAAAAAATGGCTTGACCTAGACAAAACTGCAACAGAAATGATTTTTTTTGCAAGTGTCTCTTGAAGCCCTCCAAAACAACATATCAAAAAGGTAGAAAAAAAGGAAGTAGGGGAAATATGCCTAATTTGCATAAATAAGAAATTGCCGTTTTTGCCTCTATTTTCAGTAATATATGGACGCACACCCTCTAATGCTAGTAGAAATCTTATTTTTTTCCACACAATATTTTAATGGGAATGGTCACTGCATATTCTCCAAACACATACGAGCAAGACAAAAATCCAAGATGGCTGCCATTTTTCAAGATGGCCACCATTCTCTCGCCAAAATCAACTTATCGCTAGTTAATATGAATGTAAGATAATTATACAATCTATTTTCCAGCAAGTAACACATATGGGTATCATATGGGGAAAACATGGGCTAGCCCTTATGGGCAGAATATGCAAGGGCCCATATGGGTATCATATGGGGAAAATATGGGCAGAATATGAATTGGCCCATATGGATATCATATGGGGAAAACCCGGGAAATCCCATATGGGCAGAATATGCAGTGGTCCATATGGGTATCATGTGGGGAAAACATGGGCTTGCCCATATGGGCAAAATATGCATTCTCCCGCGTGGTTATCATATGGGGAAAACATGGGCAATCCCATTTTGGCTGAATATCCTAAAGACCAAATATTGGAAACTATGTACAATCCCATACGGGCAGGAAGGCTCATATTGGTGTTGTATTAAAAAGACCTAGGCAAAGATAATTCAAAGAAATACCTTAGCCATTAAGGGGTTACTATTCTAGTTTAGAATAGATGGGTTTAGTTTATCAAGCCCAAGACTTTATGATCCTTCCAATGGGTTTTGTAATTTCCTCCGGACAAACCTGGGTGAAACAATTATGGAAAGGCCCAAATAAGAATAGGAATTACCTATAAGCAATCCCTTGTGGGCAGTGACATACAAAGGTACATTTGGTTATCCAATAAGAACGACCTAAGCAAGCTTTGGGGGTAGAATATGCAAAGTCCCATATGGGTACAATATGGGTAAGACCTGGGCAAACCCATATTGGCAATATGCAAATTTGTGGAACAGGACATTGAAGTAGTGTGTTTTCATTAATAATGTTTTATAGTGTGTTTTCATTAATAATGTTTTATAACAAATTAGTGAAATTTAGCTCTGTAAAGTTGTTTTGTACTTTTTTGTAAGATATTCGTCTGTAAGAAAAATACATACATAAACTTTACAATTAGACGCTTTCATTTCAAACATGCTAATTAAAATATTGACATTTTTAATTAAAGAAATTGTTAATCATGACTGTAAGTCTTCAGTTCCTGAACTATATTTATAATACATGCCATGTAGGGAAAGGTTATACACCATATGTGTGACCTGTCACCACAAAATGAGCTAAAAGTCGGAATAAAAAAAAATAGCTATTGGTATTTCTGAATTCTGCAGATCAAGAGCTTTCCAATGGTATATAACACTTGGGGTAACAATAATCCTCCAAGCCGACAGAGCTTGTGGAAACGAGAGTTCTATTGAGAAAGATTTGTAAGAAACCGCAGGTAAAGTTCTGCATGAATAAACAACACAAAAAGTTACTCAACACACGACAAGAAGGTTTGTTCTTCCATAGCAACAGGCACTTTTTCGCACCAAATTACATGTAAACTGGCTTCGGAGATAACTTATTGTCATCAAATAAGGAAGGTATGAGATTAACAGTATACATTAATGTAACTTAAAGGGGAAGTTGGAGTACTTTTGTTAAAAAATACTGTTTTGGAAAGAGAAATCGTGTACAATATTCTGCTAAAACTAAACTTACCCTGGTTTAAATTGAGCATTGCCATACCTCTTAATCTATTATCATCTTATTTCTTGGGTATAAGATAAACCTCCAACATTAATGTTACTTAGAGGAGCAGTCACATGTATTTCTCAGTTTGTTATGGTCAATGGAATGTTCAGTTTAAATGCTGATCATCAAATCATCATTGGTTTTTTCATCAACCCTGGTTTAAATTGAGCATTGCCGTACTTCTTAATCCTTAACCTATTGTCATCTTATTTCTTGGGTATAAGATAAACATCCAACATTAATTTTACTTAGAGGAGCAGTCACATGTATTTCTCAGTTTGTTATGGTCAATGGAATGTTCAGTTTAAATGCTGATCATCAAACCATCATTGTTTTTCATCAACACTTAAAAAATTGAAATAAACTAAAATTGAATATTTGTAATACAAGTGGGGAAAAAGAGATCCTCAGGAAAAGAGAATGCTTCATCATTATCAACATGGAAACGAGTTGGATTGTTCATGTACGAGGATATTAAAGTCTCCACGCCTGCGTTTTGGTGGTGGTACATGTATGTCATCTGAGGATGTTGATCCTGAACTGGATTGTTCATCACCATCTTCTGAGGTTGAATCCGAATCTTCCACTTCTGCAGGGGCAGGGCAGACAACATCTTGAGTCTGAGGAGTACAGTACTCGCGAATACTATGGAATATGTACTCGACACGCTTTGGGGGTAGACCAGGTGGAGGAGTTGACTGAGGAAGTTCTTGTGGCAGGACCTGTTGATTGCGTAGAAGTTGAACTTGGGTCTCCGGCGAATCAGCATACCGTCTGACAAAAGCCGTACCCGGATCACCTTTGCTGAACCTTTATTTTTAACACAAAGAATAACAAAAAATTGGTTTGAATTTTTATACAGTGCAGATTTTAAATTATGTACATGTAGAATTGAATTGCTGACTCTTTACTGATTGTACCAGTTCTGTTTTTTCTTTAATTGTTTGAATTCTCCATACAGTCGTCCAGGATTTGGAGTCTTATAGCATCTATTAAGACAATTTTCATTTATAGTTTACCTTATGTGTTGGTAGCTCTTGATGCCTGGTAGAGTCTTGAAAAAGAGCTTCAGGTATTTCTGCCAGTCATACATGGAGACAAAGCTGGTGCCGATGAGCTGCAGAATGTTTACTCCACTTGTAGTGCTGGTGCGCACCACCTCTTCAAGATCAGCCAAACTGCTTACCACACACCTCATAAACCGCTGCTTTAGAAGACCAAAACACCAGTCTGGGGAAAACTTGGTGTGGCCAGCAATAAGAAAGTTAATCGATATGTTGTGGTGAAACCCTTGAAGAACTCTCCAGGCCATGTACCACATGACAAAATTGTTTTTGTTTTGCCCAGAACAATTGTCACAATGGAAGTACTACATCTACTTCACCTAGCCCAAAGTTGGAGAAAAAAATGGTGCAAATAGCTCAAAACTGCGTTGGACCCTTTTGATGATGCCATCCCCTCATCCACTAAGAAGTTGACCTGCTCGGGAATCCCTTCACAACAAACGCCAAATATACCACACTTATACGAGGGCATAAAAAGTACATTGGGCCTGGCTGGTTCGGGTCATGTGGATAGTGCACTTGTTGTGCAAAGTCAAATGAGTAGTGGCATGTAATCTGTCTTGAAGCTGGTTGATTCGGACCCAAGTGAAGTCCTCCAACAGCCTCCTTGCACGCTGTCACCATGTGTAAAGCTCCCTCTCCATGTTAACAACCCACAAATGTTCTTCCTGATGTTGCAATTTTGCAAGCTTTTCAGCCTCCAGTTGGTTGGCACTTTGGTACACCAAGCTGTTGTTGCGCTGGCACACCCAACACAAATCCGTCTTTGGTCTAGTGGGAAGAACAAAGGGGCAGTACTCTCTCCACAACTTTGAGAAAGAAACTCGTTTTACAGAACGGAATTCCGGGTCACCTATCATAACAAAAATGAAGAATAAAGAGAAAATAAGTTGAAATTCAACTTTAAAAGAAATCAGCCAAAAATTTCTTGATTAAAGGGTCTGATCATTATCTTCAAATCGTGTAAGTTTAATGTAAATCTGTGGACAATGTGTGTTGTGTCCTACAAAAAGTAACCAAATCCTTTAAAAGAAACAAAAAATGATCAGCAGTTTTATTCCGACTTGCAAAATAGAAAAACTAAAAAAAGTTTCACTGAATAGCCAATAGGAAATAATTCACACCGCCCAGAACTTTCAAACATTCAAATCCAAATTGGCAACAAAATCGGGAAATAACTAAGTACCTGAATGCTTGCGAGTAGAGTTGATATCGATCATAGAAGTTGTGTACTGCCGCCACAGTGAAGACTTGGTCACTGATGAAGGAAGTAGTCTCACCCTTGGGTCTTGACACTTTACACCACTGACACGACCTGGTATGACGAGTGCATGCTCCTCTGCATAGGACGTTATGAACTGGACAACTCGTTCAATGTCCTTCACTGACAGGGCTGCTTGGTTGACTTTCCGTCCTCCAGATCTCATCTTTGGGGGGACTGCTCCTTTTTCCTTGTAGTGCTTAATAAGGCTGGACAGCAAATTATTTGAGATACTGAAAAACAAAAACAAAAAATAAAAAGTCAACATAACATGTTTAGCAGCCTGACATTTACACGTAGTAAAATCATTCCACATTTTGGGAGATACATTTTTTATTTCGAACCATCCGCCAGCTACTTACTACACATGCTACTACTTACGTATTATACAACTTCAACTTGTTATTTCCGTTTTTGAAAGAAAACTTAATCAACGAGGGCAACAACAATTGAAGTAAACAAAACTAAGAAAATGAAAATAAATAAATAATGAACTGGAAAATAACTTTAAAAAGTTAACACAAACTGAAACTAAAAACTCCCGGCACACCTTGATCCCGTCAACGAGCTACTGCATTTGTGATTTTTGTCGCTGTTTTTGTGATGCTCTTTGCTTACAAGTGGTTGTTTCGGTATTGTGAAGTGTGGCACTTATTTTTCTGAGAAGAAACATCTTCTTCTCGGACTTGGTGAGTTCAGCATCAGATGGGCCTACCCCCGGATGGGCCTACCCATATGAATGCCAGGTGCAGGATCAGCAGGTGCCAATATGGTTTAACCCATAGGGGGCCCAATATGTTGGCCCATATGGGACCCATATGGCCCCACATGGGAATGCTACCTGGGATTTTTAATTGATGCAAATTAGGCATATTTCCCCTACTTCCTTTTTTCTACTTTTTTGATATGTTGTTTTGGAGGGCTTAAGAGACACTTGCAAAAAAAATCGTTTCTGTTGCAATTTTGTCTAGGTCAAACCATAGATTGACTAGACTAACAGTACATGTCCGATGTATGTCACTTCCGAACTCTTGTACTCGAGCTTATCAAAGTTCAGTTTGATGTTTCGCTCTCTGCATCGTTGTAGGAGTTGATGCATGTTTCTATCATGATCGCGATTGGCCTCGGCGATTGTATCACCGTGTCCAGTGATCAAAATGTCCGTCTGCTATTTCACAGACGCCAACCAGACCCTCTAGATTGTGGTCCAGTTTTTGTTGAAAGATTTCAGGGGCTGGACTGATGCCAAAAGGCATTCGTTTGTAGCGATATCGCCCCCATGGTGTCTGGAAAGTGGTAAGGTAGGAGGACTCTGTATCAAGTTCGCATTGTAGAAAACCCTCCTTACAGTCTACTGTGGCAAAATGTCGTCGATCACTGGCAGTGGGTAATGCACCCGTTTCAGAGCATTGTTGAGAGGCTTGGGGTCAATGCAGATTCCCAACTTCCTGTTTGGTTTTGTGACAGTTACCAAACTTGATACCCAGTCAGTAGGTTCAATAACCTTGGTGATGATTTGTCGCTCCTCCATGCGATCAAGTTCATTTTTTAGTTTATCTTTCAATGCGACTGGCACACGCCTTGGTGGCATTACAGTGGGCGTTGCCGATTTGTCAAGTTCAAGATGCACAGTTCCTGGCATGTGGCCAGGTCCTTGGAACACATCCGGAAATGCATTCTTGACGTCGTTCTTTGAGCTCATTGATTTCTCTGCGGTTTGAAGCGTGCGTGGTTCGTCGATTATTGTGATGTTTTACGCTTATCAAGTTCAACTGTTGCACGGTACGCGATCCAAGCAGTGGAGTGCCTTTGCATCTGTGACGGATCAGAACACTCCCCTTACTTATTTTTCATTAATAGTTCCACTCCCTACACCCATCCGCTGACCACCATTGTTACTTACCACTTTCTTTGTAATGTTAATTTAACAACCAAATCGTAGCGCCCTCACAGCCACGTACCACACTTTCACAGCCACGTACCACACTTTCACAGGACTCAACCTTCAGTAAACAAGCCTTTATTCCTCTCCATGTTTCAGGTAATTACATCTTTATTATTTTCCTTGTATATCAACCAGTGCATACAACACTTATATGGAATATTTATTATTATCTTTAAATCAAGTATCTTGTAGCTTTCTTTTTATAAAACGTGTATTTTAGATTGATTTTCAAGTTAGCTTTCTTTTTATAAAACGTGTATTTTAGATTGATTTTCAAGTTAAGGTGCGGCCCAAAAATGTTGGCCCGATACATAGCTAATGGCAAGAAACTCCAAACGATTTAAATATTGTTTTGCCTTAAAATGTATCTATTGTAAATACCAGACTTTCACAGGACTCAACCTTCAGTAAACACGCTTTTATTCCACTCCATGTTTCAGGTAATTACATGCAAATCAGAAAGTAAAAGCCGTTCCCTCGCCCGTTTTACCCCGGGTCACATTTGGTGGAAGATCCAGGGTTCGAGGAACAACAACGGTCACATCTATTCCTACTGATTTTGTCGTCTGTCTGAAAATTAAAACCATGCTTCAGCTAAGTAGCGGATGGTGTAAAATCAACGGTCACCCTGGCCGATCTCGGCCCCGCCCGCTAGCCTACCCTTCTGAAGAGAAATATCCCACTACGGGTACACCGACCACCGACTCAACAACAGTGAGCCCGGCCGACCTCGGCCCATGCTAGTCTACGCCACCCTTCCAAAGAGAACTGTGCACCGACAAAAACAATACATCATCCAATTACTACGGGTACACCGACTCAACAACCAGATTATAATTGCTGAGAATGAACTACTGGCATAACCGTTCAGGTCTCGTCATACAAGAACTTATAGGAACAGCAGGTCTACATTCGTCTTTCAGCCCAAGGGACTACAACTCCATAAGACGCCATGTTCTCTACATAAAAGACAATTTTGAACAATGAACTAAAGAACAGCACCAACATTCCACAATAGGTAACAAACACCTATACATTAAACGATCTTATTGAGCATATAATTGGACTAAAGACTACCTAAGTGTTATAATTGTGTCTTTGGGAGTGTTCCAGGTGGTATGTAGAAGTTAAGCTGCCATTTTACAAAGAATTTGCTACTGGTCTTTTTACTATTTAGGGGCGAGAAGTTAAGCGGCCAGAAATTTGAAAGTGGTTTTTACCGCAAGACTTTTCTATTCAATTAATCGAGTTTGTTCCACTTGCACTAGAACCACCCATGTTGTAAATTTCTAGGTCAAAAAAAGAAAAAAAGAAAAAAGGGTGTTGCGAGAATATCACGCACATGTGCAACTGGTCAGAGGTCCCACAAATTTCGATTCTTTGTAGAGTAAAGCAATCACTTACTTTATTTGGTACCTATTAGTGGACTAAGCCAGAATTTAACTGAATAGTTTGAAGGAGAAAACCGTCTGTTGTTAAATTTAATTTTGACATTGATCAAGTGAAAAAGAGCATTGTGGTACTTTTATTTCTGAGATAAGCAAACAAGTGTTTTCAACTACTCCTTGAATTATTCTACCAACATTGACAAGACTTCAGTTCATCAATTGTACATGTTTTAGTATTTTTTCTGTGTTATAGACAAGATGGCCAGACAGAAAAGCCATCATGGAGCTCTATTTCGCACTCGCACGACTTTCCACAACCAACGCTACACCTCTGAATCCCACAGTTGCCTCAAGCACCACTGAGCTACATCAACGCCGGAGACGACGATCTTCATCAACCGATCGTAGTCCAAACACCCCGCTAGCCGTACAGTTCTTAAAAGAATGCAAAGAAATGGAAAGTAGACTGTCACAAAGACTCAATCAACCGCCGTCGACCCACCAACAACCAACATCTTCGTCATACCAATCTCATCCTGCACTGAGAAGAAAACCGTCAACTCCAGAATCCACAAGCTTCACACCGCAAAGCCAGCGAATAATGGACAATCAACCCACCCCTTCAAGATTTCAACTGATGCCATCCCATCAAGTGAAAAGCGTACCAATCTACACTGGCCGCGAAGGTACAAATGTCTGCATCGAAGATTGGGTCAGAGATGTTAGATACCTCATCGAAACTACCGCCATTGTCAAGTGATATGAAGTTTGCAACGATCGTTAGAAATCTTGGTGGACCTGCTGGCAAGTTGGTTCTCAATCTACTACGCGAAGAACAACCACCAACCTGCGCTTTTGCTGAACTGAAAGCCCAATTTGGAGAAGCTTCAAGCATCGGCGACCCCCTTGCAAACTTTTACGAGAGATTCAGACTACCGAAAGAATCACCTAGTATTTATGCTGTGGAGTTGGAAGCTACACTAAGAACAATAGAGGAACGCATGAACGACGGTGTTTTCTTACCCCAACGCAACAGCATGCTAACCCAACAATTCATGCGAGGCGTCAACAACGAAAAGATAACCAACCGCCTAGCACCAATGAAACCACGTGACATACTGTTCAGAGAGATGCAGATGGAATTAAGACAAATAGAACGAGAAAATAGAAATGCGGCAACTCTTCATCAAAAAGCTGCAGAGACAAAAGCCATATCTCAGTCTCAAGTTACCTCGCCTGAAACTAACATGCTCCCATCAAACTCAACAAAATCAACAGAAGCCCTCAACATCAGCCAAACCTCTATCACAGCCTCCACGTGCATCAGTTCCCAGTAATTACAACCAACCACAGAAAGAACATCAAGCACAAAGAGATGATATTCTGCACGATTTAATGATGAGAGTTCAGCAACTCACATTGGCAGTGGAGCAAATCACTAACCCCCCTACAACTCCACCGTACCATCCCTATCAACGACGATCTCCTTCAGCCAACCACAATGCCTACGTCTGTTATAAGTGTGGCCAAGAGGGTCATATCGCACGAGGGTGCCGAAACGTCCCGTTAAACTCCCAGGGCCCCCGATTCCAGGGCAAACCATCGGAGGCCCTGAAGCCAGCAGCCCAATAAATACCACACACATGCAGACCCGAAGTCAATGCTCTCCTTCGATGCTAAATAATGACGCAAAACCAGACTACCAACAATTGATTGGTCCAAACAACGAAGACATCGTAGTAGTTAACAGATATGAATGTTTAGCACTGATCGATTCCGGATCACAAGTCACTTCCATTACTGAAGACATGTGGAGAGAACATCCTCAACTGCAAGACTTTGATCCAACCCCAGCTGATGTCTACATCGAGGGTGCAAGCGGTCAAAATGTTCCATACCTAGGTGTTGTTCCTATATCTCTAACAATCCTAGGTATAACTTATGATGATGTTCCCGTGTTTATAGTAAAAACAGACAGCTACAGAAAAAGAGTACAGAAAAAGAATACAGCATGGCATACAGCATGGCACACAGCATACATACACACTGTAGTATCCGAGCCTGGTGATAGACGAGGAAGAGTGGGCTACGCCAAATATGCCAGACGTTATTCTCGCAAAATTCAACCTGGTAGTGTAGTCGATATCATATGTCAAGCTCCGCCAAACCCAAGTGGCCTACCTTATACAGCCGTTGTCGAAGACCTCCCACGAAACGCCTCCTCCTTGAGAATTGGACACATTGTTACTGATATCGAAAAGACCAACGAGTACCAGTCCGAATCTGCAACATCTCAGCTAAACCAATTATTGTGTCTAGGAATCGCAAACTAGCCCAAATTTCCACGGTTTTGAGAGTGGATGAGATCCCAACTACAGTCTCAAAGACTTCCAGTCCACCACACGTCGAGTAAAAAACACCTCATTCCATGCTGAAAACACACCACGCGGACAGTTAAGAAATGCTGAAGTAGTCGACGAGTTCACACAGGTGCTCAACTCACTCAACCTCACCAACCTCTGCACAGAAGATGGGTCCCAGAAAAATCAACTGCACGCTCTACTTCGTGAATATTTGGATATATTCTCAGTTAACTCACTTGACTTCGGCCGAACCTCTACGGTGAAACACTCAATACCGCTGATAGACAATCACCCATTTAGACTTCCACACCGAAGAATCCCACCTACTCAGTATCATGCAGTGAAAGACCAACTTGAGAATATGGAGAAGGCACCACACCGAAGAATCCCACCTACTCAGTATCATGCAGTGAAAGACCAACTTGAGAATATGGAGAAGGCAGAGGTTACCCGCCGTAGTAGCAGTCCCTATGCATCCCCGATGGTTATCGTTCACAAGAAAGATGGGTCATTGCGAATTTGCATAGATTATCGCCAGCTGAACAACAGAACAATTCGAGACGCATATCCACTTCCCAGAATTGAAGAGGCTCTGGATGCACTTGGTAAGGCCAAATTCTTCACAACTTTAGACCTGACATGCGGCTACTGGCAAGTTGAGGTGGAAGAACAAGACAAGGCCAAAACCGCATTTACTACACCGATGGGGCTGTTTGAGTGTAATCGCATGCCATTTGGCCTTCAAAATGCACCGGCTACATTTCAGAGACTTATGCAAACCTGCTTAGCAGATCAGAATTACTCTACTGTACTTCTCTATCTAGATGACATAATTGTATTCTCTGCAACATTCGAAGAACACATCCAGCGCCTGGGAAAAGTGTTTTCTTGTCTGCGACAACACGGCCTGAAGTTGAAGCCCTCAAAATGCCATCTCCTTCAGAAAGAAGCAAGGTATTTAATTAGGCCATATAGTCTCTACAGAAGGGATTGCAACAGATCCCGCCAAAATAGAACAAGTCAAGGAATGGCACACACCTACCTGTAGAAAGGAAGTCTTACAATTTCTTGGCTTCACTGGCTACTACAGGAGGTACATAAAGGGCTATTCCATCATCGCGTCCCCACTGTATAAGCTGACAAGTGGAGACCCAAGAAAAAACAAGAAAACCAGAAGAAAGCATCCTACTGAACCTTTTGTGTGGACAGATGAATGCCAAGAAGCCTTTGAACTCCTCAAACGCCACATGATATCAGCTCCCATCCTAGCATTTGCCGACTCCCTTATAAAAATCCACCATAGATTTACTATAGTAAAACTGTACTTTTACTAAAGTACATAAAGTTTTACTGTAGTAAGTAAAGTACAAGTAAAGTTTTCCCTAAAGTAAAACTACTGTAGTTTTACTACAGTAAAAACCCAAGTCAAACTATAGTGAATCTGCAGTATTTTTGAAGTAATACTATAGTATTTCTATTCTTAGTTTACTGTAGTGAACTAGATTCACTTTAACTTTACTGCAATAAAAACTGCAGTAATACTGCAGTATCCTTGTAGTAAAACAATGGTAATTTGTTTGATAATACTATAACTTTACTGCAATAAAAACTGCATAAAAACCCAAGTCAAACTATAGTGAATCTGCAGTATTTTTGAAGTAATACTATAGTATTTCTATTCTTGGTTTACTGTAGATTCACTTTTACTTTACTGCAATAAAAACTGCAGTATCATTGTAGTAAAACTATGGTTTTACGAAAGTATATCATTGTAGTACATGTCAAACTAAATTCTACAGTTTGTCCATGTACAAAACAATTACATGTGCTCCGACTACATAGTAGTGGCTGTTCAAGAGGTCTACAGGCCATTCGGGGAAGAGGGTTTCGGTGAAGGAAAAGGGACTATTTGAACAACTAGACGTTGCTAATTGTTCGTATATTCACAAAGCATGTACAAAAAAACAAACTAAATTTACGTCGTTAACATTTTATTGATGTCAACTTTATACATCCGCATTCAGTATGTACAACAGCAGGATTACACATCAAGTTTAAGAAGGTGTGTGCTTCATAAAAGTTGACAGATTAATTTCTTAAATTATCCCACCTTAAACAATAGAGCCTATTTTCTCTCATCAGCTATTGTACTATAATCACAATGGAATATCAATTGATGTCAACCAAATAACTAGATATATATCCTTACAAATGTAATCTCAAATACAAATTTAGTATTCTGAAAAGTTACTCGAGAGTGGAGTCTGGTCACGTTTATAGATGTACTTGTACATGTAAAGTCCATGCTATGAATGTTTTACCTTAAAATCAATACAAATTGTTGAAGGCAGGTTACATCTTACATGTATGTTTATTTCAATCCCATACAGCATGGAGTTACTAAATAAAACATGATGTTTCAATACACCAGAATAGGACCAAGTATCATGAATATTAGTCATAAATTACATAAACCAAGCTGCTATATGCCCATATCACTTTTGAAAATGGCACGAATTATGTATTATATTTAACAATTTGTTCAGCCTAGTCTGTGTACTCGTTGCTTAACCAGGGGAGATACACATTTGTTCTACCTGAAGGCAACAATGAACACTTGCCACGTATGCTCTCTGCGCAAACAGCTACTTTTCTTAGTGATTCAACTCTTGTGCAGTATGCCTTTGCCAAATTGTCATTCACATCGCTGTCATACACTCTCAGCTGTGGCTGTTGCAACTGCAGCTCTGTACCAATAACTAATGCAAGCTCTTGACAGACACAAGGAATATCATGACACTGGCAGTCATCCAGAAAAACAATTATAAATTTCTCTATTTTCATTACTGTATTATCTAATAACATTACAATGAAGTCATTTCTATTTACTTTACTGCTATATCCTTCAGTGTGGCATAACATTCCCTTAACAACAAATCTATTAAACCTAACAGCTCTGGAAATGTTTCTTCTTCCTATTAATCTTGATATGCATACAGATTCATAAGCAGTTATGTCAGTTATGAATGGTGATCCAAGGCCAGTTAGACTTTTCGAAAGAAAATATGCCTTTTGGATGCCAGGAATTTTTTTTGTCAATGTGGAAAACAATCTTTTTACAGAATCATTTGCATCCTGGAGGTACAGGTAGGCATATTTCCCAAGTTGCTTTGATCGTAGAAATTTGTTGCAAATTTGTTGCGGAGCTCCTCGAGTACCATGGACAAATTGCAACAACGTCTGGTTAAAATTTTCAAATACAAAAGCAGACGTCGCCCACAAAGGCCCCCAAAGCTTCACACCTCGGCAAAGATGTGTGAGTAGATGAACATTATATGACATCAAATTTGATCCATACAGCCTTGGAATATCCCACACAAACTTGCACAGTGCTAGATTACTCTTATTCAGTGTGTCTTGTGAAATATCACATCCAATTAAGTTATAAATTCCATAGACTAGATACCACCAGTGCCTTATAAATCGCGGGGGGAGAATACCTTGCAAAATGATGGGGGAGTAAAAAAGAAAATTTCGCCATTCCGTTGCCTTCCAAAACTTTGAATTGCTGACTGACCTGGGAAGGCGGGACACCTCATTTGGTGGTTTGATACTACAAAGTATCTTATCAACTACATTTCTTAAACGCCCTATATAGACATCTTGGCCATGGGAGCTTGATTCGAACCAGTTATTGAAAAATGAACGCACAACACCCAGAAAAACAGCGTGCATATACTCTGGAACAAAACCCCATGATATATCAAACCTTGGTAACAAAGATAGAATTACAGGGCCTTTCACACCATAAATGCATTCCTTTCGATCCAAGGCCTGAGCCGCATGCTGTGTCATATTTTCACGAGATCATTTGTAAGCGGGTATACACGGGCCCTCCCATTACCTCGGACTACGGTTTCTCCAGGGTGGAGGCAAAAGTTGCAACCATACTCTCCATTAAATTGTTTGATATTTTGCAAAGGAGCTCTAGCAGGTGAATCAACTGAGGAAATGGGGGCACATATCTTGGAACAAAAAAATTGATTTTGATACTTGAATGTCAAGCCTTCTGTACTTAGCTTTTTCATTTCTTGTACAAAAGGAAGGATAAAACTTTTTCATTTCTTGTACAAAAGGAAGGATAAAACAGGGTATCTGTTTTTGGTTTTTTAGGCCCAAACCAAAGGGCAGCAAGGATGACATTTTTTGATCGTTGTTTTTCTGGAAGTTCATTTATTATACATTGAACAGGAGTTAACGAAAACTTTGAACTCTTGAACAATGGAACTCCATCAGAGTTCCACATGAGAGACATATTAAATTGATCATCAAATGCCCCATCTGCTTTTAGCCACTTATAGGCAAGACCATCTGATATGTCGCCAATTGTCGCTCTGTCAACAGGTTTCTGTAACTGTGACGCTAGTCCATGATTTTCAAGTAAGTCCTTCAGTTGATCACCAACTGGCAAGTACAGGAAAAAATTCCCTTTTTTTTCACTTGCAGTTTCAGAAAATGGAACATTGCAATCTGGACAGTGGGACATATCAGGGGTCATGCCTATATATGCTAGACAATCATCACAGTAAAAGTGAATTTCCACAGCATTGTCTACTATGAAGTTGGAATAAAAAAGATACTTCGTCTTGGGGACGCAAGCTGGCTGAATCAAATTCAGGATCAGAAGCAGGTCGCTGAGTCCATTATCACTCAACTGATGCCTGATCACAAAACTGAAGACCAAAATCAGCAGTTGTACTTTGGTGAGGGACGACATGTTAGAAACTGGCTCTTGTCCATCCTGATCAAAACAGATAAGAAAACAATTATGATTACAATTTCAAGCTATATTGAGGCATGGGATTGGGCTTGTGGTTGCCCTTGTTTAACACAAAATTGATCACTTTCCAAGTACCTTTAATACTGCCCTTATTTTTTTCAAATTCCGAACTAAAATACTGTTTCTTTGAAACCTTTATTAATTAAACAATTTAGCTTGTTTTTATACGTAGTATAGTTGGATTTATTCAGCAGAGTAGGATTTTTAAGAACTTTTTTATACAGATAGTTTTTTCTCCGCATTGAGTTGTAAACACCATCAGATAACCATGGTGACTTACATTTATCGTATCTACATTTAACCTCTTGTAAAGGAAAGTGTTTATCATAAAGTTTAATGACATGATCTAGGAATGTAGTATAAATGTCATGCATGTTATCTTGCATTGTTATTACATCCCAGTCGGTTGCATTTAAATCATTATTCAGGGGTAGAAATAGACATCCGACATACCGGGGCCTAATTTAGCCCCTAGGTGAGCAAAAAAAGGACCCGGCCCAGGGGCTGTCTCCCTGGGACTAGGGGCTTTTCCCGAACTAATTTTATAAATCAATATTGCACGGCGCTGCCCCCACAAATATAACGAAAACTACCAGCATGTACGAAACAACCAACGTTTTGAAAAAGTGTTTGATGAAACTTTTTCGGTGGACAATTTTTGGTTTATGGCCCCGACAGTATGACATATTTTTTTTGTACCTTGTAGAAATGCCTATAAACCAGTGGAGCCTTACATGTTTCTAAGTTTTGGTCAAAGGAGAGGAGACTCTTTGCTTGGCAAGAAAAACCACAAAAATTGTATCTAGGGACTGTTAACATCGCGCGCAGAGAGGTAAAAGATTTGCATCGATTTCAGGGTCGCCTTGAATACAGGTCGTCCTACGACACACAATTTTCGAAGTGTACAAAAAAAAAAACACGGAAGTAAAGTTTGTAAAATTGCGTTTTTTGGACGATCTTTTTCCTTTATTTCTGCCCTTAATAATACTGTTTTCATCAACAACAATTTTCATGGATTCGTAATTTGAGGATCGGTTTTATAGAACTTTTTTTGCACTGAAATCTTCGGATTTAAGAACGCACATTGGGAAAATTGTGTGGCGACAGCGATGTGTTTATGAGTACAAGGTTAAAATTTTGCACGAAATATAACAGGAACAAGGTTAAAATTGGACTCCACCGCACGTCTTCCGCCCCTGGAAATTCGAGTTGTGTGTTTCCCTTCTCGCCTTCCTATTATTGTATGGAACATGAAGGAGAGAGCCAGACTAATAATAATGCATGCGTGTTTTACTGGAAATAAACGATCGCGATCAAACAACTTGTCAAACAATTTTTTTTGCCAAACCATGTGGGTGTAAAGTTTCTTTTATAACTGTTCATGTAAGAATGGGACCAAGGTTTTTTTTAAAGCGCCGGAAGCGTTGTAGAAATAGAGGGTCAAGGGGCTTTTTATTGGGGACCAAGCGCTAATAGCGCCGGTTTATTTCGAAGCCTGATTATTAAAACATTGGATATTATTATCAGTAAAATAATGTTTTTTATAGTTTTCCTTATTTTGTAAATGATCTCTTATGTCAGTTTGCAAAACACCAGCAGTATGATTCAGCATTCAGCAAGTCATTTGTTAAAATATTATCAATCAGAGTTGCACTACCTGCACTTGGTTCTGTATCTTGAAGTGGAACAGTCCATATGGAATCTCAGATATATACCCATTGCACTCGTGACAACCCAATATTTGTACAGTGTTTCATGCAATTAGCTGATGATCAATGTTTTGGTGAAATACCTTCTTGCCATGAGCACCAGCTGGGCGGTCATTGTTTCCTGCATCAGAATTCTCATCAGAATCACCCCCAGGAGGATCAGAGTCACCGTCAGAACTTTCGAGGACAGAGTCATCAGAGTCGCCGTCAGAGCCATTGGGGTCGTCATCGTCGCCATCAGGGGGGCCATCAGAGTCGTCTTCGGAACCATCAGGGTCGCCATCAGGGTCACCACCACAGCCAAGAAGATCAGGGTCATGGCCAGCACCATCAGAGTCATATCGAGGAGCATCGGAGTCACCTCCATCCATGAAGTCACCTGTCATGCCTGTATTGTCAGATACACCATCATCTGCTGGCCCTTCAGCAAGTTCTTCAGGATTACAGGAGCGAGTGGACGATGTGCCGATATTGATGTCACAATGCCTGTAGTGTTAGTGTATGTTATGTTAAGATAAAATAAATTTTACATTTTACATTGTTCATCAAGCAACATGGTGAATGAAAGAGTTAAAGCCTAAAGGGTTATCTAAAAGTTATGTAGATTGTAGCTCATGCTTTGAAAAGGTTTTGAAATTTTAAATTAACTTTAAGTTTAATTAAAACAATGATTTATTTGCAACTTCGCTGGTATTTACTATGCACCAGACTGAGATTGAGAAGTGAGATTGGTATTTTCGTATTAAATACACCCCGCTCTGCCGCATTTGACCACAAGTTAAACGTAATTCTGATTGTCCTGACATGAAGTCTTGACTCAAATGTGCATGATGCGATGCGGAGTTGGCATGGTTGGAAGTTTTGGGAACTCCAAAATGGCTCCAAAATTATTACCCGCCCCCCAAAAAAAATAACAATAATTGAATAAATAAATAAATAAAAAAAAAAAAAAAAAATGGATTTGGATATTACCGTGTTGTTATCGTTTCTGTATCGCCGTCGGAGTCACCGTCGTCTGCTGACATGTCTGAAGAACTTGATTTTGAATACGGAATACTTCCCCCCAATCGTCTTTTCCTCCTCCTCGCCTTCGGAATGATGATGGAGGTATCGCGAAGAAAACGCTTGTAAGGCCCCCTTGTAATTACTAGCTGCTGTTCTTGTCGAATTGCTGTTCCAGTGGCTGAAGTAGTAGATGAATTAGGAACGCCATTCTTTTCGGTTTCGGCCATCACAAAATAAATGCGAGCAATAAACGTTAATTTTCTCTGAAAAAAGCGAACAGACAATGTTACGTGGACGCTTCGTTCGCGGGAAGAGCTCGTAAACATCGCGCAGCTGGTTCTCAATATTTCTATGAAACAGATAAGCAAACTGGTACCCTGTAGGCTCCTTTACAAACACTAAGAAGACGAACAATTTAATAAAAAATATTAATATTATTTTTTTTCGTCACATTCTTGCATGTTTTTTAAAATATACGATCGCTTATTTATCGAGATAAAAACTGCAACAGAAAGGGAAAAAGAAGAAGAAGGTTTGCCTTATAATAGACAGGTGGAATAAATTATGAATTTTGACATAGGCAGTAGTGTCAGGGTATAGATGACAACTATGCCTAAAATGTTCCTTAGGTCACCACCTTTAATTTAACGGGTGTTGTCATATTTTAAAATTAGCCGAATATGCAAATTAGGGAGGTCAAAGGAGGTCAAAATGAAAAAAATTGGATTTGGCACCAAATTTGACCTCAAGTGGTAGATCTATCCATAAAAACTGTTGTTACCATCAGATTAACATACCAAGCCTGTAAAATTAAGACTTAATCTTTTATCTTGTACACAAATGTATAGCAAAATGAAAACTAAAAGTGTGATTTTCTCAAAAAGTGAATATCTTAAGTATACCAAAGTTGTTTGGACTCCCTGTCCCAAAATTGCATAATATTTGTTTCAAACAACTTTTTTTTTAAAGGTAAATAAACCCAGGCAGTTTTTAAAACAAAAATAATTCATATCACACCTTCATATATGGTGTAATGAAACAAGAAGGTATATGTTATTCACGCGATAAATTTGAACGCGAGTGGCCGTTTGTATGGTAAAGATAGTATACAGGTCTAGAGATTCAACTAAGCAGTAGTATCTGTGTATATATGCCAACTGTGCTTAAAATAATGGTCACTAACTTATTAAGTAGGTGTTTTCACTTTTCAAGTAGCCGAATATGCTCATAAGAAAGGTCAAAGGTCAATCGAGGTCAAATTTTAAGTAAACAATTTGAAAACAATATTTTTTTTTAGTAAACTTTTAAAAGTTGTTAGATTTTTTTTACATGGCGGGGTACTGATACAAAACAGACTGTTGACAACAGTGATGGCCTCATGGAGGGTTTAAATATAAGTCATGTATAGGTATATATGAGATTACCTTCCTTACTTTGAGTACTGTGTGACTTCCATTTTGTCCGTATACATCATAAATCATCATCGTCACTGTCGGCATTGTATGTGTTGTGACAAATCCCATCACTGCAATTGCATGCACTGGTACATCTCAACTCCTTTGTTCGGCAGCCACAGTTAGCAGAAGAACATGACTTGCAACCACAGTAAGCAAGTTCAACACACTTCTTAGGAACAGCATCTTTTGTAAGAAGTGTTGGAACAAGTTCTTGAGATGCACTTTCAATGTTCCATCCATAGTTGACTGCAGACGGAAGATTGTGGTGAGGTGTAGTTGAACTCAACCAAACAAGGGTTTGGTAATGTGCTCTATTTATATGAAGTTCAAGAGCATCAGATGTGGGGGGAAGCTGCTCTGGGTCCTTTTTCCCCTTCAGGAATATTTTGAAACGGAGTTCATCAGCTGATGTTATGCTTGTTGATGGAAGATATAGCTTGCATACAAATTCCTCTGCTCTTCTTTTTGTTTGTAGTGATAGAGATTCCCTGCCTAACCCATCAAGGAGGACACTGTTATTTTCATACTTTCCATGCTGACTTTTTAGAGATGCCATGGAACTGACTGACCGTATCACATCCACTCAAAGCATGAAATCCCGGAAGATTATGTACAACTGATTGTGCTATTTGGATCTCATGTACAGGAATATTCCGCTTTTGTTGCGCAGTACCTGTCTGCATCCAAACTTCCTGACTAAGGTGTTGATAAAAGTGTAAAAGAAGAACCAGCACATCTGTGTCTCTGCAAATAACTACAGTACGCTGGTATCCATTTTCCTTTGCTGCTAGGGCATGTAGAATGATTCGTGTATCGGCTTCTTCTTGGTTTGATTTTAGACTACTGACATCATGGCCAACTGAAGACTCTGCTCTTAACTCATCAATGAACCCTCCAGCAGTTACAACTTCACAATTGTCCAGAAGCTTTGCTTTTTCAACCAATGAAGATGAAAGAAAGTCTGTCAAATTGGCTTTGTTCTCCGGCATGTCGATAAAAGATTTCCAATTATCTGGCAACGGAACAGATGAATCATCAATAATTCTGCGGATGGGCTTGCTTTTTGATCCTGCTCTTTTGGCTCGAGTACCGCTTTTGATCGAGCCTTTCACATACCGGTCAAATGCAACATCTACTCGGGAGCAATTAATTATGTTCTTAAAGTTGCTGAATGTAGCTGATGCAAATGCCTGTGCCAAGTCACCAAATTGAGTAGCTTTCTTAGGCTTCCCCAAGGATTGGACTAGAGCCTGTCCATCAATTATAACACAAGTTGAAAGTTGTGAAGCTGGCAGAATTGGTACGCTTTTATCTTGCTCAATGATGGTTGCAAGCTGTGATTTGTTGGTTGGTGTTCTCAGCTTACCTCCTGGTTGCGCTATTGAAAGAGGAACTGGTGATAATTCATGTGCCAAGATATGTTGCAAGTTGACATCTCGTCCAGCATCTTATGCTATCAATAGCCTTTGAAAAAGCTTTCTGTCAGATTTGATGACTTTCTGTTTTTGATTTGATGAAGAAGCAGAACTAGATACAAGGTACATAGAATGCAGCGTCTGGGATTTCACCTTCTTAATTGGCTTATAAAAGTCGGAGCTAGACAGTCTCTCAGTAACAAAGGCACTGACTTTCTCATTTCCACGTTCACGTGCTGTCAGTAAAGCATCTCTCACTTCAAGTGGTGCTACATCCCGTGTGGATAGGCAAACTAAATTGTCAGCATTGGCTTGTGATGTATCAAATACTTTGAACCGGACAAACTGCTTGCTGATTTTGATAACATCTTCTTCATCTCGTTTCCTCCTAGCAGGGGAAAGCTCCTTGTGTCCAACAACAGATATGTCACCGTCATCATCTAACCCAAACATTGCAAACGTTTCATCTGCCAGTCTACTGCGTTGATTGAAAGTGATGCACCACCGATCTCTAGCGGAGTCCGTACGGGTTATCCCGATCAACCCCCCTGCTACTTTGCACTTCCTGTTGACTTGCTCCAAGGCCTGATCTGTAGAAATCTGGTTGAAGGTTTGGTTGGTCTTCTTTACAACAAATTCTCCTTGCTGAAAAGCTTGACAGACATCTGGATGGGTGGTTTCAAGTTGCTTCATGTCAGCAAGGTATACTATGCCCCATCTGGTATAATTAACACGATCATACACAGCAAACCATGGAAGCATTTCAGCAAAAGCTAATAAGTGCATTTCCCAGTTGCCTTCCCTTTCTGCTCTCAGGAAGTGAAGTAGAGTGGAAACCATCTTGATGTAATCCCACCAATATCTGCACAAGGAAGGCAAGGACTTCACAAACTCTTCAATGTGATGAACCAGGTTTGCTTGGATAATTGAACTCACTAGACACTCAAAGTTGTTTGATTGTGACTCTTGGTTTTGTCCTTCAACAAATCCCTGAATGAGAACTTCAGTTGAATGGTGCAAATTCTCGGGAATGACAACTTCATTATCTTCAGCCCATGATTGGAGGATCCTTTGGCCCTTATTCCTGAGTGCATCATATGTGAGCTTGTGTGCACGTACTGACCTATTATATGACTTTCCTTCCATGTTGTTATATGCCGTGTTCTCACCGTAAACTGAACTCTCCACCCAAACATCCTCCAGGCCAGAATCTTTCAAGTGTTTTCCTATTGCCTTGAGATAGGTTAACACAATATGAAAGCTCCCAAGTCGTAGTACAAGTGATTTGCATACTTCTGGGTTGTTCCACTGCAGTTCCTTTGCCTTGCAGTATAACTGTTATCTAGTGTAATCACAGTTGATTGGTCAGGATTTTTGATATGGGAGATTTGCAGAGCCCGCATGATGACAGTCCACAATGTATCATTATCATGTGCTGGAGCATTAATGATAGGAAGGAATCCTATTATTGATTTAGCTTCAGATGTATGCGAAGTGCTTTGGTTGAATGCTGTCCATGATGGAATAACTTGTTCTCTATTTGCTGCTTTTATTTTTGACAGTACGTATGCTAGATCCTTAGCTTCTGCTTTGATGTCTTTGGCAGTTTCATAGGTATCGGTGGTAACTTCTGAACTGAACAGAGGTACCGGGTGTGCTATCTTCAATGGGGCTTTCTGCATTTCATGGAACTCCTCTGGAACTTTCAAAGTTTTGTCTTCTGATACTGGCAAGACATTTCCATCTGATGCAGGATTTGCTGTTCCTCTCTGAAATATTATCATTTGTGTGGCATGGAATGTACCTTTACCATCTAGCGTGTCCTCAACAACATCAATATTGTCAGCTGCAAATTGGAAGAAGTGACGTGACTCAATATTAGATGGTATGGAAACGTTCCCATTATCATGAAAGTTTTCCAACTCCTTCTTTGCTATTGTTGTATCCACTTGACGGACCTTATCATAGCTAATACAGTGCCCAGCAGAATGAAGCAAGTTGACTAATTCTTTGCTCCTTGTTGCCTGGTGAATGGTAATTCCCAATCCTACGTGCTTAGGTGTCAGGATTCGCCCTTTGGATACGGCTGAGATAATATCTTGGGATATGCTTAACACCTTATCGGATGTAACATCAGCAGCTGTTTCTTGCGGATAATTTTGTTCATCATCAGCAAAATTGCCAGTGAGAAGAATGTGGAGAAACAGGTTTAGGCTTTTGGGTATTATATTTACTGCATCCTCTTTCCTGATCCTACCACAATTATTGAACTTGGGCTGACACCTGATCTGGTTGCGTATGTGTAATGCCACATGATGTAAAGCTAGTAGCTGCTGTGTATCCTCATCGGATATGTCATGTGGCTTTAAGCTGCCTTCTAGCTCTGCTTCAACCATCTCATCAGTCTTCACCTTAAGAGCTTGGACTAATATCCCAGGTGCGACTGCTGGAAAAAGCAGTTGTGGCTCTTGTGGGTTAAGTTGTGGAATGAATCCAATTTCATCCTGAAGATGAGATGTAAGTCTGTGCTTGAATTGGGTTTTGTTGTGATCATACACTCCCGCCACGCCTCCTAGTGATGTTAGTAGCTGAGAATATCGCAGCCAAACTTCTCTAAGTGTATATACTTCCCCACGATGGAACCCTCTGCGTAATTCATCAACAGTCTGCTTCAAAGAAACGACATCAGGCTTGCTTGTCTCACCAGTGTCACTGTTTTTTTCAACTCTTCTGTAGAACTCTTTTTTGCAGCTGTCGTGGTATTTTGCATCGGCCGCAATCAAGTCGATATATCCAGCCAATTTACATCTCATCACATAATCACTCTGTGCAGCATCAATTATTTTAGTTGACACACTTTTAACACTGACGTCGTGCAGTTTAGTTTCTCTGCCCTTATACTTCTTGGTGTCTTGACAGAATATGCATAGGTCAGTATTGAGTTTAGACACCAAACTTCTTGAAACGGGGCGTATGGGATCTGGTTGTTTTTGCAATTGGGCCTCTGAAGTGGATGGACTTTTAGTTAACATCCGTTTCTCATATTTGTTCTTCAAACGCGTGGTGTATAATTGTGTTGTGAAAGCTGAGTAGCAATTTTTATGATCTAAGATACTTGATTTATCAAACATGTCATCAAGATCAACATTGGAAAGCCTCTCAAAATCTTCATGATCATCATTGTACTTAGCTCTATTTTTCGTAGCTTCTTTGAGACACTGGAACCTCACATCACTCATTGGAGTGAGTTTGTTATTCTTCTTCCTGCCTTGACAGAAAATGCACTCTGTCCAATCGATATGGATATCACGAGATCACTTGAGGGCTGGAAGATTGCCAATGGGTTCCATGGCTGCGAAAAAGAACCTGAAAATGTATATGGAAGAAGTGACCGACGTGACTCAATATACATTAATATGGTATAGAAACGTTTCCATTTAAGTTGTCCAACTGTCATAAACAAGCTACTACATACAAGTGTGGAACATTCGACAGGGAGTTTAATCAATTAAGATTTCTTTATTTAGGGAATTCACATCATTTCAGGACTAGGAAGTATCTGTTTGGCCACTCATGTGGGTTATTAGCTCGGTTGCCCGCATGGTATCCCCAGAGTGTTGTGGTACGTAGGTGTAATCTGAATTCACTGTGTATTATTATTGTCCTCTACAAATAAGCAGAGAGATAAGGGAGAGAAAATGCCCAGACATACAAACAGTGATGTACGCTTTCTGCATCCTACTCATATAGACACTGTTCAACACCAAATAAGAAAACTACCACACATGCAAAATAACAATTTTCATGTGCCACTATGAAAGTAACATCCATAGTCTTGCAACTGGTACATCATGAAACACTTTAGTAAAGATTTCAGGCCTAAACAGGGGTCAGACTTATTTAAATGACAGTAACAATGTACATCTCAAAGTATTTGGAAATAGGACATGTAAAAGATGATATATAAATGAAAGGAAGACTTACCGTTCTGCTGAGATTTGTGTAAAATTAAGGTCTGATCATGGCATGCCTACAGCTCATAATAATCTAAATTGTCTGATCTACACACACAGACTAGACATTCACTGTACATGTGATCACCCAGCCTCTAAAATAAAAGTATTACAATTAAAGTATTGTAATACAATCAAACAAAATAACTGGAGTAGCATGGCAATTGTACACACACACACATAACAACATGTACATAAGGTGTACATTTTAGATGTTAAA
The DNA here is from genome assembly GCA_037783415.1 of Leptasterias polaris. Classification (NCBI taxonomy): domain Eukaryota; kingdom Metazoa; phylum Echinodermata; class Asteroidea; order Forcipulatida; family Asteriidae; genus Leptasterias; species Leptasterias polaris. The sequence goes on from JAZGTN010000036.1 coordinate 205,492, forward strand.
TACTACTGCCTAGTTGGAATCTCTAGAACCGTATGCTATACATCTTTACCATATAAACGGCCACTATGCGTTCAAAGTTACCGTGTGAATAACGTATATATCTTCTTTTATGAAGGTGTGATATGAATTATTTTTCTTTTAAAAACTGCCTGGGTTTATTTACCTTTAAAAAAAAAAGTTGTTTGAAACAAATATATGCACTTTTGGGACAGGGAGTACAAACAACTTTGGTATACTTAAGATATTCACTTTTTGAGAAAATCACACTTTTAGTTTTCATTTTGCTATACATTTGTGTACAAGATAAAAGATTAAGTCTTAATTTTACAGGCTTGGTATGTTAATCTGATGGTAACAACAGTTTTTATGGATAGATCTACCACTTGAGGTCAAATTTGGTGCCAAATCCAAAAAATTTCAATTTGACCTTATTTGACCTTTGACCTCCCTAATTTGCATATTCGGCTAATTTTAAAATATGACAACACCCGTTAAATTAAAGGTAGTGACCTAAGGAATATTTTAAGCATAGTTGTCATCTATACCCTGACACTACTGGCTGGTTGGATTTCTAGACCTTTATATCAACTTTACCTCTAGTCTATAAGTCTTAGTGAAACCCATCCACCGTTCCCGTCTGAAATCCAGCCTTCATTTCTCAGTATATGATCGTTTTGATGCACAGCTACAGACTAGACGGTGACCTCATACAAATCGCGCGCGAATAATCAACACTCGCTCTCTCGTCCGTCTACCTAGCTAGCTATAGTCACACGCATGCCACCGATATATATCTTCCCTTTAACATTTTGACCTGGTTACCGTCGTTTCTGGCATTATTAAAGTTATTGACCTCCAGAATGAATATGAAGTTCGCACTGTTTGACTTCTTTGAAGAAAACTGTGTGGAAATCGGCGAGTATTCCTGGATTTGCGACGACGAGGGGGAGGACCTACCGCCTTTCGACGAGGAAACCTGGCCTCATTCCATGATGGTCATGGTAGAATGGCGAAGTTCTGGGAACAAGCGACACCGAGGGAAAAAATTTCCGGCGAAGGTCATTAGTTTTTCAGGTGAGAATATGTCGTGTGTGAAGTCGGCGAGTGTCATGTTGATGTTCATCATTTAATTTGGGTAATAAATCTCGTCATCATGTTACTGTTAGTATAATCCATATCATAATCATGGTTATCAAAGTCAACACTCTTCATTTATAAATATGTTATGTGTTTTGGGTTTTTTTCATTGTATAATTTTGTTTTATCGTCAGCGTCTTACATACTTAAGACGGGATTCTCTTACTTAGACTTTTAGAGTACGTTTCCATGCACGACCATTGCATTGGTGCCTGCCACGGTCACAGTGTGGAAACTTTTTATGATGTTGGTTGTTCTGCTCTAGAGCTATTCTTGAGAAGTTATTAAATGTATTGAATTTATTGGGGTTTCATTGGAGCACTGGTCGTAAGGAGGGTAAGGGCCTGGCTATGTTGTGTTAATATAAATAATATTTTATAAAATATAAGGCTAGTTTTGCGGAGACATCTCTCTGTGTAGGCTACTTTTTATTTGTTTTTACTTTGTTATTTTGTTGTTTGTTAGTTTGGAGGTAGGTAGGTTGGTCAAACCATCCATGGACCAATAAACTAGTTTAGTGCTCCATGGTCAAAAACTGTTGTTCAGTGCAAACATTTTTCAGTATATTTCAGTGTCTTGGACCATAGAGAAAGGACCATTGGACCATGCCTTGCTCCATTGGGTTGTGTAATTTCCAAGTAAAGCTGGTTTTATTACTTAATCCCCTGGCACCTTGGCTAGTTTCTTTTGTTATTTAGATTTTTTAGGCCTTATTTAGATGTAAAAAAAAGAGTGTTTTCTGGTATACTGTACATGTTGGCCTATGGTTTAGCTTTTATATATATATATTTCATAAGAATAAGATTCATTTCTCAGCACCACTTTTCATTTGTATTTTCTTTGTATTTACAACTCATGTACTGGTTTTTTTTTTCTAAAGCAAATCGTCCAATTCATAACTCTGACATAGGCTTTTCTGATAAAAGACTTTTCTAATAAAAGAGTCAAATAAGAGGTATAGTACAGTAGCTGAGAAACATCTTCATTTAATGTTACATGGGAAAAAGATGTTGCACAATTATAGGCCCCATGAATGCTAATTATTACCATATTCAATTTGAACTGTTATAATGGAACACCTTTTTCCTTCTTTACATGCACACCAGACAAGAGAGAAGAGCTTGTTCAGGTGAGAAATGATATGACGAAGCGGGCATCCAAAAGCGCATCAAGTGTAAGTGCAGGGGAGATGGGGAGAGGGAAACGATTACCCGTCAAGAAGAGGCCCTTTGAGGATGATGATTCCAACAGCGATGATGAGGTGAGTGCAGAATTATTAACCGAGTTTTCACACATTATGTATTTGCATGTACTGCACTGTTTTCACAAGGTGACATGAGCCTTGTGCTAACATCATACTTGTGCATCTTGTGCATACATTCCTATGCACATTGCATGGTTTAGTCATGTCTTTTGCCTTCATCTGGCATTGAAAAAAATGTAAAGCCATTACTTTGGCAGATATCCATACCAATTTGAACACTTTAGGGAATCCGTATTTTTGGGCTATGAATAATATTTATGCTATTTCCTGGCACACAAGGGCAGAAAGAACTTTTCACTGACTAAAAGAATCCAGACTTAGTTAACGAGAATATTACACAATTAAGAGACCCACTTCAAAAAAAGTTAATAAATCAAGCAATATTTGTGCCCAAGTCGGTTACACAACTCATAGAAAATTAACTTGTTTCCTTCCCGTTTGTTTTTACGTGCAGGTGAAAGCAGCTCAAATCTTGTTTCCCTTATTCTGGTGAATATGTCGGTTCATTCTACTTGTTAAAAGCATGTTCAGTCATTGAACTTCCCCCAAATCGTTATCTCTACATGTGTAGCAATGTTAATCCAAGCAATCATTCCCCTTAAAACTGATTTTTCATCAAAATAACATATTTACCTTCAAGTAAACTCATTAGTTTATGAACTATGTACATGTAACCCTAAGTGTTTTTAAATTCTATTCATTTCAAATTTGTTTGGACCAATTCGTAAACTTTCAGTACAAGTACAAGCCAAAAAAAGAAGATTTTTTTATACATAGTACCTTTCTTTTGTTAATCTTTTACAAAAGCTTTATAGTCACAGTATCGCACTCACCAATTTTACAAACATTAACATGTAACAGGAATTTATGCTTTGGTGTGCATGTAACTAAAAAAAGTACATGTGGCACCAACATGCACACTATTAGCACGTGACGTAATATGTACATTACCTAGCCTTGCTGGTAAAGAGTTCTTCATAAAACGTTCAGAATAGAACACAGTTACTCATTGAGGATTCCAGTTTGCTTAAAGATACATGGAATATTTTAACATCGGAGATGTTAATCATGTTGAATCATATTCCACAGGTTTTTGTTGCTGCCAAGTTGAAACCACATGTCAAATCAAAGTACACCTAAAAGGAATGTGACATGAGCTGTACATGCATCTTGGTCACGAGTCATACCATTCTGTTGTATTCGTCCATGATTCATGTGTATTTCTATTTACAACTACCACTTTTTTAGGAGCCGTGCTGCAATGCAAACAAAAAGTTAAAAGATAATGAAGACCAGGTGAGGGACCTGAAGGTAGAGCTAGAAAAGGAGAGGCGGGAGAAAATGAACTACAAGAAGGAAGCGAGGAATCTTCGCAGAACTTTGGCATTGATAGAGAGTAAGTCTGATTTGTTTCAGCATAAAAGTTTATAAATTGCATGTAGCAGACAGGCAACTTTCGCTATAATAATTTAATTTTCAAGATGCAGAAATAAAAACCGCAATATAAAAGAAAATTGCAAAGGGGCCAAAAACTTAGGAAAAAACTGACACTAAAATGCCCAAGTTATTACGGAGCGTTTATCTGGAATGAAGAGCTGTTTCCCACTGTTCAAAGCATTGGTTCATGGAAAGGTCATTAGGCGCAAGAACAGCCACCTTTTTGTTCTGGCTTGAGCGGTTCATGGAAAGGTCATTAGGCGCAAGAACAGCCACCTTTTTGTTCTGGCTTGAGCGGAATGCTCAAGCCAGAACAAAAAGGTGGCTGTTCTTGCGCCTAATGACCTTTCCATGAACCAATGCTAAGAAGCTTATACCCAACTCTGTCATCGCTTTTGTTTGAGTGCTATGTACATTAAGGCATACTGTCAATCATGTGCAATTTTTTATATAGATTTGCCAGCGCTTCTGAATAGAGTGGAGACCTTGAGCTCTGCAACAGAAGGCTCCCCCAGACGCTCGCCCGAACCAAGTAACTTCACCTGCCCCAGTCCAGAACAACAGCAGGTAAGTGTTTTTTTCTCTATTACATTTCAAAATTATTTGTATTACTGGCTCAGTAGAAGGTGGTTACGGTACATAAATGCTTCCGGTCTAGTATAATGCAGAGGATATAGCGCCGATCACTTCGCAGGGGAAGGTTTGCTATTCTGAAGATAAATTTTTGGATGGGAGTTCTTCAATTAAACGTGAAAATACAATCACATTGTTGATTGAGGGAAAAAAAACTGTGATGAAGAGATTTACACCAGTTGCTTATATTTGTGAGACCTTCATCTGTGTAAAATTATCAGGCGATCGATCATAACATTCAACAAAACAAATTGTAAAAAAATCTCTGTAAAATAATGATACTTGCAACTTTTGTGAAAGTTGAATTAATACTTCATTTTAATAGATTTGATTGACATAATTGTGAACACTAGATGCCAGCAGAATGCATATTTGGATTTCCCTGCATATTTGGATTTCCCTACACTTCTGGCCCAACTTTTAACGCCAACTATCTCTGTTCTTGTTAGCCTCACTGTTTTGTTGGGACTTCCTTTAGGCCCACACAGACTTTGAGGATCATGATTGCATTGGCTGCCATTCCCCTTGCTGGAAATCAAGCAGTTTATGATGACTCATATTAAAATCATGTTCCTCAAATTTGCCACTTTAAGTCTTTCTTTCATTGGCAATTCAACAAAATATTCTAATGATCATCCATTTTTAAATGACAGATGCCCACTGGCCTCATCACCAGAGACATGTTATTGAGGTCTAACACAAAAGACCCTCAAAAACTGACAAATGATCTCATGACATGTCTTTGGGATGAGGAACATCTCGCCACCCACTCCCTGACTGGCAGCAAATCTGGAAGAGATGACAGCCCAGCGAAAATAAAGAAGTGTCTTGATGCCAAGTCGATCGAGACCATAGTTGGTAAGTAGATACGATGCAATTTTTATGTTTGATAAGTGATAAAACTCTTCAATGGGCATATAGCCCATGTACATGTAATAAATTTGCTGTTGTCTGGATCTGTGTACACATTAAATACGAGCATATCTTGTCAAAAATGGTTAATTCAATGGACATGGCTGTAAGTAGTGAGCAGCGACTGCCCAATTAAGACAGACAATCCAAATGACTACTCAATCTGCCGCCGAGTTTTTCTCGTCAGAATTTAAAGAGGGTGGGCCATGATATAAAGTCTTTTTTACAACATGTTTTAAATCCTTTAATACATCTATATCTACCAAGAAAACGCCGAGTCAGAATTGTTGAATGCTCGGATTTTCTTTTACAAAGGCAGATTTTACGTTTCTTTTTACATCCGCCTCAAGGCAAAATCGGAACAACGGCAGGCTGTGGCTAAAAATTGTGTATAGAAATTCTAAACAACCGTAACGTCTTAGTACATACTCCTCCTCCCAACGGCTGCTTGTTGTGCATTAATGCACTGCTCATTGCAGACCATCGGGGAACAGAGTACGTAAAGTGATTTTGTTTGCTACCCTCATTTACAGGCTTTTGATAAAATTAGGAGTGCAAGTGAGCTACTTCATGTATTTAAAGATGTAAAAAGCAGCATGCATATATCACTTTTTTTCATTACTTGTCAAAAAAGAATCAAGTTTTATCTAATATATAATTGGAAAGCAGAAAACTACAAAATAAAGTCAACTTCAAATACAGTTTTGAAAATGCCATGTCATGCCTACCAAGAATTGCATCGTCCAGGAGTCATGGTGTTTTTGTTTCTAAAATCTAGAATAAAACATTCATCAACACTTGGTGATAAAAATGTTATTTTGCAATTTGATGTAGATTGATGACTACTCACTCCCCCATCCCTTTCTCACACATTGTACGTGGAGGGAGGGGGAATACAGAGAGTTAAGTTTATGCACCCACAAGACCAGAAACTATATTTTTCCAGGTAGGCCTAATCAAATTTGCAACAATTTTTTTCACTTTCTCCAGCTACCATACGAAGCCATTTTCCGGATAGGCTTCCAACAGACATCAAGTCGTACATGAGACAGAAACTAAACAACGCGTCAAAACAGGTGCAACGTAGGAATAAAAAAGAAATTTAATTATTTTGTAATGCACCAGTGTTGGAATATTTTATGGACACTTTTTTCTTGTTGACAGTATTGTAATGTTAGATAAAGTTTAGGGGCCATTCATATTAGTCAATGTTTAAAAATTTTGATCTTTTTTCGAAATTTTGGGTGGGTCAAAAGAAATAACTGAAATTCAGTTTAAAAAAATAATAAAATAAATAAATGAAAAAAACAAAGTACAAAGTTATGTGCTTGCCAGTTTCATCTTCACAAGAGACGTAGGATTCTTCAACACCTCAATCGGTTTCCCCGAGTAGAATCTCACTACTGTAGAGCATCCACAACGTGGAATTATCTCTCTGCAGAACTAACAAGGAAGAAGATGTACGGGATGTTCAAAAAGGATCTTACTGGTTGTGGATCGTTTTCTCTTTATAAGAAAGTAATGAGAAAACAAAATCTAAAAATTCACAGGCCCAAAAAAGATAAATGCGGACGATGCGAAACATTTCGTCATTGTAGTGAAGTAGAACGTGCAAAATATCAAACCGACTATGACAGACACAGGGAAGAGATTTCTGAAGTAAGAAAATTCAAAGATCTAAGTAAAGAACGTGCCATTGGAGACGTCTCCCACAATTCAGCTGTCTTTGACTTGCAGCAGAACATATACCTCCCAAAATCGAAAAGGGGCGAAATATTCTACAAACGTCGCCTTGCATGTTACAATTTCACTATTTATGATTTGGCTTCCCGTGAAGGGTTCTGCTACCTCTCCAATGAAACAATAACAAAGCGAGGGGCGTGTGAGGTGTCCTCTCACGTCATGGACTACATCCAAAAACTTGACATAGAGGGTAAAGAGTCGGTCGACTTTTTCAGCGATGGTTGTGCGGGCCAAAACAAAAATTTGATTCTCCCAGCAATGTTTACAGGTTTCTTGTCTAAATCGTTAAACATAAAAGTAATAACCATATTTTACTTTGAAAGCAACCATGGACAAAGTGAGGGCGATAGTATGCACTCGGTGATAAAGCAAAACCTGGCCCGTACAGAAGAAGTTTTTCATCCATATCAACTATGTAACAAAATAGAGGATGCTAGACACAACTCTTGCCCCTACCCTGCTTTTGTGGTGACCATCATATCATTATCGACCATGGTCGATTATGGTTTGACCATAGTCAACCATCAATAAACATGGCATGTGACCATAAAAAATCTTGACAATAATCTGACTGTCATTGACAATGAACAAAACATTGTCAATTTATTGTTATTCATAGTCAAAAGCTTAACAATTATCTGACCATCATCGACTGTGGCAATATCACTTCAAATCATGGTAATTCATAATCAAAGTAATGAATGTCAAAGACCATCATGGATGATACATATGAATCATTCAGTTTATCAATGTGTTTGTCCACACTTCCTCTAAAGTTTTACTGCCACCCTTTTTGGATTGTCTTTTCTTTGTTGTTGGGGGGGAGGGTATCTTATTACACTTTTACATTTTTGTGTTAATGATAACTCTCAATTGTTATTACATGCCAGCTGTTACATGTATAAAATGTATTGTTATAATAATATGAAGCTTCCAGCTGCACCACATTGTTCAAACTGAGCGACACAACACATTTCTAATACATAACACACCTCGCCCTGGTTCATTTTTCTGGTTGGCTGAAACACGGTCAAGTGGGGTGAACTAATATGGCCTAGTGCATAATATCTTCACCACTGTGAACTTCACACGCACCAAGCGGCACACGCGCACTTCATTTGTGGGAAATAGTTACAAAAACTCAAAAAAATATTGACTGGTTAACAGCGTCCTCAAGAAATGTCACATGGAAAAATATATATATTTCAGGATGCAGGGTTTCTGCTATTTTATTGATTTCCTTTTCTGAATTATGTAACCTGCAAAACTTCACGAGTGTCTAATTAAATGCATCTATCAACCATTTTGCAACATTACAAATATTAGTAAAGGTACATGTATAATCAAAATGAAATTATGTTGTCATTGCAGGTGTTAAAATAATATATAGTTGTCACTTTTGAATAGCTAAAACAATGTTAAAGCAAAGCTTTTTGATGGCAATAGTTGAAACAAAAACCAAAAACAATAATAAACTAAACTGTGTAAAATGGCCTGAAATAAATGACTTGGTAGGCCTATCTTCATTTTTGGTCAAATTAAAATCATTGTTTATTTTTAACTGATTTGACCTAGACAACTGCAGTATCCGCCTGTACAGGGTAATCTTATCTTATCCTTATAAACAAACTCCAAATTCTAGACAATTAAGTTTGTAGTGTTTTTGTGTGTGCAAAATCTATGTGTAATGATATGCACCCTTTAAATACCTTCCAACAATAGTGTCTTCAACAATCATCTTGTACATTTGTACGGGCCTTTAATGCTTTGTTGGTTATTTTCGTTAATTAGAAGATATTTTAATTAAATTTTAATAAAACGTTTACATTCTTTCAATAGGTTTATAAAGTGTGTACAAGGACATTTAAATGTTTCAATTTAAACATTTGAGGCCGGTATGTACCTTTAACACATAATCCCAGGGAATATCACTTATTTTAGCACGCCATACCCAAAATGATTTGGGACTCTTGAAATACAGCACATGTCAGGTGTCTTTATAAAAAACAATTTTTCTGCTAAATTCACTGCTTCACACACAAACCTGTCAGAAGTACATTCCACTTTAAAAATATGATGACCTACAGCCTCAAACATGAAATGATTATCTGCGAGCCTGATGAGTTTTCCAACAGCATAAACAGCATTTGATTTTATGTCCACTACAAAGTAATCTATGTCAATTATTTCACCAGTTGAGCACAGGACAATGTGACATTGTCTTTTATACATCTTTTTGTACTCCTTACAATAGAATTTTTCTACTCCTACTTGGACTCTGAAACATTTTTTGAACACACTCGCATCAGCAAATGTAGTACAGCCAGATACAATTTCAATCTCTTGTTCATTGAGAGAATGAAGTACCCCAGCAACACTGCATTTCTCATTGTTTATTGTTCGCTTCCATTCTTTAGAATATCTACTTGACATGTTGTTGATGAATTTATGCTCTGGCCCATGTGAAATACAAGAAATGTCCAAGCAATTTATGACCATGGAAGCTTGCTGTCTGCAAACTATTTGGTTTGTGACATCACCCGTGCCATGAGCATACTGCAGAAGTTTTGCATTGCAGTCCTCAAATCCAAAGCAACTCCAGCCATACAGTGGTCCCCACCATCGTACATAAGACACCAAATGAACACATGTGTTGTGGACATTCAGGCCACAGCTGCCATAGCCATACAATTTAGTAAATTCTTTGTAGAACTTGTCAAGCAACATTTCAGCACGACTAACATCACTTTCTGTTATTTCTTCAGATAGTAGAATGTGAATACCCTCTGAGAGTAGAGCAAAATGCTCCAAATAGTTGACTGGAAGAAAACCATTGAGGCAAGGCAGTGAATAATGTAGCAGCCAGGCATGAAATTCATTTGCTTTGAAGTGCATGTAGTGCTTTTCTAAGTCCCTTGGTAGTCTCACAATATAATCAGGTGGTGTAATTGCACACAATCGTTTTGAGATCATCTTAATATGTTGACCGATGAAATAAGGTGAGCGAGAGTTTGTAGCTGTTTAGTAACACCAATAGGACACCGTGCATGTAGTCTGGGACTATTCCCTTTACAATGTCAAAGTATGGTAAGGATGTGAGACCAGATGGACCTTTGATACCCATTTGTCTATTGGATTCTGTTGCAGATGGCACCTTGTTGAGCACAATATCTTCAGACACTCTAATTGCTGGTCTTTCATTTCGATAAGGATAGCATCTTACATGTCCTCGCCCTTGTTCGACAACAATTCCTGGCTCTTCACAAGTAATGCAGCCATAGCTGCCATTGTGAGCTGTCATGTTGGCAATGTATGCCTTTGCCTGAAGATCGACGGTGCCTAGGAGAACAATGCATTTAGATGTTATTTGTTCTTCACAGCTTGATGGCCGAAATGTCACACCTTCAGTACTAAGAGAGTGAATAGCATCAGCTAATGCAGTCATATAAGCCAAAAATGGAGGGTTGCCTTTACCCTGCCAAATACCTGCAAGAATCATGTTCTCTCTTGCAAGACGTTTGGATGCTGGCAGCTCATTGATGGCAAGGAAAATTGGCCATAGTTTCACACTTGTTGAAGAATACAAAGGAATTCCATCTGTGTTGAACGTGAAGCTTATATTGTATTTTGAAGGATCTAAAAATTTACCACAGGAAGCAAATTCCCTGTAGCATGAGCCATCAACAATATCTGATAGAATTGTGTTGCTTGACTGCTGCAAATGTAATTTAGCAGACAAAATATTGTCCCATATGCCAGGTTTCTGTAACAAAGCAACAACCTGTGCGGCAATGTCTGCAATTATAAAGAAACAGTTTGGTTTCCGCCTTGGTGTAGTTTGGGATGCCTCGTTGGTTCCTTTGTTATCGCATGCCAGAACAATTTACAGTAACACAATTAAACATATCGGGCTGTTCTTCAGGAAACACTGCCAAACAGTCAGGGCAGTAATGAATAGCTTTACACATGGGATTTCCAGGTGATGCAAGGTTAAGTAAATCTTGGTACGACGTCTTACTTGAAAGGTGAGATTGGGGACATAGTGTCTTTACTAATTTAAATATGTCATCTGTTGCTGCACCTGATAGATTATGTCTGTGAACAAATGCTAGAACTGCAAGAGCTTGAACTTCATTCTCTGCAAGGCCTTTGTTTGTACTAGTTGCTGGATCACTATTGTCTTCAAAATCTGTTCCATTACTTTCACTGCCACTATCACTGTGATCTGAGCTTAGAGAGCTTGTTGAACTTGAAATGTAGTCGTCTGATTCAGTATCACTTCTGTCTGATGTATGTTCTCTTGAAAGAGAAGTATCCAGAGTGGCTTGGAAAATGTCATAGGCAGAGTCAGAAAAAGACGGTATAGATAATGGTGAGTGTGAGTTGTCTTCCTGTTCTTTATCACCACAATCTGATCCTGGCTCTCCATCAATACCAGCCTCATAGAAAAGCAGCTCTTTATCATTATCATGGTCACTCTGCCTCAAGTCGCTAAAATCATCACCTGTTGTATGATCAGCATCCTCGGGTACTGGGTTCAGATAAGAAACGGGAAGAGGCTCACATGAAAACAGACTAAATTCTTCATTTGAACTTCTTTGGATCGCTTGAGATGTCTCTGTTTCAAATTTCTTTCTCTTTTTGTGTCGGAATGCTGTTGTTCGTGGAATACTTGTAGATGGGTCATCTAAGTATCTTTTGTATTTCTTTTCAACAGGCCCTGAAATAAAACAAACATACAATACTATTGATGATTAGTTGGGTCATCTGGTGCAATTCCGTGACCGTGGAGAGCGAAGGTTTGTTTCTCAGTGGATTTGTCTTCTGTGAAGGATAATTAAGCAAATTGGCGGGGGTGTCCCTCGCGAAAGTGTGGGCGGAATCCGTGAGAGCCCGAAATCCAAAATGGCCGCCGTCGGCCATTTTGAAAATTGCGTTTTCAATGGTTTGGTCTACAATACTGCTAAGTATATGATTTATGGGGTTTTGGGGGTCGGGGAATCCATTTTTGACGTCCACTTTATTTGACAAATTTTTGACCTTCAAATTCAAGATGGCTGTCGTTTTTCATCTCAAAAAGATTGTTTTTTTAAATTTGTCGTATAGTCTTCATGACTCCAATAAAAGCTCTGATCATGTGAAGTTGAGTGATGGACAGTAAAACTACACAAAAGTCATCCAAGAGGTTAAAGTTACAGGTTATTGTTGATTCAACCTATGAAAATTGGCTCTCAATGGTCACAAAAGTACTGGAATTCACCCAGCGAACTAATTGGTGAAATGTATGTATTGGAATACATAGGTATTCGTAATTTGTCAATACCAGACACCACCCAATGAAAGATTATGGTACAGGTACACCAAAGTTTAGGTAGGTAGTAAATTATTGGTCCTTGGGTTTTTTCCTATCACAAAAGTAATCTATTCAGGCAATAAATGACTGAGTAAACTAAACATAAAGTACTATAATTGTCACCCGGTTGTTCAAGTACAACGTCTATAATAAAAGCAGGAAATTGTCCTCTGGTTACGGTACGGTTACAGTACTCAAGGACGTCTGACATGCCTGTTGTATTAACTCCAAACACCTGTCCATTATGGCTAACGTAACATTCAATTGGGTGGTGTCTAATTTTAATCTGTGGAAATTCTGTATTTACTCTGAATTTACTCGGGATTAGTAGGCACATGTGCATTACCTATTTCTTTTCAAGAAAGCTGTAAAAGCTTTGACTGGAAAAACGGGTTTAGTCCGGAACAAAATTCCAGATAATTTCAGACTCAAGACCTTGTACAGTCAACTAGACCTACTACATACCATGATTTTTAATAACACCTTAGGATGGTCAAGGTGGGATCTACCTAATTCAGTAAACTCAAACAGAATTTGGTACCAGCGCATTTTACTACTACTTTACGGTGTAAAAACAAAAACAAAACAAAAACAAGCTACTTCATAAACAAAAAAATCCACTATTAAAGTAATACATTTTGTTCTAGTACTGTTGATATTTATTGATGTTGTGGGTCATGATGACATTTTGTGGGATACCAGCAAGTAAATGTATCGGCTTACGCATAACGGAACATAGCGATCATTTGCATTGTCTGATGTTTGCAGAGCCACAGTACGTGCAAATTTAGTTTTACAGATGCAATTTTTCGAATAAAACCAGAAGTATCTCGAGTTCGCTACAAGAAAATTCTATGGATCATTCACTTTTAAAAAGAAAATGTAATCTTTTTAAATCATGAATGGTATGAGTTATTTGTAGTTGGGAACAAACGGCTTCTTGAAACTAAATATTTTCTCTTTCCATTGGTGTAACATAATCATGCGCAGTGTGGGTGCACACAATGTGCACGCACACACACCGCGTATTCTGATCTGACCTCTAAAGTAATAACACATGATATGAAACAGTTTTTTCCATTGGTTATGATTTTCTGTCCCGTAAAAAAGGGCAATTGATTCAAATTAACCAATCATCTTTTATGTTACACCAATGGAAAGAGAAAATATTTAGTTTCAAGAAGCCGTTTGTTCCCAACTACAAATAACTCATACCATTCATGATTTAAAAAAGATTACATTTTCTTTTTAAAAGTGAATGATCCATAGAATTTTCTTGTAGCGAACTCGAGATACTTCTGGTTTTATTCGAAAAATTGCATCTGTAAAACTAAATTTGCACGTACTGTGGCTCTGCAAACATCAGACAATGCAAATGATCGCTATGTTCCGTTATGCGTAAGCCGATACATTTACTTGCTGGTATCCCACAAAATGTCATCATGACCCACAACATCACGCTATGTTCCGTTATGCGTAAGCCGATACATTTACTTGCTGGTATCCCACAAAATGTCATCATGACCCACAACATCAATAAATATCAACAGTACTAGAACAAAATGTATTACTTTAATAGTGGATTTTTTTGTTTATGAAGTAGCTTGTTTTTGTTTTGTTTTTGTTTTTACACCGTAAAGTAGTAGTAAAATGCGCTGGTACCAAATTCTGTTTGAGTTTACTGAATTAGGTAGATCCCACCTTGACCATCCTAAGGTGTTATTAAAAATCATGGTATTGGTATGTAGGTCTAGTTGACTGTACAAGGTCTTGAGTCTGAAATTATCTGGAATTTTGTTCCGGACTAAACCCGTTTTTCCAGTCAAAGCTTTTACAGCTTTCTTGAAAAGAAATAGGTAATGCACAGTGCCTACTAATCCCGAGTAAATTCAGAGTAAATACAGAATTTCCACAGATTAAAATTAGACACCACCCAATTGAATGTTACGTTAGCCATAATGGACAGGTGTTTGGAGTTAATACAACAGGCATGTCAGACGTCCTTGAGTACCTAACCGTACCGTAACCAGAGGACAATTTCCTGCTTTTATTATAGACGTTGTACTTGAACAACCAGGTGACAATTATAGTACTTTATGTTCAGTTTACTCAGTCATTTATTGCCTGAATAGATTACTTTTGTGATAGGAAAAAACCCAAGGACCAATAATTTATTACCTACCTAAACTTTGGTGTACCTGTACCATAATCTTTCATTGGGTGGTGTCTGGTATTGACAAATTACGAATACCTATGTATTCCAATACATACATTTCACCAATTAGTTCGCTGGGTGAATTCCAGTACTTTTGTGACCATTGAGAGCCAATTTTCATAGGTTGAATCAACAATAACCTGTAACTTTAACCTCTTGGATGACTTTTGTGTAGTTTTACTGTCCATCACTCAACTTCACATGATCAGAGCTTTTATTGGAGTCATGAAGACTATACGACAAATTAAAAAAACAATCTTTTTGAGATGAAAAACGACAGCCATCTTGGATTTGAAGGTCAAAAATTTGTCAAATCATCAAGTGGACGTCAAAAATGGATTCCCCGACCCCCAAAACCCCATAAATCATATACTTAGCAGTATTGTAGACCAAACCATTGAAAACGCAATTTTCAAAATGGCCGACGGCGGCCATTTTGGATTTCGGGCTCTCACGGATTCCGCCCACACTTTCGCGAGGGACACCCCCGCCAATTTGCTTAATTATCCTTCACAGAAGACAAATCCACTGAGAAACAAACCTTCGCTCTCCACGGTCACGGAATTGCACCAGATGACCCAACTAGATAACTTTGCAGACTTTGCGTTACCTTGCTCTCCAACTATGCTGAGGGAAAACATGAACTGGCAGTTTAAATAATGAACAAACCACTTAAAACCTTTAAAATCTTTAAAATGCTACTTTGAAGTACTCTTGAACACGAAATCTGAAAAAAGACCTAGCCCACCCCCAAAAATAAATAAATGGAAAAACAAATGAAAAAAAATAACAAAAACAAAAAACATATATATATATAAATAAATAAATAAACTATTCTAAAATATAAAACACAATTTTTAATAGTAATTAAAAACTATAAATATCTTTTGAATGATAAAAAGATAACACATTGTTTAATAAGTTACTACTCAAATCATAAATATAGTGTTTTTAACAACATTGCAGGTTTTTTTTTTACAAGGAGATTTGTAACATATGCAGCATTATGAACATTCACAGGGCAAACAAGGCAATCAATCGCCTGTTGCAATGTTTTTCTCCATGAAGTATCAGGCCTGTATTTAGAATTGGTAGTCAGGCCATACCGACGCCCAAGGCTAACTGTAAAAAAATACTGGGCTCTTCATGCGCTGCTTAACGGTTAGCAAATTTTCCTGATAACTTTTGCACAAAAATTTGCTTAAGCCTTTGTAGTGTATTTCAGTTTTCACAGGTTAGCACAAAAATTAGGCAGTGCTTGTGCGTGGTCACCATGAATTTGCATTGTTATGTCATGAAAAGTTAGCAAATAATCCGTTAGCAAGTCTTTTCCTATGCTTACAGTTAAGCAGCGCTATAAAATGGAGGAAGCACAAAATCGGACTTGGTAAACACAGAAGCGTATGTAAGCGGGGCTATGAAATTGGGTCCAGCAAGCAGTCCAGTGGATATTTTGAGGCCTTGGTGTAAAAAATACTAAGCGGTTGATAAAATCTTCAATACCTTTATCATGTGCACTAGCCAAGTGCGAATGAATTCGTTGGAGTCTGCTCAAGTGAATCCGGCAGAGAAGGCACTCAAATACGGTTTTACCATTTTCAAGGATAATTTCTTGGAAAAGTTGGTCCATTTTTTCAGTCACATATGCTGCCTGCTGCGAGTTTGAAAGAGGAAAAAATCAATTATCAGGTTGATTATCAAAGAGAAGCCGGAGTGTATTCATAATACGGTAGTTGCGATAATCATAATCCTTCATCCTCCCGACGGTCACAGACCGGAGGGTTGCAAAGTAGGCTGACTGAAACATGGGCATTATCCAATTACAGACCTTTTTGACCGACCGGTGCTCAGATTTGTCCATTCTTTTCGCTTTTCAAAATCATATACATTCTATTCTAAGAACATAGATTTAATCTATTTAATGATGCATGATGAATCAAAACAGAACACTGAACAACATCATCAAGAAAATATTTTGAAGTAAAAAAAGAAATTACACGCTCTAGTAGTAGGCTATCCCAACGGGTTGTAAATTTTTCACTAAAATTGAAAATACAAATTTCCCGAGGCAAAATGTCCTCCCTGCACGTACCTAAAAAAGCTAGGGAAACCATGTGCAGACTGCTCAAAAATGCCTTCAAAATGTAGAAATTCTTGACACAGAATTACCATGGAGGTAGTCTACCTCCATGGAATTACCCTTGAAACCGACTTGAAACCCACTCCGTTATGAAACTATATGTAAATAGCCGCCTTGGAAAAAAAAAATCCAAAAGTCACCAACTAAGATTCAGAAGTCTGGTTCCCCGACCAAATTTTCCTTTAAGAAATCATTTGTCAGGGAACCAGACTATTCTGAAAAGTTGGTGATGACTTGGAAATTTGTTTACATGGCGGCGGCCGTACGGTTTTTGAGTAACGAAGTGGGTTTCGAGTACTCCTAGAACTATGAGGTTCGATCCGCTATCGTCTCCACGAACCTCATAATATTAATAGAGTGATATGTACAAAATCCTATTCGAAACTTTTTTCTCCTTCACGTTTCTGCACCTACAGTTATTTTCCCAAACCGGATCTGGCCAAAATTAGGCTCTACGTGTTCTTTGTTCTCACAGTGAACTCGGCTCGGGTCCAGAAAATCCACTCCGCCAAAAAAAAGTTGCAACAAATTATAAATTCTCACCGTTTTCGAATAGGATTTTGTACATGTCACTCTATGACTAAATATTATGAGGTTCGTGGAGACGATAGCGGATCGAACCTCCAGTCATAGTTCTAGGAGTAGAAGTAGGTTTCGAGGGTAATTTTGTGTCAAGAATTTACACGTTTTTAAAGCATTTTTCAGCAGTCTACACTTGACGTCCAGTGTATAAGAACTTCAATTGTGTACAGAGGGCAGAGGGCATTTTTTTTTATTGCCTTGGGAAACTTGTATTGTAATTTTATGAAAACGAGTGAAAACTTAACGTTTTTAATTTAACCAAAATGATTGGGACGGGTTCAGAACAGTAAGCAACATAAAAGTTTTAAATCGAACCTTTTTAGTCATGTTTCGACGACAGCATCCTTTTAGTAAAGCTCCATGGTCGTCACTGTGAGCATCACCACATTGTGTGTAGTATGCTATGCTCGAGTCGTCATAGACACGACGAAACACATACACATACACATGTATACACAGCACATGTACACGGGGGTCACGGGGTCATATTGGAACAAAATTGGCCGCGTTCCAGCTGCATCGCATGCATCCATATCCATGCAGCAGGCGATTTTTCCATGTAAGCCCATCACATCACCGATCTATTAGGCCACGCCCATTTCTCATTGACCAATCACAACCGCGAAATCCGATCACCATTTGAGCCGTTTGGTGATCTTTGCACTAATGGTGATCGGGTTTCGCGGCTGTGATTGGTCAACTCGTAAGGAGGCGGGGCTTAATGGATCGATCTATTTCCCGCTCATGGACTTACCCATGAGGATCTAGCCAATCAAGTACCGCGAGGCTTAAAAAAAGTTTTGCTACAATTTTTGACTGGTACGCGTACGTCAGTGCAAAGTTATCTGTGTACTTACCTAGGACGGGGTGGCGTGAAAAGGTAAAGTACCAGGTAATTTTGTCGGCAGTCGGAACGTCGACGCGATTGATTGCGATCTCTCTACTTTCGATCTCCGAGTCAGTTTCCTTTCTCTTTTTTCGTGATTGCAAATCACAAGGCCAGGAAGTTCCTTAGAACATGTCAGAACGGAGGAGGGTGAAAGCGACAGTTCATCCAGATGAAGGTATTAAAGTACATATAGGTCCAATGTTACAACAATACATACATGTCTTTAATTATTCTTCGTTTGATTTTGTCAAATAAACTATTTTAAGAACTCATTTTTTTATTTATTTTTTTCTGCGGCCAGTATTCAAAAACGGAACTTGGAAACTGACTGTATTGGTGAAATTGTGTTTACTCATTTATAGCTATCTATTGTGTGTTTTTGAATAGCTTGTACAGTGTGTACAATATGTTAAATTTTGTGTACTAAAGGCAGAAACTGATGGAACTGGAACACTCATTTTGTCAACCAAACTTTGTGCACGAAAAATGAACAGAAGTGCAGTACCAAATTTATGTCACTACCCAAAGTAAGGCCAAGTAAAATAAATAACATGCCGCCCGCTCCGATTTTGGAGGCCGCACCGAATTCTTTATTATTTGTTATTTAAATTTGTTTTAAATAAATCTTTGAAATCAATTTACATATTGAGAGCTATTTCAAATGTATCCTTCATTTTTATTGTGCAATTTCATCATCTTTCTTGCATGTCGGCCTACAAAAAATGCTATTTCCACAACGCAATTGTGAGAAACTCCACATTTTCTTTGAAACGTTTTGCCCTTCACGTTTGCATGATCCTTACCAATAAATTCTTCTTTCATTAACTGCATACTTTATTCATCTCATCTATAATTTTGATATTGCATCACTTCGAACACAGCTACCTATTGTAATTGACTGTTTTATAGAAATATATTTTGGAAAGTCATAGGCCTACCAGCCAACTTGAACTTTTATGATAATTTTGATATGATTGATAACAATAAGTAACATCAAATTTTATTTGACTGTAGGCCTATACTATTACTTAGTACTTTCCAGAGTCCCTTGAAAAAAATCACAAGTGTACTCGGATGGGATTTTCTTTTACAGTACTTAACACACATTGTTGTATGAGTAAATCAAATAAATAACATTCTTTATCCCAATTCCAATATCATCTGAAACATTAAAATTGTATTTTTTCCCCCCGCAAACATGAAGTTAAATGGGCTGCTGTGCGGTTTTCGGATGGCATATTTAGTGGTGCTATCAAGGCAGATGTCATTGAGAATATGGATGGAGAACTCTGCCAAGATGGATTATTAGAGAAGTGGGACAATTGCATGGCACCATGGCATGATGGAGGCATGTACTCAGCCCAATTAATAGAAATATCAAGTGAGTACTTTCTTTTCTATGGAATTAACATAAATCAAACATGTTTGGTTAAACACAGGCAAGAAGACTTTAACTGCTTTCAATAAAAGCCTTTTGAGAAAATTTTATCTGAAAAATTCAAGGTTGTATTGCAAAAGTCTTCTTGGGTCACTACCTAATTTGCAACTTAATGTAGTGAAAGGATATTTGTCAATAATGTTGTTGATGAGCTTTAAAATGGCAAGAAAGAACAGTAGCACATTATTATATATTAAGTTTCTAAATTAAATAAACAAATATCTTTGTTTTATATACATGTAAGGGAATAACAGTGTTGGGACTTGGTTTTTACTGTGTTGTCCACTCACAGGGCTGTTGTAAACAATGGAAATAATAGGTTTATATGCACACATCAACATTTTTACCATTTCAGTGCGATGTGCATTAGCCTGCAATGCCAATGAAACTTAATTAAGATGCTTGAAGCACAGAAACTAGTTGTACATTTATTGTAGTTTCACTTTGGTTTCTGCATTAATATATGTATCACAACTAATTGTAGTTAATTATTTTTGTGATGCACTGAACACAGCTGACAAGGAGAAGGTTATCATTGCAGCAAAGAAGGAAAAGAGAAGATCAGCTTTGGCAAACAAGACAGCAGCTGTAGCAAAGGTAAGTAAACAAACGTGTTTAAGCCTAGCAGGACAAATGTGCCCGACCAAATTTTTGCCCTGCAATTGACGCCATTTGAGAATACTATACTTGTGATTGCGCGCATGTAATCTTTTCATGCACTAGCCTATATTAGTGAGACCAATGTGACCGTGTTTCAGCCAACAAGAATAAAGAACCAGCAAGATGTTTGTTATAAACCAAGATAGTTTACACTTAACATGCCTATTCTCCCTGTTTACAGCTTACTGTACCCGAGTCACCAGATGTACAGCAAAGGACTATCCCGCTCCCTCCAGCGAGATTACCCTTCAAACCTTCTTCAAAATCAGCACCCACAACCCCCACACCAAAGCCACCATTGTCTCAACCGTCATCACCGTCAAGACACTTGGAGCCATCTAAGTCATCATCTACGCAACTAGCGACCTTGCCCTTCAAACCATCTTCAAAGAAACCCAAGTCAGTGCCCACTACCTCCACACCGAAGCCACCCTCGTCTCAATCATCATCAGTTTTCAGACAATTGAAGCCAGCAACATCTAAAGCACCACATACACATCTAGCGACCTTGCCCTTCAAACCGTCTTCAAAGAAACCCAAGTCAGTGCCCACTACCTCCACACCGAAGCCACCCTCGTCTCAATCATCATCAGTTTTCAGACAATTGAAGCCAGCAACATCTAAAGCACCACATACACATCTAGCGACCTTGCCCTTCAAACCGTCTTCAAAGAAACCCAAGTCAGTGCCCACTACCTCCACACCGAAGCCACCCTCGTCTCAATCATCATCAGTTTTCAGACAATTGAAGCCAGCAACATCTAAAGCACCACATACACATCTAGCGACCTTGCCCTTCAAACCGTCTTCAAATAAACCCAAGTCAGTGCCCACTACCTTCACACCGAAGCCACCTTCATCTCAATCAGTGGAGCCAGCTTCTAAGGCATCATCGACACATCTCACGACTTCAAAGAAACCAAAGTCAGTACCCACTACCTCTACTCCGAAACCACTGTCGTCTCAATCATCATCAGCTTTCAGAGAGTTGGAGCCAGCATCATCCACACATCTAGCGAACTTGCCCTTCAAACCATCTTCAAGACAACACTTGGATGAGCCAGTGGAAACAGCCTCTTGTGAAAGGTTTGTACATGTGCATTTAATAGTTTTAATTCTTTTGAAATGTGTCAAATTAAAATTCACATACTGGCAGCATGCAAAGTCAAAAATGTGTTGCAACATTAAAGGGCTTGTGATACATGAGGGTGCAGTTGTGTGAACCCATAACAGGAACAGAGTCTAACAGGAGCATTAACAATTTATAAAATCAAGATTCCAAATTTTGCCAAAGAAAATGTCACCTCAAAATATGTACTGACAAGTCTAAACACTCATTAATAAGACCCAAATATAAGTGGTGGAGTTTCCATTGAAAGAAAAGTAAAACGTGCGTGTGTGCCCTGTGAAGGAGTAGCCCCTTGAGATAAAAGGCAGTTTGTGATAGTTTTAAAGTCAACAGGTAAGTTGTCAAGTATAAGAATATGGTTGGTGCATAGCTTTGGTTAGCTTAAATTGACAAGAGTTGTGAGGTGTCAACAGCATCACTGGTTTTTAATGCATCTGTGATGTACTTAGCCCATTGCATGACATGCAAAAGTAAGAAATTATGATTGAAATGTTTTGTTTTTACAGGTTTGCCACATATCAAGAATTCAAGCAACTCAAAAGAACTTACGAGTCACGAATCCAAAACCTTGAAGAGGGTTTTGAGGTACTACAAAGAAAAGTTAGGAAATTGTCAAAATGTAGTAGTCAACAGCCCCAAGTGAGTGAACCTTTAATAAATGAGAAGATATCGATTGCAGAGCTGAAGAAAAACATGGATGCCGTCAGGATTGCTTTGCTTTCTGTTTTTGATGGAGATTATTTGATGACACATTCTGTCAGTGGTAAGCGAAGTAATCGCTCTTCATCAGATGTTAAACCCCCCCTAGATCAAAGTGTTTATCAAACTATACTTTGGGCTTTAAAAGAAAAATTTCCAGGTTTGACAAAAGCTGATGTTACAAGTAAGGTTCATGCAGTGCAAAAGTCGCTTGTAAGAAATGCTGAACAAGTGGCTTAGGAACAGTAGAGCAATTTTTCACAATGACAGTTAAAGTTATTGTCCTGATTCATAATAGTTTTCTTTAAAGTTGCACAACCCAACTTTATGCCGATTTGACATAACACTTTAAATTTAAATGTAAATTAACTAATGTTAATCACAGTCTTTTGCCCCTTTTTATTAAAAAAAATCAAAAATGTTGTACTTTTGAGCTGTCAGGATTTATTTCTGCAAACCGTTAACTTCGACTTAGATTGGGTAATAGGCTACCTTCATAGATCATCTAGCTGGACCATCACTTTCACCTGCCTCTGTTCTAGCTGCCTTGTTTAATCCAACTGCTGTTGACAAAATTACCTAACTTTGCCTTTTCATCCCTAAAGAAAATAGAATATTCCTCATAATTGGTACAAAGATGGGCTTTTATTTATTACATCTTTCTTGCAAATGTTCCCAAATGTTTGTTTGTATTGTACTTAAAATATTGGATCTAGGCGGTTGCTTTATAAGGATAAGAATTTTCAATGTTTCTAAAATGAATTTTAAAGTTACCTGAACTCTGTCCCTCACATGAGGGAAGGAAGTTATTGGACAATATGGGAGACGATGTTGACCAGATTTATAAAGTGAGGGACGGACATGTTTACACACGTAGGTACATTCACATTGTCATAACGTGCATAAAGCATATATATTTAAAATTCATAAAAATTATTTTTCAATTGGTGTGACACCTAAGCAACAGTATCAAGCAAAATACACTATCAAATTGGATAAATTTATGCATGATCAATAACAGAAAGGGACGGACAACGCATTACACATAGGATGGGGTTAGGGAGTAAGAGTAGTTTAGTGTTTCAAAAGTCTTGAATTATTAGACTGTTGTGTTTGATGCGCTAACTTAGTGTGTCCAATGAAAAAAGAAACTCGTCTTATCAGGTAAATTAATTGTTAAAATAAAACATTATTTCTTCAAAAGTTTATGAGTTCATTCTATTTTTCTTTCATGTGACATTACCAAAGGGTTGATGAAAGGTCATGGATGACCGAGCAGAGGCAATTTAAATTTACTTGAGTCATGTGTACAGTACATGAATGCCTTCCTGAACAAAACCAAATCTGAAAAAGCAACATCAAATTGTCTCTGATCAGTCATGTACAGACGCTACCATCTAAATTTCATATCACAGGAAATCTTTCACCTGAACATACCATATTTTAATTTGTATTTTCATGTTGACATGTTGTAATTATTGGTGTCAAATAAAGTTACATTGTGACGGCAAGATATTTTTTGTATCGTTTTGTTTTTTTATCTGTGGTGTTTTTTATCTGTGTTTTTTTATCTGTGGTGTCTGCTGACTGCTCTGCTGTGCCTGCTGTGCGGGACGACTTAAACAACACACTGAATTTCTGGTGCTGTTGTTTTGAATAATTATAATTAAAAACTCCAGGATTGAGTGCAGCAAAAGCGCTGGCCTTGACGCCTGCTCCATTTTGTGTACACATGTAAAACTGTCTCTGACTATAAAGTGACTGTATTATAATACAAAGACTATGAAATGTTGTCAGTTGATAGTCGGAAGCCTTGACCATGACTGGCAATGGTTTGACCACAAAGATAGGGTATGTTCCAATTACCAATCCTTGTCATACCATTGTCATTCATTGTAATTTTTTATTGTCGACTCATTGTCAACCATGTTTCAACATTATGGTTTGACAATTGTCAAGTCATAATCTATCATGTTTTGACCATCATCCCAAAAGCAGGGTATGTAGTCAGACATGTAAAAACCTCTGACATAGTAGACTGGAAGTCATACGGACAAGCCATGGGCATTCTGAAATGCAGGGAAGCGGGTGATGGTAGTTCCATCGACTGGACAAAAGTCAAACAAATCAAAATTCACAAAGATCTGGCCAATGTGATTAGCTTCAAGACTTCACACACACAAAAAGAGTTTAAAACTCTTACACTGGGAAATTTGCGCAACCTCCGTTTTGCTAAGAATACTCCCCTGTCCTAAACCAGATCTTCCCAAATCTTCCCAAATCATTGTACCGGGTAGTCCAATAGACCTAAATCGTCAGCAGGGAAATACAAAGATCTACTATGTCTTTGCACAGGGTCCTGCCCAGTAAATGCCCAAAAAGATCTTGTCGACTTTTACAAAAACTTGCCCCATGAGGAATGATCAAAATGGTAGTCCAATGTATCTCTGACTGATGTGTCATTCAACCTATCTCTTGTGGTTACCCAAATGATTTTCCTCAGACAGGTCATCTCGAAGACAAATAGTCTGTTTCCATCACCTTTCTTCACTGTCCAAGTCTTTGATCCATAAGTGGCTATTGATAGGATGAGTACCCTGTATATTTCCAGTTTGGTTTTAATGTTGATATTTGATGATAATTCCAAATCGTATTCAGTTTTTGTATCGCTCCCATAGCCAGTCCAATCCTTCTTTTGATGTCATTTTCACTACTACCAGAAACTGAGATGACTCCCCCAAGTAAATAAAATTGTTGACCTGATCCAGTTGTTTTCCCTTATGGATACAGAAACTTTTGTTTTTACCTTGCTGGTGAATTGGACTTCAGTTTTGCTGATGTTAATTGTAAGCCCAAACTTTCTGCTCTCTTCATCAACTTTTAAAACTAAGCGCTGAAGATCACTTTCTGATTCTGCCTTTATGTCATCAGCAAATCTAAGATTGTTGATTACTATGGCTCCTATTGGAACCTCTTGTACTGAGTGTCGCAAGACTAACTCATGTAGTAGGCCTATGTTCAATTGTTTGGGTAACAATAATTATACAGCCTTGCCTTATACACCTGTAGAGGTTGAGAGCCAGTCTGTGGAGTTTCTGTCCACTCTCACTGTACTTTTTGAAGCGTTGTATTAACCCTATCAGTACCACGGGCGACAAATGGCACATATTTGGGGTCATTCTTCCCGACCAGGGCTCCATATGGCACCTTGTCAAATGTATTGTTTAACGACCAGTGGCGCTTATTGGTCCCCACCCATAATGCTTATTGAGAAAGTAACAAGGGCGCCCTCTATTGGCGAATTCGTTAATCCCATTGTTATTTATAGCGTTCCCCCGCGGACCTGTTGGCGCGCATTCATTCAAACGAACAAGTGGCTGCAACATTATGGACGGCGATAGAAATGCTGAAATTTTGGCCGAGATATTTGCAGACAGCGACTCGGAAGGAGGGGAGATCGACTCGGAAGGAGGGGAGATCGACTCGGAAGGGGAGATCGACACGCAGGATGGTGGTGAATCAACCTCCAGCGAATCGGCGAGCGAGGTGGAGCAGGTAAGCACGATGTTGTTAGGGAGTAGGTCATGACCGTGCATGCAGTTAGAGGGCAGGAATAACTTGGGCATAAATTTGTCCAAAAGTACCCCTTTTTACATTGGCTTTTAATTTGATTTAGGACAATGGCTCTTAAAGGTACATTGAACAATAAAAAGGCGTTTCTGCGGGCGTTCTGAATGATTAAGTTTGTCACTTAAAGTTATGATGTGTCGACTCGGACAACAATGAATACAAAAAGACCATCAACGATGGGCCACCATTGGCGGCCATGTTGGATGTAAAGATTTATCCCATAATGGTTTGCGGAAGGGCGCCCTCTGTTGGTGCAACGCAATGAATTAACCCTCGGTTAAGATACCAGCGCTATATAAGTTTTATTATTATTATTTGCGATAAGGAATATTACACTAAAAAGCACAAAAACAAAGGGAAAGTTAATTACAACAATTTGACATGGCAACTGCATGCACACCCCTCCCCCACTTCCTTCCCCTTCCCCCACCCCTTTCCCTTCTCACCCCTTCCCCCACCCCTTTCCCTTCTCACCCCTTCCCCCACCCCTTTCCCTTCTCACCCCTTCCCCCACCCCTTTCCCTTCTCACCCCTTTCCCTTCTCACCCCTTCCCCCTCCCCCACCCCCTTGCCCTATATTTGTGGAACGAGAAGGTTACATAATAACATTTTCATCAATCTGGGTCCTCAAATAACTCTGCATATAGCACACTTTACGTAAAGTGATAGATCTACAGCGCCCTCATGCATTTTGCCTCTTTCCTCTTTCCTACTGCAGGAAAACGCTAAATCTACACGGAAGAAACCAGACTTCAGATCGGGTTGGAAAGAGATCGGTCGTCTCAACAGGAAGCCGATGCAATTCACCGGAGATGCCGGCCCCACCAGTGATTTTACAGGACTTTCTGCAACACAGGTATTCCAGTTGTTCTTTTGCAGTACGGTTTGGGATATGCTTGTAGACGAAACAAACCGCTACGCAGAACAAACTGCTTCACAAACGTCCTGGACCCCCACTCACTTAAATGAAATGATGGCATTTGTCGCACTCCTGCTTGCTATGGGTATCAACAAGTCACCTCAGTACAGCATGTACTGGTCAACATCTGAAGTTCTACTCACGCCATTGTATCCATCCATTATGTCCAGAAATAGATTTAGTTCCATTATGAGATTTTTTCACCTGTCTGACAACCAGTTGCCTCAACCAGCCTCTGGATGTGACAAGCTTAAGAAAGTTAGGCCTTTGCTGGATGTCATCCTCCCCAAATTTCGCAACCTGTATTACCCTGGACAGAACTTATCTCCTGATGAGAGTATGATCAAATTTAAGGGACGACTCGGGTTTCTACAGTACATGCCCAGAAAACCGGTCAAATGGGGAATGAAGGCATTCTCTTTGAATGAGTCGGAGACTGGTTACACGTGCTCTTGGGTATTGTACACAGGAGCTGCTCCCAAGGAGACGAAGACTTCACAAAGGCCACCTGTAAATACCGAATCATCCCCAGCAAAATGCCATCCCTCTGACCTAACCATCCCAGGAGAAGTCGTCCTTGAACTTGTAAATGGATTTGAACATAAAGGACATGTAATTTATTGTGATAATTACTTTAACAGGCCAGCTCTGGTATCAAAAATGGACAACCTAGGATTTGGATGTAGTGGTCCTGTGCGTTATACGGCACGGGGCATACCTCGTGCAGCACACCCAAAGACAAATGGAATGAAAAAGGGAGATGACCCCAAATTTTATGAGAAGGCTGGTCAGTTATGCATTGTTTGGCGTGATAACAAAAATGTTGTATTCCTAACAAATGTAGGCGATTGCCAAGTAATAAGCAAAAAAATTCGGTGTAAGAAAAGCGAAAGTGGATTGCGTGAAATTGCTAAGCCAAAATCTATAGATTACTACAACAAATTCATGGGAGGAACAGATCTCGCTAATCAAATTTGTCAGTACTACACGCATACACACAGAAGTTTGAAATGGTGGAAACGGGTGTTTTTTTGTTTGTTGAACATATGTATGCTCAATGCTACGGTAATTTTCAACAGCATACCAACAAATAAGCATGTCAGTAATCTTGACTTCCGTCTTCAAGTTATAGACGGCTTGCTCACGGGTTGGGAGCGTTCTACAATGCTGCGTTGTAGACGATCCAATGCGAATAACTTTCCTGTTGGGATGATAGAGAAAATGCATTATCCTGGCAAAAACCCTTCCGGAAGAAAACGTGACTGCATCGTTTGTAGTAACCGTCGATTACACAAGAGAAAACAAACGAGGATGATTTGCAAACAATGTACATATCCAATGTGCGTCGTTCCTTGCTTTGTGAATTACCATACATTGCACTTGGGGTAAATTTATGGCATAAAGAAATATGTAGCCCCCCCCCCCTGCCCCCCCCCCCCCCTGCCCCCCCTATTCAATGTTGCCGCCAAAAATGTGTTCGTGTGTCCGCAATCCAAGGCAACTTTGAAAGAGGGGGGGAGGGAGGGGGAGGGGGGGGAGGGGGAGGGGGGAGGGGGAGGGGGGGGGGAGGGGGTGGTCGTTTGTCAACACTTTTTTGTGGTTCATTTGTATTTAATGTCCTTCAATAAATAGTTCAGTGACATAAAATGATTTAGATTTGGTCGTTTGTCAACACTTTTTTGTGGTTCATTTGGATTTAATGTCCTTCAATAAATAGTTCAGTGACATAAAATGATTTAGATTTGGTGGTATGCTATAATGCTATTTGATTTACTTACACCATGGAGGATTAGACTGTATGCCTGTACAGTGCATACAATACACATGAAAAATCACTCACTGCACATTGGTGGCGCTCTTCATTAAAATCCACACAAATTCGTTGGTGCAGAAGCATTGTGAGGGGTAACACACTGCTGGTATGCAAGGTCCTACTGTGAAATATTTGCTGGTAATGAAAGGGTTAAGTGTTCGTTTACGAGAAGACCATGCAAAATCTTGAAAAATCGACAAGGTGGGGGGTCAGCGATTTAAACTCAAATGTTGGCTATTTGATCCCCACCTGGGACCATAACACCTGGTGGAGCAGCTCGCTCAAAAATCTTACAGTGGCCGAGTACGGGCACCAACTAGTTTCAGCGCAAAATGGACACTTCCGGGGAGTTAATTTGTAGTGTTTCTGGCGTACAGTTAGAGCCCCGTTAATTCCCTTAAACTGTATCAATTTCTGTCGACTTATACATCAAAAGAAGGAGCTCATCATCCTCTTCACGATGAAATAAAAAACAATTGTGTGAAAATGTTCACTGTAGATATCTAGGCTTTAGGAAAACACTTGACAGTTCTACTAAGGAAATAAGCCATCTACGCAGTTAACCATAACTTAATTAGTGCAGGGCTGAGAGTCAACCAACTTGGTGGAAATATAGTTCAGATATCCAACTACAATAATAAAAAATAAAAACATTGCAAGCTCTTCTTGATTTCAATTGCCAAGGGTCAACAAAGATGGAAAAGTAAATCTACATACAGTCCTGAGTAAAATATTGCTTGCCCTTAATTCACGTCTGGAATAGGATGTTATTATAACATTAAACAAATACATCAACAAAGATGAAACATAAGTTTTTGCAAGTTTTGTGTATTAAGGTGGATGGGAGAGTTTTTTGCAGCAATACCGACCGTGATAATGGAAGTGGAACGTCCAGTTACCGCCCACCCAGTTAACGCGAAGTACCGCAAGAGGGCGCCACACACTGCATCGCCGTTGATGGTGTAATACTTGTACCACTCAGTCACTGAATACCACACACCGGTG
This sequence comes from Leptasterias polaris, assembly GCA_037783415.1. Taxonomy (NCBI): domain Eukaryota; kingdom Metazoa; phylum Echinodermata; class Asteroidea; order Forcipulatida; family Asteriidae; genus Leptasterias; species Leptasterias polaris. Next base: position 235,090 of record JAZGTN010000036.1, read on the forward strand.
TGTGAAGGTAAAAACTAAAACATATTGCACTCATGAATATGTCAATAAATAAAACCATTGACACTTATTGTGTTATTATCTAAACTATAATAAAGTCCTGGTGTGTTTATTTTGTTTTCTAATTGCCTTATTCTGAAGAGGATCTTGGCTTTGCAATACTGCAAATGCCTGACAAGGACCAAAGAACTTGCACTGATAGCTACTCATGTGATCATACAAATCAGAAAGGGTGAAAGGCTTCGAGGAGGTGGTTACAATTAAAATATGAATCAGGATTTGAGTATGACAAACTAAACAAAACATTTAGATATAAGGTCAGTGTCTGAATCCTGAGGAAATTGGTCATGTTCACTAAAACACTTAATTAAGGATTCAAGGACCAACATAATTGTTTCATGTAGGGTAATGAGAGGTTTGCTTCATGTCCAATGCATCGAGACTACCATTGAAAACAAGGCAATCGCAAATCACAACTGGTACCAGTTTTGAATGATGCAATGCTAAACCGCCATTTTTAGGCAAAAACAGGCTCCTGCCATTTGAAACAAAAAAATGCTGGCAAAATTTTTATTGATGCTGCCTAAGGACCATAATAAGAACTCTCTTTCACCCAAGTGTCATTGCTCACAGACCTGCACTAATGACTCTACAGCGACTCAAAGATGTGATGCAAATTTGGTGGTACCCTTAAATGAAGAGTTACTGTTGCCTCTTAAAAGTCTTGTTTTTCCAAAATGTTGAGTTCCTGGTTTAGGTCAGGATACTAACTAAAGACCCTGCAAATTTCATTGCTCTACTGTATTCCACCTTTCAGCAGCAAGCGTTTAAACTTTTGTAGTCAAAAATCATCATGCTATTTTTTCTGTTAGGGAGGTCAGATTGGCCAAATATTGTGCACAGCCTCATCGGCTACCTATGACCCACCTACTACCAAAATTTCAGCCAAATCCGTTGACCCCCACCTTATCACGGTCTGCATGGTCCTCTCGTGGACATGCTCTTAAAGATCTACTTAAAGATCTAGGCTACTTCAACGGCACTAAGATAATTTAAACTTTGCCGAAATCCAATCAATTTGTGTTTCATGATTACGTATATTTCAAAGAAAATCCTTAGCGGTGGTTGCGTAATTAAAAAAAGGGTCATTTTGACCAGCGTTCAGCAGCTCCTCATAGCGAGTTTTTTGAAACAGCGTGTCACGTGATGAAAATATACCATAGACTTTGATGACGTACATGAGTGGAAACGGCTTGTTTACCCCCCGCGCAGCGGAGTGTGTTTATTGTGGCGTCTATAGCTATTTTCACGGTAACGAAAACAAAATGTCAGACACAAGCGGATCGTGGGAGGAACATAGTGTGGACGAAGAAGAATTAGCAAATACATATGATAGTATTGATAGTGAGGATAGCTCTGACGGTTGAGGGAGCTCCTCTGAAGACGAAGAGGGCGTTGATGAAGCTGGGGGAGTTGCCGAACCATATACTTTATTGTATATAGGTTTGAGCCACTGGCCGCCGAGGATCGCGAACGTGAGAATCCTGATGCAGGAGGCGAAGCTGAGCGACTAAATAACACTGAATGGGGAGTCCAACAGGTTTTTTGAACAACAAACAATGCAATGTTTACTCTCCCCCAGAAGCTGAGCGACTAAATAACACTGAATGGTGAGTCCAACAGGTTTTTTGAACAACAAACAATGCAATGTTTACTCTCCCCCACTGTTTATCGTCATGAAGTACTTATGTGCGGCATATTTGCAAAGAATGAGGCCGCTATAATGGATGTTATAACAGCAGAAAGTAGATTTTTTTTATCACGAAATGGTTGCTGTTGTCCAATATGGTTGCTGTAACGTTTCTTGTCAAAATTGAATTGGTGTCACTCAAAAGTTTTCCCCATTGGGTTAGCGCAGGTATCCTTATTGGAGAACTGGGTTCCATGGAGAAAGGAAAATGGATGAATGTTATTTTATTTTCTAATTCCTCGTTTATCCATGAATGTTTTCACAAATCAATAATCAAATCTCAGTTCAGTGTGTCCGTGTTAATATTTGTTTTCAATACCGCACGGACAAGCCGTATTTTCTTTCACTGTTCTACCGCATTGACTTGTTTAGCAATGTATATCAGTGAGGTAGGTCCTAGCCTAATTAGTTTTAATGTCAAGCTCATTTGCTTATTATTTCTCATAATTTGTCTTTTAGGCCAGTTTAAACAAACTATCTCAACTGTATCTCTTCAATACATGTTTAGGATGACAAAAGAGACTTAATTTTCATTTCATTTATTCTGGTTGTGAAGCCAAGGACTCTCAGAAAAGTGAACTTAATCACTGACTAGCCAATAACCACATGGAGAGAAGACAAGGAAGTTTCACCGCATTGACTTGTTTAGCAATGTATATCAGTGAGGTAGGTCCTAGCCTAATTAGTTTTAATGTCAAGCTCATTTGCTTATTATTTCTCATAATTTGTCTTTTAGGCCAGTATCATGTTATGTTATTCTTTAAAACAGAACTACAAACAATTATACAAACAATTTTTAAACTAAAATAAAATTTAACAAATTCCCAGCGACACAAAGTGAAAACAACGGCCATTGGTAAACAATGCGAAACATTGTGTGAGCCGTCTGTACCTGTGGACACATGGATTTCCGGCCTTGGTCATGTTACTTGTATCTTTTTTATTTTATCACATAGGCCTATATGCAATTGGTTTTCGACCAATAAAAAGTCACAATCTATTACCGTGGTATAACAACACGACTTGTAAACTTTTATATACTTGTAATGTGACTTTTTATTATGTGTGTTAATGAGACACACACATCGTTTAAATCCCTACTAATTTTGTATTACCCCTGTTCATGTAAAATAAGTTATTGGTCAGTACCAGCATAGTCAATATCCTATGTCAGTACAGCAACATTTTTATTCCCTAATTTTCTTTTATTTATTTATTTGTTCAGGTGCTCATGCAACCACTATGTGGTCCAGCCACTGGCAGTGAACTGTATCTGCTGTAAGGAAGTGCAGAAGACAAGAGAGCAAATGGCAGCATTGAACATTGATATTGAGGATGAAAACCAATGCCTAGCTGTCCATGATTGGTTTGAAGCAGTCTGTCTGCACCCGGCTGTACTTCAAACTGCTTATTTTAAATTTACATGGCAGGGATGCAGTTGAAGGGACTCTAGACCTAGACCAGTAAGTGTCTTGTTTTTAAATTGAACTGTAAAATTAATGTAATGAGCAAACCCTAGTATAATTGACTGTTGGATTAGATTTATACAATTCAGGACAACTATTAACCATAAAAGCAGTAAAAGAATTTTTCAAAACACTGTGATCTCTGTCACAATTGTCGAGTCTGTTACAGAAAAAACAGAGACCCATCTTTTTCAGCTTTTGACTTCTTTACAGAACCCAAAAGTGTGTGTATGTGGGCTTACATGCCAACTTACAATGTCAAATAAAAGCTACTTGGACATTAAAACAACTCTTCTCATGAGGTAATAATAATGGTGTACAAAAATATGTACAATGTAATCAAGAAGGAAAACATTCCACAATGGCTTGCTGAATTAATCATAGTTACCATCAAAAATGTTCCTCTGCATGTACAATAAATATAAAGGTGTTTAAACAAACTATCTCAACTGTATCTCTTCAATACATGTTTAGGATGACAAAAGAGACTTAATTTTCATTTCATTTATTCTGGTTGTGAAGCCAAGGACTCTCAGAAAAGTGAACTAAATCACTGTACTAGCCAAGAACCAAATGGAGAGAAGACAAGGAAGTTTCAGTTTTAGATGTGGGAGGAAAACTCCAGAGAATTATTTCAGGAAAGCACACGCAGTCAAGTAGGGACTGATAACCCAGTCCACATAGTGCCCCCAGCGGGATTTGAAATAAAAGTCCTAGAGGTGAAAGGTCTGGAAAGATACCTCTACACCAACCTGATCACCTCATTGAAACAGAGGATACATTAATTGTTATTATCGCATGTTTTACAATTTTCCCTTAACCACATTTTGGGGTCACTTTTTATCCTGTTTGCCTAATCATTACCAATCATTTTCTTCCAGAACTTCCTCCCTTCTTCTACCCGGACTTCTTCCCCTGAATTGTTGTCCCTTGTCCCTTCTTTGAACCATCATCATCGGCCTTTGTTCTTTTCTTGGACTTCCCAGTTGTGCTATTCTTTCCTATTGATGAATCATCACCTTCCTCAGTCAATACTTTTCTTTTCTTCCGTTGTTGTCTCGCTCTGCTCTCGGTGCCTGCCATCATGCTTCCCGGCCTGCTCTGTATTTCTTGGACATCTTCAATGCCTGGTTTGGGTTGAGGTCTGCCAACAGGTTCAGTTATTAAATTAAACCTTCACCTTTCCACAGCAGTGTCCTTCTCTGGTCTTGTTTCCGTGTGTAACCGATGTGGTTGGTAAGGTTAAATTTCTAGACGCCAAGAAAGTCACAGTTGACACACGTTTTAGTTACTGCATCAGTTTATTATTTTAATTGCAATTTCTTAAAAGTTGTATTTGCAATTACTAATGCAATATATATATATATAAAAACAACAATTGACAGTCACTACAAAATTGGAGGACCTGTAATATAAGGTACAAAAATATAAATCATAATTAGACAATGATTTAACAATGGTCCACATTGAAGTAAAGCTCTGTATTCTATATGTACAATTCATTTATTATTAAATTCCAATATTCCATTACTTTCATCAACGGCAAAATGTTAAGTGTTGACCGTAAGAATATTAAAACATCTACTTCAGCCAAATGGCACATACCTAATAATAAAAGCCCTCGGCTCTTGCAAGGAAGTTGTCCTTAGCACAGGATGAACAAGAGATAAAAGTAGTTCTGTAAAATAAATTATTCACAAGAAATAATAAATAATAATAGACATTTAGAAAGACAAGTATATATAGGCAAACCTAGATCCCTATATTCTTTTTATGAAACAGTGATTAATTAGTGACTAAAAAGGCCATAACCATATCTTAAGGCCTGGTTATTTAAGTGTCGGCAAATAATAGTAGAGATTCCTTGAAGCCGATTTCCAAAGGAGTAAAAAGTATCTAAAAATCTAGTCCGTACAGGCTACATGAAAATTGTTTATGAGAGCACATGTTTAGCCTTAACCAAACGCAAGGAGAAATCTAGTGACAAAGTGGAGAATTGTCGTCCACTAAATGTGTACATAAAAATGCTTTTGGTTCTATGAAATAAGTAGAACATCCTTTAATATTAATAAGGGTACTCACCAGCTGTTGCAGCCTCTGCCTCTCATACCTTAACCCTAGGCCTTGAAGGTCCAACTATGAAAAAGGAACCCAACCAGCTATGGCGCCGTGATTCAGGAAAACTTACTGATAGAGCAAGAGCTCTTAAAATTACATCTACTCGCTGCAACGCTGACTTTGAAAATGACCACTCCCCAATCGCTACTCAAGTATGTGAATGCTGGAAATCAAACAATTTGCTTGACTTCACGTACCAAATGGCCGTAAAATGAAAAGAAGTGATTAAAAAAACAAAAGACTATTCAGTATCCCGCATTCCGACCGGGAACGTACGATAGAGTAACCTGCAGTGCTCTATTGAGGGCGCTCTCTACATTTGCCATAAATAATTACATCGTGCCTGGCAGCGCGACTCGCCGTCTGGCTGGTCACACGTGGTTGATAGGGGGGCTAGGATTGCAGACAAGTGGGGAAAAATGGAGTTGGACTTAGATGTCTTCTCACCCTGCTGACAAAGGAGCACTGCCGCCTTGATGATTCTCTTTACATAATCTGAAATTATTAAGAATATGAAGAAACAACAATTATCAAACATTTCTCATTGAATAGATTCTTGTAAACCTGAATAACCAATATTCATTATAGGTCATTCATTCTTTGCTCATTAAAACCTTGTGGCTTCTCAAAGAAACTATAGCTTCAATGGCTTGAGGTTCACAGACAATAACCACCAAACAGGGCAAAGCCAGTGTTGTACAAATTGTATGGGGCACACATCATAAAACTGATCATTATCACAGGAAAGGATTCATTATTTGTTTTGTTTAACTTGAAAGAAAGTTGGGAACACTGCTAGCTCAACACCTGAAAAGGGTTTAAGTATTCTGACACATATCAGAGGTTATATTTTCAACATTTTTATATTTTTGTGAAAAATTATTAGTAATGAACTTATATATTTCCATTAACGTCAACGTACCATTAGCATTTGAAATGGCGCTGTAGGAAACAGCATTTATCTAGACAATTCAAACTGCCAATTAAGCAGTCACTGTTTTTTTTTAAAGGATCTAGTTGTAATACATCTAGGATTCCTCAAAAGGTTAAGAGTGCAAACGAGATCTTAAAGAGGATGTGCCATGATGATTAAATTTGACGTTTTTCTGCTTAGTGATATATTAAAAATTTTACTACCATCTCTTTTTTGACATTAAATTAATACAAATTGTGATATTTGCAGGTTGTTTTCACTTCTCGAATTAGGCCGTCGCATATATTCACGAAAATCACGTCAATCACGTCAATGAGGGCAGCAGACAAATATCGGTATAATCGTGACGTCACCTTACGTACTGCTGCATGAAGCCGAAGCCTATCCATGAATGGTCTGTGCGGAGCGATTTGCGTGCCGGAACTACATAAAGTACATTGCTCCCTTGCGTAGTCGGGTGCCGAAATCGTACATGGCAAATGGGCTGAGTTTGGTCTTGTTCCCTTCAGTACATGGATGTACATGTACATGTATGTAGTGTCTGTACAACGCGTTGCACATGTACCGCAAACGGATGTTTATATCCTACCATACCAAGCGTTGCTATACAATTTTAACTTCTGCGATTATTTATAGAAATGCCTATAAATTGCGTTGTTGGCGGTTGCCACAACACCCAGAAGAACTCTCCAGATTTGAGTTTCTACAAATTTCCAGGCGACATTGTAATTCAACGTGTATGGGTTAGATTTGTAAATAATACAAGGTCTGACTTTGTTCGATCGGATTTCTCACGGGTTTGCAGTGCCCATTTCAACCACCCTACTGATTTTGATGAGTCGTCGCTTCTCAAGAGAAAATTTGGAATAGCTAGAGCACGTCTTCTGATTAAAAAGACAGCTGTTCCGTCAGTCAAAAATCTTGTGGACGAATTCACCTCGGCCCCCCCACCCCCAAAGTCCAGAGCAGCCTACCAAAAACGCGAAACCAAAAGGGTAAGTCTAAAATTAAATTTAGTAGGGCCTAATAAGATTGAACAAAATAATTACTAACATTTATTTCGAAATTTCATTGCTCAGAGTTCATTTTTGAATTAATATTTAATTTTCTATTAATTACTATCAATCAGTTTTAATCATTCATAACAATTATGAAATGTTTAAAGGGCCTTCTTGAGAATATTTCCCTTTTTTTTTTTTTTTTTTTTTTTAAGAATTCATTCATCATTAACTTAGGTGGCAGTAGGGTATGAAGTCACCAACATTCTGACTATGGATAGACCACAAGACTAAGCTTACCACCGACCATGGGATTTGTGAGAGTCTTTGTTGATGAATGATAAATATGCTGTTTTACGTATTTTCTTTGACTTTGAGATTAGTCATGTTATCATTTACGTGCATTGGATTTTGAGGTTCTTCTCTGGGTTTTTTCCTCCAAGTGATTAGTGCTTTAACAGACAACTTATCATGCCCTTTTGGATTTTGTTTTGCAAGTTCATTTGTTCACTTTGGTACTGGAATGTCATTTTCCACATTGTTCTTTTCCTTGATGCTAGGTAATTGATGAACTTCTGCAAGAAACAGGGAAAGTTGAAGAACATACAGCTAGGAGCAGGATAAGATGCTTTCCAAGTAGTTCTGCCAATGAAGCCCAGCAGACCACCACACCGAGTACCTGCCAGGTATGGATTGGTGTCATATTTTGTACAATTACCTTACCAGGGGTGTGCGGTGGCCACTTGCAAACCAAACTTATTAATTTCTTACTTTGAAAAAAATTATTATTTTGTTTATTTTACTTTTTTTTTTTTTTGTACACCAAAAATCTGTTTTAAAACAGCATTTACACTTTGAGAAGTACATTTTACATCAGAACGACAATAAAAATGTCTAAAAGTGGTTGTACATGTAAGAAAAGTTCAGTTGCACAGCATGGATTCAAGTAATAACATTCAGCATTTATTTAATTTTATTAGAGTGTAGACGAATCCTGCCAGGTGAATGTTGTGCCAGAAACAGTGAGCAGAATATGTCAAGCCTCCATTGAGCAGCCAAAGCCACACAAGAGGGCGAAATCGGTCCAAGTGCAAAAGGACTCACAGAGGTAAGAATTAATACTGATGTGTCTGCTCACATTAAAAAATTGGTTCTTTGATCAAGTTTTTGTTTCTCATCTAGATCTGTTTGTGAAAAATACATCCAGTCCCATTGCAGATGGTGTGGTGGAAACTTGCTTGATTTACAATGCCTTTTTCGCAAAGCACTGCTAAAATTGGTTAAAACATTTTTAATCTTACTCGTTCATTAACAGCTGAATTTATTTTTAAGATTGTAAATTAAAATATGATCAAGCAACAAGTACATATATATTCAAGTAAGAATGATACATTTTTTATGGTTTAAATTGAATTTTAAGCTGTTCAGTATAGCGTCAAAAAGAAGTCAACTGAAGTCCAGTGCGAACTTGTGAAACTGCCGGCACTGAAGCTGCTGGGTGCAGAGAGTAGAAACTTACAGCCCCACCCATTTATGGAAGCCCCACCAATTTATGATGAGGACAGCAGTGAGGAAGAGTGTATGGTGGAAGATGAGGACTATTGCCCCAGTGCGAAAAGCTCTGAAAGTGCCTCGTAAGTTTGATTTTACATTTAACTTTAAGAAAAGAACAAGAAGTCAAATACACATATTATTGTCTGAATGTACCAGGCGCCATAATCTCGTTTCAAAGGATGGAAAACAAAAAATTCTGTGCAAATTGTAAAGTTAACTTTACTAGAAAAGTTTCTTTAAACTGTTACCTTTAAAAAAAAAAAAAAGTACTTTATATTTTCAAAAGAACCGTCACTTTATGTATTTCAGAGAATCGGAGACGGAGCAACTGAAAGAGCATCAGGAACCCAAATTCCTTGTTTACAAGCAGCAGCTTCTCGAACTCTTCATCCAATGCCCTAGATGTACAGAACCAGCAAGAAGAAAGGTCGACAGAGTTGTTGGGTCCCTAGTGGTAGTCTCTCGCTGGTGCACCCACTGTGATTTCAAACAAAAATGGTTCAGTCAGCCATACATCGGTGGTACACCAGCTGGAAACATTCATTTATCTACATCAATTCTAGCAGCAGGGGCGTCAGCTGGGAAGGTGTTAAAGGTTTTCCAGCACCTGAACATGACATCAATCTCGTACAAGACATTCATGACCCATCAGCGCCTGTTCATTCAACCGGCAATTGTTCAGGTTAGTGAAACTTTGCCTCCATTGTTTACACAACTCATTATGAGAGAATCAAGAAAGAAGTAAATTGTTTATTTTTTTATATTTATATATATAAATATTTTTTTCCAAAGGTTTGGGAGGCGCATCAGAAAGACCTTGTCCAGAAAATACATCAGTCTGAGGTGAGACCAGTCCTGGGAGGCGATGCTCGCTGTGACAGCATGGGGCACTGTGCGAAGTACAGCTCATACACCCTCATGGACCTGACTAACAACAAGATCCTGGATCTACAACTTGTTCAGGTCTGTGCATATTTTTTGTATGTGGCACACACTACTTTAGCCTTTTCCCCATTTTGATTTTTGTCAAAAGATTTTAAATGCTCAGAACAGTCCTGCTGTAACTGTAAGCACCTAAGGATACTCGAGTAAACACTTTCTTGACAAAAACAAAACCCAAAATGTAAAGAAGGTGTATCTGTATTATTTTCATGCTAGTAAACAAGTTGTGTAGTTACTTTTTTTTTACATTTGCCCTCAGACGAATGAGGTAAAAAACTCCAACGCTATGGAATTGGAAGGCCTGAAGCGAACAATGAAGTGGGTGAAGCACCGTAAACTTAAGCCACGAGCCCTCATCACTGACAGACATTTACAGGTGGCAAAGTGGATTAGGGAGCACCTTGAACCAAAAGGCATCACTCACTACTATGATGTTTGGCATGTAGCTAAAGGTAAGTAGGTTTAATGTTTTACATTGCGAATGCTCAGGCTGGTTGCTGTCCTGGCAATTCTGGTCAAGTTTAAATACCCTTTGTTCTGTAAAATGCTACTGTATTGCTCTTACAAAATTATGTGTAATTTTTCCTTTGATTTAGGCATAAAGAAGAAATTGGCAAGCATCTCCAAAGGGAAGAACTGTGACATTGTTAAAGACTGGTTGCAGTCATTGGTCTGTCAGGTAAATAATTGTAATCAACCTTTGTCATGCATCATGTCTTAACCACACTTGAGATGAACTTACATGGCAAATAAGTCAGAAATTTTGCTTGATATTTCCTTCAGATGCGGTCCTTTCAGGTTTTGACAAAAGCAAATTTTTATTGAAAGAGGAATTGATACAGAAACCTGCCAAAAACAGTTTAACGTGAGTTGCATTCTTTTTACTTTCCTGTTAAATTTCTCTTATATTTCTCTTGACACATTGAACAGATATACTGGATTGCAACCTCAACTCCCTCTGGTGATGGCGAACTGATGGTCTCCAAATTCAAGTCAATTGGGCGCCACATTGCCAACATCCACTCAAACCACGAAGGGCCATTTCACTCATGTGCACATAAAAGTATCAGTGGAGCTAGGCCAAAGAGATGGTTCTCACCTGGTAAGACACTGGTGAATATTTAACACTATTTGTATTAGGATTTGTTGTATATAGAAACAGTGTGGTGGGAAGTTTTTAAAACAACACTGACTTATGCCAAAAATGGTGTGTGGGGGGGCTGACGACTTCCCGGGTAAGGGAGGTTTAATGAGTATGCACATAGAACATGCTCTTGGTGATTAAAATGGTGTATGTTGCTAGATATAAATTAGTATTTGGCCTCTTTTGTTTTTAAACAGGCACCAAACCCTATGAGATGCTGCAGGTGAACGTTTTTGACAATAAAGCGGCTACAAAATGCAGTCTCCAAGCTTTCACCTGTACATCAGACATCCAGTGTAGAAGGTTTCCATGCACTGTTGATACACTTCCTGCCCAAGATGCTGGGCTTTTCCTACGAAGGAATGCTATGCAGGTTTGCTTTCACATTTGTTGTTGACGCTTAGAAATTTCACTTTAGTGTAAAGTATGTGTAGATGCATACAGATTTCCTATATAATATTAATTGGATACAAGGATTTGAAAAATGAATTTTTCTTGTTTACCACTATAAACATTTAGATTTTCTCCATTCTTTCAAGTGACGGCAAATGTTTAATAACATGGAAATTAATCAGTCCAGTGAATCAGCGCATTATTTAATGAATTCATGTTTTCCAATTGTTTTATTTCTGTGTTCAGGCTCTACGTGTCGGCACTTCACTATAATGAGAATGCTGGGAGGGCACAAGCCAGGACAAAAGATGGAGAGCTGAGGTTCTCCATTTGCTTCCCGAGAGCCAAGAGAGGTGACTTCACTGTGAAGAGAATTCCGCAGAACTGTACATATGGTAAGTACAATTTTAAGATGTCTGCAATCCTCTTCATTGTTCAAAGCAGGATAAGTATTTTACATGCGCTTTTTCAAAATCACAATGCGAAAGTCAATAACACAAATGCATTCCTGGTGTATTGTTTGACGGCTTTGCTGTTTATTTTTTTCATTCTACAATGCCATAAATCAAAGGATTTTTTTTTTGTAGTCGATGAAAGCTTGTTACATGCATGCAAAATTTAAACGCTGAAAAGAAACCCATACTACTGGTTTTATGAATGCTTCACAAACTTTGGAGGGGTCCATCTAATACATGCCTGGAGCACCCCCCTTCCCTTATTTTTGGCACTGCTGGTCACTTTTAAAGCTTTAAACTATCTACAATAATTCTTACTCTCGACCCAAATCTCCTTATTCTTATTCAGGTTATGTGGACCTAATCATGGAGACAACAACTAGGTTATGCAGAAGCCAGCAGAAAAACCTACGGGAAAAGACCAAAAAGCTGAAACGTAAACCACCACCAGTCTGTTCCACCATGGTACGGCCAAACAAAAGGACTGCGATTCAACAACGTGTCTCCAGGTTTTCAGCTGAAGCTTCCCCCCAAATCTAGACTTTGAAACTAGGCTTTGAAAGTATATTATGGTGCTACTGAAGTGAGATAAAATAAGAAATATAACTAAGAAAAAACCCAGTTTTGTTGTTGCTTTGGTTATCAAAAATTTAAACCTAGGAATTGGGACTACTCTCGATTACTGCATTGTGCCTCTTGCATTTTCCTATCCATTATCCATTATTCCTATCCACTCTAATCATGCCTGAATTAGTGTGACCAATAGGTCAAATGATAACAGGAAGGTCAGTTGAGCAAAATTTTTAATTGTTCAAGTAATTTTTATGGTCATTAACTTGTGGAGTAACTACAAAAAGTACACACTGCCCTGCCTTTAAACTAAACAGAATAATAATATTTAAAATATATATTGCGCCCCTTACATACAAAATGATCAAAGGCGCAGAACACATGTTAAATAGCCCAAACAAAAGTATGGTAATAGAGGATACACATGAAATTCAAAATGATGCTTGGTTTTAGAATAAATTCAAACCTAGATCTAAACATCAAGTGGGGGATATTTAAAACCTTTATAATTGCCATCAGCATCTGGATAGGCATCTCTCACTTTCTGCATGATGCATGATGGTAAGGCAACTCGATTATGTCGTCCAAGGTAACCCCAGCACCATCTGACAACTTGCCTGTACGCGGTGTGGCGAAACTTCCTGTATTGGAGTGCAAACAGTTTGTTAAAATAAATAACAAATATTATTTATTTTATATAAATACATTTAAAAAAAATTGCATTTGCTTTTTTAGTTTTGAGTTTTGAAAAATAAAATAAATTTATGTTGAAATACATATGCCGAAAACCTTGATTTGAAATGTTTCAGTTGTTCGAAAAGGAAAATTAGCAAGATTAAATACAATACCTGCAATTAATAAAATATAATTTGACTAACAATAGAACTTGGAAGAGATGGGGTCATTATGAGTCAGAATGATAACACACCTTGCCTCATCGCCTTCCATTGCCCGAGCCCCATACTGCTGTCTGTATTGCAGATATGCAGTCTGAAGTGTCGCAGGGTTGAGACAGACTGCCTCAAACCAAGGATGATCACAAAAACACCCTTCTTCCATCTCTTCTGGAAAGTTTGTCTCTCTCCATTTATAGTGGAACTGCTGCACTTCTTTGCAGCACTTGCAGTTCTCTACATCTGGCATAGTAGTACACTTCCCACAATTACACCTGGAAAATTAAATAAGGCAAAATCTGACATAAATAAGCCTTCAAAACCAAATAACCTAAAACTAAACAGAAACTTTATAAACCAAAGAAAATGTCACTAAAGCACTCTTGAGAATGTTTATTTTTCGACACCCTAATTCTGCTACACGCACAAACGATGCAAACCCGCACGGCACTACTTTTTCATTCGCTCACGTGCACATCAGATGCTTCCCTGGCATTCACGTTAGCGCGCGGTAGAAATTTTATCACATCAGCTTGAAAATCTGATGACCAGAAACTTAGAAAGATGTAATGCCCCGATTTGTTTAACTATACAAAATTCACAATGACAAACAGACAATTCCATGTAGTAGTCGAGTTTTTCTTCTTCATTTTCTTATAATAAAATAAAATATAGAAAAGGCTACGCGAACCGGACCGTCCGAGGTTTCAAGGTAGGTGGGTGTACGTGAGTAGCCTAATTACCGTCCACGTACAGTGAACATGAATTTTTACTTAGTTTCTGGACGGAAAACACACTGGAAATTCAGCATTAATACCGACAATTGTGCAGATAAGTATTCCCATAGCACACTGTATCTCTAACTGAAAATTATTTACATGAAATTGAGGGTTGACGAAGAGAAAAACGCATTACCAGTCGGTGTTTTGCTGTCGATCCGCCTCCCCGGGTTCAGCGTTGGCGTTGCCATGAACCTGGTCCTGGTCTAGTTGTCTCACTTCTTCCTCGGTCAATTCTGGCTCAAATTGATACGGTTCAATTACATGAGTATCGTTCGTCGACACTTCTAAGTCGCTGACATTATCACAAGAATGCGAAGAACAAGAAAATTCGTCGCTCTCGTCTTCAGAAAAAACATCAACGCTAGAATTGTCGTCGCTTGTGTCTGACATGACGACTGTGTTACATGTGTGTGTTGCGACGCGTAAACATTTCTGTATGCCCCAGCAAACAGCCGTCTGCGTAGAGGAGTACGTACTGTGACGTCACGATTCGCCACAATTTCTAGGAACACATTTTAACCGCCGACGGCTGTTGGTCCGATTTTTGACTGAGGCGAGTGTAATAACAGTGGTGAAAACTGCAGTTGCAAAAAAAATCTGTGCATCCTGTAATTGTGTCACTGTGTTATTTTAGAAGATATAGGTGTATTTAAGGATTTAAAACGTGTTTTAAAGATTTCTTCCTATCTTGGCTCAACCTCTTTAACAAAGCCCAATTGTACACAGCTTGGAGTGGGGAGATTATGTTTGAATATTTCCTTTGTACTGTCCACTAGCTAACGTGGAAGATTATCTGAACAGCCTGTGTTTATGAGCAGATTATCACAGCCATCAAAGTGCTACCACAAAAAACACCAGTGCTGAGAATACCACTAACTTGTTTAATTTTTCACAAACTTGATGTGATATTGTGATGACCAGTTTGAATGAAACCTGTGGCTATATTATCAACAAACATTTAAAGTCACCTGGAGATAGATTTTTTTTAAATTTTATATAAGAGTATATGTATATTAACAATAACACAATTTTTTGAGTAATTGTTTGTCAGTATTTATATGTTAAAAAATAGATAAAGTTGTTTGGGGGCGACTCCGCCCATCCCTTTTTGTGACGTCAATCGAGGAAGACTTCGCCTCGATTGCACATCGACCCCATCGAACTTGCCTGCATTTACGTTGTATATACACGTGCAAGTAGTGAGATTGTACATTTCGTTTGGTTATCCAAAAGGGGTTTTTTTCTTGCATTTTTCCAGCGAAAATTGCTGCTGGATGCAGCAAAACGACTAAAGATGGGGTCAGCCAGCATTTTTTTCCTGCAGATCCCAAATATAGGCAGTTACGGGCATTGAAAGTTAGGCTAACGACGGCAAAGTGGTCCGGTTTGACGTCGTTTTCAGCGCTATGCAGCGAACACTTGGATAGCCCGGGGATTTTTTCGTTGGTAGTAGTGTGCAAGGGAAGTTGCAGTGAAGCTTAGGTTACCAGCGAAATGTTTCTGGTGGAAAAACAATACCTCGTATTATCCGTGTTCCTCGTTATGACCATGCTCGTATCTTCCGTTTTTAAGACATAGAAACGCGCATGGGACAGTTCGGGACCGGTGAAAAACCTCGTATAAACTGGCGTCTCGTATTAGTCAACTGTACACTGTCCTAGGATTGCATTGGGTCACGGCTGTAGCGTCGGCGACACACAGATTTTGCGCACGCGCGAGTTCTACTGTCTGAACAGCGCCCTCTGTTGATACAAGTTTACATACACATTTAAATAAATAGGGGCCATAGGTCAATGAAATGATGAATAAATCAAGATCTCATGAATATTTATATTGATCAAAGCTAATACGAATACAATACAGAGGATGATCTTTAAATTGCGACTACTGGCAGCCATTTTCAGTTGCGTTTGGCCTGTAAACGAGAGACTTTTGTTAAGACATACAATTACCAGGTTTTTCTGTATTTATCAGTATGAATTGGGATAAAGACGGCTTCTAAATAATACCTGCTCGGTTTTCACAGCAGTAAATTTACTTTCAGCAAGAAGAGGGGTTCTTTGGGATTGTATTGGCACCGAAGGTAAGTGAAAAAACCTCAAAACTTTCGTATGGTTTTTAATACATTCTGGGGTCAGTTTTTACATGTCAGTAGTCATATGATTCCTTAAACGATTGTTTATCCATGCTTATTGTTTACTCAGTAGTGGTTTTTTCATCAAATCTGTTTTAACTAAGGTGTACTATAAAACAGAAGTGTCACTTATGATTTAATATTGCTTTTTATAATTATTTAGTAATTACTAATAGTACTATGATTGAATGATGGGCAGGGGCCAAACAATGTCATACTCATACTAGTCATAATAATGTTAATCTTTGTCTTCTAAGGTGAAAATTGTTGGTTGATGTTTTCCCCTCCAAATCTGTTGTTAATGGAACATAACCTATTTGTTAGTTTTCATACACAATTTACAATTGTATTATTTATTTATTGTTGTTATAATTGCTAATGCTAGGCCTGTGTTTGCTTACAATCATGTCTGAGTGATGCGGATGGCTAATCAGCAGAGGATGATGCAGACTTGTAGCTTTTTCTCCGCTTAGGTG
Organism: Leptasterias polaris; assembly: GCA_037783415.1. Classification (NCBI taxonomy): domain Eukaryota; kingdom Metazoa; phylum Echinodermata; class Asteroidea; order Forcipulatida; family Asteriidae; genus Leptasterias; species Leptasterias polaris. Next base: position 251,696 of record JAZGTN010000036.1, read on the forward strand.
TTGGAACCGTTCCTGCGATTGACGGTGTTACACTCAACAGATGTTCCCTCATGATGCATGTAAGTTTATGAAGCTCAACATCTTTCTTCTTTGTGTTTTTCACCCCGTCATAGCGTCTACTCAAGATGTTAAAGACAGCATGCATACTTTCTCCACCTTGTTCACCGAGCAGTCCCAGACCATGTTTAGTTTTCCTGATGAAGGGCGTAATGTGGGTCTCCATAATGTGCATCTTTGGTGGGAAGGTTTTGTCAGGGAAGTGTGCACGGTAGTAATCTGTAAATGCTCTGATGTCCTGATCTGGAAAATTAAGTATGTGCAATAAATGTATTTTTGTTTCACAGTATCTTTCTGATAAGAAACAAAAGATAAAATTGAAAGAAATTGAACTTGATGTGTGAAATAATAGAATTACCATAGACTTACCAAGTTTTTCAATTTGATCATCATTGAGGACCCCCACTGAATTGTACACATTATGACATACTGCAAACAATTTGAAGAGTTGTCTAAACTTGCTCGCAATTCCTTCAGCTTTTTCAGTTAAAGATGGGCAGAGTCTTGATGTCTCTTCTACTATAGAAGATGTTATTTTGTTGATGTTTATTTCCTAATTGAAAAAAAAGTTATTACAGCAATTGTAATTTTACATCTGATATGATTTTTATTCAAGAATGTAACAGTAAAGTAAGGCATTATTGTACATTTTGTACTTTGTACATACCTTAAGACATTTTGTGAACATGGTTCCCGATGAATGTGTTGGAGTAATAATATGCTTGTCTGTGTACCTTGATTTCCTCCAAGCATCTTACAAGCAGGGGATTGTGGTAGGAGTCAAGTTTGAAGTTATTTTTGTTTACAATTGCTTCCTGAAAAAAAAAAGTTTCACTATTTGGTAAAGTATAGAAATAAATAATAAAAAACATAAATATGATTAGGCCAAAGAACCTGTATTTACCTGTCTTACAAGTTCCTCTTGTAGTGCTTTTATGTCTCCTGCTACACTGGATGTCACTTCCACCACATCGATGTCATCATTTAGGAGTGCCACAATTGACATCTGCTCTTGGAGGTCATTCATCTCTCTCTGTATTTCTTCTGCTCTTTGTTTTGCAGTCCTAACTTCTGACAGTCTAGCCACATGCAGAGGGAATGGGCCATTTCCTAGGTTGGCAGCATTATCTGGTGAGTTTGCTAGTTCACTGGCTATACTTTCTCCAAGTTGTCTGCACTCTACCTCCATTAATGTGTACACCTTGAACCATATTCCAAGACTGATGTGGAGTGGAAGGGGACATACCTAAAAACAGATCCATTTCAAACATTAATGTGTACACCTTGAACCATATTCCAAGACTGATGTGGAGTGGAAGGGGACATACCTAAAAACAGATCCATTTCAAACACAAACTGGTTATGTGGAGAGATGCTTGCCTAAATAATACTTGATTTCCATTTCTCAAGTAAACAAATGTGTTCTATAGGCCTACCATCCCACTGGTATTTTCTTTTATCTATTTTCATGGATATGTGCTCATTTTAAGTGCATACTGTTACTTACAAAGGAAACTGGAATGTCAAAGAACATTTTATCAATGACATTGTTGAACAATTTTGCCTTGCTGACTACTCCACCAGCCGCTGTGAAGTGTTCATAATCACGCTGTAGAGTCTCAGTTGTCCTTGGTTCAATCTGGGGCTGCTGTTCTCTTGGTAATATCATGTCTGCACTGCAAATTGTACACCAAAGACAAGGATGACGACCTACAAGAGAAAGCAATCCATGCATTAGTTTTTCTTACAACTTACGTTTTTTGTTAGCTGTATAACAGTAATTTTGTTATTTCAACTTCAGGTTAATTCAACATACCACTAGCACCGGACAGGCCATACATTCTGCACAAAAACTCATAGTCCCCGAAAAGGAACAGGGTCAGCTTTTTCTCTCTGCAAAGACAGAATATAAAATTATGTGCATGGTAAGTTATTACTTGTTGTATAAATGTTTTTGCATTTTATTTTTACAACACAAGTATATTTACCTCCACGTTGTATTTGCAAGGGTTTGCACTTGCTCTTTGTATCGGTCGAGGGCCATGTGGAGATTGACAGACGTGTCATTTGAAGCAAATGCAGCCACAACACTAGTGTTCTTCTTTGAGTTTGGAGAGTTGATGTTGGCAATCTCTACCATCAGTTTGAAGCTGCCTCCTCCCTTATCACCACCAATCTTAATCCACACCTCATCTGTAGGCTGCCCCTCATCCCATTTGAGCCTCCCGCACCTAATTTTTTTTATAACATTTCAAAAAGAGTAAGATAGAAATTAAAAGTTGTTTGTTAAGTTGCTGTTCCAAATACATTGCCTGAGACTTTTATTTTACCTTTCATTTTCATCCAGTAGATGGAGTATGTATTTCTTGAGGTCAGTGATGAATACATAAGGGGCTGGCTTGGCGACAAGGGAATTTTTTTCCCTGGAGACAAAAGGAAGAGTTTCTCCTTCAAGTAACTCTGGACCAGTAGCTGTCATGCTGATGTTCCTACTTGATTTTTCACTGGCCATGACGACGCTATATTGTCTTAACCACCTTTAAAAAACAACATATAATCATAAATATTCATTCAGATTTATTTGTTGTTTTAACACCCCTCTATGTAAACTGTGATCTATTTGTTTGGTTTTTTTTTCGGTCAAGAATTTACTCTAAAATAATGTTCTTCTTTGAGTTTGGAGAGTTGATGTTGGCAATCTCTACCATCAGTTTGAAGCTGCCTCCTCCCTTATCACCACCAATCTTAATCCACACCTCATTCACTTGTAAATGAAATAACTTACAACTTTAGTTCTCGTAGTGCAGTCCAGGACAATCCCAAATCAGATTTCATCGCCAACTCCTGAAGTGGGGGTATGAAAGTTGTAGTTTTCATTTTCTTGAGTAGATTTCGTAATTTACAGTCGGTGGCGGGGCTAGTCAGAATGTGATGTAGTTGCACAGTAGGCTTGCCTCCAGTTATGTCGTCTAGGTGTTGCTTCACTGTTTTGGTGCGTCGTTGAAGGGTGCGTTTTGTGACTTTGGTGCTTGCTTTCTTTACAAGATGCACACGCTGGATGCATAATGACTGTGCAATATAGACCCCACCGAAATAATAATGAAAACATTAATAAATCAATAAATGAACAAAAAACTAAAACAACACAACCAATACTTAAAATTAAAGGTGGTGTATCACATTAATGGTGTTGGCAAAAACTGATTTATAAAAACTTGTTATATTATAGTACATGTGTACCATAGTATTAAAGAGTGAAATTTCCTGGATCAAGAACTGGTCACATGACATACACCGGAAATTAAATATTGTTCAATATTATGCTTAATAATTTCAATGTATTATTTTACCTTGCCACCACCAGCAGACAGTTTTGTCACTGTGTCTTTTCCACTTGAGTTTTGAAAATGTACTTTCAGTAGACTGGAAGTCATCTGTTCACCAATTTTGCCAAGAGGGGCAATATTTGTATTGAGAATGTCCTTAAACATGCTCTCATCAACTACTGTGGAAGGCAGGGGGTTGTTGCAGTCAGGTGTGCTGACATTCTTCAGCCAGCTGCTGTGTTTGCATGTCTTACACTTCACCCTCGCATTAAGAAGTACATCTATGAAGTATTGCTTGGCAGCGTTGACATTAATGAGCCTGATTTGTTTCAGGCATGATGGACAATTAATTGTGGCGGAAGATAATTTGCGAAAAACACCATGTAAACATGCTAAAAAGAAGATATGTTCACATGGTGTTTCAACTGGTCTGTTGAAGATTTGGGAACAGCATGGGCAAACAAAAGAATTGTCATCTGAGAAAAAATTATGCCCCATTATTTCAATTGTTGTATGAGTTAACTTTTCAAAGTTGGCTTCCTCATTGTCAAGATCCATTAGACGATTGTATTTGGTCTTTTGTGGTCGACCTCCTCTGTTTGAATTGACAACCTTAATGCAAACTAAGCAGGGTCCTGTTGCTGGGTGGGCAAGCCAATCATTTGGTAGGTGGTGGTGTTTTGGGAGCTGCAGATTTGCATAGCAGAGGTGACACACGAGAGGGGGGTGACGGGTTATTTCATCAGATGTTATGTCTATGTTATACTTGGCCAATATTTTGTCTTTGTATGATGCACAACATTTTAGACTTGCTTCCTGGTAGTAGCTCGATTCTTGCATTTCTGTAAGCCTACTCTATTTCCACATATTCTGCATAGTTTTTGAAGATTTTCAATGTGGCTAAAGAATACATCCATATTGACGCAGCAATGATTGACTCACAATTCTATACAAATTGAATAAAAGAATAAAGAAGATTGGTCATTTTTATAAAATAAAGTATGTGTATACTGTGGAAATTTATTTAAAATATTCTGTTGTATTGTATACCTCTACTACTAAACCCTCTACTCTTTTTAGTCTTACTCTTAGTCTTAGGCTCTACTACCATGACTAATGCCCTGTGTGTAAGCCTGGCACTTTGTGGCAGTACTGTAGCAATTTTGTAAGAAATATTTAAAATTAAATAAACTTTCAGCCCCAAAATTACGAAATAATTGTTAATTACTAAACGAATTTAGAGCCCGCGCGAGGCTTGTACATGAATATAATATTCCTTCTGAACACGCATACTATGTACGGACGTGTGAGGGACATTGTGCACACACAACGTAAAATGCATGTGTACACCACACACTGAATAAAAGCAATGCATGTACGTGTACAACGACTGTGGTAAAAGCTCCTAACTGGTCCGGCTAGCTGAAAAACGTCGCCCAAATGAATGAAAATATCTCGAAAACCTGCTAGTTTTTCAACAAATAAAACTGCCGTTTATAAATAAAAACGTTTGTTTAATACTTCAAACCTAGTCTCAATGTAAGGTAAACTGATTTTAATTACTAACTTTGGCCTGAAATTCGTACCTTTTTCAGTAATAATGAAACGCTAGAGTGAAGTTGAAATTGGCTTCATAGTTCGCGCTCTATGAAAAAACCTAAAGTTTTCGCGAACGTATATGCTAATTAACATATAAAGAGCTACTATTGGTAGAATTTCAACACAATCTTTGAATATTCATTGTCATTCTGCACTTTAAAGCGCAACCGTTTCAAGGTAGGTCACACATGAATTATTCATTTTTGTGACCTCGCCCGAAAATCTAACGCACGCGCACAGCTACATGTCGCTGTGCAGCGCGTGCGAAACTGCCGTGGGGTGGTGACGTCCGAATACGAAAACGCATCATACTGATCAGGTACCCGGACGTAATGTACGGGGCCAGACTACACATTTTCTCCTGCCTCGATTGACGTCACGAACAGCGCCATGTAAGAGGGGGGCATATTTTTTAATTTGTAATTAAAAGAAAAATACAATTTTTTAACCTTAGTAAATTGTTTATTCACATTCCACTCATAAAAATGTATATATTAATGACAAAAGCTTTATTTTGAAAAAATACCACTGCCAGGTGCCTTTAAAACTATTGTATATAGTATTTGCTACTTACTGTTGATGCTTCTGTGCCTGTCCAGTCTGACTCTCCGTTTGTGAAGCATGTGATCCCTCACAGAATTTTGACTAAAAAATCCTGTTTTTTTCCTGTTTAAAACATGTTCTTTTGCTGTTTCTTCTGAGAAAACAGAAATAAAATGTGTTTTTTTCCTGTTTCGGGCCAAAAAGGAATTTTCAATTTGCTTCTAACTCTGTTTATATCCTGTTTTTCATGAAGACTTACTGTTTTAGTCCTGTTTTCTGGGGACTTAGAAAATTTCATTGAGATGCAGGACTGTTTTCCCACTGTTTTGGGGGGACTTAACAAATTTTGCAGCGTTTTTTTCCTGTTTTGGAGGGACTTAGAAATTTTTTGAAAGCAGCAAGACTATTTTCTGACTGTTTTGGGGGACTTAACCAATTTTGCACATTTTGTTTTTGTTTTGGTGGGGCTAAATAAAATTTGAAGAGCAGCTGGACTGTTTTCCGACTGTTTTGTGGACTTGGCATGCTCATTTTTTTCTTCTAATAAGCAGAACTGTTTTTGGCTGTTTTAATGCTAATTGGGACTTAAACAATTTTGAAGAGCATTCAGGACTGATCTGATACTGTTTAAAGGAAGGGGACTTTAAATTTTTCAAGATCACAGCACAGTTGTTTTTCTGTTTTTTAATTTGGTGGGACTTTAAAAAAAATAAAAAATTCGACGGAGTAGAGTATTTTTTTATTTAGGCTAGCATAGGCCCTAGTAAGAAAAGTTAACAAGTTTGTTCATACTTATGCGCCTGTGCAAGTTCTTCACTTGCAGATCGCTTAGGAGGAGGTTTGGGCTTTGAAACCCCATCGAGAAATTTCCACATACCTTCTTTTTACACAACGTTTGCTGCCACAGAAAAATGAAATCAGTTTTGACAGGACAATCAACAACAACAACTGAAGCAAGTCGCTTTACGTCCGTACGTACGTGTGGAAAAGACCTTAATACTTTTAATCCATGCAACACAGGGATGTGTGATAATGAAAGCATACAACCTAGACGTCATCATTAAGATTTCAACGCTATATAGTTCGTTGGTAAGGTATTAGACTTTAAAGTAACTACATCCAATGTGTTGCACCCGCGACAGCGTGACATGGTCAGTGGTAAACGAACGAAGCGCTGTACTGTTGTGGTGTTCCGCCGGGCACCAATACAGTAACATGCACGAAATGGAGTGTGTCGTCGCTCGTCCCCCCGAGCGCCTAAACCTATGGCTTGAGCTCAGTCCTTTCTCTATGGTGTAACCATGTAACCATGGTGCAACCACATGAACCGCCATTTTGATTTCGGCAAAGTCCGGCGATATTTTTTTTTTTTTAAGAACAAAATTGTTTTATTCTGAAGGCTACACAACACATTTTTTTTCTAACGAAACATTATCTGTTAGCGATTTACGAAATAAAAAATCATCACGTGAAAGATCAATGCTATTTTTTTGTTTTTATCTCGCGATAATCCACGGATTCAGAACGAGGCTGGCGCAATTTCAAACATCAGACATTAACGGACCCGACATTAACGATGTGTCTCTGATAAAAATTGAGAAAAATAGGCATTTTATTTTGGATTGAGGACAATCCAATCAGAGGTAGCATGGCAGGTATCGACGCAATACACATGATACGAGAACCAAAGAAGAAGGTTTATGAATATCGTATCGGGGATCGTGTGAAGGCGAAATTTGTAAGCGGAAACGGAGGGGCAAATTAAAAGCCAAGAATCATCATCCTCAGTCAGTACCCGGTGGTCGTACTCATTGGAAAAATCGGTGGTAAGTTTCCCGATTATATTAATTATTATTATTATTATTATTATAGGAGGGCCTAGGGAATAAGGGCATGGGCTACTCAATTTTCTTGCTTCATGTGCTTATATAGGTAGTTTGAAACGACAAAAAGGGTTCGGTCTATAGATCTGTAAGATCTGATTCTGAGTGATAATCCTGATTACTTTTTTGGTTTTAATTACATCATTCATGCATGCCATGCTTACCTACCGCTACAATCACTACTCACCATCTCAGGCTACATAAACAGTACATCTAGTACATCATGTGATGATGTAGCATGCCTATACAACTAGCCTATAGATAGTTGCGATAATCGTAACCCTCCTTAAAGGCCGTTCGGGAAAGGAGGGTTACGATTATCGCAACTAGCCTATATATAGAGTGCATGTGTACGTAGTACTACGATTGTATAGTTAATTCTAGGAATACATCGTCGCTATCGTTTGTATTTAAGTAAAGAAATCGGTCAAACTAAAAGCCGACAACTGATGACGCCTGACGACAACTGCCGGCAACAAATGACAAATGTTAAATGCACTTGTTTAAACAAAAATAACCGTTTAATATTTGTGTAAAGTAAGACTTTTTAGTAACACTAAGACTAAGAGTCATGTATCCAAATCACCTTCAATCTGTTGAAAAAGTTTTGTTTTTGATTGTAAAAAAAGGTTTTTTTACCACGATTTAGTCACGAAGTGCCCGCCATGATGCATCTGGAACGCACTTGGTCGATACCATTATTATGCAAAGAGTAAGTTCTAAATCTAAGGGCTTTTTTTGTTTTCTCGCTTTTTTTTTACTGCTTTTTTCTTTTATTTTTGTCCTTTCCTTTTTTAAGAAATTGAAATACATGTATTTACTGGCTGTCATTTTACTACTCTAGTACTACATGTAGTACCATAGTTTTCCAAATGATACCGTTAAAATAAAGACAATTTAACTTGCCGTTTTCAGCAGCCCCTGATGGTATCTTTTATATGGTCCAAAAGCAACAAGGCGGACAATACTTGTCGTTACTAATTCGTGGTAAAAAAATTTAAAATTACAATTAAAAACTAAACTTTTTCAACAGATTGAAGATAATTTGGATACATATGACTCTAATACACATTTTACGGTTTAATTTTGTTCAAACATTGTTGTAAAGTGCATTTAAAATTTGTTGTCGGCTTTTAGTGCGACCCATGGAAATACATACATGTATAACTTAAGGGCAGACTCGAGCGCCTCTTGTCATGCTTGTGGCAAAACTGTAATCAAAGTAATGGAAATACATAATGGCAGAACTGTATTTGTACGTCAGCGCTGCCTGTCGTACTAGTTCTTCATTGACATTGCAACAGGCTCACAAAGTTTGCAAAGCTATTTTGTCACATTTTGCAAGGTGTGCTGATCTTTCGAATGTTAAGTTTGGGAATGCTAGCTGAATGCAAACACTTGTTTAAGATTAAATTTTCATGACTTTGCCATTCTCTTTCAGCACACATTTTCAAGGTCTTCCCAATGCCATTTGCCGATGAGGAGAAAGAGTTGGGCCGGTATAGTGGGAAAGCTGAACGACGACAACTCAAACTTTTATCTACTAAAGAAATGGTTTACTTCGGTAATATTGCAATACATTTTGTTAGTGCTAATGTTTTATTTTTACAGGAAGTTTTCACTTTTATCTATATTTTACACAATTAAATCTCCTCTACAAACTTGCCGTTTGCCATGTTTGTACTATCAAGTCCAAATTAAACAAAGAGAAAGTATTTAACTGGGGTTGCTGCATCACTAAGTTTTATGACATGTAAAGAAGTTTATTTTGATATTATAAGTTAACATTTCATATCAATTTGTGGTTGTGCTTACATCACAATCATAAAACTCTTTTTCTTAATTGTTTATGTTCAGATCAGTACCTCTTGCTCCATCAATTCTTTTAAAAAATATGACAAGATCATGTCGGCTTTAAGGGTTTTTCGGAATTAAAAGCAATTCAGGGTTATATAGGGCTGTGCATTTTTAATTATTTTAGTATTGGATTACTCAAAACTGTATTTGATGATCAATTATTTGGATTCAAAACTGCGACCTCAAATTACATACACAAAGATCTGCTAGTTCTTTGTGTTACGCAGTATTTTTTAAGGGTTAACAGCGACAACAAGTGCCTTACAAAACAATCACAGATATTTAGGAAATCCTTATAAGCGCTATTAGTGTTGTTAGGTTTTGTAAATTGCATGCTTTAGTGTTTATTTTGGTTGTTCTACCTCAATAGTGTTTGTATTTTAGTTGTTACCTCTTTGAACTATCAGTCTTTCATTATTTTTAGCAAGTAAATGTACAGTGTATGTTAAAGTTTAATTGTTATCAACTTTGAAAAGCAGATTGTTTGTACTGATTGATTTGATTCAGAGACCCGTCATAATAAACTTATTTACAACTATGATTATGGCATAACGTCTTATTTCTTGATCGATGTTCTTGTCTGCCATCTCAATTAAGACAGACAGGAAAAACATGTTTTTTTAAAACAGTTGTTTTCAAAACAGTTTCCCTAAACAGAATTATGTTTTAAAAAAAAAACTGTTTTAAGAAAACCTGTTTTAAACAGGAAAAAAACCTGTTTTTGGGTTTAAAAACAGGTTTAAAACATGCTTTTAAACTGCTTTATTTTTTCCCTGTTTTCTGAGGTGGCGAAATCCAACCAAAAAAAACATGTTTTTTTAAAACAGAACTGTTTTTTAAAAACCTGTTTTAGGCAGGATAAAAACATGTTTTTTCTCTGTTTGATTTCGGTGAGGGATGGCACTGTAGTTCGCGCTTTCATGGTTGGAATTGACCCTGGCGTAAGCCTGTTGTATTAGTTGCGATGTTAAATCCCGACAGTCGTCCGTAAAATGGGCACTACAAATCATTGTCCATTTTGTCAACGTGAAGTCCTTCCGTGTGTTGGTCACGAAACCCACCCACTTCTCTGGACAGGATCTCTTGGAAATCAGTTAAAAACTCACATCTGGATTCTTATTTGTGTTCCGGATACATCCACCGACAGCACATGAGTTCAGGACGGTAAATTATCTCGTCTTAACTTGGTGAATGTCTTCGAATAATGAGATTATCATACATAGTTACTGTGTAAACACACGACACCTCGCTACTTCCTGGTTTCCCGTCCCAACAAATACGTCATCATTCGCTGGTTCACGCACGTATCCTATAGTGGGTTCGTGGTACGCGTGAATGCAAGTGCTTTAGTAGTGGACATGCACAGTGCCTATGGAGGGAGCCATGGAAGCGCGCGAGTTTTTAAAAACCCCAAGAAAGGTTTAATTTTTTCAGTTAAAATTACGAACAAAATATTGGTGTAAAACAATCCAATCTACAAATTCAGAATACTTAATAACATTACGTATGAGATTCAGAAATCTGTTTTATTTCTCAATTATCGTTGAAGTAGATCTTTAAAGAGCTTGCAGAAGCCGAATTATTTTAGGCGAGTATCAAAAATTCCCCATTAGCCTGTCAGAGGCCGTCCTGCCAAACAGTGTCAACATCCTTTTGGTAGTCTTTATAGCAGCAGTAGAGTGGCTTTCCTTTCTCTACTATACCTTTCTGCTATTTGTCCGAGTGTGAACAGTTGAGTCACCGTGCTTCTTCCTTGTCTAAAACCTGCTTGAAATTCAGACATGCTGGATAATGCTGCATAACACTTTCCCCTACTAGGCTTAGGAAGCTGATGCCTCTGTAATTTGCACAGTCAAGTTTGTTCTTCTTGTAAATATGCACTATAACTGCTTTCCCAAGTCTTATGGTATAATTTTAGGATTCCATATTTTGTTGCATAACTAGTGTCAGCTCCCGGTTCTCCAGTAGCCGTAATAATACTCTTCTGTGATGCCATCAACACCGGGGGCCTTCCCCTCCCTAAGACGATTTATACTATAGCACGATTGACTTTACTTCCGAGTATGTTAGGTTCTGATTTATCAATACTTGTAGTTGGGATTGACTGTAAGACATCAATATTCGCTATAGGTTGTAAAGTTCCTCAGAATTTTCCTTCCATCACTCTTTAATGTCGTTTTCATCTTTCAAAACCACACCATGTTTTTCCTTTATACTTTTCATTTTTGTAGTCTGTTTCCTGGTAATAGACTTGATGGTTGAATATATTTGCTGGGTTTTATTTGGTTGATGTGCTTACCACAGCTTTTCAAAGGCTTCGAATCCACTTGTCTTTACAATCTTTAGATTTTCTTTTGATCTCCCTGTTGAGATAATTGGTTTCTAGGGGTCCTTTGTTTGACCTTACTCTTTACTTTACTTAGTTCTAGAACGTCTTTGGACAGCCAAGGTTTTTGTTGTTGGTGCTTCTTTTCTCCTAATACTTTTTCAGATGTGTTTTTGAAAGTACACTTTATGTTGTTGTCCCATAGATCTTCCATTCCTATATCATTGTCAGGTAACTCTAATAAAGGTGAGAATCTTCCTGCTACGGTTATACCTCGTAGGTCTTTTTAGTTTATTCTGGTTTGAGTTTTAGTGATGAAATATTTCCTCAGTCGAATGGTTCTTTCCTTGGCTTTCAATTTGAGCTTGATGTTGGCGAGGACCATCTTGTGGTCGGAGCCCACATCTGCACTTGGAAAGCTTCTTGCACAGGAAACACTGCTTTTCTCATGTCTGTTTCATCATTATGAAATAAATGTTTTTTTTTGTTTTACCGTCAGGTGATTCCCATGTCCATTCCCGACTCTCTTTGCTCTCCTTGAATAGAGTCAGTCCAGTTGGTCTCAAAGATTCCCATCGCTTCCCAGTCAAAGTCTTCTAGATGGTGTGGATGAGGAGTTTGAGATTGCCTGGCTGATGGAGAGTCCGAACATTTCATGTTCCAATTCCTAAGCCTAATTTAAGTATTATCCTAATATTGCCATAATAACTTATATTGTGACATCACACTTTGCTTAGCGTTTAAAGGGTCTGTATACGTTTAGTAATGACTCTGAAAATTAATGGCAATAAAAACTTACTTGGTAAGAAGTACAGCAGCTTTGGATAGTATAATGCATTTTGAGCAACTTTTCACTTCGAAGTACTACGGTTATGGAAAACTATGTCACTTTTTATCCTCAAACATTTGAATCTGAAAAGCGTTACGACCGTAACGCTTCTCAGACTGTGTATTCCCTCGTGGAAATATTCAATCTTGTTTTTCGGTATAGTATTATTCTTGAAGAACAGAAGTAGTTCGGCTGGACGCCAAAGTGGGGTCTGCACTGTTCAGTGTATGTGTTTGTTCAGTCTATCTTCAACACTCACAAAAAACCTATTACAAAACACATACCATATGGTATGAGTTATATGTACAATAACAATGTATAGCCCCAATTAAACGTACAGTACTTTTCCTAAACATGATAAAACCTGATGTGATCGGATCCGTATTTTAATTTATATTCCCACGATCTTAATCCCATACAAAATTACATAATTAACTCCTACATGACTTCTATATGACTTAAACACTTATGTATGTTCTACTCACCAGCCGATGCATAAATAAAAATGAACTATGAAGGGTTTAGTTGATGTCAAAAGTACTTCGCTTTTTTAGTCTGTCGTGCTCCGACATAAAAAGGCTGAATGCGCTCAGACCGATTCACACAACAAGCAACGTATCAATGCGCGACACCAAATCTGACAACTCCCTCTAACCATCAAAATAATCTTAGGTTTGGCCCCAGGCAACGTTACAGCAATCATTAAAGATAAACAGCTGTAAATAAATGTAATTATGAGATGTGTACCTCCAATTAAATAAATTGTTTGGACTACATTCCTGCCCAATCACATTCCCCCAGTATGTCTACATCCGATGACTGTATACTTAAAGTGTGCACTCATAGATAAAACGGAAAGAAGCTCAAAGTCCTTAACACGACTAAAACCAGTATCACCATATCTCAAAAAGTGACCACCTTTTGAAGTGAAATTTTCACGGGTTAGTTTTATTGTATAGGATTAACACAATAAGTAGGATCCAATTACCAAACGTATACAGCACCTTTAATAATTAAAGTTAAATGCATTTTACTAACATTGCCTAACATTGCCTGACTAACATTTAAAATTATAACACATGGATTGACTAAATTTTTAATATTTTTTTTTTCACAGTTTGGAAGAGGTGAAAATGATTTTTTTTTTACAATATTATTTAAAAAATATTTCAAAAAAAAAATCAAATCATACTAATGAATTTTGGGTTACACATCATTGAATGCATCAGGATGTCAGGAACTACATTAAATCTTAGCATTGTTGCCTAAAATGTTCAAAAAAATTAGAATTAAAATTACAAGAATTTCCACTTTGGTGTTCAGGTATTATATTTCAATGAATTTTAATTTAATGTTAATGGTATTAATTTAATGTTAATGGTATTCTGTTTAATATTGATTGCATGAACAGAATAGGTGTTAATGCTTTGTTTACAAAATAAAATAAAATGAATCTTGGTTGCAAGAACAGAATAATTGTAAATGCTTTAAAAACTGACTCATTATTCTAAATCTGTTTTAGTTTTTTATTTTGATTGCTATTTTCGTGTAATATGGCAGGGGAATCCATCTAGATGGGGCAGTTTTGAAAACCAAACATTGATTTTAAACAACATTTCTCCAATAATTTTACTAAGTCCATATTCAGTACGCATTTATACAGTACAAAAATGTATTTTGTTTTTAGGTTAATAGGTGTTTCAAATCACCTTTGTGATATTTGGGAACGTCAACAAAGCAGAGCTGCAAATAAAGTTTAACTGATTCATAAATGGGGTCCAAACTACCGCTGCGTCAGTTCGTGAAACATTAGCATGTGAATCCTACTTGTCTTTACACTCATGTTTTTTAGTTTTACGAAGTGACAAAATAGTAAGCGCGCCAGTTCGTAAAACCTTCACGCAGTACATCATTAAAAAATGTTTTTACGAACTGAAAAAGTTAATTACTTTCAATTATCTCAATTTAAACTAAAGTACGGAAAAAATATACACATGCACTGTTAAAAGTAAACCCTGTGCATCTGTTTTTGAAATTTGTGCAAGAAATTGTGAGTATAAGCCTATTAGATTTAGGGTTTCAAAACTCCATTTCGTGAAACCCGATTTTCTCGAAATCCATATTTCAACTAAAGTGGCTGTTTTGCTGGTTCGTAAAAACACCGACGAATTGTACAAATACTGTACACGACTGCTTTTGGCCAAAAAAATAAATGCCCATCATTTATTTGTTAAAAAACACACTAGGCCCAGGGGCGGATCCAGGATTTTCCAAACGGGGGGCGTGAAAATTTACCAAGCAACAAAATGGTGAACGCAATTTGTGGCGCCTGCGAGCGCATAACGCGAAGCCTTAACGGCATTGGTTCCGGGGCCCGCTTAATGCATCTGACCACTTTTTATTTTAGCAGGATCAATATTTAAACATCATTTTCGAGTTGGGAGTCATTGATTCAGCCATCTTGAGTTATACTCATCTTGAGTTATACTATCAAAATACAGGCTACAGTTAATATTTATTCAACCAGGGACAACAAAAGTGTTGGGTGAGATTAACATAATTAACAAAAATTAATAGGGTCTTTTTGTGTATTAGTTTTCATAAACTTGGATTAGAATGTAACACAAAGTATGTTTCTACTGATGAGAACAATTCGTTTTATGGGCCATTTAATGAGTGCTCATTGGATTTAGGAAGCGCATTCGGCGGGGGTGTTTTCTGCTGTAAGTGTCGATGATGGCACTGTAGTTGAGGTCTATGTCCTTGTGGACAAACACCAACAGGAGTCCGTTCAGACGGTCCTGTTGCATTGTAGACCGCAGCACGGTTTTGACTAGTTTCATGGCAGAATTTGCCCTCTCTACCCCAGCACTGGTTACTGGGATGATCAGCAATAGATACAGGATGCGTTGTATGTTGGGGAACATCAGTCGTGGTGTCAGCGCTAGAGTGGCCTGCAGACTCTTTGGTTTGGACTCTGAGCACTCCCACTTTCGTCTCCAGACTCGAATTTCTGCTGACACTCCCACTTTCGTCTCCAGACTCGAATTTCTGCTGACAAGGACGATGGTGATGGCTGCATCTCCCTCCGTCAGGTTCTGCAAACTGTTGGGCAGCAACTTTAGCCCAATCATTGCCTGGGCTGTCAAGGCTGGGAACCTGGACGCAAGTTGCTCCAAGAGCTCGTTTAAGAAAGGCAAGAAGACAGCTCGCCTCCAATACACTTCTGGAATGTCAGCTGGGACATTGTTGCGCCTGTTCTGTCTAACACATCGTCTTGGGATTGCCATGTTGGTTCCAGCCACTTCAGCCATCTTCTCGCTCTTCTTAAAGATGCTGTTGTACTCTCTGTTTGCCTCCTCTCTAATGTCACTGAGGGTGTCTCTTACGGCACTGACATCCTCATACGCTTGGACAACATCTTGAGTATATCCCTGCAGCATTCTGCTCAGCCCTTTGGTGTAGGCGAATAGGGAGAGGTTCACTTGGAAAGCTGCTAGAAACTGCGGGCTTGTGATGGCAGTCAGGAGGCCGTTCCCCTCTGTGATGGCTTTGGCATCCCACTTGTTGTCCTCATTGCGAGCGATAGCTTCCAAGCAGTCCAGAATGGCTTCATACATGCTTGCGAAGTCTTCAAGGGCTGTGTGACGTTCCACCCACCTGGTTTCGCACAGAAGTTTCACCTTTTCAGAGCCGATTGGGTGCTTTCCTTTGCTCTTTCTGTCAGTGTTTACGGTGGCCAGGGCGTCAGACAGACGTTGGTGTCGTTTTGGTGAGTATTAAAAAAATATTCCCAGTGCCTGCATATTCCCCATCATGGTTTGCACTTCAGGAATCTTGGATGCTTTACACAGGGCTAGGTTTAGACTGTGACTGGCAGTGGTGTATGCCTGGGGGACTTCCCTCTTGAAATTTGCAGCACAGCCATTTGTCACCCCAGCCATATTTCCAGCACCATCATACGTCTGAGCTCTGCACATGTGTGGATTCAACTTGAGACCTTGCAGACATGCCATCAGTTTCTGGCATACAGAAGCTCCCTTGATGTCCTAACATTTTACAAACTCTACAAGTTTTTCTACTGGAGTGTTGTTTTGGATGTATCTGATGACAACACCCAATTGCTCCACATTGCTGGTGTCACGAACTTCATATTGGATCCCGTAAAAGGCAACTCCATTCTCATCCGATTGCTTCTGTATATCTTTTACTATCTGTTCTTGTACGTACTCCTTAATGCAAACAATGAGCTCATTTTGGGCCGTTTTAGAAATGTACTGTGCATTCTTAGCTCCTGTTTCCAAATGAGTTGACAAATCCTTGTCGCCGGATTTAATGCAAAGGTTGAGGAGTGCTCTAAAGTTTCCCTGGTTGATATTTTCTGATGTGCTATCGTCTCTGTGCCCCCTTAGTGATATTCCCTGTCGGGCACAGTACTCTATGCACCTGATGATAGATGTTAGAAACCGCCTGTTCCTCTGAACTTGCTCTGTTGTCATGCTGCTCAGTTGTTGGTCTATACGACTTGTTGGATTGTTGTAAGTGTGCAGAAAAGCATCCAGTTTTGCCTCCGATTTCAAATGGTAGTTGTAACTGACAGTGGTGTTTCAAATCCACCTGAGCATCCTTCCAATTTATGTAGGGCTTCACGGCTGTTCCGTTCCCATTGTGCGTATACAATAAAGTTGAACAAACGCGCCCGCATTGTTTTCTTTACTCCAATAAGTACCAATGACGTCATGCGATTCATGGCGACCGTCGCTGAATTTGACTTTCAACAAACGATAATTATTAAAGCTAACTTTGTGGTAGAATCTGACATTTTTGTGTGTGATTGTTTAAAAAACCTGATGCTGTATACAATTTCCTTGCAGGTTTAGGGTTTACTGGCTGATTACAAACAATAAATCCAGAATAAAATAGATTTTTGTGGCAACCGTCCATGTCCTTTTGTTTGGTTTACGTTACTAAAATATGCGTTTGATTTTCCCTATTTAGAGTAGATATACAATTTTTGAAATACAGTCCTTTCAGATTTCGATAGATGAGATATGTTTCTAATCATTTATCAAAATTTTACGTCTGGGCCAAAGAGCAAACGCTATTTGTTTATAATTTATTTTGACGCACTTTTTGTTTACGAATGCTGCCACCCTCGTTTTGTGTGTACAACGCTATGAGAGACGCGTACAGTCAAGTGTACATGTACACATCGCACGACGAACGGACGACCGTGGGAACTAAACATTTCCCGGGGAAACACACACACAAACTCGGCGCGCGAAACTTGAAAAAATTGGACACTGTAAACAGGGGCTTTTTCGCTACAGCGTCGGGGGATCATCTCGGCAACCTTTGAGTTTTGAGGTCGTCTTAAATAAATAACATAGGTATGTGTTATGTCAAAAGATGAGTTTTGATTTCCACATCCATGCACTTGGAAAGTTATGTCGCATCTGTGGTAATCGATTGGGAAATCGGACGGAAGAGCATCGGGCATCGTTGAGGTGTTGTGAGTTCACTAAAGAAATTTTTGCAGTATTTGGTATTTCTACATGGGAAGATACGCGGGACGTGCACCCTACGTGCTTTTGTGATAAGTGTGGAAGGAAAGTCAGACACTATCAAGCAGGTACAAGAACTTATAATACTTCAGCTAATTCTTCTTGCATTACAAAAGCACAAGAGTGGATAAAGCATACGAGAGTAGATGATTGTAGTATTTGTACACTATTCTCTGAGCAAAGCAGGCCTGGACGACCTTCAAAAAGAAAACGGGGTAGACTCCAGCAACAGGAAAAAGAATGTCTAGCATTTGGGCTATCAGATGAGAACATCTTCCCTACAAGTCAGTGTCAGATATTAACTGAAACTTGCACCAGCCTAAGCATATTAGGGAGAGAAGAAGAACAATCTGTGTTCACATGTCCCATTTGTTTGTGCATTCTCTCATCTCCCTCCATTCAAACAGAATGTGAACACTATTTTTGTGCACAGTGCTTTACCAAGTATTTTCAGCACCAAAAAAGTTCAGTTGCCCCTTGTCCTGTATGTAAAGCTCTTGTAAAGTACAGTGAAGTCTCCGACAGTCCAAGAATACTGCGTATACAGTTACAGAATCTGGTAGTAGTTTGCGACAAATGCACAAAGATTGGTAAATTTTGTGAGCTCCACAATCATTCATGTGCACCAAGTGATCCCAAAGTTCCCAGAAGACAAGCCCCAACCATATGCGAAACAACTGTTCCAAGTGAGAGGGATCATGATATTTTGCAAGCTGCAAATCTGCTAAGGACAGAGGCCATCAAGCATGCAAGAGGTACCCCAAAACCATATGCTATCGAGCAGGCCACAGATCGTTGGACGTGGCTAAAACTGCAGCAAGGAGACAGGGTTGCATCACTTAAAACAGGAGGCAGAGTAAGCCAAATATATTTTCCTTATTTTAATAATTGTATTATGGGGACATTAATTGTCTTCAAATTGTTTACAAAAAGTGCTATTACAATGTCAATAGAAATGTAAATTGACCTTTTAAGTTTCATATTATCAAACAATTTGCATATATTAAACACATAAATTGAGTGAAAAGTAAACGTGTATTTACCTAAACATAGTAGAAAAAATAATAATCTGTACACACACAACAATTAAAAGCTTTACGCAACGATTTGTTTTTTAGCCTGCTGTTATCAAACAAGTCAGTTCAACAGTAGCCCCCATTTCATCGAAACCTACCCAAGGGGAGCACGATGACACAACAATGTCGGCCAACAAAGCCCTATCCATGATGAGGGACTGTCACCTTGGCTGGGACCAAATCCGCAAAATACGAAAGTGAGTACGGAATTTCATAATGTCAAACAAATTCAAAATAAAATAACATTGCAATTTTGTTGCCATGACATATCATTGTGTTAAATACATGCAGGTACCTTGTGACATCAACCATCACCTCTGAGCGGGCAATGAGGCAGACACAGAAACAACTGCTGCAGGATTATGTTGAGGGAGAAATGGTTCTCCTCCAATTTTCAAGCACAAAAGCTGAGGCAGTCGATGGACACATACTGAAGTTAGCCCCATTTGTCAAAATAAACAATGTGTCTGCAATGGTGCTTGATTACTTAGACCGTCTTGACAGGTTTGACACATCATTTTCATACATTTGTTATTCCCTAGAGGTATTCATGCATTGTATTCTATTGCACTACATTATGAACATACAGTAACGTTACCCAATAAATAATTATAAATAAATTAAAAATTATTTATGTACTTTTATAGCCAGCAACAAGTTGTTATTTGTTTGCTCCAATAATTTAAATAATAGGTGTAACTCTCTCATCACCCACAATGGCGTCATTCCTGACGATGAGATATGGCTGAAGATTGGAGGGGATAAAGGGGGCACATCCTTCAAAATGGCTTTCCAGATTGCTAATGTGGAGCGACCTAACAGCCTGAAAAACACCACAACATTCGCTGTTTTTGAAGGAGACGACTCCTTTTACAACCTCCAACAGACAATGCCAGCTGTCCTAAAAGACATCTTTGACTTAACCAACCATACATGGCGGTAAGAGTTTAAGTTTCAAATTTCACTTGTGATAGATTCATCCCATAGCACGATAGCAGTTGTGCAAACTTAATCAGTTCATTACTTGTCTTTTGTTTTCTTTAGTGGCCGGACATTTCGCTTCTTTTGCTTTGGTGACTATGCCTTTCTCACCAAGTTGTATGGGATATGTGCATGCAATGGTAAGACAACATTACTTTGCCATTCACAAACAAAACACATCACATTGTTTCAAAGACACAACTTCCCCCAAACCTTTGACTATTTATGATTATAATATCCCATATTTCTTTAAATAGCGAGATACAGCTGCATTTATTGTACAGCATCCAGCACTGACAGACAACAGCCACTTAGTGAGCGTGGTCCATCTCCCGTAAGGACATTAGCCACCCTGCATGAACAACACTCAAACTTTGTTCAAGATGGGGCACAAAGGCATCGCTCAAAAGACATCTCATACAGTGTGGTCAGCAAGCCTATGGTCCAAATTGAACCAGATCATGTAAGTTTTCTCTGCACATTGGGTTGGGTGTGTACTGTGGCGTGACCGGGGGTGGAGCCGACGAGTCTGATCTTGTTCCACGAGGACACCAACCCGGATTAATTATCCAACCCCAAAATATATTTATAAGCCCTGGTGCTCAGGTGAGCGGCTACCCAAACACAAGGGGGGAACTAATTACGAACGGCGGCTAAAAGCCTGCGGGCGGTTCGTTTGGTGGAGATGTACCACCACCTAGACTTAGATTAACCTCAAGTTACAACAGAGCAATTAGTTAACCTCAAATAACCTCACGAGGATTCAAAGTTTCCAAGGCACAATTAAATGGTTTATTTCAAGTACAATAATCAATCGGTCATTCACAGGTTTATAATTACAACACAATAACCCCGCCTTCTAATAATATCAGGCCCACAGACAAAGCAATAAATGAATACACTAAACCTCAATAAATACACAAGTTGCACAATTCTGCCCAAATACAGACTATGCCTCACACGGCGTAACTTCTAACCCACAAAGGCTAAGCAGGAGGGAAATTCCCCAGGAACCTCCCAGCGATAAACAGTGTGCCTCACCGAACCGCATACAAGTCGTGAATTCCCCGGGCTACACTCAACCGTTTTCTCTACCCGAGATGCGGTTATTCACCCTCACACGACCTCAGTATTCGCAGTTCCAACGTAAGGAAACACAACACACGCTCCCGTTCCCAAAATCCCGGTACACAAACTTATTAGTTACCTCGCTCTTCTATCTATCGGTCGGCGGTTCAATCCTCGATCCCTCGACAACACAGCAACACGTAACCTCAATCCCTAAATGCGGGACTAGCCCAAGAGCAACACATGGAGAGATAAACGTCGAGATCAGATAACACAGCACGCCACAGAGAGAGAACGCCTCCAGCGCCGCCTGTTTTATACCCAACGCGCAGACCCCACGCGACGCAGAAAGACGCAGTAGACTGGCAACAGTCCACCAACTACATTAACTTACACCCTGTTCCGCCACACAGGCCCCAGCTAAGCTTGGACCGTCCCGGTCCAAACAGCTTAAAACAAACAAACCTCAGGAACAGGAATAATATTAAACCATAAACCTTAAACAATAAAAACCCTTTTATACAATAGAAACATGCGAGGTTTACTAAACCTCACACCTACTCTTTATACATCATCAACAATGTAATGGTCACCACAGATCCATGCCTTCTCGTCTATACAAGGAAATCACGTGAGGCTTACCTCCACCTCACAACTACCGTTCTACAATTTAAACACACAGAAATCATCCTCACCGTGGTGAGGTTTACCAACTCCCATACAAAAAGTCATACAAAATAAACAGTAACCCTCACCTCCAATGAGGTCACTGTCTGGTTTACACAATAGAAACTTAATCATACTACGAATTAGCGACTTTGATCTAAACCATTATCGAATCAACCTTAATCAGCGCATGTACATTAATCACATACATTTATACAGCAATTATTAGATGCCTTAGGTTTCTTAAACTTAGCAATACAAAAATATAAAAGTTAGCGGCCTCAACACTTAAACAAGAACACTGTGATTTATCTTAAAATTTAACAATAATCAAAATATAAATTTGACAAAAAATACTGCACTGATTTCAAAAATGTCATTCCGGCAAGATAGAAGGTGATTTCAGTAAAAAGTTACATGGGCCTGGCTCGTCTCCTCAGGCGTCCAATGTAAACCGTGAAGGGTCCACCGGCTTCAGGTATACCCGAGTGACATTCTCCTGGTCCACGAGCTTATTGTCCAGGTAGGTCTTCCGGCATAAAGTTTCCTCTACCCGAGCAAATCGTGTCCGTTTAGCTGGCACTTCAGGATCACCGGGTTTCTCGCCGCCATCTTGAGCTGCGCTCTCGGCGGACAGGGAGTCGGAAGATGTCTCGGGAGGAGAGCCGTCTGGGGTTGTTGACTTCCCTCTCATCAGTGCTAACATGGTGCGTGGCTTGCCCGTCAACCGAATCGAAGGGGACTTTGATGGGGCACAAAGAGGCGACATTGGGGTTGGTGAAAGGCTGATGACTGCAGGACTCTGAGGTGCCTGGTTTTCCTCCGCTGGAGCCTTGGGCGTTGGGGGTGGCTTGCTCACTGTAGCTGGGGCTAAGGACCGCTTGGTTGGGTCATCCCGAGCCAGTCGTCCTACCAGAACTGACCGGTCCACTGAGATTGGGAGTGCCATTCGCCCCTTCAACACAGGGGAACCTCTGCGAGGTTCCTCGTCGATCTTTGCTTGGATCCTCGCACACTCCGCCAAACGATCAGGGTGGCAATTCCGGTAATGTCTCCCAAAATTATCTCGCCTCTTCTCCTTATAACTACACCTCTTACAGTGAAGAAACTTGGGCGGGCCATGTCTAACTCTAAGGTGACGCCACAGACCTTGCTTGCAGGAGAAGGTGTCCTTGCACTTATAGCACTCCACAACCATCCTGCAGCGAAAAACAACAACCAAAACCCTCAGTCAATACCAATACCAACATCATGAACCCTACTACCTAAACCTCACAGGTAGCCGATGTCCCCTTTTCGGGTACCTTTGAGAGGTTTCCCCGTCAGGTAGGCCTACATCTAACCCTGTATTGTCTACCCAAACGTGCTCACTCACTACATTAGTTGGACCAGTCTCAGAACCTGCAGTAGGTTCTAGCCCCTTTTCTGGTCCGTCACTCACATCCTCACTATCACTGTGCCCATTTCCAAGGACAACCTCATGTTCATCATCTACGGGAACTTGCACAACTCTCTTAGGCTGATACGCCCAAGGCTCTAGGGTTTTACCCTCATATGGCTTGAGCCTATCCCCGTGGACCACAAAAGCCTTACTGCCACGTTTCAACTGAACTCTATACGTCACATCTGACAGTCGCTTGACCACCAAATATGGTCCTTCCCAACGAAGCTGCAACTTCGGGGACCGACCCTTTTTCCTCAACTTGTTGAACAGCCAAGCAAACTGGCCTTCCTTCAACCCTCGACCGTGAACCTTACGGTCATAATTCCGTTTCTGCCGTCTGGCACTCTGCCTGAGGCACTCTCTCGCTCGGGTGTGAGCCTCTTGCAAGTTGTGTCGTAGAGCTTCTGCAAAATCAGTGTGCACCGTCTCCTCCACACTAGGGCACTCTACCATCAAATCTACTGGCAACCTCACTTCCCTCCCCAACATCATCATGTTGGGGGACTCGCCGGTTGACTCCTGGGGAGTGCATCTATACGCAAAAGATGCGTACTGTAGGCACTCGTCCCAGTCACTCTGCTGTCGTTTTGGCTCAATCATCATGGCCACCATGTTCACCAACGTTTTGTTATAACGTTCGACCATCCCATCGGACTTAGGGTTATAGGCCGTGGTCCGAGTTTTCGAGATGCCAAGGACTCTGCACATTTCAGCGAAAACTGCTGACTCGAAGTTCGTTCCCTGGTCGGAATGTAGTTCCAAGGGAACCCCAAACCGACACACAAATTCTTTGACAAATTTGTCAGCCACAGTTGTCGCCCTCGCATCAGGAAGAGGGTACGCCTCCATCCATTTGGAGCAGTAGTCACCGACTACCATAACCCAGGCGTTGCCACTGTCACTTCGTGGCAGTGGCCCCAGCAAGTCCAGAGCCACTCGTTCCATCGGCTCGCCGACCCTGTATTGCTGCAAGGGGTGAACACGCCTCTTCGCCGGAGACTTCCTTCGCCCACACAGAATGCACTGTCTGATGAACGACCTCACATCAGCGACCATACCCGGCCAATAATATCTCAGTTTGAGCTTGGCCAGCGTCTTCGTAACGCCCAAATGACCGCTAGCCCGACCACCATGTAACTCTAGGAGGACAATCTCCCTTAGCTTCTCTGGCAGCACAATGCGCCACCTGATCGACCCTCCATCGTCCGACTCCCAGCTTCTACATAAAACATTGCCTCGCACTTCCAACTGGTCCCATAAGGACCACATAGTTTTGTGCACCTTTGAGGTGTCCGACACAGCCTCCCAGAGAGGCCGACTGCTCGACTCCTCCTTTGCCCGTACAATCCAATTGATACCAGGGTCGCTTAGTTGCGCTTCCCTGACCGCTTCCTCAGTGATATGTGGCTCAGCAATGACGCCCCTAACCAATGCCCCGGGAAGTTCAGAGTCCTCTACAACTTTTCCATGAACCTCATTTGTCTCATGCTGCATAGGCACCTCAGTACCAAAAACAACCTCTTCGGCGTCTGCACCTCTACCACATTGTTTGCAGACCTTCCTGGACAACGCATCAGCATTTCCATGCTTACGCCCAGGCCTGTGCTGAATGGTCATGTCATACTCAGCGATAACTTCCATCCACCTCGCTAGCTGACCCTCAGGGTTCTTGAAATTAAGTAACCACCTAAGAGCAGCGTGGTCAGTCCTTACAGTCACCTTGCGACCGTACAAGTACTGCCTGAACTGCTTGAGGTATACTACAACTGCCAACAGTTCCCGCCGGGTCACACAATAGTTTCTCTCGGGCCTGTTGAGTTTACGACTAGCATAGGCTAGAACTTTCTCTTCCCCATCGTGCACTTGGGACAGCACAGCCCCAATCCCATCTCCGCTAGCATCAGTGTCTAGGATATAGTCACTGTCCAGGAGGGGATATGCCAATACTGGGGTGGTTTGCAATCTGTGCTTAAGTTCATCGAACGCCCGCTGACAGGCCTCAGTCCAAATGAACTCCCGTGACTTTTCAGTCAAAGCATGTAGCGGTGACGCTACCTCAGCAAACCCTCTCACAAATTTACGATAATAGGAAGCGAGGCCTAGAAAGCTTCGAACTTCCCTGACACATTTCGGTATGGGCCAATTTGCCACTGCTCGAACCTTTTCAGGATCCGTAGCCACACCTTCGGGGGACACAATATGGCCTAAATAACCCACCGACCTCTGGAAAAAGAAGCACTTACTAGGCTTCAGCTTTAGGCCGGCTTGGCGCAGTCGGGAGAGAACAACTCGCAGTCGCTCAATCTCCTCACGCACTGTTTTGCCAAACACAATCACATCATCGAGGTATATCAGCAGGATGTCCCACTGAAGCCCTCCCATCACTCTTTCCATTAACCTCTCGAATGTAGCCGGTGCGTTGCAGAGGCCAAAGGGCATGCATTTCCAACGGTACAATCCGTTACGCACGACAAAGGTTGACTTCTGGCTAGCCTCCTCATCAAGGGCTACCTGCCAGTACCCAGACGCTAAATCCAGCGTCGAGAACCATTTGGCACCTGACAATGCATCCAGTGTTTCGTCTATTCGAGGGACGGGATAGGCATCCTTGATTGTTACCGCATTCAAACCTCGGTAATCGACACAGAATCGCCGTGTCCCATCCTTCTTTTTCACTAGAACCACATTAGCAGCCCAGGGGCTATCTGAAGGCTCAATAACCCCTCGCTGCTTAAGTTCTGTGACTTGTCTCATGATTTCCTCCTGGTTACACAAGGGGTGGCGCCTTGGCCTTTCCTTAACAGGTCTTGCATCACCGGTGTGAATGTGATGTTCAACCACATTGGTTTTCCCAATATCATGGTCACCAGAGGAAAACACATCCTGGTAGTCTGTTAAGCAAGACTTCACCTCAGCGTGGTAATCCTCACTGAGGTTCACCTTGCTCCTCTCATATAAATCGAACAAATGCTTAGGCAGGTTGGCATCACCCTCACCAGCACCTACCTGAGTCAGCGGAACCACCGACTCAACCTCAACGGCTTCCACAGTCCCGACTGTGGTACCCTTTCGCACCACCCGTGCATCATCACTGGGATTGAGGATGCGAAGTGGTAATACCTCACCCTGAGGTTTAACCAATGATCTGGCTAACACTAAACCTCGTTGGGCCAATTCGCCTCCACCCTCAACAGGCTCAATGATGGCAGACAGGAGTGGTATCTTGCTAGCAGGAATAATTGACCCAAGTACCACGGCCTCATGTCCGGATGCTATTTCAGTTGTTTCCGCGACAACTACCCTGCCAACAAATGGCTCTCCTGCACTACTTGTGCACCTCACCCGTTCTCCATTCAACCTCAACTCAAGGCTCTGGAAATCTAAGTTCCCACGGGTTGGCAACAAGAAATCCATCCCAAGTATACCCATACACTTGATGTCTGCGAACACCGCCTTGACCTGGTGGACAGTTTTACCCACCTGAACCTCCACCCAGGCAACACCCATTACCGCAAGCGGACTGCCGTCCACCTGCCGAATGTTAATCCCTTCGTTGGTCAGCACCGGCCTCTGTTCTTTGGCCATGCTATGGTACACTGCACAACCAATTACCGTATCGGTCGAACCAGAATCGACCAGAAAGCGGCATTTAGTGCCCCTCACCAATCCATTTACAAACAACCCAAGTCTAGGCCGAAGGACAGAGAAAGATTGGGTCGCCACCGGCTCTTCTTCCTCTGTAACTCGCCTCTTCTTGGCTGTATCTACTTTTTCTTCCCTTCCTCGCTTGGACCCTTGGGTACATCCAGCCTTTCCGTGGGCCCCCCGGTCGGCTGGTCGGCGTTTCCCGAACGCCCCTGCTGTTTGCGAGGTTCAGTGCACTCCCGTATGAAGTGCCCAAGCTCTCCGCAATTAAAACACCTCACACCGTGGCTCTTCCTCATCTCAGGCCTCTGTGAAAACCCTTGAGGTTTATCACCTCGACTGTTCCAGCCTGGGCCTTTCTTGGTCAGTTCAAACAATAACTCGACCACCATGTCCATCTTCTTCAACTGCTCACCAGCATTGCCCTCCAATTTCTGGAGACGCTGCTCGGTGCCAGAGTCAACGGCCCTTGCAAACTTTGCGGGCCTCCTCTCAGCCCTCCTTTCGCTTTCTATCTTTTCTACACTTTCGGTCTCTAGGGCTGCCTGTATCGCCTCGTCCAATGTCTTTGGGCGTGTACGATATATGCCCTCCCTGACAGCCTGGCTGTCGACCGCATCAATAAAATGATTTTTCCCGAGGCGCTCTCGTGCCTCTTCAGAAAGCTCTGGATATGCCTTCACAGTCAAATCTCGGACTGCCTGGCCCAACTCTTGAAGAGTCTCTTTTGCACCCTGTCTTCGGTGCCTCAGCTCCACCAAATAATTTTCGGCCTGTTGACCAGGGCCGAATCTTCGCTCCAACAATTTAACTAACTCAACGTAGGTGAACTTCCTCTTTGACCCATCACCCAGGATCCGGAGCGCATCACCCTGGAGGCTCGCGGGCAAAAACTCGGCAGCTTGCTCCTCGCTCCACTGATTCACCTTTTTGCAGGCCTCAAAATGCCTGTGATAGTCTGTCCAAAGGACCTTACCCTTGTACCGGTCGGGGGTAATAGTAGGACGGCGGGGCCTGTCCTCTTGAGGCTGAAAAGAAACCTCATCACCAACCAACCTTGCCTCTCTCTTGAGTGGCCATGGACCAACATGAGGTTTACAAACCTCACTGTCCTCTCGGCACTTTTTCTCCACATTGGGATGAGTCAAAAAACTCAAAAGCTCATTGTGTAACCCTCGTTCGGTTGCCGGTTTAACCTCAGTGTTCAAAAATGGGTTCGTATTGGAGCGGTGCACAGGGAAAGGGATAGACCTCTGATGAGGTGTACTCCCAACCTGCCTTTCACCCCTGTGAACCAACTCAGGCGACATCCCAACACTGGAAACCTGACGTGCCTTTATTGAGGCAAACTCAGAGGTATCCTCTGGCAACTTAAAAAACACTTCTGTGTCAGTCTCGCACGGAGGACTATCCCTCCCCCTAGGGGAAACCTCATCTGTGCCCTTGGGCTGACCCTTCCACCTTGTGGCCTCCAGTTCGGCCGCAAGCCGTTCCTTCTCCCACTTTAACCACTGGACCTCCATTCTAGAGCGACTCAGTTCATCTTGGAAAGAACCCTGTTCATCCACACCTCTAGAGGTGACACTATTTGGTTCTCTCCTTCCACTCATACCGAGTTGTCTCTCACTACGACAATCTCTACAGTAAACCTCAACGTGTACCTCAGAGAGGTTCACCAAACATGTACAAAATAAACCTTACAATAATGCACCTAAAAATTACAACTGCTCGTAAATATTTACAGGAAAATCAAGTCTAGGCATCCCACTTCTGACACCATTTGTGGCGTGACCGGGGGTGGAGCCGACGAGTCTGATCTTGTTCCACGAGGACACCAACCCGGATTAATTATCCAACCCCAAAATATATTTATAAGCCCTGGTGCTCAGGTGAGCGGCTACCCAAACACAAGGGGGGAACTAATTACGAACGGCGGCTAAAAGCCTGCGGGCGGTTCGTTTGCTGGAGATGTACCACCACCTAGACTTAGATTAACCTCAAGTTACAACAGAGCAATTAGTTAACCTCAAATAACCTCACGAGGATTCAAAGTTTCCAAGGCACAATTAAATGGTTTATTTCAAGTACAATAATCAATCGGTCATTCACAGGTTTATAATTACAACACAATAACCCCGCCTTCTAATAATATCAGGCCCACAGACAAAGCAATAAATGAATACACTAAACCTCAATAAATACACAAGTTGCACAATTCTGCCCAAATACAGACTATGCCTCACACGGCGTAACTTCTAACCCACAAAGGCTAAGCAGGAGGGAAATTCCCCAGGAACCTCCCAGCGATAAACAGTGTGCCTCACCGAACCGCATACAAGTCGTGAATTCCCCGGGCTACACTCAACCGTTTTCTCTACCCGAGATGCGGTTATTCACCCTCACACAACCTCAGTATTCGCAGTTCCAACGTAAGGAAACACAACACACGCTCCCGTTCCCAAAATCCCGGTACACAAACTTATTAGTTACCTCGCTCTTCTATCTATCGGTCGGCGGTTCAATCCTCGATCCCTCGACAACACAGCAACACGTAACCTCAATCCCTAAATGCGGGACTAGCCCAAGAGCAACACATGGAGAGATAAACGTCGAGATCAGATAACACAGCACGCCACAGAGAGAGAGAGAGCACGCCTCCAGCGCCGCCTGTTTTATACCCAACGCGCAGACCCCACGCGACGCAGAAAGACGCAGTAGACTGGCAACAGTCCACCAACTACATTAACTTACACCCTGTTCCGCCACAGTACGTACAAGAGCATGCCAGAAATTAAACCCAAAATTGAAGAAAGGGATGTTTTCTTAACTTATGCTAAGTTTATACAATTATGTCATCATTCTTTTTGTTAATTTGAATAGGTCATTGTTCCAACCCTCCACATTTCCCTTGGTGTTTTCAAGAAGATTTTTGATCTGCTTGAGATTGATTGCCACAAGCTCGATGAGGTAATCCTCAAGGAACGGCTACTAGCTGAAGATGATACTTCAACTTCTAATTTTGATCTGATGGTTGCTTCAGAGGCTGACAGACTGCTTCAGTTAGAGAGGCAGATCCAACAGAAACACCGAGAGGTCAAACAAATTGAGGACAGACTGCCCCTTAAAGTGCTCTTAAACCTTGACAAACACACTGTGTGTGATGATATATTAACGAACACCTGGAAACAGCTTAAGTCGGACATCACAGAACTTGTAAGTACACATCACTTAAAAATGCCAATTTTACCAACTTGTTTGTATCCATGAGCAAGTCTTCTGCTTTTGAATGTACTTTTATATTAACACTGTCGGTATGTTTTCTACTTTATATCATGAACCAGGAAAGTCAAGCTGAACGTACAGAGCTACCTTTTGGCACAGGACCTGTCACGAGCAGCCTTGATGACGTGTTAAATAAACACAAAGTTTGCCGTCAGGCATATCATGGAAAATCCTTTGTGGGAAACCATGTCCATAAGTGTTGCCGGGTAAGTCACCACACAAGTTATTTCCTTGTGGTTCCTGTGTACATTTACCAAAATGAATAAAAATTGAAAATACATGTTCTTTTCAAAATTGTCTGACATTTCATCAGATTGAGGTCATAGAGGACATAACGCGACAGCCTGAACGAGCTATTGAGAATTTGCCCACAGATGACTTGCCGATTGCTGCGTGTAATCGTTTACAGAGGACTGCTGCGGAGATCCGGCAAAAATTCCACATAGTTTTCCTGCAGTTCGCAGATGTCCATGAAGCCATCAATCACTCCAATCCACTCACAGAACTTGACATTGACCACACAGGTAAAAATGGTTGTTTGTGCATTCACTGCATTGGGCCCCCTATACAGTTCTCCTGCATTGTTCATGACAGATAGGTGTGAACATGCTCATTACTGATGTTTGGAATGTCACCTTCTTTATCCTTAGACACATATGTATCCAGAATTTCTTGCGCACATATAGGAAGACTTTTCCAGAGGCAAGCATCACGCCGAAACTTCATATGCTTGAAGATCATGTCATCACTCAGTTGAGGCAGTTCAAAGTTGGCTTGGGCCTACTGAATGAACAAGGTGGGGAATTACTTCACACCGAATTCAACAGAGCTGGTAGAGCTGTGAATGGCATGAGGGATGCACTGGAGAAACTGAAAAGCATCATGCGTCGCCACCTCACAACAACCTTCCCTGAAATCCAGTCTGAAATGAAATAATAAAAGAAATACATCCAACAGTAAAAATTATGCCCATGATGTAGAATGTTTGTCTGACAGACATTATTGTTTTTGTTAAAGCAAAAGTGACGTCATTGTGCAGAGTGCTATCTAGTAATAGTACAATACAACCCCTTGCTTGCATCCATAGATCAATGCAACCACCGTCCATTAGATCTCTATTGTAAATAATGTAAAAATAGTTGAGAATGAAGGAGGAAAAAGAAAGTCACGTGTATATAATGTTCTTAATAAATCTTGTTCACAACACAGGTTAAATTTATTCTTGTGTCAAACCTTTTTAATATTATTACATACATATTAATTATTAATAAGCCTTTTTCGATCAATTTGACTGTTTTCTTTGCTGAATGTTTTCTGTCATTAGATATACACAAAATAATATCAACCCTTCTCCTCCTAGAGTTGGGGCTGGATGTGAACATTAAACCATACTTTTAAACTCATTTGTAGGAAAACATCGTAAACAATACAACGCAAAAGTGAGTAGTTGCGATACATTGTGATTTACGGTTTTGTTTTAAGCGTCGGAAATAGACGCATTACCACGCAATACACGCGCACACAAGCACGATGCGGTGAAATACCGATAAAAAACACTTTTTTCGAGACGTTTTACCAATGAAAATCCGTTTGGCCCAGACTTACCTTGTTGATTTATTGATAGATGATGTCTCAATAGTTACTTTGGTAGATGGATTGTGCCGATGAAAAATGCAGAATTATCATTGACGACGATTGCAAAATGCTCCTTCGAATTAAGACCAACACGTTCCTGAAAATGGCCGCCGTTCACTCTCAACTTACAACCGCCAGAATAAAAAAATAAACAAACCCCAGAACAGGGTAAACACTGTCATGTGATCTTTAACATAATATATTCGCATATTCATATCAAAAAAATATTATTTGACCATTCTAACCAATCATAAAACGGCAAGGAGTGTCCCTACCATATTTAGAAATGACCTGTTCATTGTTACCCTGTGACGCACTGACATATCGGAGGTCAACACGCCTATTTACCAACTGTCTTAAATCTGCCAAAAGAGGGCGCACTTTTTTAAAGGGGAAACAGCCGTGGCTTGTCAATTAACAGGTGGCTTCGGCTTGATTGACTTGGCGTTGGAAAGAGTATGCATGCAAGGCAAAACAAACCATCATATTCTGGAGAGTAAGACAACGTAGAAAATGTGTACAGCCAGTCGCGCCTGCATTGTCTTTGCATGAATCCAGATTTCCGTCTAGGATCCTTGTACTGCTTGGATGGGAAGGAAAATGAAGCTTCTGGCTGCCGCTGCTGTATCAGTCTATACTTAGTCTCGTCGTCAGTACATCTGGCTTTGTCGATGTAGTTGATGATGTCGAGTTGGTGTGGCAATGCAGAGGTTGATGGTATTTGCTCCTCTCTCGCCTCCAGATAAACATGACCTGAAAGCAAATTAAGAATTGCATTAAACCAAATGCGATTTTGTTTTATTATTTGTTTAATAATGTTTCTGCTGCTGCTGCTGATAATGATTCATATCAGTCACACAGATATGTCTAATTGTCTATGCGATGATGATTGAATACAAAGTGAAGAATTGTTACAAGTTGCACTAAAATACAAGCTGCATAGCAAAACTAACCTTCAGAGTCCGAGGCTTGTTGATCCGATTCTGCTGGATCCTCCTGAATTGGTTCAGGATCTGGCCTTTCAGGATCTGGACTTCCATCACGCTCACGAACACGCTCGACTCTGTAGTACAATGTTCCCCTACGGGTGGTGAACCCTTTCAATCAAAAATGATAAAATATTCATGAACTGATTTAGAAACTAAATCAATTCATAAATGTTTTATACAAATTCAATTT
This sequence comes from Leptasterias polaris, assembly GCA_037783415.1. Classification (NCBI taxonomy): domain Eukaryota; kingdom Metazoa; phylum Echinodermata; class Asteroidea; order Forcipulatida; family Asteriidae; genus Leptasterias; species Leptasterias polaris. The sequence continues at coordinate 284,656 of JAZGTN010000036.1, forward strand.
TATAAATCATAATATTAGGCTTAGGAATACTTTAGGTCTCGGCCTAACCTTGGGTTCCTATGATAAAGTTTAGTATTTAGGCTACTACAAAATATGAAAGAACTACGAGTATTAGTTGTTATTAAATCTAATAAGTAAAAAATAGGCCTAATCTTTCTCACGATCAAGTTGTGCTTGTCTTCAGCGCGATCGAGCAACAATAACATTAATGTGCGACAAGGTGAGGATAGGCCTCCCCCAGCCCTCACCCTGTATAGGTGTACTAACTACACAATTGATAATTACTAGTTTTAAAGAAACACAACGGATATATTTACCCTCTTTCATGAATATGAAAAAAATCCGTGATTTTCTTAGCAGAGTGAGACTCCATGATTACAGTCGATGTCTTCACTAATCTTTCATTAATACAGTTTCCGTAAAAGTTATATTGTTGTTAGCTAGCGGTCGAGCGCGCGTGCTGACCTTCCAGACAGAAACTTATTTGCACATTGTACACACACAGGTGGCATGTTCGACTCACGCTGCGGGTGATTGATCTTCATCCCCGGACCCTGTCGATCAATATTTCGACACCAAGCGGATACTATGGAAAGTTAAATGATATTTTGCTATCAAAAGAACATATAGCATAAGTACTTCAGCAAAGAAGTATGAAAATTAAAATTAGTTCCTCTCAAAAAATTTCCGTGTCTTATTAAAAATGTGAAGTAAAATTAACTTCAATCCCTGCTAGATAAATGGTACAGTCCAACATCGCACTGTCGCTAGCTATCTGCAGATCCCGGCGGAATTGAAAGGGTTCATGAGAAGAACAATTTGTTTGGTCGAAGGTAGGGGTATAGTTTCGCCAATACTCTTGAATGACCAATCAAAATGAAGCTTACAGCAGTAAAGTATTAAGTTAGCTTTTTATTCAGAATGAAAGAGCGCGCCAGGCATGTGCAGGTGTTTCGCGCTTATGTTCAGTATGTGAAACACGCTGTCCACACACACAGATTCACGTGTCGTGTAATTCCTTATGAGACAATGTCTGTCACTGTGTCAGTGAAATAATAGTGGTCCACAGAATGAAACGAGGTATGGATTATTAGTAGCCTTTTGAAAAAAAAATACCAGGTAAGGCCTATGTCTTTAATTTTGTCTCTCCCTTATTTTTCCCCTTGATTAATTTTTTTTTCAAGCAAAAGAGGGGGGGGGCGTGCACCCCCACGCCCCCCCCTGTATCCGCCGCTGACTGGCCTAACATCCAACCTGTGGAATGTCATCCAAGTAGGTCCTCTACAACGCACAAGGTTTTAGGGGTTATGTTAATTCCTGGCAGCAGGTTCTTCAAATTTTGTTTCTTCTACTTATTAGACAATATTTCTGAGGGAAGTATTTTTGAACTTTAAAAAGGTGCAGTTTCAGATTGAGAGTCACAAATTTATTAAAATTTTTATTTTACAAATTGATTTTTTCAAACTAAATACCAGTTCTGTGACAAATTAGGCATGATATTCTTCCTACTGTATTGAATCTTAATTCCGATTTGTTGTTCCTTGAAAAATTTGGCAACATTGTTATTGAATAGCCCCAAAAGCCTGTCAAAGTCCACGCTATAAATGTACATGTAGGTCAGTATTTGTACTTGATAACAATTGTCTACTTTTTCCGAGGGCCAAATATCATTCTTGTTACAACTGTTACACAATTTAATTAAAATTTGTTATTAGTACATGGTTATCAGTAATATAAACAGGAACATTGCAATAAAAATGAAACTAACATTAATAAAAACATGTGTGTAGCATTCACTGTTTCCTGAAGTTCAGAACACACATTAACAAAATGAAAACAAGATGTATTGACCTAATGTTCAAAATGTGTTGTATGTAGGAAAATACCTGTATTCAGTTGAACCAGCAGGATCAAGAGATATTGGAACCCTATATGCTGCAAAATATTTTCTCAATGTGCACAATGTTCCAGTAGATCCAATGAAGGACCTCAATGCATGCAATGAACTCATCGACAGGTAAATATTATTGTTATTCTTATTATCATCATTATTTATTCAGACATCACAAAAATACTTCCAGATGGGTTTGGAGGACCAGAAGCTAATTAATTACTGTGATCTGTAGACCTGCCACCCCACATCTGGTTGTAAGAACAAGTAGAGTATAGACAAAATTTAACAACTTGTGTACAAATAAAAGATAAGAAAAGAAGCAGTAAATAAAAAAATGTACATTGATGATAATTTAAATCAAAGGTAAACAAAATTAAATATAACATTTAAAACAATAAACATGAAACAACTGGCACAAGATGATTATCTTAAGATTGACTAAGACGGTGATCAGAGACATTCATTGACTTCCAGCAGTACAAGGACAAGGCACATTACTTTCAACCTTGTGACAACAGTTGTCATTGCTAAAATAAATAGTGCTTGTGCTTCTGTGTGAGCATGGAACGAACATGTGTATTTTTTATTTTGTTCTCCCTGTTGAACTTTGTTTTTAGTTTGAAGCACAGTTGAAATTTTGTATCACAATGTTTAACCAACAGATATTCAGAAGCTCTGATTTTGAGTGCTGCATTGGAGTTCTTTGGCATGGATTGCCCAACAGGGACAATAACTTTTCCTGGGTTTGATGGCTCCTGATAAGTATCATGATAAGTATATCCATAATGTTATTGGTCAACTTATTGATGAATTAGCTATCTGCTCAGTCCCATTGTCCTCTATCCAGAATCGATTAACATGTCCTGAGTGTGATAAGACCTACAAGCAAATGCCTTCACTGAAGAGACACTTCAATAAACAACGCAAAGGAATGTCACTAACAATAAAACTGCAAGAAGATCCAAACAAAGATACAATGAGGAATTATAGTTGTGTAGCCATTGGATTCCGTCTGCTTGCCCAAGATTTCTAAAATGCAAGAAGATATGGCGACGGTGAACGCATTATGCTGCTCTGCAAGTTCATTATTTTCCATTTCAAGGTTGCTGGGAAAAGCAAATATGCCTATCAACTTTTGAGATTCCTTGCACTACAAAATTTTCCATTTCAAGGTTGCTGGGAAAAGCAAATATGCCTATCAACTTTTGAGATTCCTTGCACAACAAAATAACTTTCTATCACCTAGAATGGCACACCAGCTCACCATGGAATCGGTTTGTGAACTTGAAGGGAAAGAAAGATACAAATATTGAGCTTGATAGGTCAATGGAACATAACAGTTGTTCAAGCAGGAATGCCGCTCATTTCATGGCAAAGTGACTGAAGCATCTGAAGCAAGAGTTGGACGAGCAGCGCACGCCCTTAATCAGATATTGTACTTTGCTGATAAAGGAGTAAAACATAAGAAGTCGTCTGGGAAACACACACAAAAAAATGTTAAAGAAGAGGTGTTGGCTTTGTTGCAACAAATGCACAAAGAAGAAGTGTTCAGGTTCAAAGCAGGACGAAAGCTACTTGCATTTCCCGATTTCCCTCAGAATACCCTGGCCCAACTAGATCAAAATGAAGTTCATCAGTGGATGACAACAACATTAAAGAAACTTTCCAAACTGAATATCCACCAAACAGAGTAACATAGAGTAAACAGTGACAAGAATTTAATTACAGTTTGTATATTACAAGCCTATTATCCCTCTCTTTCATGATGCAAAACCTAGTAATTGATTCTTTAAAGGGTGTGTACAACATTGGTATTTTTTGTCAAAGACCAGTATTCACACTTTGATGTGACCCAACATACATGTACTACGAAATAGCAAACCTGTGAAAGTTTTAGCTAAATCGATCTTCAGAGTCATGAGAAAACAAGGAAAAAACCCATTAAATATTTTCTTTTTTCAAACATCTGATTTTATCACCAGTGATAAAAACTTGGCTTTTCAAACAAAACTATTTTGTGCAAATCTGTGAACATTTATATTGTTAATCTTAACCAATGTTGTAAACGCCGTTTAAGATCACATGTTGAGAATAAATAATACAGGGTTATGATTAATGCAGTTCAATCTTTACAAATGTGTCATACTTTGCTCATTGGTTTTGTTTTATATGCCCATTGCAATACTTGAGGTAAATAAACCTTCATTCTCGTCATCATGAGAAGGATTTTTTTTAGTGTAATATTAAGGATTGGAAACACAAAGATGCAAGATTGACAATTACCAACATTGACAACTTATGAGTTGCTACCTATGAAGATGGTTAAAGTGAGGTGTAAATAAAGTATGAGCAACAAAGATTCTGCTCCATTGAACCAGGCAAATTTGCACGTATGCTTTGTTTATGTAGTCACAGCTTTCCTAGAGACGTTTCCAAAAGTGAAGTCCAATGACAATTTGTCCATGGTAAAGAGTTTAACATGTGGTTGAAGCATACACTCCAGCATTACCCTTATAAAAAAGAGCCAATGGTATTCAATGGTAAACCAATGGTATTCAATGGTAAACCAATGGTACCCAATGGTACCCAATGGTGACGAATGGTACCCAATGGTTTCTCAATGGTGTATCCAATGGTAGTGTTGTACTGAATGGTATTTTAAATGGTAGAATTTATTTACAATTTGTGGCCAATGGTGTTTTCATTCAAGTGAATGGTACCCACTGGTTTCTCAATGGTGTACCCAATGGTAGTGTGGTACTGTATTGTATTTTAAATGGTGGAATTATTTTACCATTTGCAGCCAATGGTGTTTTCATTCAAGTGAATGGTACCCAATTGTGTATCCAATTGTAGTGTTGTAATGAATGGTACTTTAATGGTAGAATTATTGTACCATTTGTGGCCAATGGTGTTTTCCTTCAAGTGAATGGTACCCAATGGTGTATCCAATGGTGGGGTTGTACTGAATGGTATTTTAAATGGTAGAATTTATTTACAATTTGTGGCCAATGGTGTTTTCATTCAAGTGAATGGTACCCAATGGTTTCTCAATGGTGTACCAGATAGTATAGTGTGGTACTGTATTGTATTTTAAATAGTGGAATTATTTTACCATTTGCGGCCAATGGTGTTTTCATTCAAGTGAATGTGACCAATGGTATCGGTGTTCTGAATGGTATTTTAAATGGTCACGAGAATTAATTGTACTACCATTTGTGGCCAATGGTGTTTTCATTTAAAGTGAATGGTAAAGTCAATGTATAATGGAAAAAAAATGATATGGAATTGTCAATCAGTGTATTTCTAACTTGTCAGTGATTATCCTTATTAAATAAACAATTCAAGCTATGTATAAAAAAATTAAACTTGATCAGGAAAATTACCTGTGAATAATGCACGATCGTATGATGTAATCCCCACTACCACTACAAGTGAAAGGACTGTGCAACTCTAGGGTGAACAGCACCCTGACTGCGCGTGTGGTTAACTGATCAGCTATGTTGTAAGAGCCCATACTCTATGTATGCACTGCCCTGTAGTACAGCACATTTTTTCATGATGAGTCATCAGTTGTTTTGAAAGACAACTGCCAACGGACGTTTTCTAAACCGATGTTCAATTGTTTTAGTGTGTTTTGCTGCCTTATTTTGAGTCTGGAAGTAGTTGCAGTGTCAATCTCAAAGCTAATAAGTGATATTATGAGAATGATATGCAGAAGGTGTGATTTGAACAGCCGAACTCAAGAACAAAAAGGACGTTATGTCTGTGCATCATCATCATACATGTAGGACAGGTCGTTGTCATCAAATGCATGTTTGGTAAGTGTTTTGTGTAACGTTAATTCAATCATGGAGGAAGGAATAGATTGTACCAAACCAGAAATTTTCATCAACAAAAGTTTTATTATATTTTTGGCCTAAGACAAAACTAAGCAATGACAAAATCTGATTTTGTTTATTTGGGGATCGGGATTGTTAAAAATGTTAGTATCGTGTGAATTGGTGTCCATCAGGATCATGCTGACTGAGCATTGAATGTTTCAAGCAAGGGCCATGTTTCAAAGGAACATTGTCACCGTGAAATTAAAAATCTAACTTAATAAACGAACTGTTTTAATTGGTTCTTTTTTATAGTTTTTTCTCATTCCTTTTTTTGTTTTGTTACAGTTCTTTGGAGTTCTCTGTCCGATGACTGGCGACATCATCATCATCACCATCAACAGACGCTCGGATACTATTAATCTATTCATCAAGACCTACAAGTAACAGCCTTTGGTTTGGGATACTTGCCCAAGATAAATATTCCTAAAAGAGAGTCTTCCTGTGTGTTGCAATTTTAAAGACTAACTTAACTACTGAGCATTCACTATAAATCACAATTTTGTTTATGATCATGTCAAAAAAATGTCACACTACTTGAAACTGGTTGTGAATTGTGTGACGAATGGTATTGAATGGTGTACACTGGATATGACCAATGGTATTAAATGTTAAACACCTCATGATCAATATGACAATGGTATAATATACCATTGATGATTAATATACCATTGATATGATCAATGGTATCGAATAGTATGTCATGGAAATGATCAATGGTACTGAATGATAGACCATGGAAATGATCAATGGTACTGAATGATAGACCATGGAAATGATCAATGGTACTGAATGATAGACCATTGATATGATCAATGGTATACCATTGGTATTGCCAATGGTATTGAATGGTATACCATTGGTATTGCCAATGGTATTGAATGGTATACCATTCATATGATCAATGGTATTGAATGGTATACCATTGACTAGACCAATGGTATTGAATGGTATACCATTGAGTGGACCAATGGTATTGAATGGTATACCATTGAGTGGACCAATGGTATTGAATGGTAAACCATTGACTGGACCAATGGTATTGAATGGTATACCATTGAGTGGACCAATGGTATTGAATGGTATACCATTGAGTGGACCAATGGTATTGAATGGTATACCATTGACTAGACCAATGGTATTGAATGGTATACCATTGACTAGACCAATGGTATTGAATGGTATACCATTGACTAGACCAATGGTATTGAATGGTATACCATTGAGAGGACCAATGGTATTGAATGGTATACCATTGATATCACCAATGGTACTGAATGGTAAACCATTGGCTGAGCTAATTGTATTGAATGGTATACCATTGAATAAACCAATGGTTTTCAATGGTATACCATCAATGGTATTTACCATTGACCCAATGGTAAAAAAACGTTCCAAAACACCATAGGATTGTAAAAGTACATTTCAATGGTAAATTTTCAATGGTAAATCAATGGTTTACCATTGAGTTTTTTTTATAAGGGTAGCATTGCAGTATATGAACAGACAACACTTATTATCATTTTCATGTATTATTATTCTATATTTCTTGCAATGAAACCAATGATGCCTCAACAAGTGAGCTTAATCACTGTAGCTCTCAATCCTGAGAAAACCTGTACAGGGTGCTTGCTAACCAGTAACACTGGGGTAAAACCCCCTACTCTTCCACAATAAGTGCACTACCAATTCTAGTACACGGGGCATTTGGCTTAATAATGTCCCATCCGAAGGACAAGACAATTATGGTAAAGTGTCTTGCTCAAGGACACAAGTGCCACGACTGTTTTTGTGTCAATGCATTTCTGCATTACTGCTTCGCCCTGTACCCTGTAATATTTTTGTTTACATCTGTTATCCGGATAAGAGTGAAACTGCATTCACATTAAAATCATTGCAAATTTTACCAACTCGGCTTTTTAAATCCATGCAGATTATAACATTCACCTCTCAGGATAGGGAAAACTAAATAAATCCATTGTTTAGGATTCTTTTGTATTCACACAAAAGCTTTATCTGGATAGACCCAGGTTTTCTGGGTCATAAAGATAAAGAAAATAAAATCTGAAAAACAAATGAAAACCAAACTAAGAGCACCTGGTGATCTTTAGTGAAACAATTGTTGGTAAAATTATTATAATTCAAATATCTTTGTTTTCAGAGTCTGTGGCGTCAAAGGATTCAGTACCGGTTTCAGAACGATAGGCGAAGAAGGGATTGTGTTCCAGGAAAACGCACACTTTCAGATAAAAATGCAACAGCGGGACCACCTCAAAAGAAGAGTGACAAATTGATGTGGGGCCTAAAAAACTACCTAAGTCAGCGACCGGAGGGCGAAGACGGTACCTCAATTGAAAGGCACAGAGCTGCAATAAAGATTGAACTCACCAAGAGGAACCCAGACCAAAGTCGGATTGATCGTCTAATGACTCTTACATTTGCTGATCGCAGGGACATCATTGTGAAAGAAAATCCATTGATGGTGGAGATCAAAGCAGATTTTCCAGCTCTTCTTATAGGGGGAAGTGAGGTAATTTTATGTTTTCTGACTGGCATATCTTGAGCAAAGATTTTTGGGAAAGCATCAACATAGAGCAAGACTGCTCAATCGGTAGAGCGCCAGTACATTAAACCACAGCCTCGAATTCAAATCCCAATTTGGCAAAATTTATTTGATAAAATGTATATAAAAAAATGTATAAAAAAAGAAAAACATAGTTTGTAATACATGTGTTTGTTATTATGGACTGTTTGAGTACAAACTACACAGTTAAAAATATTTAAGCAACTTGTTTAAAATGTTAAACAACCGCTGTTTAACCAGGGCACATGAACAACCAGGGTTGTTTAGAGTTTAAACATCAGGTTGTTCAAAATGTTAAACAATCTTTTAAACTACTACTTTTAAACAACTGGGGTTGTTTAAAGATGGTTGTTTAAAACAACCTGTGTTGTTTAGAGTTTAAACATCTTGTTGTTCCTTTAAACAACTGGTACTGTTTAAAAGAGGTTGTTTAAAACAACTTTGGTTGTTTAAATGAGGTTGTTTAGTACATACTAGCAGTACTTCATAAAAATTGTAATTTTAAAAGGCGAAATTACACTTAACAATTGTCACACAGAAACGTACTTGAGTTGGCAACTCTGCAAATTTATTTTCACAATAATTCTTTACATCCAAATGTTTTACGAGACATTGTGCGGTGGTTCTATTTGTCTAAATAATGTATAATGTGTGATCATGTATAGTTGCAGTAACTTTTTGACAGCCAATAACCAATCGTTTTCTATGGAATTATCGACTATTACACTGAAAGTCAAACAAACATATTAAGCTTCATGTCTGCTAAAACCATGGTTTTTACTTCTATTACAGCCTTGAATAGTTACCACTGCTCTAATTCCAAACGAGAAACTTTGGGTCCACAAATATGTTAATATTTTTTGTTCGCAATTTCCATACTGTAGTTTCTCTACATTACCTTTGGGTCTGTAAATTAATAATTTTTTCCACAACAACATATTGTAATTTTTATAAGCATTTCAATATCATGTCTTTAAAATGATACCTTTCCCTTTTCAGATAAAGTTCAATATTAAGAAACAAATTCAGTCCTTCGGTCTTAAAAACACCCATGTTTCCTAATAAGGTGTTCATTGTGATAATTGCTGAAAGAGAATATCATCTTGAATTATAAGGCGTATAGAGAATAGACCAAGGTTTTTCATCTTTTTCTAGCCATCTGTTTCACAGTTATTACCACATTGTTGTATTTCTTTTGTGAACCTTTTTTTGCACTCAACTATTTGAAACATGAATTTGTTTTTTTAAACCTTAATAAAGTTGCTGCTTTTGTCAACGCTTGGAATTCAATAGCCTGTCTTTTTCCTGATAACAAACATCTGGGGAAGATGCGCCGATCATACAGCCATGATGTAAGGATAGTTCTCAAGTAATGTCATATCAGTCCCCTCCTGTAAAAATGTGAAAAAACATGTTGAAGATGTCTGACAAAATTAGGATACAATGTGTTTGACTTATGTCCATGTAATAGAGTCAAACTCCATATGTCAAGAAATATAGACATAAATAAGAATGCCCAACAAACAAATAAAGTATCAAAACAGTGTACCTTTATTCTTTATTAGCAGAGATTTCTTGTCCCAGCAAGTGCGAGGGTTAAGCATGCAGCTAGGCATTCCAGTCTCTACACAGTGAGTGAGTGGGGCTAGCTTGCCAGTAACGAAATAAAGTAGGCTGAACGTTAAACAAATAACAACAAGAAACTCTCCAAGTCTGTCTTATGTAAGCCATGAAAGATGAATGATCAGATCAAAGAATAAATACCTGAAAAATAGGCATATATTTCTTAGGGCTAGGCCTTCCACATCGTCTGCACTACAGCTACACAGTCAAGGGCGTCGATGGGTGGGGGACGGGGGGGACATGTCCCCCCCACTTTTTAGACTGGGGGTGAAATGAGTGGATAACTTAACAGAGGATAACTTCCAATACACGTTTATTCATCTGACTAACTCATGGCATAGCAACAAGGGTTGTAGGAATAGCGCCCTCTAGTGTTGATATATTACATCCCCCCTTTCGAAAAAAACCCAATTGTTTTGTCAACATTTAAAAAAAAATGTAGGCACTAGAAATGTTGGTTGGTATTCAAGAAAACTCTTAGTAAATCCAGAGCAAATTTGACATACGTGCATGGAGTAACAACAACAAACGTTTTTGTAACAAACAAAAGCCTATTAGTTTTGAAGAAAAAAAAAAATCTAGAAGGAAAGGTTTCCAATCAATCAGCAATAAAAATCACTAGTCTCACTGGACTTTACAAAAATTGTAGATTAATAAGTAAACAAATAAATGTTCATCTCTCTGGGTGGTTTTCTTAGTGAATGTTTATAAATCAAGTCTGTCCGGTGGTTTGATCTGTCTTCCAGATCGTATGACACCGCGAGTTTTGCGAGCAACAGGCGGAGGAGTGACCTAGGGTTTGACACCTTCAAAAGTGACGCGTTTCTTTACTGGTTCAATATCACGAAGGTGACGGCGGTTACGACGTAGCTCGCGACCGTTTGGTGTGACGACCAAATAAGAACGCGGTTCCTCACAGCATTGTGTAACAATAATAATAATAATACTTTATTCAGTCAATACAAACAAAATATCACAAAAAGCAAGATAACAAAAAATAATACAAATTAAATAACCCGCCCCATCCCAATATACAGCATGGATAAAATTTTAAGTGAAAACATACAAAATAAGCAAGGCAAAGATAGAGCACACAAAAAGGGAAAACAACAAATAAAAGAACAACAAACCAGGGAAAACAGGCAAAACAAAAGGGCTGCCTAGGAGAAAGACAAAAGTGAAATAAAACACTATCACCACAGAGGTGTGTCACTCCGACCCTCAAAAACAGCGACAATGACAGCCAAAACAAGAAACACACGTAGACCAACAAAAAACAGAGAACAGACGAACACAAGAAGCAGATTCAGTAAAAGTTAAAAGTTAAAAAGGTAATTTCAGTTAAAGTTAAAAGTTAAAAAGGTGATTTTTAAGTTCACTAAAAAAAATTGACAATGGGGCACACGTAAACCTATCTACAATGTTAACCGGATAAGAACTCCAGTTTCTGATAAAAAGACATGGCATAGAGTATTTAAATGTATCTGTGCGAGCAAACAGGTGGTGAAAAGTTAACCTAGAATCAGAATGTCTGTTATTAACATTGATGAGACTCAGAAATGACGGTGGAAAATAACCCCGGTTACCAAACAAGAGCTGCATACAGACAAATTTCATGAGCAAGTACTCCCGTCTGGCACTCAGTGTACTAAGATGAAGCTCACATAGTCGTTCAGAATAAGGCTGCTCTTGTCTACGCTGATGTAAGATAAAGCGTGTAGCAAACCTTTGTACTTTCTGGAGTTGATCAATGTGCCTAACTCTGTACACACTCCAGACTGGAGAACAATAATCAAGGACAGGCATAACAATTGATTTATACAAAGCAAGCAAGGTTTTAGTATTACAATCTCCCATAACATGGCGCATAAAGCCAATAGTCTTGTAGGCCTTGGACGTGACGTTGTTAACTTGCTCATCCCAACTGAGATTGTGCTGAATATAAACCCCAAGTAATTTCAATGTTTTCACCCCTTGAATATTAGTATGACCCAGAGAGTACAAAAGGGGGGTAAGATTGCTGCTTAGTCCTGGTTAGGGCCATGACTTTGCATTTCAGAGGATTAAGTGTGAGTGAATTTTGGATAGCCCAGTCACTGATGATGTTGAGATCAGTTTGCAGTTGAACAACGTCACTGTCAGACCTTATCTGTTTAAAAAGAAAAGTGTCATCTGCATAATGATAAGGCAAGTTATTAAGATGTAAATTGAGGTCATTAATATAAATATTAAAAAGCAAAGGCCCCAGAACAGAGCCCTGCGGCACCCCAGACCCAACATCCGTCCAGGTAGAGTGACAACCGTGAAACACAACCCTTTGTTTACGATCACAGAGAAAAGAACTAATCCATGAAAGGAGAGGTCCTTCAATCCCATAGGTTTTCTGTAATTTCAGAATAAGCGTGTTGTGTGAAATCGAGTCAAAAGCTTTACTAAAGTCTAAAGAGACAATGTGAACACAGGATTTGGGTTGGTCTAGGATGTGAGACCACTTGGTGTGACTTTAGCTGGTGTCCAGAAGCCGGTACGAGTATTCTGAACACTGACAAGCTGGCCTGGTTGAAGTTGCTTAAGGTCATGTGCAGACCGATCATGATATGTTTTCTGTTTATCTTGTCTCTCAGTGAGGCGGTTGTAAATCTGATCCTTGTGTGGCAATGTATTTTTAATCACAATGGGAAGATTGCTTTTCACTTTGCGGTTACATAGTAGTTCTGCTGGACTGGGAAGTTTACTATCAATCGGAGTAACACGAAGACATAAGAGTGCCATGTTGATGTTTTGTCCACTACTTAGCTTTAGTCATAGTACGCTTGATGGTTTGTATGGCTCTCTCAACAAAACCGTTCGACTGGGGGAAATGAGGAGAAGAGGTCACATGTGTAAAACCCCAATCGGTAGCAAATGATTTGTATGCCTCTGAACTGAAATGTGGGCCATTGTCACTAATGACTTTCTCCGGAATACCTTGCTCGGAAAACACTTGCTGTGTAGCATCAATAACTGCGCGACTGGAGCAGTCAGCGCTTGTGGGCATCTTGCGGACATAAGGGAATTTTGAATAGTAATCGGCAATAACGAGATAGTCCTGTCCATCGAAGTGAAAAAGATCAGTCCCAAGAAACTGCCATGGGCGTGTCGGAAGCTTGTGCTGGAGCAGTGGTTCCTTGGGTTGGGAGCGTTGGTGTTCTTGGCATGTTGGGCAAACACTAACAATATTATCAATGTCCTGATTGATGGTCAGCCAATAAACACAGTCTTTTGCTCGTAGCGTCGTTTTCGTTATGCCTTGGTGTCCTTCGTGTAGTTTTGCAAGGACGTATTTGTGCATGGACATTGGCACAACAACACGTTGTCCCTTCATGATTATACCATCATCGACGGTGAGCTCATCGCGGAATGACCAATATGGTCGCAGAGAATTGTGGAGCTCTTTCATTCTGTCTGGCCATCCATGCGATATAATATCGATAAGCTGTAGTAGCGTTGCATCCTGCCGAGTTTCGCGTTTAAGCTCTGTGAGGCGCTCCATAGAAAATTGGACATGGTGTATTTGCACGTCCAATGGAATGTGCACATTGTCCTGTGTTGGTGAGCGTGACAAACTATCAGCGATGGGAACTTCTTTCCCTGGACGATAGTGCAAGGTTAAATCATATAGTTGGAGCCGCAGGAGCATTCTCTGTAGGCGTGGTGGTGCAGAAGTCAATGGCTTCTGATGGATCATTTGTAATGGCTTATGATCACTCTCAACTGTGAAATGTTTACCGTAGACATAGGTATGATATCTTTCGCAGCCAAAAACAACTGCTAGCATTTCACGCTCAATGTTGGCATATCTAGTCTCAGCATCACTAAGTGCCTTCGAAGCATATGCCACTGGGGCACCATCTTGCATGAGCGTAGCACCCAATCCACGGAGGGATGCATCCACTTGTATCACTGTGGGTTTGTTGGGGTCAAAGTATCGCAAGGTTGCAGATTCACAAATCTGGTCACGAACTTTCTCAAAACACTGTTGGTGACTGGGTGACCAAATATAGTCAATGTCTTTCTGTAGTAGCTCATGCAAATCTGCAGTGTGGCTTGACAAGTTCGGAATGACTCATCGATCCACTCAATTACTGTTGGGTCTCCGGCCCTAACTGGACGACCATTAAATCGAGACAATTTTATTGCACGTTGAGTGGGAACATTTGGTTTACGCTTCTGCAAAGCCTCGGTCAACCCCGAGACAAGGCGCTCCACCAAAGTTGTCTCGGCGTCAGCCATCTTGACTCATACAGTGCACTAAAAACAATGTGCATACAACCCCAGTACTAACTGACCTTGCTCAACCCCACTTCAGCAACAATCTAGATCAAAATCCCCAAAACAATATGCATCGGCTGGTTTTTGTTGTTGGTTTTAAATTAGTTTTCAGAAAAAATGAGAGGACATTATAAATTCCTCACCGCACAATTAACTTTTCACTCCTATGTTACTGTTAGAATATTATTAAAACTAAGCCTAACCTCCAAAGAATATTATTAAAACTAAGCCTAACCTCCAAAAAGTACAAGTACAAATCTGAGATTGTCCAAATATACATTAGTTGTCATAATACCAAAAGCTGTCTTCACCAATAATCCAGAGAAGTGTCTATCTGTCTTGCTCTCTCCGTTCTCTGGGATAACCGCAATAGTGTAGTTCAGTTCTTGCTTGAAAACGATGAACTCGTCGGTTTCTCACCTTGTTGATGACGACAACGGCAACAGGTCAGACGACTAACACTTCCCGTGCCACAGCTCTGAACTGCAACATCAACACCAGACTCCAGAGTCGTCACAATAGTAAAAACAGCCAACAGCCACGTAGAGGTCGTAGCATGTATCACTATCGGTATCAGCACAGATACCCCATCCATGTTACCAATTTGTAGTATTATTCTTTGAAGAACAGAAGTAGTTCGGCTGGACGCCAAAGTGGGGTCTGCACTGTTCAGTGTATGTGTTTATTCAGTCTTCAACACTCACAAAAACCTATTACAAAACACATACACAATGACATATGGTATGAGTCACATGTACAAGAACAATGTATAGCATTGGCCCCCAATTAAACATACAGTACTTTTCTTAAACATGGTAAACCTGATGTGATCGGATCAGTATTTTAATTTATATTCCCACGATCTTAATCCCATACAAAATTACATAATTAACTCCTACATGACTTCTATATCACTTAAACACTTATGTATGTTCTACTCACCAGCCGATGCATAAATAAAAATGAACTATGAAGGGTTTTGTTGACGTCAAAAGTACTTCGTTTTTACAGTCTGTCGTGCTCCGACATAAAAAGGCCGAATGCGTTCAGACCGCTTCACACAACAAGCAACGTATCAATGCGCGACACCAAATCTGACAACTCCCTCTAACCATCAAAATAATCTTAGGTTTGGCCCCAGGCAACGTTACAGCAATCATTAAAGATAAACAGCTGTAAATAATTGTAATTATGAGATGTGTACCTCCAATTAAATAAATTGTTTGGACTACATTCCTGCCCAATCACATTCCCCCAGTATGTCTACACCCGATGACTGTTATACTTAAAGTGCGCCCTCATAGATAAAACGGAAAGAACCTGAAAGTCCTTAACACGACTAAAACCAGTATCACCATATAAAAGTGTCATGTTTGCATGCAAACTTTATGCAACCTAGTATGCCAGTCAGTTGGAGCTGACGAAACAAATTGCGACATCATTTCGGGCAGAATTTTTTCCAAGCATGTTGATTGGTTGATCAATGCCTTGGGCATTTGACATGTGGTAAATAAAACTAGCTCCAGCTATATGTCTTTAAAAATTAACCCTCTCCCTCAAGTGACATGCTCTCCACCAATATAGAAAAAGTGAAACTGTCTGGGCTGTTATTGAATGTATTTTGGTGCATTACTTTCAGAAATAACACACCTAACTGAATCTGCTGGTGTCGCTGATTTACCCCCAAGTGCTTCATCTGCATTGTCTGCAAGCATGGCTTCTGGAAGTGGTTGGCTGGTACACCAACTACCAAATACCAGATTTCCCTGATGCTTTGACACAGAAGATAAAATCCGGAGAGCCTTTAACAGCAGCAAATGAGTCAGCAATCCTGGATATCATTTTGGAATCACTTATTATAGGGTGACAAAGTGTAAGTTTATGGCAGATTTTAGACTAACTATTGTCCACTTGCGAAGGGGGAGGGTGACTAATATTTCTCAGTCGCCATTTAGAACCTTAGTCAGCTAACAAAGTACAACATTTACCTGAATGGCTGAATACAAATCAAGACAAATTTGTAGGTTTGCCGACAAAAAAAATTACATTAAACTATTTAGTGGAAACTCCAGGCTTGAATTTTATGTTGAAATCCCTATTCTCAGCAGTTTCAAACCTTTTCATCCAAAAATTTAAAGCCATAGAGTATATGTAGGCTTTGCCTTGGACTAGATTGAGGTCATTCCATGCCAACTCACCTAAAATTTTGAAATTTTGTCAGTGAGCGACTCACTTTGCTTTGATATTTGAAAAATTATCCCCTAACGGTGTTATGAACACACATACAAGTTTTTATGCCAAATCTTTGTCGTTATATAAGATAAGACACTTTGAACAATTTAGGCCCGCCCCTTTTACTATTACATGTGTTGCTTTAATAGTGAGTTCTTGGCAATTTCAGAAGCAACTTGATGACCTTTTCCTGACAATCTTAAACTTCAAGTTGGTAAACTGGGGAAGACATGTTCCACAGCAGATATAAATTAAACAGTAAACAACATTGCATTTCATATTATTCAGGTACTATCTAACGTCAGACCAATATAGTGGAATAACGGACCAACTGATGACAAAACATCCAACCCTGGCATCAGAGCTAGACTTTTCAAATAGAAAGGTATGTCTAAAACTTGTCCAGTACATGACTGGTTTAGTATTAACCTGTATAGCTTAAGCTGCAAATAACCAATTAGTGCAGTAGACGATTGTTTTTGGCCTTGACCATGAATACAAAAAACCCAAAACAGTTTCCTTCTCACGAGATAAATTTTGACAGAGTTATGAGTAAGTTTCAAATTTTTCTTTTTTTACACACTTTTCACCAGAACTGTTTAAAAAAGGCAGTAAGAATAAAATCCCCTAAAATTCATGGATGTATGGGAAGTAAAAAAAACCCCACAACATTGACTGATGGCTCAAACCTTGTAAAACGACCTTGTCAATCTTTAAACCTGAGTGGCAATGGGCCTAAATGTGATTATACTCAGACAAAAGTTACTAACAGACACCATTTCTGAGATTTCGGTCACAGCTTTAAGCTGGGTTTATTGCCTGTCGAAAAATTGTAACATAACAGAATTCGGCAAGGAGCCGGATGCCGAACACAGGGCAAACCGACTAAACAGACACACCACCACTTGCACGTGGACAAACAAAACTAAAACACAATTTTTTCACATTTAAAATGGACGCCTTCGCCCATCCAACCAACACAAATTGTGGCCACCCAAAGGACAAACCTTGTCCTTCCAATATGGATTTCATTTTCCATATCCACATAAAACATATACTTGTTTACATAACACGATAGGTCACCTGACCGTATTATACAGAACATTACATGACCTCCACAGAAAACCACACACATAACACACCTTGCCTAAAATTACCAATTAACAATTCTAATATAATACCCTAAATTCCCCAAAGTGGAACGCCTGAGGGGATAAACAAGCCCCAACGGAACCGAAGGGCGCTTGACTTATTAATCTACATGTAAGTTGGTACAGATTGCACCCCTATTATCCTATACAAAGTTAACAATTAAAAATTTCCCCAAGTTGGAACGCACGAGGGGCCCCAACGAAACCGAAAGGCGCTATTTACTAATCAAATGACATTTGATGAATTACATACTGTATTGTACCCATGGCATAATTCTAATTCCCCAAGTTGGAACGCACGAGGGGACATGTAAAATAGCCCTTGCAAAATGAAAGGCACTATTAATAATGACTAGTATAATATTTGTTTATGATTATAATGACAAGTAAATTTCCTCGACAGCCTAGTTACCCCCCCATCACTGATATTCCTGTCATTTTTTAGCCAAAAACTTCCAAACGCGCAAAGCGCGCCCCAATAAAAAAGACAGGTCAACAACAATGAAAAATCCTAAAATCCCTTAATGCACTCAGTCAAATTCTGACAGAATGCCCTATTGCCTGCCATAGACAAATGCACCCCATCAAACCTATAAAGAGACAAGTCAGTCCATGAAAACTGGGGATGATGGAGTACCTCACACCCTATCTTACTAGCATGTGCCCGAGCAGCCCTATTTATGGCCTTACGCTGCCGTTCCATACACTTCTGAGACCGGGCCCCAAAATAAAAAACCCGAGGAAGAATATCAGACCAAATCACCTTGGCATTAGGAAATTGTGTTTGCACTTCCTTCATAAAATAAAAAATGCTCTGCCGAATGGAAAAAACATCATGAGTAACCAAATCATTGGTCCCCAAGTGAATAATAATAACAGATGGTGAGGGGGAATTAGCCGGCACTGATGTCAAGAGCGACCAAATATCAGCCAATTGGGCCCCACTCTTACCTAACCAGATCAATGTTGCTGTAACAGGCAAATGCTGTTTTGCCCAACGAATAATGGAATCCCCCACTACCCAGACCGGACCTGCATGGGGAATACAAGGAAACACTAATCAGAATAATTAGTCATTTAAGCTTATACCCGTCAAAGCACACAATGCCTCTGGTCTAATGTAAGCCCGGGCCGCATCGGAACGCCAACGTCCCATCTGCTGTATTTCAGGAAAGGGGACCCCCAACCCAAAGCCACTGTGGCTGCACCTATCCGAAAGGAGTGAGCCCGTATGCATTGTCCCCCGAGCCCGCAAAAGGCGAGCGCCCTCTTTAGAACGGCATTAAACTGATACCGAGTGAGGGGGGCACCACTGTAATGACAAAACAAAACCCCTGGTCCCTGTGGACGAACCTCTATATATTGTCGTAATGCTGTTACTGGACATATGCCCGCATCCCGTGCAGCCGCCAAGCGAATGGCTTGCGGACTGCCCGACTGATTATTTTTACTACTGCGGAATGAAATGAGCACCGTACCACAGCCTGCACCCAGTGAGCTAAATGCTATATCAGAAAATAGCAGTATCGATTCTTGAACCCTGTTAGCTGAATCCACCGCAAATTCCCCCACCCGCATAAAACCAAAAAATGCACACAACATCACAGCATGGAACAACAACCGTTCATACTGCGATGAACAGACATGTGGGAGTGCAAGCAAAATGCGCGTGAGTATTGGAATTGTAATGGGTAAACGACTATCTTGATGTCTTCGATCCCGCCTACAACCCTCCAAAAGCTTTGACACTACAAATTCCTGCGTAGGATCAGCGTGGCCGTTTAACTTATGATAAAACCCTATTCCTGCCACATATGTGGCTATTGTTGATGGGGCTAAACCTCTAAGGGAAAGCCAAGCAATGAAATCCCTAACACTGGACGGAGCAACTGGCATGGCAACCCCGCCTGACCTCTGACCCATAAACTGACAGAAAGCATTCCAACTAGTGGAATAAGTCCGGTGCGAATTCTGAGAAAATGCCACAGACAATAACCGTGAAACCTCACCTGCTACCAAATCGTGGGAAGCTCCGGAAGAGGGGTCATGTTCGAGGCCGCTTCGGGAGCCGCTGCTCGAAAACGCTCCATCTGGAAACGTGACAGAGAATCCGCCAAAACATTAGAGAAGCCTGAAATGTGCTTGGCCCTAAAGACAATGTTATAGCGAAGACAATGTTATAGCGAAGGCAATGTAACACAAACAGGCGCACTAAATGCATAATGCGGTTACACTGCGAAGTCTGCCCATTGATGATATGCACAACCGCCAAGTTATCTGTCCGAAAAAGCACCTGACAATTTGCCAACAGAGGCCCCCAGCACAACACTGCTATAACTATTACCGTTGTTTCACTTTTAGAAAAATTCATGTCCAATCGCCTCCGTTAATTTAACAGCTTGCCCTCCGTTAAATTGCTCACTGGGTGTTTTAACGCTCAGCTTCTGTGTTTTAACGGAGCCGTTCCCCTGCCCAGGTTTCTTTTGTTATACACATTGTTCAGACCAACAATAGCACTTTTAGAAGTCGTGGATTCAACGGAGCGCTCCAGAGCTAACGGTCTCCAAACAGCTGAAGGGATTATGATTTAATATGAAAACCTCCTCCGTTAAAATATAACTATTACCGTTGTTTCACTTTTAGAAAAATTCATGTCCAATCGCCTCCGTTAATTTAACAGCTTGCCCTCCGTTAAATTGCTCACTGGGTGTTTTAACGCTCAGCTTCTGTGTTTTAACGGAGCCGTTCCCCTGCCCAGGTTTCTTTTGTTATACACATTGTTCAGACCAACAATAGCACTTTTAGAAGTCGTGGATTCAACGGAGCGCTCCAGAGCTAACGGTCTCCAAACAGCTGAAGGGATTATGATTTAATAGGTTGCTAGCACTATGGTTGTTAGTGGAAAGAATTGTTCCTTATTTAGATTATCAGATTACGGCCATGATTGACAGCAGGTGTGCAGCAGATAAATTGAAAACCAATAGTGTACGGGTAAATGCACAGTAATGTGCCAATTCACTATAGTGGAAGATTAGAACACAGTTTCCTGTTCATGAAATGAGTAAATCTGGAATTGGATTTCTTATATGTATTTTTTTTATAGTGAAACTGAAAGGAGACTGGTAAAACTAGTAAACGTTTGTGTTTTTGTGACTTTTACATGTACACTTTTTAATTGTTTCGTACCAAACCAAACTTCACTTCATTGTATGTGTGGGTGAAACTTCAGGTCATTCAGTTGTGTCGCAAAGGTTACGACCATTCCACATCTATGGGAACCTAGCTCCTTCCCGGCCCCGGCCTGATCGGCGCGGGGCCGCCCCGTGTGGGGTTCGAGCAGGCACTTGAAATGTCCATCCCCTATTGAACTTTGATTTAAAAAGAAAAATGATGTCCCTTTTATTCCTAAAGCCGAATGGCAAGGGCAAGATGATATGACGAAAATATTAGTTTGTTTTCAACTTGCAGTGAAAACTACCGAGCGGAACCAGCGAGGGATCCAAATAATAATAATAATAATAACAGGCATTTATATTGCGCTTTTCCAAAGCATGATCAAAGCGCTCAGTATTTTTCTTGCAAGGTATGTGGAGTTATGATTTGAAACCATGAGACCTGTGACTTTACATAGCACCATGTAACGGTTTACAAGGTGCTGTGGCGCAATCTGCAGCCGATCAAACCAGGAACACCGGGGCGGACCCCTTCTCTTTGCGATAAGTGCACTGGGTTCTTTTACGTGCATTACACAACACACGGGACCAACGGCTCACTAAGTTAACTGGTTCCGCCCTAACAAAGCATTGTGATTACCGAGTACCAGGGATTAATTTGTTTAAATGAACTTATGTGAGCACTGGTGTAGCTGGTACCCGCGCTTAAGCATTAGCTGCATCATGGTTGCATGACCATTGAATCGATGCAACGAAACGTTCTTTTATTATTTAGTTTTCTTTCTTTTTTGATGGTTTAAAAAAAAATTCTAACAAATGTTAGCATTGTTGAAGTGAAAAACTTCCTACTTTAATCAAAGCACAGACCAGTGGGCAATATGTTTTTCTGCAGTCGAAGTTACAACATATACCTAAATGGTGATTTATTTATTTGAAACGATAATGGAATCCTTAAAATAAAAATTAATAAAGAAGTTGAATTTAGCCCCTCCCGACTACTTCTGTCATTAATTTTTTTAATTATATACCAAACATACTTGGCACACTTATGCCTGGGTTGATGGTGTCATCGGGATCTATGATCTAGCTAATTCACGAAAATTAGGTGTTCTGAATTACGGTAATTGGAAGTTATTTGATATACTGAAAGTTTAATAAAAACATAAAAACACAAAACCATTAAATATAGCTTTATAACATATTTTATTGGAACATCCAGTTTGAACAGGAAGCGAGGTCACTTGATACATGTACGGCAAAATCGATTTTACCCTGCACAATTTGCTCCCTGGAATATAAAAAAAGTAAATAAAAAAGCAAAAAACCTACAGCACTTAATACACAAATCCAAAATGGCCGCCAATCAGGATCGGGCTCAGTATTTTCCAAGGTTGCTGCCCTATTTTTATGAAACTTGCCACAAATGTTAATTTCACAAAGTTTTACATGATGACAAAAAAAATCACAAATTTTGCCATAAGAGGGTATTTTGAGTAGTTTTGGGTCAAAATCGTATTTTCCCCCAATTTCAATATTTTGTTGTCCAAATGCTGTACAGCTTTGCAAACTTTTCTTTGCCTGTAATGTTGGAAAATAGCACATTCCATTGAAAAAAAAATTGATATACAGTTTGAACCCCTAAATACAGGCTAAAAACTGGTGGCTAGAAAAGAAGAAAAAAAAGCGGAGCCTGGACTTTTACAAAAACTTGGTGTTTGGTCTCCTGCTTCGTCTCCCACCCTCTGCCGCAAAAGCCTTAGTCGCCACGGGCACTCCAACTTCGTATCCCTTCCAGCCTCGTTTCCTGCAAAGTACAAACATAATGCAATATAGATTTTATGTAATTGATGTTAATTGTGATGATTGTGTCTAAAGGATTTGTGTACATAGCTCCATCACAGTTACAGCCGTTTCCGACCGTGGTTTGCTATTGTAAAACCATAGTGTTATTTAATTAGCTATAGTATTGGTCACTGTTCACGGATTCTTCTCAACTACACGAAGTGCAAACAACAAAAGTTCATTCCGAGAAAATCACTTTTGAAGTTACACACTTTTAAAACTTGTGAAGGTAGCTAGGATGTCGAGTGTTTTGCTGGACTACATTTGATCGGCTGCAGATTGCGCCACAGCACCTTGTAAACCGTTACATGGTGCTATGTCAAGCAAGGAACAGGTCTCATGGTTTCAAATCATAACTCCACATCAGGAAAAATACTGAGCGCTTTGATCATGCTTTGGAAAAGCGCAATATAAATGCCTGTTATTATTATTATTATTATTATTAATTCGTAAGAACTTTGGCCCACAGCTATAGTCGTCTGTGTTCATGACTACAACTGCGGACCCCTTGTCAGCACGTTTAATCACAATGTTGGGTGATTGGCGAAGTTGTGTTAAGGCAACCCCTTGTCAGCACGTTTAATCGTATATTATGTATGTATGGCATGATTATGATTTTAGTTAGCACATGTACTAGTAGAAACTGCAAATTCATTGCTCTACATCTTACCTTGTTTCCCTCTCAATTTGAACGGGAGTCGCTGACCGGACGGGTATAATTGGTGGCTGGGCGGGAGTCGCTGGCCGTCCGGGAATTGGCTGGGCGGGAGTCGCTGGCTGGGCGGGAATTGGAGGGTGGGCGGGAGTCGCTGGCCGTACGGGAATTGGCTGGGCGGGAGTCGCTGGCTGGGCGGGAATTGGAGGGTGGGCGGGAGTCGCTGGCCGGACGGGAATTGGAGGCTGGACGGGAGTCGCTGGCTGGGCGGGAATTGGAGGGTGGGCGGGAGTCGCTGGCCGTACGGGAATTGGCTGGGCGGGAGTCGCTGGCTGGGCGGGAATTGGAGGGTGGGCGGGAGTCGCTGGCCGGACGGGAATTGGAGGCTGGACGGGAGTCGCTGGCTGGGCCGTAGGTTGTGACCGGGCGGGAGTTTGTGGCTGGACTACATTTGCTAGCTGTGCCAAAAATGGAGTTGCTGGCCGGACATTCTCGAGTCTGCGTCTGCAATAACAAAATCATAATCTTAAATTGGCTTTAAATTACTGGATCCAAGTGGAACCCGTTAAACTGCTATGCAAGGTGTGATGTCGCAATACAGATCACTATGGCAAACAACTCGTCTTATTAAACTTGAGATGAATTTTAGTGCTTTGTGCTTGCTCTATGCTCTATGGTGAAATCAACTCCAGGGACAATTAACAGTATATAAAGACCGGCAAAATATCCAAATTTGTTGTTGTTGAAACTCAAGTGATTATGTATTTTGCAGTACAAAATGTATTCACCAGGGTTAGCCATTAATTTAAGACTAAGCTAAACAAGAGATATAAATCTTTAGTAGAGACTTGTTTTAATATCTTTGGCAACAGAAATTATTGCAAGAAAGGTTAAGTTATGGAAAATGTATAATTTGTCAAAATTGCAAAAGACAAAAAGAAAGAAACAAATCAAACAAGCAACTTGTACATGTATGTATCATTGGCATGTCTGAAGATTTCCACTCTGGACACTCTGGATTTTGCGGGACTATTTTATCATAACTACCAAACTGTTAATTATGCTATCTACTTCTTTGGCACAACACTTTTATTTAAGTTGGTTAGCCCTGCACAAATAGTTGTAATGTCATCAAGCATGTCAACCTGTGTGATAGGGATGGTGGTTTGTAAAATTTTGAAAACTTCCATCCGTCCAATTACCCTCTCAACATGAATACGAACTCTGGAGAGCTGCCTAGATGTATCAACTTCTTTTTTAGAAAGTTGTTTTTTGCCTTTTGTAAATGCAGGAATTCGTAACCTAGCTCCCACCATGGCGAGTTCTTCTTTAATATGAAATCCTCGGTCTGCCAATACTTCATCTCCACGGTCAAGTTTTTCAAGAAAACCCGATGAGTCTACTATCTCTTTATCCGAAACCCGGCCACCCCATCCCTTTGATAACAAACTAATAGCCCCACTTGGTGTTATAGCAACAAATGATTGATAAGTGTTGTTATGTTTATAATTTGACCATGTTTGACTTCGTGCAGTAAGATTTGTGGCCCTCTCAATAAAGATTTCAGTACAATCAATGATTGCAACACACCGTTTGAATTTTTTCCTGAAACATAGTGGAAGGTGTTGACGAACTGCGATTCTGCTTGGGGGAAAATCTGTTAACAATAAATTATGGTTTTCGTCTCCCCGAGACGTTGTACTCATAAATTTCCAAAATAACATCTCAGGCACTTAAATATCTCAAGGGAACCATGTTACCATCTCACTATAAGTAATTTGCAACTTTGAACATAGGCCTGCGCTTTTCGATCTGACCAAAAATATAATAAAAAATTTCATTTTTATGTATTACTGAATTTGTTTGGTTAGCACAGCAGACTGTTCATAGGCAACCAAACCGAAAAATCTGCGTTTGTGGCAGGTCCAGACGGTCACTGTATGCCTTTCCGCAATGTTGACATGAAATTATTTGTAACTTTCTTACCTGGCTTTATTTATGTAGCTTCTTCTATTGTTTACTGTCTCGCCGATGTCATACCGTACACGTTCGCGGTTTTCAAAAGTGTCTTTAATGCAGCACGACTCCAGCACCAATGCTATCGATTTGTTGACGGTTGGCTGTCGACGATACGAAAGTCCATTTATAGTAATGGAGTCTCGGACGGCTCTCTGAAATTAAAACAAACATTTTGTCTTTATATGACTTCACTGCTTAAAATAACTGAGTTCAGCTTCAAAATAGACATTTTCTACCCATGCCAAGTTATGGCGTGTCATGTAACGTTATGTTTTTTCAAAGCAAGAATGAAATTGAACGTATCATCAGAGGAAGATACAAGAACAAACGATTAGAGTACTTTATCAAATGGAAAGGTTTCCCTAGTTCAAAGAATACATGGGAACCAGATACGAATTTGAATGCAGAAGCCAAAGGTTACCTTACCAAAAATCATCTTAAGAATTCTGGTAAAATTTGAGTGTGCAACACTGTTTCGACATTTTGCTTGAAAGCACGATTTACTTGATTTTAATGTAAAATGACGATTATGATGATTTATGGTGGTTTCGATGTAAAATGTTTAAACATATGTTGGGAAGCCATTTACACTGTTTAATTTTGGTTTATGAAAACTAAATGTATGTAAATTTAATTTATGAAACAACTAAAATTGTATAAGTATAGTTTTATTCATGCCGTTCGAGGAAACATCCAGCGCTGTCAGTGGACGATAAATAAAGCACCGTGCTTGCTGATAAATTCTCACAGCGTATGTTTGCCGCCGCTTCCATACGAAAAGCATTAGAACAAACTGCGGAGCCAGACTCCGTAGAGTGTGTGCTGTACAATGTGCACTAGCTGTGTGTAGACTTTATTATTCGCTTTTGTACATTTATGACCTCGACCCAGACTTCATCCTTCATGCATGTGTAATTATCTAACTTACCAGCAATAGCCGGATTTTTCTATTTTAGCATCAGCATTTTGAGTTAAAAACAGAAAGGTCTTTCACCGTCTTTGCTTTTTAACGTGGCTTATTGTTTTGAACGTTCTGTGGACTATTAAAAACATAAAAATTAATTGTTTTTTAGAAATCCGTTTCTTTTTGGACTAATTGCCCGGACTGCCGTATTTTGGAACGGAAAATCCGTGCTGGTTGGCAGCTCTGAATTCCAGGTGCGTATCGTGGGGGGGGGGGGGGGGGGGTGGGTGGAAATGAAAATTATTATATAATAATAATAATAATAATAATAATAATAACAGGCATTTATATTGCGCTTTTCCAAAGCATGATCAAAGCGCATAACAAAAGAAATGGAAAAACTAAAACAGGCAAGAACGTAACAAAACATAACATAAAAAACAAAACTACACATTAGGAAACAGATAAGTCTTAAGTTTACTCTTAAATATACGGTATTCTAAAAGACCTACCTGGTAGGCTCGTCGTTGTGGAGTCATGGGGCTCCCTTTCTTTGTCGGTGATGGCAAACGATAAAAAAATTTCTGGTTAGCTGGTGTCTGCGGATGAGGTTCGTTCGCTATAAAACTGGTAGTATTTGGCCTCTGAGTGTCGTACACTGTAAAAATAAATCATGTAAATTTACAGAAAAATGCAGGCAACTCCATTTCCAACAATTTGCTGTAAAATATTTTTACATAACTGGTATGTCAATTCTGTTTACAAAATTTCAGTCAAAGCCTAATAACGAAATTTTAGTATATTTACGTTTTCTTCAGTTTTTCCCAAATACCGTAATTTTGTTTTAATACACCCTTATTTGTTATTCCTTTGTACTGAGAGTTTGTGAAAATGCATAAACTTGATATATTTTACTATTTTGTTTGTACTCGAAATTTACTGCTTTTATGTTCATTAATACAACCATTGTGTACTTTAGGTTAACAGCAACTGTTGTTTTTTTAAATAGAACAAATGCTATTTTACAAGTTTATTGTAATCGAAATGTACTTTTTTTCTGTAAATATTACTACAATTTCTTTTGAAGGATAACAGCAACTGTCGTTTTTTTAATAGAATAAATGTTATTTTACAGGTTTTTTGCAATCGAAATGTACTGTTTTTCTGTAATTATTACTACAAATTTGTGTTTTAGGTTAACAGCAGCTGCTGTTTTTTTAATAGAATAAATTTTATTTTACAGGTTTTTTGCAATCGAAATGTACTGTTTTTCTGTAATTATTACTACAAATTTGTGTTTTAGGTTAACAGCAGCTGCTGTTTTTTTAATAGAATAAATGTTATTTTACAGGTTTTTTGCAATCGAAATGTACTGTTTTTCTGTAATTATTACTACAAATTTGTGTTTTAGGTTAACAGCAGCTGCTGTTTTTTTAATAGAATAAATGTTATTTTACAGGTTTTTTGCAATCGAAATGTACTGTTTTTCTGTAATTATTACTACAAATTTGTGTTTTAGGTTTACAGCCACTGCTGTTTTTTATTCAAAGAAATGTTATTTTACAGGTTTTTTGTAATCAAATTGTACTATTTTTCTGTAAATATTACAACAAATTTGTTTTTTAGGTGAACAGCCACTGTTGTTTTTTTGATAAAAGAAATGTTCCTTTACAGAGTTTGTGTGAAAGATAAAAATTACTTTACTGTTTGTGTTTTTAAGAATACACTATTTTAATGTTCTTCAACATATTTGAGGAAAGAATAATAACACATTAACTTTATATTTACAGTTTCAGTGCTTTTCAGGTTCAAAACAGCATGACTTTATTTCAACAACAACTTCGTAATACAAAACGCACAACATTTCAACATGAAGTTTTATCGAACAACTTTTCCCATAAAAACTACAATAAGTGCTGTTTTCAGTTGTCATTTTTTTTTCAAAATGAAGTATTTGAGGTAATTACTAACAATATACCTCCAACCTGCCGAAAAAGTAAACAAATTATCTTAAGTTTTGAATGTCCCAAAAAATAGACATCCAGCCTCATATCACACAACAGTGAACAGGATCAAAAACAGCTTTATCTCTTACCTAGAAGTCTTGCAATGAGTTTATAAGCATGAGCACTTTGGGGCTTACACAGGACCTCTACGATTTTGTAAAACAAATTTAAATAAACTGTTTGGATTACAGCTTTATCTCTTATAACTCAGATATTCTTTCAGATTTGTCCCTTCGTGTCACTACTCATTGTTTTTGGTAAGGTACTCTCCACACACTTAATGTTCGATTATAAAAATAAATGAAAGAAATCTTTTTAAAATTAAAGTATGTTTAACAAAAATTAAACAAACTGTTTGGATTACAGCTTTATCTCTTTTAACTCTGATATTCTTTCAGATTTGTCCCTTCGTGTCACTACTCATTGTTTTCAGTAGAGCATGATGGATATTAATAATAAGAATGATAGGAATGTGTGTGGTACTCTCCACACACTTAATGTTCAATAACTGAAAAAAATCTGTTTAAAATTAAAGTATGTAAAACAAAAATTAAACAAACTGTTTGGATTACAGCTTTATCTCTTATAACTCAGATATTCTTTCAGATTTGTCCCTTCGTGTCACTACTCATTGTTTTTAGTAGAGCATGATGGATATTAATAATAAGAATGATTACCGGTACTAAATGTTCAGTTGTTTCTCCTTATTTACTTTGATTGATGCATATCCAAAAAGAAGAGTAGGCCTAGAATTCAAATTAAAGTATGTAAAAATAAAACACTAAAAACCCAGATTTTCTTTCAGATTTGACCATTTGTGCCACTTACAAATAAAAATAAGCATTTGAGGCACACTTAACACACTAATTGTCATAAAAATAAATTAAAGCAATGTAAAAATAGAGTATACCTAGAAGTCTTGCATAGAGTTAATAAGCATGAGCACTTTGGGGCTTACACAGGACCTCCACGATTTTGTAGACTTCGACCCCCTGCACGGGTTGATTCCAACCAAGCATCTGTTGAAGAAAACATTGATAAATAAAATATTATATGTGGTGGACCCAAACAAATTGTTCATCCTCATTCTCTTGCTTGGGTCAAGGTATGTCCTCCAAGATAGATTCATGAATATTATTTATTATTTCTTATTATTATGATATATATGTATATATTTATACCTTTTTTAGGGGGGGTTGGGGGATTGTTTTTGTTTTTTGATGCGTTGTTTTGTTTTTTTTGGGGTGGGGGATTACATACTTGAAAAACAAAGTTTGTTCAACAATTACTGGTGATTTTATGGCAACAAAATTACACATTGATATTCTTACCGTTGCATGAACTCCATGGTGGCATGTGCCTTTCCACTGTACTGGATGTTAAATACATAAAAGGAGGCAAACAAAATGCAAAGTGCATCCACCGGTGACTCAATGCTTTGGAAACAGATTTCTTTATCAATGGCCAACATGAAACTCTTAGCAGTTAAGCTCGATGAACCTGGTTAGAACAGAAAATAGATGGGACTATAAGTGAGGACGAGAAGCGATATTTTGTCCTATAAATATGTGGGGAAAAGTACCCAAGTGGGTAGGGGTGGGGGTTATGGTGGGGAGTTCACAAAAAAAAGTAGGCAGGATTATATTTACCTGTTACAAAGTAAAACCTTTTCCCGTTTGCAGCCGGATCGTAAAGGATCGGGTCAAATGGAGGGATTTTATTTATCTTTTTTTCTTGCATGGGGCAAAATGTTGCAGATAGGGTGAAGGGGCAAATGTTAAGGGACAAACTCCCTGGCTTGGTGTGGTCTAGGGGGACAATTCAAGCCTCAGTTATATAAATAAAAACACAAGTAGAGGGCTTCTGAAACTTGTAATTTTTCAGGAGCTGACGACAGGGGGTTGGGGGGAGGTGGTGTTGGCACGGGACCAACCTGGGGAGGCTGTGACTGAATAAGTATCAACCCCCCCCCCCATTCCTCTCTGGGCCTGCCACTGAAAATAATGCTATAAATACACAACTGTCATAATGACCCAATAGGTCTGTGTGATAATTTCAAATGTGAGAATACGATTCGAGTTGGAGCACAATATTGTCACCATCCCAATTTTAAATTGTTAACTAATTTTCCCATCCCAATTTTGCTTGTCATTGTTAAAATTGTGCTTTAAAAATGTTGATCCCAAAGCACTCTGCTATTTTACACTAATGGAGAAGGTGGAATGAGCTGACCCCTTGATTATGAAGGCATACACAAAACATAACACTCTTCAAACTATATAAATTCAAACTCTAAAATCCCTTACCATCAGTAATTGCACTTTTTGGTAATATGACAATTTTAGTTTTGTGTTCATAGATTTGACATTCAGCTTCATGTTTGTAACTTGTAGGCCTACTTACCAAGTGCAATTATACAAGGAGTAACTGGTAACAAGTCCTTCTTGATGTCTTGTGGTAGACATGTGTCCTATTGGAAAAATGGCAACAAACAAACAAAATAAAGTAGGAGCAGTTTCTCCCTCAAAACTTGCATTGTGTTTGTGGTAAATAAAAAAGAGACAGCTATGGGAGACACAACACATCATGAGCAATCAGAAACCTCAGTACCCAGCTTGGAAATGTTACATTTGCTTATATACGGATGCTGCATGTGTCTTTCACACATATTAATCTACACATTAGACAGATAAAGGTTACAACCGTTTTACAACAAAAACTAGCCCAATCTGGAGAGAAAATTATACCGATATAGTTGATACCAGCAACTCAACATCACTATGAAAAAATGAAAAGCTTGATACACATTTATCATTACCTCTACAGTTTGGACAATCACATCTGGGTCTTCATTGAAGAATTTAGCTAGAAGTGTGACGCACCCCATGACCTCAGATGTGTCGTTACCAGTTGACCTTTTAGCCTGATCCAACTGCTGAAATAAAGTTTTCAACGGTTTTGTTGTCTGCTTCGTGCTCAGAAACTGCAGAATGTTAGGAATTTTTTTACCAAGGGTGTTTGTGATGATATCTTTAAGGTCAATTCCTACAAGTTTGTGGAAATGGTGGAAAATCCCAATTTTCTCAAAGAGAAACGGCCATTCCCCTTTAAAGAAGAGGATAGAATCGCAACCACTGTTGATTACCCCTCTCAGTGTTGGGTACGTTTGATCAAGTTCTTTTACAACTAGTGCTGTGTTCCAAATTTCTTGTGAGTGTATTTCTTTCAAAGCAAGTCTCCTAGCTTCCTGTGATTCTTCACTCTCATCTGATGGCAGTTCTGGCTGAAACTCCTTTGTGCCATAACTACAGCTACGTTTTTTCTTTTTGTTTGGGCTACTTGATTTTCTCTTGGATTGGAGCAGTGGCCTGTTAGTGTTAGCAAAGCGCTGCTCCAATTGACTTAGTATGGAATTGTATCCTGTTCCAATAATCATCTCTTCAAGCCTGTCTTCAAAACTGCGTGGATAATCTTCTACAAACTTGGACGCTACGACAACCAGCTGCCTCCTCGTAGGCTTGCGACAGATCTTGACAATATCATCAACCACTAAACGGATCATTTCACGTCGGTCGGCTGGGAACGGCCTTTCTTTGTTTTTTGTGCTATCTTGCAAATTCTGCGACATTTTGGACCAAGGTATCTTATATGATGTAGTCCAGTTGTCAGTGTCGGTTGATGAATTGGATAATAAGGATTGGCTGCTTGGACTGGGTGACACGGCTGGAGATGAAAACATTGCTTCGCTACTGGTATCACTTCGGGTTTTCTCTGTTGATAAATAAATAAATTGTAAGAAACCCTTCAAATGTATTTATGTTTACAGACATGAATACACACATTTACCGCCATACAGTAAAATGTGTGCAGGAATTTTGAATCTCTTCTTAAATTTTTTTTTTTTAATTTCTCAATGTTTGAGTAAATGAGAAAAAGAAAAATAATGTAAATTTGTTTCTAAAAGATCAGCCTTGTCGCACCTTGTCGCACCTTGTCGCACCTTGTCAGGATAAAACCCATCTCACAGGATACTCTGTTAAAGGCCTTTTGGCAACTACTGGACAGTATAATAATATCGTTACAGTGATAACATATACAACATACTTCATGTTTTTACTCAGTGCTTAGTACAGTCACTGAGATAAAGTAGCTTTTGATCACTGTTGGATTTGTTGGGTCAGTATGGTTTAACTCTTGGGGTGTCGTGGCCGAGTGGATAAGAACACCAAACTCGAGCGCTGGTGTTTCTGTTCAGCAGACTGTGGGTTCGAGTCCCGGTCGTGACACTTGTGTCCCTGAGCAAGATACTTAACTCTCTCTGCTTTCTCTACCCAGGGGTTAAATGGGTACCTGTGAGGGCAGAGATGGTTCTTGTGATTGATTTAGCCTACATGTAGTAGTGCAAATATTGCAGCACAGGCTGTTGTATACTCCCCAGGGAGCTGAGATGGTTTAAGGATTGAAATAATGGCACAGTGACCAGGGGTAATAATGTTCGAATGCGCAGTAGAGTATATTCATAAGAGCATCGGGTTCAAGTTCTGGTTGTTTAGTCATCGGGGTGTGGGTTCGATTCCTGGTCATGACACTTAAGTCCTTGAGCAAGACACTTTGCTATAATTGCTTCGCTTCACCCGGGGGTATAAATGCAAGGGTAGAGGTTGGTATTGTGTTTGAAAAAAGCCTTCGGAGCGCCATCACGGCAGCCCGGGCTGAGAAAGATTAAATGAGTGTTATTGGCCTAATGACCAGGGCACTAATGCAAAGAGCATTGGTACGTTATTGTGAAATGCGCTGTATAAGAACTAGTTATTATAGTTATTAAAAAGCATACTGACAGTAAGGTTAACAGAATTGCCTTACCTTCCTTCCATTTTTCTAATAGCTTCCTTTTCTGCACCAACTTGAGCGGGATGTTTAATAGATCAGAGGCCGTAACAAATTCCAAATCCGAGGGCTTGTCGACTCCTAGGTCGAGTAATGTTTCCACTAGTTCATGTCTTATTGTAGTTGAAATTGTTGGAATTGTTTGTAAAATGTACTCCTCTAGAATACTAAGGTCACTGGTTGTTTCCTCTTCACTGGAACTCATTTTAACTTAAGCCGGTTTGGACTTAAACTCTATGCATAAAAAGAAAAAAAATTACATGAAAATAATCTGGTTTTCGTGTTTGAAAACCACTCAGCTGTTCAAATTTGAACAGGTTATTTTCAATATGATTATGACTATTGAAACATCAAAACATATTACAGAGCATAACCAGAACTCCGATGACAATCCAGACCTCTGTGTTACTTTATTTTGGGAAAAGTAGTTTTCAAAGCTATCATCATTTGACCATTATCGCCAGGGTAGGCTGGAAGAGGGCACCAGTCCAGAAGATCAGATGTTAAAATACATCCAACTTTAGTTGCCATTGTTTCCTCATTTTGGAGGCAAAACAAACCAAAATCTGCCAGAAATATAGATTCATGTAGCCTTACAACAACAAAGACATGCATTTTGTTTTTCACCACTGTCATCAAAATGTGGCCGAATGTGACAACATTTTCCTCTGAAACACTAACTGGAACATAAAGTCCTTTCTTGAAAATAGTTCCAAACAGTTCAACATGGTCACTGACGACTGAATTGCCTGAATTGAGACCACATGTATGTAGTGACATTGAAATATCTGGGGAATACAAGTCAGGGTGCAGAGGTATTGCCCTTTCAGCATGAACTGCAGAGGGAAATAGAGAGCCACTACTGTAGTATGCCTGTAAGAGCTGGTGTCTTTCTGACAATGTCTTGGTGACATTCTTAAAGTTTTTACAATGCTGTAAACACTTCCTGAAATAGGAGTGTTTACTCTCAAAACGCATTGTCCACATCCTCATCAGGGGACCATGTTTCAGTGTTAGTGATGCATAGTGAGCAAGATAGTGGTGCTTGGGTTTGAGAGTTTCTCCAGGAAATATAGTTTTTCTTCCCTCGAGATACTCATCAACAATTATTCTAAGATAAGCAATTTGTGCCCTTGTAATACGAACAGCACAGATCATTTCTACAATTTCTCTGAGCTGTAAACACAACTGTCATGGACCATCTTGAGTGTTTTCTACCTTATCACCAATAATAAGTGGAATTAACCTCAAAAGACTCCAGTTCTGAACTGCATGCCCTCCAAGAACATGACCTTTGATGTTCACTTCAGCTGGTTTGTTGTTCAGATCAGTACCAAGGTATTTGAATTTTCTTATTCGTCTGTTCATTATTTCATATGTCATCCACTTCTTCACTTTGATGAAATATTTGAGGTAAATGGACAAATCATAACTGACTACACCCTCAAACAAATCATGACCCAAACAAGGCGGTAATCCCGAACAGCAAACATGGAAATTTGGTAGTTCATTAAAAACTGAATCAAATTTAATTCCTTCGTACATTTTCACCTCTGGGTTTTGTTCAAGATGATTTATTGCATCATCATAGCTAGCTTTACTACGCTCCTCAGCAACAGTGTATGCATTGCCAGATCGAAACCGATCACGTGTAATATGACAGAACCTGCAGAAATACTGTGTTGTGCTGAAATTTTCAGTGAAGCCTCCTATTCCATGTGAACCTAGATTGTCTCCAGTTATTACCACGACACTTCCCTTAACTTTTCCAACAGGTGTTTGCATCCCTTTTTCGCCAAGGTCTTTTAAATCTTTGATTAGCTGCCCAAAGACTTTGTCATGACCAAATCTTCTAAAATCATTCTCTTTACACAAAAGAACCAATTGCATTTGTTTTGTTGAAGACCTAAACTGAGGTGGAATGTTTCCCAGCGTCATGTACATAGCCAATATCTTGTATTTTTTCTTACTCGAACCTAGCGGGTTGACAACTTCAAAAGCATCTTGGAAGAGGATAAGCTGCAATGTGCTTGGAGATTGGAAAAATGCATTCATTTTGAAAGCACTTCC
Organism: Leptasterias polaris; assembly: GCA_037783415.1. Taxonomy (NCBI): domain Eukaryota; kingdom Metazoa; phylum Echinodermata; class Asteroidea; order Forcipulatida; family Asteriidae; genus Leptasterias; species Leptasterias polaris. The sequence continues at coordinate 319,888 of JAZGTN010000036.1, forward strand.
ATCGGTAAAATCACAAAGCGTATCTGGATCAGAATATTGAGGTCCTTTAGCTAAATATGTCTTGATAGACTCATCATTTAAAAGAACATTCAGAGTGTCTTTGATGGGTACATAATGACAGCAACTTGCTCCGTGGATGTGGTCTCTCCCCATGCACAATGACAAGGGGCTTACGTATGGCAACTTATGTTGGTAATATTCCTTTCGCATATAACATGAACGCAAAATGCCATGTTGATTGTTTAGAGCTAAACCCCAAATATCACTAGAAAGCACGTGTTTGACAATATCATTAACAGTTACTTCAGGTAGGCCTTCATCTTTTAACTTTTTTTCAAGTTTAAAAATGTGACATTCTTTAGCCATGGCCTGCATACTTTCAATATTCTCAACAATAATTTGGACTGTTCTCTCTGGAATTAGAAACTCTGCCTGAAGTTTCAACGAGAAAAGTGCCATGTTATGTACGAAATCATCATTTGAAACTACATGGAAAGCTTCACCCTCTTCATCCTCTGAAAGATCACTAACAGAAGCCTCATCTCCATCTTCATGCTCTTGCAAACAACCTATGGTTTTGTTTGAATCAATTTGCTCAACTTGTACTTGAAACTCTGGGCTTATTCCCCCAACTAGTTTGTCCCTGTGATAACGCGACACATGTGATGCAAAAGACGATTTATTGAAGAATGACTTTGAACATGACTGAAATGGACACTGAACATGAACACCTGTGTCAATATGAGCTTTAAGATGTTTTAGAAGAATGCTCAGGTCACTGCACTGTTGCTTACACAAGGGCACGTTGCATTTTACCACATCAGTAGAAACTGCAGTTTTTAGTAAATGCAGATGTTCTCTACTATTTCGATGATATCTTGTTATATGAGTATTAAATGCTGTATAGGTTGGAAACGTCTGTGAACAACTTGAAATACCACAAGGAAATTGAAAGTTATGAACATTTTTATGAATTCGAAAATGTTCCGAGTAGGTTTTAACACTGTGAGATGAAAAGTCGCACAGTGAGCAAGTATACATAATGCAAACAATTTCAACTAGTTCTAAGACATGGGGAGAGCTCAGGATGAACCCCTTATTAGGTTTCAAATTTTAAAATGTTACATCAAGACCTGAAAGGAATAAAATGAAAACATTAAGATTTTGACCTTTCACTATCAAAGCTTGATTTGACACTTCAAATATCTTGCAAACACTGAAGTAAAGACAAAGATTGCTGTGGGCTGGAACCCTTGCTTCTTAAATTGAGAAATTTTTAATTGAGAATGTTTATATTTTTATATTATCTTATTATTTCATTCAAAATTGTTCAGCAGGAGCAAAATATTACTTTGAGTGAAGAAAAATATTGAAAAAAAAAAAAAAATAAAAAAATATTAGCTCTTAGGCAGCAGGCTACTCAAAACTTACTCACATGTAAATAATTTGATATGCATGTGATTGTTCGAAAGCATGTTAATATTTTGTGAACATTTTGTATTTTTCAAGCTTTTGACAATTTTTTGCGGGCTGGTTAAACAAACAGCCCAGGGGAATATTTGATGTATTGTTTTTTAGACACAGGCCTGATTATCTATTATTTGCTAAGGCAAAACAGCAATAATGTGAGGAAGGTATATTTTAACAAATTACAAACATCAGAAAACTCTCTTAACGTAACTCTTCATAGAATATAAATGTTTAGTTCTGTGCATTCAAGAATTTGAAGAAAGGTTCATGAAACATACCTGGATTGCCGGGGAGATTTTCAACCAACACCCTTTTCACTTGAAATGAGGTGATAAAAACCTGCAGGGTAAACAAAATGAAGTATACTAAGATAATAGTTATTATTTCAAACATATTGACAGTCCCCATGTGTTTGCAACTGTCCAATGTTAACAGTGAGATACTTTATCTGCTACATAAAAAGATAACTTGAAGATCTAAGTACACTTGACTGTGCCAAAATCCCCTTATGTTTGCTTTTAAAGCCTTATTAATACTCAGTGTTTGTTGTATTATATTATAATTGATACTATTTTTGTATAAATGCAACACACATGGGCTGGGTCACATCCAAAACAAAATATTGGAATTTAAAACATGACTTGCCTAAAGACCTGCAAAGCTTTAATAAGTGAAAACCAAGTAGGCCCAATAAAAAAACACCCCCCCCCTAAAAAAATAAAAAATTAATAAATAAATCCCAATAAAATGACGTCAAAACTCCACCACCACCACAACACAAGCATGCCCATTCCTCTAATCATGTACAATTTGTTTATTTAATTTCGCTGAATAAAAACGCCTTTTAGTTGATAAAGAAAGTATCTTTAAATTATCATAGTATAAAATTAGTGCCAAGACGAAGACCACAGTTACGCAGTCGTTTATCACCATTATGTTAGTGTGTATACACCATAGATCCAGTAGGTTATCCAACTTGAAAAATAAAGGTTGGTTCTGGGTGTGTTGAAAACTGCGAGGGGGTACATACAATGCGAGCGCAAATCCCCTATGCGTGGGGTCCGGGGCCCGCTCAAGAGCCCCGGAAATTTTTTTGATCCTAGATGCTCTGTGGTGCATGGTGAATCCTGGCCACTTTCCTCAGACTTTTTTGAGGAAATATTTTTAAAGTTTTTAAGAACACAAAGTACAATACTGGTTTTCTAAACACTTACTTGCAGGCATGAGAATGGGTTATGTTATAAAAAACTGGAAAATATCGACCACTATTTTAATTATCCCAATCAAGCCGCAGGCATGTCCCTAGCGGAAGATGAGGCATGCTGGGGGTCCAGGGGCCGAGGCCCTCATGTAGAAAATTTTGACAATTTAGGTACTGAAAAGTAACATTTTCAATGTAATTTTTAGATCTGAATGTTCATATTTAACAGCAAAAATAAACACAATTGACACTTAAGAATCTTATCATTTAATATAATAAGGCAAACAAAAAAGGTGTTTTGTTCCCGGTTACCCGACCGACCCTAATTTTATGCCGCGACCCTAAACTTTTCATTCGGCTTTTTAAAAAAATTAAAAAAAAATATAAAAAAATTAAAATAAAAAAATATTAAAAAAATTAAGGTATTATGGACTGTAGAGACACGGGAAGGAGAGCCGGTCCTCTAATTAATAAAGGACGAGGATTCGCCAAAAGACAATACACTAATTAGCAAGCAACAAATTCTACATGATGACGTTTTAAATATAAAACAATGATCTCCTGTACTGACTTTAATTCAAATCAATGCAACACCGCACATCGAATACAAAGAAAATAGCTCACAGTCACTTTTTGCACATAAAGCTAAATGTCAAAAGGTCAGCGCAACACGAGGCTGGCGGCACACACAGACATAAGTTTACAATTACCAAATGAAATGTCCTTACAAATCACAAGAGTTCTACGACCCTATCCCTTCCGAATAAATAGTGTTAGGAGCATGTACCCACAAAATGGAGAGAAATACGGACAACAAATATAAGGTGCTCCTTCAAGAAACGAAGCTTAAGAAAAAGAGAGCGAATGTCATGTGACATCCCCAAAAGTAAACTTTCTACAATATCAACAATGAGGGCGCACCTGGTCTCCCTACAGGACCAAATGTCAAACTTTGACCAAACTAACATGTTTTTTAACAAAATTGAACGAGAAAACCAGAACACATCCAGACAAGTTTACTGATATCTGCATGATTTGGGTCTCATGATTTTGTGATCCACGGTCGTCGCGTCGTGTTTCTAAAGTACCCAGCGGAAAATACCCACTATGCAAAGTACTGCGCGCACGTGTCTACACGACAGTGCGCTATCTGCAGATTGCGCAAACTTATGATCATTAGGCAAATGAAGCTGCCGACTCTGCATAGCGCAAACTGAAAATTGCGCAAGAGTTTGTCCAATTCGTTGTGCAAATTAATTTATTGCGCTCATGGAACGAGGGATGCATCTGGTTACCAGACGATCACACCTGATGTCGATAAGACAAAATAATCAAAACCAGACTAAAATAGTTTGCCATGCAGCGGGGCGACTCAGCTGCGATAAGTACGTGCAACGAAGTACAATACAATGTATGTGAAGACGAGTCGCTCCACGCTGGAAACTTTATGACAGGCAGACAGGTAGGCCGCGAGAACGGCGTGAAACTTTGATTTTAATAGAAAGTACTGTGGTCTTTCTAGTTTCTAAACTATTTCTGTTGTAAATTTACAATGCCGAGTCAAAAAATGTAAACGTGGCGGCAACATTTTAAAGCTTGGCAGCGATTATAAAGCGTGGCGGTGCGCCACGGCTTTTCTATGGGTTGGAGAACACATAATTCCGAATAACACGAAAACACATAAATGTATGCCGCGAGCAAAATGTGTGGTATATGTAGCAATGACAGCTTTGCTTAGGCCTAACATGAAAAAAAACTGTCAATGCACCACAATAAATACAATAAATCCAATAAATACAAGTGTAAATTAAAGTGCAGATATTACACGAAATCTTCCAAAATATGACACTTACTTACCTGGGGAAAAAGCGATCACATTGCAAACAGAGCTCCCCGCGACGCTCGATGGTTGGTTCAGAGTGTGAAAGCGCAACAGTTTGTGTCAGCCTATAGGATCGGAGGGACATAAACTGTTTGACACCACATGGAGCTCTATGCTCTCTCACGCAAAACACCGATGCAACTTGCGCAAGAGCGTGTCTTGGCTTGTTGTACTCTGCAAAGAATTGTGGGATCGCTTTGCACCGCGCGCGCGGCGAATACAATAGTTTCAATGTTATTCTGCAGAAAAATGTTTAAAAAAACATCATGGTTGTTCAGCAGATCCGTCCTCGACACAATTGGATCCGTTCGTTTAATTTTTCTTCGATTTATTCTCTTATTGATTATTGTTATTTTTATTGATTGTGATTTGTTACTGTTATTGTTATACGGAACTACTATAATCCTTTATTCTTATGTCAGTAAAGGTCAATAGGCCTGTAAAGTATTGTCGTAGTGGTTGTTTTGTTTTGTATTATGATTGTTTGTTTGTGTGTTTGTTTATTTCAGTGTTGTGTGTGTTAGGCTTGCTCGTCCGTTGATTAACAGAAAATCAGATACGAATCATGCATGGCCTGACAGCATATCTGTATTTTTACCAAGCTGTTATACAAGATTCTGTAAATATACAAAACATTGAGTCAAATTACCTCAAATTTACTGATAAACATTGCTCATGTATTTTTACAAACAAATTAACAACGATTTGTGTAATCATTCTACAAGATTCTGTAAATATACAAAAATATTTAGTAAAATAACCTTAAACTTATGAAACACATTACTCATGTATTTTTACAAACAAATTAACAACGATTTGTGTAATCATTCTACAAGATTCTGTAAATATACAAAAATATTTAGTAAAATAACCTTAAACTTATGAAACACATTACTCATGTATTTTTACAAACAAATTAACAACGATTTGTGTAATCATTCTACAAGATTCTGTAAATATACAAAAATATTTAGTAAAATAACCTTAAACTTATGAAACACATTACTCATGTATTTTTACAAACAAATTAACAACGATTTGTGTAATCATTCTACAAGATTCTGTAAATATACAAAAATATTGAGTAAAATAACCTTAAACTTATGAAACACATTACTCATGTATTTTTACAAACAAATTAACAACGATTTGTGTAATCATTCTACAAGATTCTGTAAATATACAAAAATATTTAGTAAAATAACCTTAAACTTATGAAACACATTACTCATGTATTTTTACAAACAAATTAACAACGATTTGTGTAATCATTCTACAAGATTCTGTAAATATACAAAAATATTTAGTAAAATAACCTTAAACTTATGAAACACATTACTCATGTATTTTTACAAACAAATTAACAACGATTTGTGTAATCATTCTACAAGATTCTGTAAATATACAAAAATATTTAGTAAAATAACCTTAAACTTATGAAACACATTACTCATGTATTTTTACAAACAAATTAACAACGATTTGTGTAATCATTCTACAAGATTCTGTAAATATACAAAAATATTGAGTAAAATAACCTTAAACTTATGAAACACATTACTCATGTATTTTTACAAACAAATTAACAACGATTTGTGTAATCATTCTACAAGATTCTGTAAATATACAAAAATATTGAGTAAAATAACCTTAAACTTATGAAACACATTACTCATGTATTTTTACAAACAAATTAACAACGATTTGTGTAATCATTCTACAAGATTCTGTAAATATACAAAAATATTGAGTAAAATAACCTTAAACTTATGAAACACATTACTCATGTATTTTTACAAACAAATTAACAACGATTTGTGTAATCATTCTACAAGATTCTGTAAATATACAAAAATATTTAGTAAAATAACCTTAAACTTATGAAACACATTACTCATGTATTTTTACAAACAAATTAACAACGATTTGTGTAATCATTCTACAAGATTCTGTAAATATACAAAAATATTCAATTCAATTCAATTCAATTCAAGGTATTTTATTCAACTATTTGTAGCCAAAGGCTAAATTACAAGTGAATTTACAAGGTAATAACATCAAAATTACATACAGGGATTACCTATGAAGATATGAGGAATAACAACATCATTATCAATATGATATCAATCTAGTGTAAATTAACTATCAAATACGTAATCAACATTAAAGGCTTTTACAAAAAGTAGCATAACTTATTTAGTTAATAGGTAATCTTTACTTCAATAAAACTAATTGTAAAAAGGTTTAAAACGTTATCAAGTTTCTATTAAAAACTACAAATAAAAGAATACATGTACAAACACTGCAAACAAAAATTAAATGACTAAACGAGTAGAAATTATAAGTAAATCAAAAACAATTCACAATGAAGTAAATAACTGCCCATTGACTAAAGATGATAACATTGAGTTACAGGTTATAAATAAAGCTATATTGGGTTGTATTGAATGACTCAAATGTAAGTGTTTCAATAAAGTAAAATAGTAATAATAAAAGTTCCAGTATCAATTTTGGTTTAAGAGTCTCACTAGGAATGGCAGAGCGCTCTTCCGATAGCGCTCTGTTCTACATTTCACAGTCCTGTATTGATCACTAAAACGCAGTGCACGGAGTTCAGACTGCTTTGGTGGCAACCATTGAGGAAAGTTTTTCTCAATTGATTTTGCAAACCTAACACACAATTGGACACGTCTTTCCGCCAAAGTGGTAAGTTTTGTGGTTAAGAGTGCGTTCTCGTAGGTTTGGTACTCTGGGCCGAGTATGATACGTAGCGCCCTTTTTTGTATACTCTCTATCTGTTCTGATTCCGCTAAGGTAAGGGAGGAGTGCCAAACCGGTGCACAGTATTCAGTGATGGGCCTAATGTAACATTGGAACACAGTCAGTAAGTCGTCTGCTAGAAGGCCAAACTTTTTAAGAGTTCTTAACATGTATAACTTTCTACTTGACCTTGAGGCAAGGTCGCATACATGATTGTTCCATTTCAGGTCATTCTGGATAGTAACGCCTAGTAATTTTACATGGTCGCACTCTGGGATCGGTTGATTAGCAATTATAACAGATTCGGGGTCTGCGGGTTGTCTGCTAAATGATATTTTGAGGAATTGGCATTTAGCTGGATTTAACTTCATACGCGTGGATTCACACCACGATTCCAACTCACGGACAGTTTGCGATATATTACTCCCTGTGGTTGGCTTTCGGCTTTCAGCTATCGTCAGGTCATCAACATATTTCCACCTGGGTAAAGTTGATTCGTGTAGTGCATCATTTACTACTGCGAGGAAAATGATTGGTCCCAGGCGTGTACCCTGTGGAACACCTGCATTTGTCACGACTGGTTCTGAAAGTTTGCCTCGGTATCGGACTTGCTGGGTTCGCTCTGATAGAAAGCTGGACACCCATGGTACCAGTTCTGGTCTGGCACCCAATGCGTAGATCTTCTGAATGGCAATGTTGTGATCCACCAAGTCAAATGCCTTGGAAAAATCTGTCATTACCACCGTTGATGTATATCCTGTTTTGTCAGCATGTGAATACAAGTATTCCAGCAGATCTACCAAGTAATGAGAGGTTGACATACCCAGCCGATTTCCATACTGATGATGATCAATGTTTCCACTGATGTCAGCGAGCAGCATCTTGCAAACAAAGAGTTCAGCAAGTTTTGCGAAATGACTGGTAAGTGCAATTGGTCTCAGTTTGTCTATTGAGGGTGGTGATGTTTTAGGTATTGGAACTATGGTGGACATTTTCCATTGATGAGGAACGATTCCTTGGTCAAGAGAAGCATTGATTATATCACAAATTGGAGTTGTAAGTTCAAGAGCGAATTCGCGAATCAAGCGACTGGATATGCCGTCAGGCCCACAGCTCTTACCAACTTTGGTCTTACGAAGTTCGTGGTAGACCTGCCAGAGATGTACCTTCGGAGCACTGGCTTCTCTTAGCGGTAGGTATGCAGGGAGACTTGAGTGACTAAGGGGTGGTATATTTTCAGCAACTTTCACAAAATGGGTGTTGATTGCGGTGGCAACTTCGATGTGGTCATCCTCATCAACCCCTGGGACATCTATCTGCAATTCGGTTAATTTATTTGAGGTCATTAGTTTGATGTACCGGTACCATGAACTTGGATTCTCTTGTTTTAATCGATAAACACGATTGTGATGAAATTCAATTTTGGCCTGTTCAATTTCTCTTTGAATCTGGTTACGAATCTGTGTCCAATCTGGGGATCCGAAGTTAAAGAGTCGTTGGCGCTGTCGAATAAGGCATTTTATTTTGGTGGTCATCCATGGCTTGTCATCGTCGTGGAGTCGGACCGACTTAAGCGGGAAATAGTTGTCAATCGCTGGGTCCAACTCACTATAAAAACGGTCACATTTTTCGTTGACATCTTGGGCGTTTAATACTGAGGACCAGTTATACTGCGTAATCCAGTTCCCAAAACTGCGTATGCTAGACTCTCTCATGGGTCTAACCTGCTTAATCTTGGTCTTGTTCTGGTGCGGCGGTAAGATCTTTGGTTTCAGAAGGATGCCATTGTGGTCGCTCTGTCCAATCGGAGCTATCAATTCAACCGGATGGTAAAACTGTTTTAAATTGGTAACAATTTTATCAAGGATGATGTTGTGTCGTGTAGGCTTGTCCACTACCTGTTTCAAGCGGTGGGCAGTGAGAAGAGTTGACAAGTTCAAACGGTTCATATCACCACTGATGATGATTCCTGCGCCTGGATGATCTCTGAAGATGTCGTCGGCAGCCTCAGTCAGGTAGGTTACGAGAGCGGTGTCATTGTTCATGTTTGGTGGCGAATAAACAGTTGCTACGAATATAGAGGACACTGTTCGCGGCAGTCGCTTGGGTCGAATCTGCACCCAAACAACTTCAAGTTCTTGTGGTACTGCAATCTTGACTGGCTTTGGGTTCACGGCATATTTTACGTATGTCGCAACTCCTCCCCCACGTCTTCCTTCCCGTCCCTTGGAGAAGACTTGATACTCTGGAATATGGTAGGTGTTCGCAGGATCTGAACCTTGGAACCAGGTTTCACTGACAGAGATGATGTCTGCCTGAAGTTCATGGGTTACTGCGTAAAATTCATCCAATTTGTTGTTGAGGGATTGTGGGTTGACAACATACACTGAGGGAAGTAACTGTGTCACTTTTGCAACTGGTGTAGGGACCAATTTCACACGTTTAAGGTTTTGTCTGCAGACTTTTCGTGTTTGATCTGTTGCCTTTTTTCTTTGCTTGATGATAATTGGAATTGGTAAGGCTTGTCTGTCTTGCCTTAGTCGCCCTCGTCCTTTGGTCCCACGATGTGTTTTTCGTTTCTTAGATATTCCCAGCTGATGAATTCTGTTCCAAACGTCATTATTCAACATAGTGGTGTTCAGGTCCAGGTCGTGCAGTTTTGCAGTGCCGCTAATATTGAGTAAAATTACCTAAAACTTATGAAAAACATTGCTTATGTATTTTAACAAACAATTTTACAATGATTTATGTAATCATTCTACAAGATTCTGTAAATATACAGCAAATTGAGTAAAATAACCTAAAATTTACTGAGAAACAGTACTCATGTATTTTTACAAACAAATTTACAATGACTTCTGTAAATTTACAGAAATCATCCCTTTTTACATGTATAAACACTTTTTAAATGTTAATTAACGAAATTTGTAAAAAAAAATTCGTTTTTTACATTTTTTTTGTAATTTTGCAGAAATATATCAGTAAAAATGAAATACAAATGGATTTTGTATTTTTTTGTCTGTAAAAATACATTTTTTTTTTACAGTGTACAAAACGTTGAACGCGCTCCTGAAGACACCAACCAATTGATCTATTGGGGCACCGCCGAGATGATCCATGTTTGATTCGCTTTTCCACAAATGCAGTTACTCCGATGTTAGCTTTACGAAAGCCAGTGTTTGAGTGATTTAAGCGTCAGATATGACTACTTTTTAAAACATCAAGAGCCGTGAATCACTTGTGTGTGATTGGTCAAAACGTCGTCTGATTTTGTCGCGTTGCGGCGGAGAGCAATAACGCTTTGTGTTGTCATTCAGCATTGTTGTGTGACTCTGCTGCTGTTGAAGCGCCCCAGCTAGTGCTGCATGCACTGTATTTAACTCCGCTTTCGAACCGTCCTCTTTGTTTAACCATAGAGCAAGGACCAGAAGGAGTTACAACAGGATGGACTTCAAACAGACAGAGTGTGTTTCCGCGGTCGTAAAACAGCTGGTTTTTACGACCGCAATTAGCGAGTGTAAACAGGCCCCGAGCGCATTTTCTGCCGCGCCACGTCATCAAATTACCCAGCATGCATTGCGCGAGTTAGCGTCCCTATGAACAAGATGGCGGCTTACGGGAAAGACGACTATGTTTTCAGTTTCAAAAATATTACTAAACACTGAAATTACATAGGGGGCCTACACATTATACTGATTTATTACCTAATATTTCTCATTTCTTTTACAAAGGGCAAACGCATTTGTATTGTTCCATGGTTCGACCCTTGCTCATGGTAATTCCACCAAGCAATAATGGGAATAATCACACATGAAATAGCCGTCGTAATATAGTCCATTACAACGTGCACAAAAAGCACTGCAATCAACGGCTATTTTATGTTGAGATTTCAACAATGATCTTTGTTTACCAAAAACAACTATTTCTCCACCAAACATTGACAACATACCTTATAAACGGCATCTAAAATACTAGATTTATTGTAGAAAATTCATAAAACGTCTTTAGAATGGATATTTAAGGAAACAAATATATGATAAATGTCGAATGTTCGTGGATACACTGTCTTCCCTGCTTACAATTTCTCGGTATGCTACATGTATGATTTCACTCTTCCCTTTACAAACATAATTACAATGCTCCAACTATAATATTTATAATTTCCTTACTTCCAAAATAAGGTCGAGAGAGACTGTAAAACATAAATCCCAACAACTGAACAGCATAAAACAATGAAACATTCTGACCTTGCGTGATAATTGTGTGCCCTTTAGAGTTTATACCGAAATGTGGAGCGATCTGGCTTCACAGACACCGAATTGAAATGGGATACCTTTTTTTCAAAAACTTCCCCAGCTGGCAACTCTATGTCCACACTCTAAAGTTGTAACCTATTGTTAATTGCTAAGTCCATGCTCGCACTTGTTAGTTAATCTGTTAACAATGGCAGGTTCATCTTGTTTGTGCGACAATGAAATGACTCAACTGACTGGGGTGTGAGGGCAAACGCCGTCTCAGCTTTTGTTTTGTTTTGAGTGCCATCATTCGCCGTTTCCACACGATATCCATGTACATCGTTCGTTCGTTCGTTCGATCGTTCTTTATCATGGATACCAAAATTGTCTGCAAATGTCCAAAATGTTCCATTCTCGGAGGAAAGTTGGTTAGTCAGAAAACAGCATCAACACATATGAACACTGCAAAGAAATGTATGCAGGCAAAAGAGGAACTTGACCGGAGGAACAAAAGTGAGGAAGTTGATGCGACAACAACTGCAATGACAGATCAGTTTGATCACATTGATGAATCGAAGACCAAACCACTGTACAGCGGAAGCACATTAAACACATTGCAGGCGGTAACGATGCTCCTGTCAGTACAAGGACTTTTCCCTGGGGTAAGATTCATTAGAACAATCTTAATTACAAAAACCGTCTTTTATAAATAAATACACAGATTGTTTCATATAATTGTTAGACAATATCTTGTATCGTATAACGTTTGGTATGTGGAAAATTAACAGTTAACTTGAATGAGGCCTTTTTAAAGGTGCAAGTTGACTATAAATAATAGTACTACAGTGCGAATAGTGTTGTAAGTCATTGTGAGTTGCCCCGACTTCCTAGTAATAGTATCACTACTGAGTACTGGGTTTTGTACAAGAACGTATGCTGCCACCATCTTGGTTGTACTATCTTAATTGTACAAAAAGGAACCAGACTATTTAGTATTTTCCCTTCCAGCCTCGGTTTGGTTACATGGTTTAAATTGGGAGAAAATCAAGATGGCCGCACCATGGTAAATTTCTATAGTCGTTTTTCAAGTTTTGGATTATTGCATAGCCATAGGCCCTACGGCCAAGATGTAACCCAAAAAAAATAATTAATCATTCATTTTTTTAATTTAAAAACATGTACCCCTGCCTCGCAAAGCTCACAGACAGTGCATTTATGTTCGGATTGTTATGTTCATCGTTGAATTGAACAATTAGTAAAAGTACATTTGTTGGGAAACCTGCTTTTGAACTTCTAATCTTGAGTAGGCCCACAAATTTATAATACAAACTGCAATAACTATATTTTGTGTATCTTTGTGTGTGCGGCTATTTCATTTTTAGGTGAGCCAAAGAGCCATGAGTGAAGTGCTGCGACTTCTTCATCATTTCATCTTGCCGGCTGGGAACACTCTTCCTGATTCTTTTTCGGCTGCAAAAAGAATGGTAGCTGAATTTCTCATCCCAGTGAAGACCTATGATGTATGCCCACATGACCATGTCGTGTTTGCGGCAAAACTGGCGAACAACACACACTGCCCTGACTGCATGGAGCCAAGGTATTTATGAAGTGTAAAGTGTAGATAATTGGGGATCTTGGTCACAACCCTTGTATAGCTAACAAATAACTAATTTCTACCCGAACTACAATTGTCCCACAGCTCAAACAGTTTCCGAGTTACTTAGGTAAATTAACATGGAAAGATGGAATGCAGAGATATTAACATGGAAAGACGGAATAAGTATCGTGGAAAGACAGATTACCGAGATAGCTATCATGGAAAGACGGACTTGACCCAAATTTTCATTGGTTTTTATTAGCAGTGCATGCTTGTGTCATAGGTTTTTTTAAAGTCGTGTCCTTGTTCATTCTTTTGTAATTAAATTTGTTCCACTAATTTTGTTCCACTATTTATTTTTCAGGTATAAAGACGGAACAAGTGCACATAAAGCGTTTTCGTACATCCCCTTGATACCACGTCTTCAGCGATGGTTCAGGATGCCAGCCATCGCTAACTCCCTCAAGGGACATAAGTCCACTCCACAACAAAATCCATTAACTGACATCCATATGTCACCTTCCTGGAAAACCATGTATGACAAAGGTAATTCTTGATGTTGTTATGATGAAAATAACCTCCACAAGGATGGTCGATAAAAGCATCATCGTTTAGTTTGAGTTTAAAAGCATACTGTTTATGAAGTTTAAACGAACTATTTTTCTGTGAAATATTTAGCTGTATATATGATAACGTCATCATTTTTTACCTTCTTTTAATCTTTACCGCCCCCCCCCCAATTCAGATGGTGATTTTCAAGGTGACAGTCGCTGTATTGCACTTTCTGTGAGCGCTGATGGATTTGATCCATTTAACCACCAGAAAGTCCAATACAGTATGCATCCAGTCATCCTGAAGTGCATGAACTTTGATCACAAGACCCGCGACAAGATTGGGAGGTTGATGCTTTCGTCTATCATCCCAGGTTAGTTGTTAGAATTTCATGTATTTCACGAGGGCTATTTTCAAAACGATTATTTATGCTACAACGACCATTAAACGATTTTTTCGTTCGTTCATGAACCATCAATCATCTAGACTGGCTATTCCGAGAGGGCAAAATAGTAGGCCAGAAGCGTCATTAAGGGTCATCAGGCCAGCACCGCCATTTGAAGCATGATCACAAAGAAAGGACTGATTCCATGTAATTTGACGCCAAAGTTGAAACATTAAAAACAATTCGAAAAGTAAGTTTTCAGCCTTGATTTCCGCGTCTATGACTTTAAAAAAACAATATTTAATTACAGGACCCCGTGGGCCATCGGATATGAATCCATACTTAGCACCACTTGTAGATGAACTCAACCAGTTAGCATTGGGAGTCAACTGTTTCGATGGAGCAACGAAGGAACACTTCAAGCTTAAGGGGAGAGTTATTATGGGCGTGTTTGATAATCCAGGAAGCTCCAAGGTGTTGAAGTCTGCTGGGCCTGGGTCGCTTTCGAATGCCTGCAGGCATTGCCAAATTAAAGGTACAAACATATTACATAGGCCAGTTTTTTTCTAAGTTATTGAGTAATACATTTTTGGTGATTACTTCAACACAAATACAAGCAAAGGTGATTACTATTAAATTAATACACAATCTTGATAAATTGCACATCTCGTTTGTTATGTATTTTGCATACGCATGTTTTGATAAATATCTTAAGCCACAAACTTGTATAACGCTTCTTGCTTTATTCAGGAGAGTACAGCAAAGAGTACAAGAAGGTCCTCTATCTTGAAAACCGCAGATACTTGCCGCAAGGTTCTGTTCTTCGCAGTGACACAAGCCGTTTCAGAGCACCAGAAAGGCGGCCTCCACACTCTCCATCATCCTTCGACCAGGCGCTTCGTGATGGGAGAGAAGTTGCACAAATGCATAAACGTGCACTGCTTGAGGTAGATGAGCGACGCCGGAAAAAGGCGAGGACAGCTGTAAACAGACTTGAAAAGTCAACGGGCAAGAAGGGGACAGAAGAGCTGGCACGACTGCCCTACTACTCCGATGTCGAAATACCAGTCGAACTGATGCACACAGTTCAAGTAAACATTTAATATTTTATTGCAATACAATTTAAAACCATGGTCATCCAAGGACAAAAACAATTCTGCTATGGCCTGTTTTTTTTATCACAGAACGGCATTTTAAGTCACATTTGGCTCCATTCTGCGACGCGCGCACAGTTTGTAATAATGCCGAAGCGTCAAATCCGATCCCACGGGTTTCGCGCTCTCACGGCGTGGATTTTTGTTTCTTCGTATCACGTATTCGCTATGTGGCCAAGCTGCAAAGTGTGGTACGAAAAAAAAAGGCCGGCGGTGGTTGGTCCCCTGTCGTCGTGTGCACTGAATCGAGTATGTTCACTTGTTTAAGCGAGGCAGGGAACCAGACTAGCATGCAGAACTTCATGCCTTTCAGCAGTTCACATGTGTTTTTCATGAGTAAAACTACATGCTTTGTACTCCCTTACTACTCGCTTTCGTGTGGATTTTCCCGAGTAAAATGCCTATTGTAGAAAACATTGGGTAGTGTTATTAATTTTTCCCTTGTGCTCTCTTATATCTACTATACAGGTAGTCATGAAGAAATTCTTTGGACTTCTGACTGGCAGAGACGACACAGCAAAAATGCGAGCAGCAGAGGCATCCCTTGGGAGACCAGTAGAAGGAACACACGGCCCCTGGACGCTGACGAAAGAGGAAAAGGCAACTGCAGACGAACGCCTTGCTCAAATCCGTGTGCCGAAGAACTTTGACTGGTCTCCAAAGAAGCTCTTTACCGCTGCTACGTTGCCATACATGAAGTGCAGTGATTGGAAAAAGGTAATGTAGAACTAGGTGGAAGTTAACCAATGTCCGGAAATGTGCCGAAGTATAATCCCTTTTTCTTAAATGTTTTTATTATTTTTGTTATAATTATTATCGGTATTAAAAATTCAAACATCGCAGCCCAAGAGCTGAATTTTATGAAAAGACATGGATATACAGCAAGTGTTTAAAAAATATACACAAATTCATTCAAAAAAAAAAACGTGACTCACTGACTGTTCGCATAAAAACACTAAAGTCTTCAAAATATATATTTTCAAATAAATGTTTACGAAGAGCTGAATTGTGTTTACAAATAAACGTGACACATGTAGAAAAAACGTACAAGTATTTAAACATAAATTCATTCAAATACACCGTTAAACAGTGCTAATCTTAAGGACCCAAACACCAAAATTACATACAGCACCGTATCTTGTAAGGTTTTTCTTTTTCCTTTACAGCTCGCTTCTCACGGTATACTGAAGTATGTTTTGCAAGGACTGCTTGGGGTAAACCAACGAGAGACATTATTCAGTTTGTGTGATGTCATCCGGGATCTGACTGATTACACCATTGACCTCAGCCAGCTGGATGGATTAGAATCAAAGATCCATGAAGTCCTTTCCCTGGTTGAGAGGGACTTTCCTCTGAGTATACAGGTTGGTATAAAATAGCCTTCTTTCAAAGAGATCGTGGCTTAACGTACTGCCACAGGGCGACTAGAACCGGGACGATGCCTTTTTCAACTTGTCAGGAATGTTTTCCTTAGTTTTTAGATTTTGCCACCCTAAACTAAAGCAAAATACTCAACCAATCATAAGCGATTGGTTTAGCATACAAAACCCTGGCAAAGCATCACCTCATCAATGTCCAATCGACGTTGCCTTTACAAGACCGCTTCTTAAGCCACGAAATGTCCCAATAAAACGCCTGATGTTGTGTTTTGTTTCCACAGACCCTATGCATGCACATCATGCACCACTCAGCAACAACACTGAAGAAGTTCGGCCCAGCAAGTTCTCTTTGGATGTATGGCTTTGAACGTTTCATGTCGTTTTTGAGCGGCCGAATTCACAACAGGAGGCAACCAGAAGCCACAGCTATTGAAGCATATAGGGTAAAATAAAATTAGCTGTTGCAAAACTTCTTTTGAATCAAAATGACCTGTGGTATAAATAAAATAAGGTAAATTAAAAAGTCATAAAAAACTAGGAAACATTTCAAATAAGACCCTGGCAGAGTTTTTCTCAAAGGCTAAAGGAAAGCCTTTGATAAATAATGTACTCTCTCTCTCTCTAACATTAACCTCTAAAGTGCAATTTCACCATCTCTTTTTCATTTATCCATTCAACATCAGATATACGAATTCAGCCAATTTATGACCATGGCTGGATTTCTTCCGGAGGGGAGTGTTTGTACCAGCAACAGTCTCGCTTGTCTGGCTGCATCAGAAGAACAAGATGGTAGGATACATATTTTTATTCTGTCAAGGGGATCTTATTACATCAAGAATGTGTACAATGTGTCTGACCATTGTGTACATTTTGAAGTTATTTTTGTGAATGATTTAAACATTGATATTCACCCCTTTTTACATTTTAGCTATAAGCGTGTGCAACGACGTTGATTTTCATAAACTTCGAAGCGGAACTTGTGACTTCCTTCAAACATTTAAAAAACATTATATGATATTGAAAATATTCCATTGATACAAAATTCGGCATACCTTGAACCCCTAAATACTGGCTAAAAATACCAAATCACCAATTTTGAATTCCCACAATGCACTTCCAACTATATGTGACAGATTTCTATCACTGTTGGGGAAGAAAAATATCTTTTTTAATGAAATTGTGTTGAAAAATACCGACAAATCACCCCCAAAAAGAAAAATTTACAAAAAGTCAGAAAATTGGGTGGCGTCCAGGTACAGATGTCATACTGACGACAGTAATCTATCTATGTGACTGATAGAACAGCGTTACAATATTATGCGGAAAAATATGTTGGGGGGCACACTGTACGAAGTGCAATAAAATGTCGCCCGCTGAAAAGTCGCACACTCACTGCGAGTCGTTTATAAAAACCATAAACGATTTCACAATTTTCACTCATTTGTTCATTTATCTCTTACAGCGGAGAGTTTTCATCTCGTGCAGGGCAAGCGACCTGTAAAGGACATCACTTTGAACGCTCAGGACAGAGAGGCACTGCACGCAAATGGCATCACTGCAGAGACAACGACCAAGTTCTTTCTGGCACAAAGGGAACACCCAAGACACCAAAAGTACACCTGTCGTGAAATTGACACAGGCAATGCAATTGTATCATCGATGGTTGCTGGTCTATTCACAACAGGTGGAAATTTGGCAAACAAACTGGGTGAGGGGTACTTGTTCTTTGGACAGGTACTCCATTTCCTTTTGTGCCATACACCAGTTGGAGAGCGTCAATATGCCAAGGTAGAATGGATGGCAGCGCCAATCGAAGAGGATGTGAAGGGATTATGGAAAGTCCCTTCGCCGAACCAACTTTATAAAACATCACTAGTCCCACTATCCCAATTATCACCCCCATTAACTACAGCTGTAGACGGACTAGGTGCTCTGTGGATCCTTGACTTGAAACAGTACATAAGTTTTGTTGACAATTAAAATGTTTGACAGCGAATTTCAAGCTATTATTATTATATGCATGAAAGATTGGAAAAACAAAAAAACGCATCTCGCATCTTGGTTTTCAGACCATATCAGTCCGCGCAAAGTGTAAATTATTATTATTGAACTGGTAGTTGGTCTTCCATTGACATTACAGTTAGCCGGTATTATTATTATTATTATTATTATTACTGGTTTGGGCCTCTAGTTGGCTTTGATGGTTTTTGTGTGACCGGAACACTTTTAATAAAAAACAGTGGTTGAGGCTGTGGCATGAAATTTCAAACAAGGTTTCTAAGTCTATTAATGTTTGTACTTGTAATTATTTGCTTTTGACCTGATGAGGGGCAGCATGCCCACATGTAATGCGGTTGTTTCTTTTTGTTGCCCATGGCCATTTTGCTTTTCTGATGAGGCGATGTGCATTGTTGAATAAATAAATAACAACTTTACTGATATATTATGGTCAATATTTCAGTTGTTGTCGAATGGTTCATTAAAACAGAGCTTTTGCCAGCTGCAGTCAAAAGCCGGGTTGTTACCTACCCCCAGACAAACAATTTGTTGCTCAAATAATCAGTTCTTTTTAATATCAAACCAGTTGAAAATGATGGTTCATGTTAAAGGGTGGGGGAGCTAGTATTCAGGCCAATGGGGGTGGGGCTTAATTTATCCAGTGATCTGCCAATGGTTGGGGTTTATTGAATTAAATAATTTACAAAACAACTTTTGACAAGGGAAAACAAACCTTGTCGAGTTTCCTATAAAGGAAGGTACATCAGTTATACTAATATTTAATTCTTCCTGGGATATCTCACTGTAGTTGCAAAAAGGAGTCGTTTATATACTAACAAAAATTTAATGAATTTTAATATAAAGAGTTTCAATTCAATTCAATTCAATTCAAATCTATTCAATCACATTGATAAAAACATGAAAATTAACTTCCCAGTGTATGAAATAACATTAAAAAGAAGCCTAAAGGCAATCAAAAACATGGTCTCTAAGAATTACGAATACAAAGATAAACTATATACATGTAAATAAAATATAAAATATGTATATAATATACAAACGAAAACCCCTTTAAAAATCACTAAAAAGGAGGAGAATGGCAAAACAAGAGTTTGGGAAAGGAATGGCAAAACAAGGGTTGGACGGCAGTGTGGATGGAGGCAAGGTTTGGAGCAGGGAAGGGTTGGATAGTGGACAGGGGTGGTAGAGGTAGAGAAGGAGAGGGAAAATACAAACCAAATTTACCTTGAGAAACTAAGATTAAAAATTTGAATAGCCCATGGTAAAAATGAAGATTTTAGTCTGTTTGTTTTGAGAGCAAGTTGGCGTACCCTACCAGATCGGTTCTGAATAATGAATGGGTTGAGAGGATGGGTTGAGTCTGACAATATTTCATTGAATTTGTTTGTGACACGATTCTATAGGGTAGATGCCATGCCAAAGTGTCACCTGTACTTCACAATAGGCCTATTGTTGGAACGTTCAAATAACGGAAGGGAGTAAGTGTAAGATTCGTTACAAAACTTCGTAAAGATTACTTTTTTTGCTGCAACCATGCTCTATGCTGCAACTGACAACAAAATAGTGAAACTAATTATAAACTAATAAAAACAAGGGAAAAAACTGATTGATGTGACACATGAGAATAGGTCTTTAGAATTGATTGCCGTGTATAGACCTGGGACCAATCCAAAAGATGGCAGCAGTGTTCCATTCTCAACTTTCTTAGACGACTTCAGTGACATTCTAGAGGGGCATGATATAGCTTCATATGATATATTGGTTACTGGTGATTTCAATATTCATTTGGATGACTGTGATGATAGAGATGTTATTAACTTCGTTGACCTGCTGAATTGTCACAACCTAGTGCAGCATGTTAAAGGATCCACCCATGATAATGGACATACTTTAGATCTAGTAATCACAAGATCCCCTGAAACAGTTTCTAAGGTGACAGTCACAAATGACAAATTATCGGATCACTTCTCTATCAAGTGCTATCTTCCTCTTACTAAGCCAATACACGAAAAGAGAGAGGTTACATACAGGAAGCTCAATCAGTTAGACTTTGAAAAATTTTCAAATGATCTTCAAGAACAGTTTGACTTGATCGACCCAAGTTGTGATTTGTCAACTCTGGTTTCCACATACAATTCCAATGTGTCTAAGGTCCTTGAACATCATGCTCCATTGCAGAAGAAGAATATAACACTAAGAGATAAGCGCCAAGGTTACAATGAGGAAATGAAATCAGCTAAAAGAGAGCAACGTCGTCTGGAGAGGAGGTGGAGAAAAACACGCCTCCCTGCTGACCGTGACAATTTTGTGGCCCAAAAACTAAAGCTGCGGAAAATGCTGGAAGATGCAGACACAATATTTTACTCAGATCTGGTAATGAAAAATTCTTCCAATCCTCGTGCACTGTTCAAGGTCTTCAACAACATCCTGAATAAGCAAACACAGTCTCCCTTACCACCACGTGATTCCCCTGCTGAACTTGGCCAGATCCTTTGTTATTTAGATTTTTTTAGGTGTCTTGGAGGAATGATTTTCTCTGAAGTGTTCCCAGCCTAGTTTTATACAGGAATGTGTTGTACATACATGTAGTATATTTCTAAATGCATATTTTCTTCACATTTATTTTTAACTTTTATCTTTAATCATGTTCTTTTTACATTTCTCTTTATTTACAGGCTATTCATGTATCTGCTCATTTTCTTCACCATCATCTCTATCATTTTTGGCGAAATGCCTCAATTTCTCCCTGGTTGAACACGCCAGTCAGGGTTTCAACACATCGTCTTCTTAGATTTGAAATTTTATTTTCAGTTTCGAATTGTATTTCGTCACTTCTCCCCCCTCGCGATCTTGAAGATGTCCTCCACTAAATAATAAAGCTATCAAGTAACAATGCCTTCCTAGTAAAATGATTTGATTTTTATAAAACGGTCGTCAATGTTGTATCCCTGTTTTGTGAGAAATATTTCAAAAGGGCGCCAGCCTTTACTTTTTGTTCTATTCTCTTGTCCCAGATATATCAGTGCTTTTTCAGTTTCTATAAAGGTTTCATCATTCACACGAGATGCTCCAACAAAAAATTGCCAAAAAGCGAACGAAACCATGCATTATGATTATGTCGGTTCAAAAGCCGCCTTAATTAAAAAAGAAAAGAACAAATAATATTACTCCAGTAAGAAAGAAGAAAAAATGTAATTTTAATGTATACATATTTCTTAAGTTAAAGTTATAATTATTAACTTGTATGCAAGCTTCGGAATCGTGAGTTCACAAATACGGCCAGTGATGATAATCGTCAAAATTTGGTGATCGCTCAATCCGTTCCGAAGTTAAACAGGACTGAGGCAACCAATATTGTTTGACGGGCAGGCATACTATGGATATATTCACCGTATTGGTTGTGTATGTATTGGTTGTGTACGGTACAAACAAATGTGGTTACGTAACACTACAGACAAGGTCACATACCTCTATGGTTATTTTGAGCATCGATGACCTTGTTAGCTAGCTGCGCCCGATTTGTACGTGAACTGCTGGTGACTGCATGTGTGCTTCTATTGGCCAACGATTAATATACATGGTCTAGAGTTACCCATCATTGGCCCACGCAGGTTTGTGCACGAACCGCAGTGCCATTGGTTGTGCACAAACAGGTTTGTACACAAACCACCATGCCATTGGTCCGTGTACGTCACTTTTAGCGAGAGTGTCCGACCATGGAGCCTCCATGGTCCGACCACATGGAGCCTCCATGGTCCGACCATGGAGCCTCCATGGTCCGACCATGGAGGAAGTATATAGCATCTATTCGCAATAAATACAGTCCGGCCGGCGCGCCTTGATCAAGGCGCCAGCGGTGACGGTATTTAAGATGATTTCAGTCATGGGTGAAAAAAAAAATTCTGCTTCAGTGTTAGCGAGAAATCGACTTGAAATGGTCAGTTTCCAGCAGAAAGTCACTGATTGGACAATCCTGCTCTTGTTGTACAAGTTATGCAACCTTATCGGCCACTGCTCTTTTTAGAAGGTTAAAACTGGATAGTTCTTGCGCGGTATGTAATCGATTTTCGTTGTCTCGGGGAGATTACTACAAACAGTCGGGCCGTCGACCACCATCAACTATTTTTCCCCTCTCAAACAATTTTGTACTGTATTTCTGTGGTATTTGGAATATGTTTCAATATGTGCTACGTTGCACAATTTACACTTTGCGCGGACTGCTATACGATCTGAAACAAACGTGTTTCTTTTTTGCATGATCTCTAGTGGAAAGCTATAAAAAATAAACAAACGAACGTTAGCTGTATGGGGGATCCCATTTCTCTAATTGATGACGTAACTTGTTAATTAAGTTTTGTAAAAGATTGCTTTTATCTTTTATTCATGTTTCTCTAAGTAAATTTGCAAACCTGACCACATTGCGATCGCCGAAATATGAAGTTTGCGCACCCCGTGCAGATTTGTTTGCGCAAGGATTGAAGTTTGCGCTCGACACATACATACTACTAGTCGTCCGACGCTGGTAGTGCATAACTCAAAATAAACCTCTTTTGTAGTAGAATACTGGTAGTTTATGAAACAGTAATGTGATTAATATCAATGTCACAACATACAACTTGAATAAAATGGCTTAGTAACTCTGTTATTATTACCAAAAGCCGATTTTTGTGTGTGTCTCTGTCGGTCGCGGCATGTATTTGCACGTAGTTTGCCATCAGCTCAGCCGTGACCACATGTAAACATTGGTCGCGCAAACGGTCTATGATTGGCAGTTTTGCGTGCGAATTTCTAGGTTGATAAAAACTCGCCTGGCCGCCCGGCGGCTGCGGGACTCCTCAAGGGTTGTGCAAAAACATGTGTCCACACAAAATCATTGTTCATGTTGTAGTAATAATTCTACCTCCATCATGGTAGCCTTGCTCTATGATGTATTGGTAGTAGTAGTGGTAGTACGTCGTCGTTGCATGAGGTGGCATTCCCTTGCACAACGCGTAATGGCCAAGTTTTATTTCAAAGTGGCGGCAAATAGGAAGGATGATCTGGAAATTTCCCCAATATCCCTAGTTATTCACTACATTTTGTAGCAAACGACTGTGCAACTATTTTTATGATTATTTAGTAGTACTGTACAGAAATGTACAAGGAATCCTACAATCACAGTTAATCTGATTAAACTCGTAAAGAACTGTAAAACATTCTTTTCACTACCAACCTATAAAATCATAATCCCTTTAGCTGTTTGGAGACCGTTAGGTCTAAAGCACTCTGTTGAATCCACGACCTGCTATTGTTGGTCCGAACAATGGTTACCTTACAAATGACAAAAGGATTTAATCCTCGGTGAAACTACGGTGAGCCTTGGTGAAACTACGGTGAGCAATCTGATCATTTCTAACAGAGGGTAAATCAACGGAGCGAACTCCGTTAAAGTGAAACAACGGTAATAGTTATATTTTAACGGAGGAGGTTTTCATAGTTATACTACCACTGGAAAAAACTCAAGAAATGCAATTGATGGTGGGTCAGCAATAATACACTGTTGCCAGCGACCTTGAAACCACATGCCCTGAAAAAAAAACCCATAACCCACAGATGCAGCTGCGTCCGTGAACAATTCAAGGGCATTGTCCCAATTACGATCTAGAAATGGTGAAATCCCATTGAAGTGGGCCAAGAACTCCAGCCACATAAGTAAATCGAGCCTTGCCCCATGAGAAAGTGTCACCCTGTGATGTGGTTTCATCAAACCTTGAGTTAAAGCAATGAGCCGCCTGCAAAATGCCCGACCTGGGGAAATTGCTTTACATACAAAATTCAAAGATCCTATCAAAGATTGCACTTCCACCAAAGTTAATTTCCGCTTACTCAAAGCCGTATGGATTTTATTACACAGTGCTAATACTTTAGGTGCTGGCACTCGAATCTGCCCAACTACTGTATCAATTTCCAAGCCCAAATAGGTAATCACCTGCACTGGCCCCAGAGTCTTTTCTTGCGCAATGGGTACACCTAGCTCATGACAGATGGCAGTAAATGCCGCCAATGAATGGGCACATGCCTCCACTGATGTGCCAACAAACAAAAAATCATCTAAATAATGAGTTACTAATGAGGAATGCGTAACTTGTTGAACACGAAAGTCTAAAAACGTGCTAAACATCTCAAACAGAGAACATGAAATTGAACAGCCCATGGGCAAACACTTATCATAATAGTACAATCCATCAAACATGAAACCCAACAATTCATAGTCCATAGGGTGCACCGGAAGTAATCTAAAAGCGGACTTAATATCCGATTTCGCCAACCAAGCGCCATCGCCGGCCTGTAGAACCAAATTTACTGCTTGATCAAATGAGGCATAATGCACAACACACTTTTCCTGCTCAATGAAATCATTAATAGACTCGCCGGTAGGAAAGGATAAATGGTGAATAAGACGAAATGTATCTGGTTCACTCTTTGGTACAAGCCCAATCGGCGAACACTGCAGCCGCGGTAGCGGTCGGGACAAAAAAGGACCAGCAATGCGGCCTAAGCTAAGCTCTTTTGCCAATTTATCACGCACAACCTGTGGACGCTGATGAGCAGATGGCAGGCAATTAGAATCCCGTTGCACCCTAGGACCTGCATAATGCAAACTAAAGCCATATCTAAAACCATTAACCAAAGTCATGGCTGCATGCCTATTTGGATACTGTTCCAACCGCTCCCCCAAAACAAACAACTTAATTGGAGTAGGAGGCACGAAAATTATTATTAATCTTACCGGCAGCAGCAGCTGGAGCAGCAGCTCCCGTCCCCATGACAGCTGGTGAACGCACTGCTGGCAGCATTGACCCCCGACCCGCCTGTGCAACTGGTGCTCGCATGCTATCTATGCGTCTCCCGTTGCGCGACACATTACCAGCGCTGGCTGCTGGCTGGGAGCCAAATCGGGCTCTACAGCTGAGCGCATTGTGATTTGCGCGCGAACAGACACTACATTTGTGTACAAATTTGCACGGCGCAAACCGGCAACCCTGTGCCCTGTTGAAGGCGTAGCAAACACCACCAGAGCCAAGGGAGCGGGGCCCCGGCACATTGCCACGGCCGCCCGCTGCGGGACCAAAAGTGTAGTAGCGGTTATTGGGCCGAGGGGTTGCGCTAGCAATGGACGCAGCTGCTGCTACGGTTACCCACAACTCAATGTCCATGTCCCCCCAACTACTGGCCGGATCAACAGCGTGTCTCAGACGAAATTGTTCGTCATATGTCCTCCACCCAAAACCCGAGAACTGTACCGAGGCCAAACGTATGGTTTCGGCATATTTTAATAACTCTGCTGCATGAGCTGAATGCCGCTCAAGATAGATCGACATGAAGACATGAAATGCCGATAGCCATTTATCCAAACTATCTATTTTCTTTTTCAAGGAAGGTTTTGCTTGAAAACAATCCGTTCCCCTTCCACTGCTAACGTCAACTCTGATTGTTGTTGCTGGGAATTTGCCAACAACTGGATTGAATTATCCGTGAGCAATTGGGAGAAGTCGACGAATTCTCCATCCCAAATTTTCTGCTTGACTGACATGGGTACCGATATCCCCAACCCATTTGAATTTCGTCTAAAGCTAGGAATCATAGCTGGGCTAGTAGACGACTGCCCACAAAAATTGGCCACATTCATACCATTACTGACAAGATTACCCCCACTACCATGACTACTGGTACTTAGGCTACTGCCAACGTTAGCAGGCATAACACTAGGCCTATTTAGGCCTGTGGCAATAGTCGCAACGTGACCCATATTACTGGTACTACTACTAGGCCTATCACTACTGCCACTACTATTATTGCTAGGCAAACTCATGACATTACTATATGCACTATTATTACTAATAGCAGGCCCATCATTAGTGGGAAAATTGCTATCCGCCTGCCCCACCACATGCCCTTGTAACAGACCCTGTTGCCCGGACTCACCCGACTGAGCACCACCGTGCAGGCTGCCGCCGCCTGGTTGCTGGTGCCCCACTCTGGCTCTCTTAGCCGGTGGCCCTGCACTCCCGGCAGTGGCAGTAGGCCGAACAGTAGGCCGAGCACTAGTGTTGTTAAGAAGCGCAGGCGGGCGAACGACTGCGTCGCCGACCTCAGCAAAACGAGCCGGTAAACGGCTGGCCCTTCTTGGCCGTGGCATATCTACGCTAACGTAGGACTATATGTACAATTAAAAGGATTGGTCTAGGCCCTACCGATCAAATTGCTAGTACAGTCCCGATCTAGGCTAAAGTTCACCGACACGAAAACAGTGAGAAAATATTGTCCGGTTGTTACAAAGTTAATGTTCACTTCCAGATGATCACGCCAGGTCCTAGTTGACTTCGTATTTCCCGCGGAGGCTGCTCCAGTAAGCGCGTTCCTTTGATGATATCGCCCGAAGTTGTGAAAATGCTGGCGCACACAGTGGTCGAAAAGTCGCAAAATGTTACAGCGTGGATGTCCGCTGAAGAAAGATACGGCAGTTGCAGGATCTCTATTGCTCCACATTATCTTTCTTATTTTGGGAATGATGACTCTATCACAAGTTCTGCACTACTGAAACAACAATGTATATTTACATACACGTATTATTTTTAGAACATTTTCTAGAGTCTGTGGATAACAAAGCTCAAGTACAAGTTCCAAAACGCCCGCAAGCGGGACAAGGATATTCGTGCATCCTTGCAAGTGGTTGGACGAAAACGAAAGCAGCCTCCTGCAGCCAAGCAACTAGTAACAATCCCAAAGCTGGTGAAATTTCCGCCTTCTTTTGGGGTGGGTTGGCAAATTATTGCCCACCCCGTCAGCCATCAGAAGATGACAACTCTTTACTAAAGCACACAGAGTGGTTGAAAGTGGAGAACACGAAGAAGAGGCCGAATTACGAAGAAGTGACACAACGTATGCTGCTAACCTTTCCTGATCGTCGCTCAGAAATTGTAAACAGCAAGTTCCCCAACATGCAGATGGTGAAAGAGACATACCCCTGACTTTTTAGAGATGATGCAGATGAGGTGTGTACTACTTGTACACGTACACAATTTTAACGTTCTTGTTTGTCAACACAGTCTTTAAGAAATCGTGAATTCTGGATCCCAATTGGTCGATCCATGACAGCAGCTTGTGTGATATTATCCAAAAAGTGTTAATTCATAATTTCAGCTCAATTAAAGCAAATTGTAATGCAGGTATGCAGTGTTTCTGTCCATGATTGCATTTTATATCAAATGTGACCGGCCAGACTTGTTTCTCTTCGCTGCCAGGCCCTTGTAAATACTCATTGATTGTATAATTCTCCTTGTATAATATAGCACGCGATGCACTTGCGATCGCGGCGCACCAGGCTATGTGTTTACATTTTACGGCACCGCCAGCGTCTAACATGCACCTGTTATAACGTCAACTTAAACCGGAAACACGTATAGGAAATAAGTAAACGCAAACTCAGCAATTAATTAGCAACGACAAACTAACACCATTTTATTGAAGTTCTATGGTTACACTCGTCCGGTCCAACGCCCCCGATGCCAACTGAGTCGAACCAACTGGGCGTGACCACTTATAAAGATGTAGGCGATACCAACATTTACTAAGAGGGGTGTTACAACATTTACATATCAATGAACTCCACAACACACCTGTTCCCCATTTAATTTTGCCTTTTCACTTAACCAAAACATTCCCCCCTTCCCTATTAAGAACTATCCACATATCGCCTCATACGTTCTTTAAAGCTTTAATTTCCTTACTTGTTTCTCCAATAACCCTTTCAGTACCAACACATATTGGCTACTTATGCCATGGTGACCAGAGACATTTCCTTGACATGGCTACCTGGTGACCAACACTATTTTAGGAAAATTTCAGGTTACAGCGCCCTCACAAGGCAGATTGGGGTTAGCCTAGGTCCTAGTCACATAATGCAAGTTGAGCAAGCAATTAAATTACTGTTTCCTTTGGCATATTGCCTTGGACTAAATCATTGCCTTAAACATATATTTGAGGTATGGTATTATGACCACTAAATACACAATTGAGTAGTTTAAATGTTTAAGCTAAACATTTGTCAAGTAGCTGTTCATACCAATCTGCATGAGACATATTTTTGTGTGTGTGTTGTTGTTTTTTTTGAGGGGGGGTTCGTTTTTGTCTCACAAATTGTTTAACTTAATTGCATCATCAATATAAGAGTGGTATTCCTATTTATTGACATAAATCTTATTTAATTTCCAAATCGGGGGAAGGAACGTACAGCGGATTCGATCAGCGAGGTTTACCGACTAACAAACTCGCAATGACAAAAGGTAGTTGGTGGTCTGGCTCCCTACCCCTCCTACATGTTCACGAGCTTCCAGGTACAGCTATCTCTTGGCATGGCTAGGGTATAGGGGGTTTCCGTCGTGCTGAGCCCCGCCGAGAGAAACTCTGCGCGTCATGGCATGCATGCAGCTACACGATTTGCCCCGTGTGTTACGTACGTCTCCCCACATGCTGTACACTGTCAAACACGCTTCCGTTGCTCGGACTCTCTGAAATAAAATCTTACGTTCGATTTTTTGTAATTATTTACAAGTTTTAGTGAAGTTGTACCCATAATTTGAATACGTATTTTCTTGTGTCAAAATATTCATGAACACAATCACTCTCACCACTCAGTGTTTGGTTTTGATCGTGCATGATCAAAGCATCAAAGCAACATAAAACTCCATCCAGTACAGGATTTGATGTTTAATATTCATCTACAGTTTGAATATTCATAGCTATAACGAAATTGACCAATCAGATGCGTTCGTACGAAATCGGCTGAAGTGGCCATAGGCCGTGCACAAACCGCCAGCGGGTTTCACAAGTCGGTAAATGTGACCAGTCTTGAGAGCAGTAATCTCGCACAGAGCAGCCCTCTCGCGGGATATTGCGAGAAAGCCGTTCCGCTATCACCGCGACAGACATTTAACGACTTGTCCACAAGTTTAACAAGTAACAGGTGTTTGTGATGAAACATGTATGTTATGTGTTGTATTTTTCCTTTTCATAAAGCAAAATTATCAATAGACATATTGTATGGTGCCACAGGCTCAAAGGATGGTCTAATAAAATGTAATTTGTGGGGTTAATGTATACATTGTCCTCAGTATTATTACCCACAATGCAATGTGCTGTCTTTTCATGTCCTCTAACATGCTTAATAGTGGAAAAGTTGAAGCGTTTCAAATGATACAATATTACAAAGCATCATGGAGTTTCAAGGTGGGAGCTCAGTGACACATGGCAGGTAAAGTTCAAAGTCTAGAGGGCAAAGAGAAGTGACATGGTCAGGATGCACAGCAAGTATGTCAGTCAGGGCAAACCATCCCTCAATCCTTGTATTCATCATGGCAGGAAACATTGAACTTGCAAAGTCTGGTTCATCTGGTATCAGAGAGACGCGCAGTGACAGTATGATTGTTAATTTGGACAACGCAGAGTTTGGCACACGAAGTAAGACAGCAAATATTTCTACACGTGTTACTAAGCTGGATAAGAAACTTAAAAAGCACTCAACATGTTTTATTGTACTCAGTGCCTGACTGATACTGTTGACTTTCTATCTTGTAAATTCGGATTATTATTTGAATCTGCTGTCAAACTTTGTGCTACAGAAAGTCTTCTGACATGCTGTATGCTGAACAAATGAAAATGTGTCCAACAATGCATTGTGCAAATAAACCATTATGGAGCTCTAAGGTGAAAGCTCAAGTTCAAGTCCAGGAGGCTTAAAAGATGTGGCATGATCAGGATGCATAGCAAGTTTGTCAGTAAGGGCAAACCATCACACAATCTGTGAGAGGCTCAACATGGCCACCTGATCATGGCAGTGACATTGAATGCAAGGTCTGCTTCATCTGGTGTCAGAGTGTTGCGTAGTGACAGTATGACTGATAAATTAAAACCTAAGACGGCGAAAATTGTAGAAAAGGACTTAGGAACACCAAAAAATATGTACATGGTGATGTTAAATATAACTTGAACATGTCACTCAAGTATTGGAGATATTTGAAAAGCATACCATGGCTGTTGACTTCATGATTCATGGTGTTGGACCTGCACAAGAAACTGTATCACCTAGTTATGTAAATATTGTTACAATTCGAAATTGTATTGATTATAATATAACTAGTAGAAGAGTATTTTTTGTAATTAAAAAAGAAATTATTTAGAAACCAAGGGGAAGTTGTGTTGGTGGGAAAAAATTAATCAACATGTCTTGATAATTATTTTTTATTTGAAAGTGATTAGTGTTGCTGTACAAAAATGTTGTACGAATTACTTTGTTTAAAGTCACCTGGAAATATAATTTTTTTTTTTTTAATATAAGAGTATATGTATATTAACAATAAAACAATTTTTTGAGTAATTAATTGTCAGTATTTATATGTTAAAAAAATAGATAAAGTTGTTTGGGGGCGACTCCGCCCATCCCTTTTTGTGACGTCAATCGAGGAAGACTTCGCCTCGATTGAACATCGACCCTACTCGAACTTGCCTGCATTTACGTTGTATATACACGTGCAAGTAGTGAGATTGTACGTTTCGTTTGGTTAAAGTATCCAAAAGGGTTTTTTTTTCTTGCATTTTTCCAGCGAAAATTGCTGCTGGATGCAGCAAAACGACTAAAGATGGGGTCAGCCAGCATTTTTTTCCTGCAGATCCCAAATAATAGGCAGTTACGGGCATCGAAAGTTAGGCTAACGAGGGCAAAGTGGTCCGGTCCGACGTCGTTTTCAGCACTATGCAGCGAACACTTGGATAGCCCGGGATTTTTTCGTTGGCAGTAGCGTGCAGGGGAAGTTGCAGTGAAGCTTAGGTTACCAGCGAAATGTTTCTGGTGGAAAAACAATACCTTGTATTATCCGTGTTCTCGTTATGACCATGCTCGTATCTTCCGTTTTTAAGACATAAAAACGCCCATGGGACATTCGGGACCGGTGAAAAACCTCGTATTACTATTAGTCGACTGTACACTGTCCTAGGATTGCATTGGGTGGTGACGTTCGAATACGAAAACGCATGATACTGATCAGGTACCCAGACGTAATGTACGGGACCAGACTACACATTTTCTCCTGCCTCGATTGACGTCACGAACAGCGCCATCTAAAGGGGGGCCTATTTTTTAATTTGTAATTAAAAGAAAAATACAATTGTTTAACCTTAGTAAATTGTTTATTCACATTCCACTCATAAAAATGTATATATTAATGACAAAAGCTTTATTTTGAAAAAATACCACTGCCAGGTGCCTTTAAAAATCAAAAGCATTTTTATGGAAGCTTCTGAATGCTTTTCCCTTATAAATCTAACAGGATGCATTGGTATGATATGACATGCATGACAGTGTAATCCACTTTACAGTCTACCTTAAGTGTTAGTGTTTACCCAAATGTAGGGTGCTTTCTTTTCATATCTATATAATATGTGAAAGTGCGAATCTGCTTTAAGACCACAGTAATATGAAATGATTTAAAGTGGTCCTGCAGATGGGTAACATTAGTTTTCATGTTAGAAATATTTCCTGTTCATTTATAGTGCAGTTTTTGTGTTAAACATTTTTCTGGGCCCCATTTCATGGAACTGCTTGCTATTAAATTCTGCTCTTATGCCCTACCATGACATGATAAATGTATGTGCTGTACAGGGTGCCTTAGGTGCAGAATTCTTTAGTTAGTAGGGCCATAAAAGTTGTTCCTGTTCCATGGTTTGCTACAGTTATTTTGTTAATCATTTTTCTGGGCCCTAAATCATGGAACTGCTTGCTGTGAAATTCTGCTCTTATGCACCACCATGACCTGATAAATGTATGTGCTGTACATTGTTTTTTTTGTTAATCATTTTTCTGGGCCCTAAATCACGGAACTGCTTGCTGTGAAATTCTGCTCTTATGCACCACCATGACCTGATAAATGTATGTGCTGTACATTGTTTTTTGTTAATCATTTTTCTGGGCTCTACATCATGGAACTGCTTGCTGTGAAATTCTGCTCTTATGCCCCACCATTACCTGATCAATGTATGTGCTTTACAGGGTGTTGCGTAGACGAGCAGTTAGGCTATAGTAATCAGTTATTACTTTAGTGACACATAGATTAGTTTTCATAACTGTCATAACACGTAACTGTGTGACTTTATTAGGGGATGATCAACCACTAGAATCACATACAATTAGAATCAACTTAGGTAACATCTAACATGGTCCCTAGAGGGCGCTATTCTACTCAACACAGGGTGCCTTAGGTGCAGAATTCTTTAGTTATAGTAGGGCCATGAAAGTCATTCCTGTTGCATGGTTTGCTGCAGTTTTTTGTTAAACATTTTTCTGGGCCCTAAATCATGGAACTGCTTGCCGTGAAATTCTACTCTTATGCCCCACCATGACCTGATCAATGTATGTGCTGTACAGGGTGCCTGAGGTGCAGAAATCATTAGTTAGGAGGGCCATACACACAAGTGAGCCCGTGTTGCATGGTTTGCAGCAAATGTTTGTTAAAACATTTTTCCATTGGTTTAAAGTTATTATGTTACCTCCAGTGGCATAACTAGACATTTGCATTTGGGGGGGGGGGGGGGGGGGGCCAAAATGTAATTAGTGGTTGGGATGGATAAGTGCAAGATCACCATTGGATATTTTAAATGATAGTTGATGTGATTTTGTATGGGAAAGCAAGGGTTCTGAGGGGGTGGGTGCGCAGCAACACCCCCCCCCCCCACAATCGTACGTACAAAAAATGTCTTTGAAAAATCCACTATAGTTTTACTTTACAAAAAACTGCAGTTTTATTGTAGTATTACTATAGTGCAACCACAGTTAAACTATCTTAAAACTAAAGTAAAACTGTAGGTTTACTTTAATATAACTATAGTTTATACTGTAGTCAAAGTATGGTGTTTTCGCAAAAATGTCCCGTTTACTACAGTAATACTGTAGTAAACCTGCAGTATTACTTGGTTTAAACTGCATTATTACTATAGTTTACTTCCCATTTACCATGTTATTACCACAGTTTACTGCAGTTAAACTACAAGATTACTGTAGCCATTTTTTACTTTAAATTAACTGCAGTACTTACTGTAGGTTTACTATAGTGTAACTATAGTTTCAGCATACTTTTACCTCAAAATCACCCACTCTTACTTCATCTTTACTACATTTTTATTGTAGTATTATTTTAGTATTACAGCAGTAAAACTTTACGATTACTGTAGTTTTAACTTAGTTATACTTCAAAATAACCCATTCTTACCACACATTTACTATAGTTTTATTGTAGTTTTAATGCAGTCTTAACTGCAGTAAAACTAAACTGTTACTGTAGTTTTAGCATTATTTTACCTCAAAATCACCCATTCTTACCACACAATTACTATAGTTTTATTGTAGTTTTACTGCAGTCTTAACTGCAGTAAAACTAAACTGTTACTGTTGTTTTAGCATTATTTTACCTCAAAATCACCCATTCTTACCACACAATTACTATAGTTTTATTGTAGTTTTACTGCAGTCTAAACTGCAGTAAAACTAAAACTAAACTGTTACTGCAGTTTTAGCATACTTTTACCTCAAAATCACCCACTCTTACTTCATCTTTACTACATTTTTATTGTAGTATTATTTTAGTATTACAGCAGTAAAACTTTACGATTACTGTAGTTTTAATTTAGTTATACTTCAAAATAACCCATTCTTACCACACATTTACTATAGTTTTATTGTAGTTTTAACTGCAGTAAAACTAAACTGTTACTGTAGTTTTAGTATTATTTTACCTCAAAATCACCCATTCTTACCACACAATTACTATAGTTTTACTGCAGTCTTAACTGCAGTAAAACTAAACTGTTACTGTAGTTTTAGCATTATTTTACCTCAAAATCACCCATTCTTACCACACAATTACTATAGTTTTATTGTAGTTTTACTGCAGTCTTAACTGCAGTAAAACTAAACTGTTACTGCAGTTTTAGCATACTTTTACCTCAAAATCACCCACTCTTACTTCATCTTTACTACATTTTTATTGTAGTATTATTTTAGTATTACAGCTGTAAAACTTTACGATTACTGTAGTTTTAACTTAGTTATACTTCAAAATAACCCATTCTTACCACACATTTACTATAGTTTTATTGTAGTTTTAATGCAGTCTTAACTGCAGTAAAACTAAACTGTTACTGTAGTTTTAGCATTTTTGTACCTCAAAATCACCCATTCTTACCACACAATTACTATAGTTTTATTGTAGTTTTACTGCAGTCTGCAGTCTTAACTGCAGTAAAACGTTACGGTTACTGTAGTTTCAGCATATTTTTACCTCAAAATAACCCACTATTACTTCATCTTTACTACATTTTTATTGAAGTATTTCGGCAGTGTTTACTGCAGTAAAACTAAGTAATTACTGTAGTTTTACCACTGTTTAACCTCAAAATACCCCACCGTTACTTCATCTTAACTATGGCATTATTGCAGTGTTACTGCAGTGTTTACTACAGTAAAACAACACTGTTACGGTAGTTTTAACATATTTTTACTTTGAAACAACCCATTGTTACTTCATCTTTATTACAGTAGTATTGCAGTATTTGTACTAAAAGTACAAAGAAATCAATACAGCATGAAGGCCTATAGCAAACCTGCATGTTACATGTAATTACAGCAACACTTCTGTTTAAACATGCAATTCAAAAAACAATTTTGTAGTAATACTATGAAAAAAATATGTTAAATTAAGGGCAATTGTACTGCAGTTTTAAACTTAGGAAAAACAAGTTTGATTATTATGGTGATTGAAGAGGACAGTAAGTCGTGGAAGTTGCAACACCAAAGGATTAATCTCTTTTTGGAATGTTTATCTTGGGTAAGTAGCCCGAACCTAATGCTGGTCTTGTGAGAAATGCCACCATGCTCCATTGCTAGGCTTCTGTTGATGGTGATGATGATTTAGTCACATTCCTCAGAGAGGGAAGCACAACGAACTGTAAAGGAAGAAATAGGAAATATATTTGTAAGAAAAATTTAAACAATTGCCAAAACTATATGGTTTACACAACTCTGTGGTCTGCGATGGTACAGACATGGCAGCAAAACTTATCAGTGCCAAGCCTTGACCATGAAGTTATTGAATATAATTAATTTTAAATTAAAGACCCAGTTACAAATATGGCATTTATAAATTGTGCGCTAATCAGTTAAAGGGGTTTTAGACGAATAGGTTACAAATGAATTGACTTGGGTACGCTGGTGGTTAACCTGGGTACGATTTGAAATGGGTACAAGTTAGACCCGGCTACTGATGCACCGCCTCTACACAGTAAGCAGGGCACCGGTTTAATTACGAGAGCGTTCTTAGACGTGGATTGCGATGGATGGGGTTTCACCGATCGTTGACTTAAAATTTATCAATTTGTGAGTACAACAATGCCTGTC
Organism: Leptasterias polaris; assembly: GCA_037783415.1. Classification (NCBI taxonomy): domain Eukaryota; kingdom Metazoa; phylum Echinodermata; class Asteroidea; order Forcipulatida; family Asteriidae; genus Leptasterias; species Leptasterias polaris. The sequence goes on from JAZGTN010000036.1 coordinate 356,004, forward strand.
TGATTTTGCATCTTTGACATGTTTGATATATCGAGAAGCCACGTCGGCGGTTTTAAAATAACAGCGCCCCCAGTTACTGGGTCTTCCTACTACTAGTACTACTCTTGTAGGTAAAAAAAAACTTGGGTACAACCACGAGTTGACCTGTATCAAAATTAGTATAGCCAAACTTTGGACCAAACTCAAAACTGAGTATGATTTACTTGCTATCAATTACATGACAATCTCAATGTATGATGATTGATAATAAAGTCCGTTTGTTGATGGGAAAATCCTGGAATTTTATGGGTATAGACATATCCCATGCAAGTTTAGTACATAATTAATACTATAGTATTATTAACTACATGGCCAACCACATTACATGCACCAACCTGACATACCAAAAGTACTTGTTCACGTACATTGTTACAAGAAAATTATACTTAAAATCACGTTTTAAACAAAACACTTACCAAATCATGCTATTTTAGTTCTGATCACACAACACGAGGCAAGCACAAAAACGTGGCGAGTCGAGTGTGATGCTGATCACCGATGATTCTTTCTCTTGTTCTTGAGTTTCACTGTAAAATTCACATCTGATCTGTCATCACTGTCATTTCAGTTTCACACTATCAGTTGTTGAAATTAAATTGCCCTCAAAAACCTCCTAATCCTACTTAAAAATGGGAAGCTTTAATCATTTACACTAAAAAGTGTTCAGTCATCATTTCAAACTGATGACTCATTGTGGAAGAGAAGGGGCTCTAACCACAGGTGTTCAATTTACATACGCTAAGTCAGGGTGCCAGTGCTGGTCTTAATCAAAGATCGTATAGCGCCACCAAGCGGCAGCCTTATGCTATCTTTGTGTTAAATAAACTTGCGCAGTCCTTTTACTGCTTTGAATATGCAGTGACTGCATACTACCATACCATGTGTCCAATAATTTTGCAGATAATTTTTTCTTTTACTCATAGTATGCATACCTCCTATAGTTTGACCTGGGTTTTTATGCAGTTTTTATTGCAGTAGGGTAAAGTTATAATATTAACAAACAAATTACCATTGTTTTACTGTAAGGATACTGCAGTAAAGTTAAAGTGAATCTACAGTAAACTAAGAATATAAATACTATAGTATTACTTCAAAAATACTGCAGAGTCACTATAGTTTGACTTGGGTTTTTATGCAGTTCTTATTGCAGTAAAGTTATAGTATTATCAAACAAATTACCATTGTTTTACTACAAGGATACTGCCGTTTTTATTGCAGTAAAGTTAAAGTGAATCTACAGTAAACTAAGAATATAAATACTATAGTATTACTTCAAAAATACTGCAGATTCACTATAGTTTGACTTGGGGGTTTTATGCAGTTTTTATTGCAGTAAAGTTATAGTATTATCAAATAAATTACCATTGTTTTACTACTAGGATACTGCAGTATTACTGCAGTTTTTATTGCAGTAAAGTTGAAGTGAATCTACAGTAAACCAAGAATAGAAATACTATAGTATTACTTCAAAAATACTGCAGATTCACTATAGTTTGACTTGGGTTTTTATGCAGTTTTTATTGCAGTAAAGTTATAGTATTATCAAATAAATTACCATTGTTTTACTACAAGGATACTGCAGTATTACTGCAGTTTTTATTGCAGTAAAGTTAAAGTGAATCTACAGTAAACCAAGAATAGAAATACTATATAGTATTACTTCAAAAATACTGCAGATTCACTATAGTTTGACTTGGGTTTTTATGCAGTTCGCAGTAACGTTATAGTATTATCAAACAAATTACCATTGTTTTACTACAAGGATACTGCAGTATTACTGCAGTTTTTATTGCAGTAAAGTTAAAGTGAATCTACAGTAAACTAAGAATAGAAATACTATAGTATTACTTCATAAATACTGCAGATTCACTATAGTTTGACTTGGGTTTTTACTGTAGTAAAACTACAGTAGTTTTACTTTAGGGAAAACTTTACTTGTACTTTACTTACAACAGTAAAACTTTATGTACTTTAGTAAAAGTACAGTTTTACTATAGTAAATCAATGGTGGATTTTTATAAGGGGGGGTGGGTGCGCAGCAACACCCCCCCCCCCCACAATCGTACGTACAAAAAATGTCTTTGATATTGTGCTCGTATATATCTCATTACCAATTTGTAACCAATCAGCAATCTTGTGTTTGTATGTTTGACAGGGTTTCAGTGGTTTTGAAAAATTTATGGTTTGTATCAGCAAAGATCTATTAATATTGTTGTCCCTGGTTGACTTGCAATGGGCCTGCTTGACATTATAGGTTAAGAAGATCTAAAAGGAAATAAGTCAGACTCTCCCATTCTTACTAACACCCCATCCAACCTTCACATATTGATCTTAAAAAAACAACACTTAATCCTAGTTTTCTAACCCAGATTCCTGTTCTTAAAAACTGAGTGCTGGTGGCCCCCATCTCTCTCCATCTGAGTCAGACCACTACTGCATATAATGTGGTGTAACCATAAATGTGCTGTCGTCAAAAAGAGCAATACTTGAGTCTCCAACCACCATCACATGGAGTAATGCATTGCCCTCGGCAGCGGCGGCGGAACACTTTTAAAAGTGGGGGGGCAAATTTTGTCCCCATGTATTTTATTTCCATTTGCACAACATAGGTATATAGGCACACACCGGGTATGTTGGGCAATTTTGGGGGTACAAACAGACCCACACATGACTTTGGAGGTCTTCCAGGAGTAGATTAGACCAATCCCTAAATTTTGCAAACGAAACCGTCAAATTTGGCCGTTATCGAGCATTTTCAAAAAACTAAGTTCACGTGATTTATCTGAACCAATTTTTTTTACGCAGATAAATCATATGATCTTTGGAGTTAATCGCGACTGTACCTCAAAACTCTTTCTAGAAAGGTGACAAGCATTTTTCAAAACGGGCGCACAAGAAATCTTCTTTGCTGAATTATCGAAAATAGATTGATTTAGTTGAGAAGCTTTAACTAAAAAGTTCAAGTTTAAGCAAATACTTGGGTCGGTGTTCAACCGGGAAGGGGGGGGGGGGTGCTAAAACCAATGTGTTGGGTGGGGTCCAGGGGCCGGCCTTACGGCCCCTGGTAGGGTCCAGGGGCGAAGCCCCGGTGGGGGTCCTGGGGGCAAAGCCCCCTTGAGTTTGAGCTTTTGGCGTTTTGGGGGTGAAAAATTAAGCCTCTTTATGCATTAGAAAAAAAGACATACTTTTTAAGCACTTCTGATCCATATAAATCTTTTTAATTTTATTTAATATTTTTCAATGATGCTCCGAGCTCCCTCTTGTTAGAACTTATTGCCACTCATCTGGGTTAGGCTGATAATATTCTGGGGACTTCTTGCGGGCATTGTGTACAAAACGGGTACATTGTCAGCAAATGTTTTTGTTTTAAATAATAATACTGCGGACGTTGTTGATAAGAACATTATGGGCGGTGCTACCTACTTTTCATCACTGGGCGGCAAATTCCATGAATAAGTGGGCGGCAAACCCATATCCTACAGACAAACCTTTGTTTTGCGAAAGTGGTGTCACATAATAATAACTTATACCAGATTACTGTTAAAAAATGAAATTATAAGTTTAACCAGGGCATAAATGTAGTGTGTAATTTGGAAAGGTATAGGGCTGCAGACCTTTTTAATCCCTGAACATCATAGCCGACTAATATGAAAAATGTGGAAAGGAAGCAACGCGTGATGATATTCATTTTGGATCTCGTCGGTATCTGGTTTCATGCATATTCATTAAAAACATCGCGGGTAAAAAAACATTACTATCCGGCGTTTCTCAAATTCAAGTGTAGTACTACACAGGCAATCCATAAGGGGGAAAAACCATTGAATGCCGGAACGACGTGAGATATATTTTATCATGGACAAATTAGCCCGTTGGTTTCAAATGCTTAATATGTTATTGACTTGCAAATTTAAACAATTACAAGTGAGTTATCATAAAAGTATGGTGTTCAATATCTGTCACCTCGCACCTCGTACCTCGCGTTATCGAATCTCCCGTATAAAAGAGTAATTTCGCAGGGGAAAAAAATTACGAATGGCAAAGGAAGAAGTTAAAGATGCATTGCCCGTAATTTGGACAAAACTTGACGGTCAAAAATTGATTTAAATGTAAAATTTGTATTCCGGGGTAGGAAGTCGTGTGTGAGATCGGGCTCAGAGATTATGCATCAAATTGCGGCTAAGCCTGTAATTGCGGCTGACGGCTTCTAGTGGGAATAACGCACGGAGACACGTTGTGGCGCAGCCGGGATTCCGGACCCAGCCCGCTATAAAGTCACCCGATCGCTGCTGGTTATGGCCCGGCCATGCAGTACACTCGACCAGCAGTGACTCGCACTGCAGGACTGGTGAAATGTGCATCGTGGGCCATTACTAATCTATTGTCCGGGGATGGCAACTCGCCTACGTTTGCGTTAATTGCTGTTTTTTGTTAGGCCTATATGAATCGGATTATTTTGAGAAACTTAAAGGTGTGTATAAATATTACAAACGGGGTTGTCAGTGAACCCTAATTTGGTTTCAATAGCTCGATATAAAGTGGGGGGGGGCAAAATGACTACCTTTTCAAAAGTGGGGGGGCAACTGCCCCCCTTGCCCCCCCGGTTCCGCCGCCGGTGGCCCTCGGAGAGATGTTAACATTAAATCTGAACACCCCCAACAATATAAAGCATGAAGTAACGTATTGTCTTCGAAGAGATGTTAACATTAAATCTGAACACCCCCAACAATTTAAAGCATGAAGTAACGTATTGTCCTCGAAGAGATGTTAACACTAATTTTAAACACCCAACATTATAAAGCATGAAGTAACGTATTGTCCTCGGAGAGATGTTAACATTAAATCTAAACATCCCCAACATTATAGAGCATGAGGTAACGTATTGTCCTCGAAGAGATGTTGACATTAAATTTAAACACCCCCAACATTATAAAGCATGACGTAACGTATTGTCCTCGAAGAGATGTTAACATTAAATCTAAACACCCCCAACAATTTAAAGCATGAAGTAACGTATTGTCCTCGAAGAGATGTTAACATTAAATCTTCTGAACACCCCCAACATTATAAAGCATGAAGTAACGTATTGTCCTCGGAGAGATGTTGACATTAAATCTGAACACCCCCAACATTATAAAGCATGAAGTAACGTATTGTCCTATATTGACCCCAACCCAATCCTGAAAAGCAAAAGAAAGAGTTCAAGGTTTACTTAAACTGGTACGGTAAAGTTTCAAAGTAACAGACTCATTTTTTTAATCTGTGGTCTGTTTTGGACTTTCAACGTGTGATCCAAGTTCTTAGTTTTTCTAAATTTACTTTGGTCATACAGTAATTTATACAGATCATGTTCATGGTCTTAGTCTTTCAGTTATTAGTTTCTAAGCCTTGGTCCTTGCTACATGGTGGAGTTAAAGGTCTGAACTATAAAGGTCTGAACTACAATATTACTTATCACACAAGCGCGAGTGGAATACAGAAAAATATACCGCTTCTGTAGATATGGGACGCAGACGCACTATATTTTTCTGTATTTCATGAACCCACATGTTATCCTCCAGCTTGGTTTGTTGTTATTTGATGCCATACTATAAGCATGCCCGAAATATATTATCATCTTACATAATATCACCCGCCATGCTTGTTAGCGAGGCCGGTGTCATAGGGAAATCTGTCCCCGGAGATTCTGTCCCCCATATGGGAAATTAACGTGGGCTGGAGAGGGATGATTCAAAAGAGGGTGCTATCAAAAGCAGTTTGTACACAGTTCTCCATATGGGGGGACAGAATCTCCTGCCACACCGGCGTCGCGCGGTGAGTCACACCATTAGGCTAACTTACCAATAATCATTGATCGGCAGAATCTCTACCTATAAGCACCTGAATACAAAGTGGATGTGTTCAATGTGATTCATCCATTGATGATTCGGAGACATTTTGGGGCGAAAACTTCCGCAACCAGAACTTTGCAGAAGAAGTCATTATTTCATGAGGCGGCCATGATGGCGGCCTCGCTAACAAGCGTGGCGGGTGATATTATGTAAGATGATAATATATTTCGGGCACGCTTATAGTATGGCATCTCCCCCCCTCAAGCGTTGCTTATTAACAGCGGTGGGTAGTCGGATCGGGTGGTCAGATCCTGGATTCACAGAAATACGTGGGTGATCAAGACAGACTAATCTGTTGTTTTTGCCCATGAAGATGTCTTATTAAAACCAAGGTTCAAGAAGAGAATAAGTTGAGTTAAGGAGTTGGATCCAAGTAGTCTACCAATTAAGTTTGATGCAAGACATACTAATTAAGTACTGTGTGTACTGAGTGCTAGTTATTTCTGCTAACTTTTTTGGTCTATGTCATGATGGAATCTCTTTTGGAAGCAAGGTTGTTCATGAACACAGTATTTGTCTGATGTCCAATAAGGGACTTAAAATGATCAAACAAATATCGGGGTTCAAACAAGAAAGGCCACTTTTGTTTTACAACTTCCAGGGCAGCTGGCTGTTTGTTGACATCACAACGTTGACTGAAATATGTACATTCCATGTAGTCATTAACCATTGATGTGTCTCTGTCTCTTTTTTGAAACTCGAGATCAAGCCATTTTCTCTTTTCTTCAAGTGAATCCTGGTTCTCTCCCTCAGGAAACTCAACAGGTTGCCACTGTGAACAGCCGTACGAGTCTTTAACTTGGTTTTTCCTGGGAACTTTATCTGCTGTGCTATTCAGATCACGATGCTTCCTCTTTTCAGCCATAGCCTGTCGAATGGTGTGATGATTATAGTAGGTTGTTTCTAATGAACGAGCAAATCCTTCACTGCCAGTTCCACAATCATTTTCAAATGATAAAGGAGACATGGCAATGATTGTATTGGCGATTGATCTAAAAATTGATCTACTTGGCTTCTCTCTGCAGTGGATGAATTCATCCACAATGACTTTTTGAGTTAACAACCTATCTTTAGGTGATGGCCGCCTCTTCTTCTGTATTGCAGCCATGAATGTATGGGGCCATCGGTCAGTCCTCGGAGAGAAAGTCGTCTTTGCAACATGTTCACTGCACTGGCCTGTATAACATGGAAATATATTAGTAAAACAAAATTATGTTATAAAAAATAACAAAGAGCTGATCAAGATTGTGTTTGATCAATGTACCTGCATAAAACCATCAGGGGTTTGCTCCATTAGGTCATGTATCCACGCACATGACACTATGAAAATCTTCGTCGTGAAAATGTAGTGAACCCCACTTTTCTCCGTGAAATTGCAAATTCCCCTTTTCACCTTGTTTTCACGGAGTTCCCTTCCAACTAGCCAGAGTCTAAGTGTTTCACGTTGTTTTCACGGAGCTGTGCTGCTAATTGGCCGCCCAAGGCTACTGTGTGGCCGTTAAGTGCAGTATAATCTCTCCATGATCTCACGGAGAATTCATGGAGAATTCACGGAGTATTCAAGGTGTCCTTAGAATGAACACAGCTGGATAGATTAGTTTAATGAAGGTAATTTGTCAACCTGACAGATGGGTTTATTAGTCTGTCTTGTGGTTTCACCTTGTTTCGGGTCAGCAATGCTTGTCAGCATAACACACACCGAATGGGTTGAGTGGTTGTGTGAACGGTGTGTACATGTACAATGTACATGTAGCCTACGTTGGAATACGTTGCACATTGATAGAATAAACGAAATTGTTCAGTGGGTCACGTGATAGTATCAGTTATTGCGTGTTGCTTGCATGATGTGCCGGTGTCACGTCCTCGACGTTCTGGCGTTCTGAGCGTTCCAGATGACGTACGCAGGCGCGGCCGTACTGTTCGTTCCAGCCGTGTTGGTGACGCAGTCTCTTTCTTGTGCTCTTAAATTGTCAGACAATACCGCGTCGTAAGAATATTTCTTAGATTGGGCACGTACCGTAGGCCTACAGCCCTCTTTCCCCCCTCTGTCAGGACTTCCACATACCTCCCCGCCGCTGGTAAGGTAATGAATTATTATTGATGTCTTCACATCTAGAGTTACGAAACGACTTGACATGCTTGTGCGTTCATCACTACTAGTAGTAGTAGTAGCCTACCACAGCTCATGAGCGACGCCATGACAGCTAGAGACTAGAGGAACACTCAGTGCCGACACAAAATTGACTACTTTCGCTTGCTGCGCGCAGCCATGACATGACATAATCTTATTATATTTAGCCTTCGAGAAAGACTCTGCTAGGGTCGAAACGTCAGGCCACTAACTTATTTTTTGTATATTTAGTCGTCTGGAACGTTTAGTACGCCGCCAGAATGCTCAGTGCGCGAAATTTTTTCTGCCATCACGGCCGCGATCGTTGTTGATGCTCACTTGCTCACTACTGTCTATCACCATGCGTCACACGCACCGTGCTCGCGGCACAGTAAAGACCGATACACATACGACCACGTGTTTGTATGGTGCATGCAGCCACATGGTGCAAAGTCCATCTATCAGCATGCTGTGATTGGCTGTAGATATATCCATATTCATGAAGAAAGCTTGGCTAGACTTCAACTCGGTACACGTTCACAGTGTATGTAGTGGAGGCTGTGGATTTTTGTACTATACACACGCCCTTGTACCATTTCTCTATGCTTGTACTAAGGCTACTAACATCGAGAACGTTCGCTGAGGGACCTTGTATTAACGTTGCCTCTGCGATGCCACCGAAGTGCGTTATCATCGGACGTGGTACTTCGTTAATTTTCCATCAATGCTGAATCTTTCTCTAGTGGATGAACATTAACTGCTTATAAAAAAGGTTCTGTTTGTAATAGATCTTCAAATTAGAAATCTATTGAAATGGAAAAGAAATTGCGAGCGAATTAAGTTTGATTTTAGTCCATCCAGTAAAAAAAATTAAAAACACCAGTTGAGGAAAGCCCTCTTAATTACAAAAATAATAACAAATTAAGCTTAAATTTTTCAGGTCCCATGATACAAAACAGTCTCAATTTAACATCAGTCAATATGTTTTGGGAATCATCAGGCGAAAAAGAAGGTGGAAAAACAATTAAAATAATTTGACAATAATAAATTTTATTCAATCAACAAATTCACAATGACAGCCAATCATTATAAGGTAATCTGAGGTTAAACAAATAATTGTGAAATTTTACAGATTCTTTGGCCTATATATTACATTCTTTCTTTACAATTTTTAAATTGTAATTCTTGTGTTATTAATTTTTGTGGTCTAAACAAAGTTTCATCCTAAAGGACAAACAAGTTAATTTTTAGAATGAACTCCACAACTTTAAAAAGTGTTTATAGGAGCCTACATTGCAACCCAAATTCAGGACATCGAATAAATACATCAGCAAAAGAGCGTATACAACTAGTAAATTACCCAGATAACATCTTACATTGGGCCAACGTTGGCGATTGGTTGGCAACGTCGGCGTTGCCAATATGGCAGCTTTTGATGTTGGGCCAACGTTGGTAATTTATCGGCAACATCGGGGCTGGCATGATGTTGGTTTCTGACATTGTGCCAATGTTGGCTCCGGGTCGGCAGTGTTGATGTTGGCATTACGTTGGCGATCGACGTTAAGCCAACGTCAGCCTTAAGTCGGACACTGACATTGGCATTGTGTTGGTGTTTGACATTGGGCCAATGTTGGCTCAGGGTCGGCAGTGTTGATGTTGGCATTACGTTGGCGATCGACGTTAAGCCAACGTCACCCTTAAGTCGGACACTGACATTGGCTTTGTGTTGGTGTTTGACATTGGGCCAATGTTGGCTCAGGGTCGGCAGTGTTGATGTTGGCATTACGTTGGCGATCGATGTTAAGCCAACGTCAGCCTTAAGTCGGACACTGACGTTGGCATTGTGTTGGTGTTTTACATTGGGCCAATGTTGGCTCAGGGGCGGCAGTGTTGATGTTGGCATTACGTTGGCGATCAACGTTAAGCCAACGTCAGTTTTAAGTCGGAAACTGACATTGGCATTGTGTTGGTTTTTTGCATTGGACCAATGTTGGCTTATGGTCGGCAGTGTTAATGTTGGCATTACGTTGGCGATAGATGTTAAGCCAACGTCAGCCTTAAGTCGGACACTGACATTGGCATTGTGTTGGTGTTTTGACATTGGGCCAATGTTGGCTCAGGGTCGGCAGTGTTGATGTTGGCATTACGTTGGCGGTCGATGTTAAGCCAACATCAGTTTTAAGTAGGAAACTAACATCGGCATTGTGTTGGTGTTTTACATTGGGCCAATGTTGGCTCAGGGTCGGCAATGTTGATGTTGGCATTACGTTGGCGATCGATGTAAAGCCAACATCATTTTTAAGTCGGACACTGACATTGGCATTGTGTTGGTGTTTGACATTGGGCCAATGTTGGCTCAGGGTCGGCAGTGTTGATGTTGGCATTACGTTGGCGATCGATGTTAAGCCAACGTCAGCCTTTAGTCGGACACTGACGTTGGCATTGTGTTGGTGTTTTACATTGGGCCAATGTTGGCTCAGGGGCGGCAGTGTTGATGTTGGCATTACGTTGGCGATCAACGTTAAGCCAACGTCAGTTTTAAGTCGGAAACTGACATTGGCATTGTGTTGGTTTTTTGCGTTGGACCAATGTTGGCTTATGGTCGGCAGTGTTAATGTTGGCATTACGTTGGCGATAGATGTTAAGCCAACGTCAGCCTTAAGTCGGACACTGACATTGGCATTGTGTTGGTGTTTTGACATTGGGCCAATGTTGGCTCAGGGTCGGCAGTGTTGATGTTGGCATTACGTTGGCGGTCGATGTTAAGCCAACATCAGTTTTAAGTAGGAAACTAACATCGGCATTGTGTTGGTGTTTTACATTGGGCCAATGTTGGCTCAGGGTCGGCAATGTTGATGTTGGCATTACGTTGGCGATCGATGTTAAGCCAACATCATTTTTAAGTCGGACACTGACATTGGCATTGTGTTGGTGTTTTACATTGGGCCAATGTTGGCTCAGGGTCGGCAGTGTTGATGTTGGCATTACGTTGGCGGTCGATGTTAAGCCAACATCAGTTTTAAGTAGGACACTGACATTGGCATTGTGTTGGTGTTTTACATTGGGCCAATGTTGGCTCAGGGTCGGCAATATTGATGTTGGCATTACGTTGGCGATCAACGTTAAGCCAACGTCAGTTTTAAGTCGGAAACTGACATTGGCATTGTGTTGGTTTTTTGCATTGGACCAATGTTGGCTTATGGTCGGCAGTGTTAATGTAGGCATTACGTTGGCGATAGATGTTAAGCCAACGTCAGCCTTAAGTCGGACACTGACATTGGCATTGTGTTGGTGTTTTACATTGGGCCAATGTTGGCTCAGGGTCGGCAGTGTTGATGTTGGCATTACGTTGGCGGTCGATGTTAAGCCAACATCAGTTTTAAGTAGGACACTGACATTGGCATTGTGTTGGTGTTTTACATTGGGCCAATGTTGGCTCAGGGTCGGCAATATTGATATTGACATTACGTTGGCGGTCGATGTTAAGCCAACATCAGATCTAAGTAGGAAACTAACATTGGCATTGTGTTGGTGTTTTACATTGGGCCAATGTTGGCTCAGGGTCGGCAGTGTTGATGTTGGCATTATGTTAGCGATCGATGTTACGACAACGTCATTTTTAAGTCGGACACTGACATTGGCATTGTGTTGGTGTTTTACATTGGGCCAATGTTGGCTCAGGGGCGGCAGTGTTGATGTTGGCATAACGTTGGCGATCGACGTTAAGCCAACATAATTTTTAAGTCGGACACTGACATTGGCATTGTGTTGGTGTTTGACATTGGGCCAATGTTGGCTCAGGGTCGGCAGTGTTGATGTTGGCATTACGTTGGCGATCGATGTTAAACCAACATCATTTTTAAGTCGGACACTGACATTGGCATTGTGTTGGTGTTTTACATTGGGCCAATGTTGGCTCAGGGTCGGCAGTGTTGATGTTGGCATTACGTTGGCGGTCGATGTTAAGCCAACATCAGTTTTAAGTAGGACACTGACATTGGCATTGTGTTGGTGTTTTACATTGGGCCAATGTTGGCTCAGGGTCGGCAATATTGATATTGACATTACGTTGGCGGTCGATGTTAAGCCAACATCAGATCTAAGTAGGAAACTAACATTGGCATTGTGTTGGTGTTTTACATTGGGCCAATGTTGGCTCAGGGTCGGCAGTGTTGATGTTGGCATTATGTTAGCGATCGATGTTACGACAACGTCATTTTTAAGTCGGACACTGACATTGGCATTGTGTTGGTGTTTTACATTGGGCCAATGTTGGCTCAGGGGCGGCAGTGTTGATGTTGGCATTACGTTGGCGATCGATGTTAAGCCAACGTCAGCCTTAAGTCGGACACTGACATTGGTATTGTGTTGGTGTTTTGACATTGGGCCAATGTTGGCTCAGGGTCGGCAGTGTTAATGTTGGCATTACGTTGGCGATCAACGTTAAGCCAACGTCAGTTTAAAGTCGGAAACTGACATTGGCATTGTGTTGGTGTTTTGCATTGGACCAATGTTGGCTTATGGTCGGCAGTGTCAATGTTGGCATTACGTTGGCGATCAACGTTAAGCCAACGTCAGTTTTAAGTCGGAAACTGACATTGGCATTGTGTTGGTGTTTTGACATTGGGCCAATGTTGGCTCAGGGTCGGCAGTGTCAATGTTGGCATTACGTTGGCGATCAACGTTAAGCCAACGTCAGTTTTAAGTCGGAAACTGACATTGGCATTGTGTTGGTGTTTTGACATTGGGCCAATGTTGGCTCAGGGTCGGCAGTGTTAATGTTGGCATTATGTTAGCGATCGATGTTAAGCCAACGTCAGTTTTCAGTCGGACACTGACATTGGCATTGTGTTGGTGTTTTACATTGGGCCAATGTTGGCTCAGGGTCGGCAATATTGATATTGACATTACGTTGGCGGTCGATGTTAAGCCAACATCAGATCTAAGTAGGAAACTAACATTGGCATTGTGTTGGTGTTTTACATTGGGCCAATGTTGGCTCAGGGTCGGCAGTGTTGATGTTGGCATTATGTTAGCGATCGATGTTACGACAACGTCATTTTTAAGTCGGACACTGACATTGGCATTGTGTTGGTGTTTTACATTGGGCCAATGTTGGCTCAGGGGCGGCAGTGTTGATGTTGGCATAACGTTGGCGATCGACGTTAAGCCAACATAATTTTTAAGTCAGACACTGACATTGGCATTGTGTTGGTGTTTGACATTGGGCCAATGTTGGCTCAGGGTCGGCAGTGTTGATGTTGGCATTACGTTGGCGATCGATGTTAAACCAACATCATTTTTAAGTCGGACACTGACATTGGCATTGTGTTGGTGTTTTACATTGGGCCAATGTTGGCTCAGGGTCGGCAGTGTTGATGTTGGCATTACGTTGGCGGTCGATGTTAAGCCAACATCAGTTTTAAGTAGGACACTGACATTGGCATTGTGTTGGTGTTTTACATTGGGCCAATGTTGGCTCAGGGTCGGCAATATTGATATTGACATTACGTTGGCGGTCGATGTTAAGCCAACATCAGATCTAAGTAGGAAACTAACATTGGCATTGTGTTGGTGTTTTACATTGGGCCAATGTTGGCTCAGGGTCGGCAGTGTTGATGTTGGCATTATGTTAGCGATCGATGTTACGACAACGTCATTTTTAAGTCGGACACTGACATTGGCATTGTGTTGGTGTTTTACATTGGGCCAATGTTGGCTCAGGGGCGGCAGTGTTGATGTTGGCATTACGTTGGCGATCGATGTTAAGCCAACGTCAGCCTTAAGTCGGACACTGACATTGGTATTGTGTTGGTGTTTTGACATTGGGCCAATGTTGGCTCAGGGTCGGCAGTGTTAATGTTGGCATTACGTTGGCGATCAACGTTAAGCCAACGTCAGTTTAAAGTCGGAAACTGACATTGGCATTGTGTTGGTGTTTTGCATTGGACCAATGTTGGCTTATGGTCGGCAGTGTCAATGTTGGCATTACGTTGGCGATCAACGTTAAGCCAACGTCAGTTTTAAGTCGGAAACTGACATTGGCATTGTGTTGGTGTTTTGACATTGGGCCAATGTTGGCTCAGGGTCGGCAGTGTCAATGTTGGCATTACGTTGGCGATCAACGTTAAGCCAACGTCAGTTTTAAGTCGGAAACTGACATTGGCATTGTGTTGGTGTTTTGACATTGGGCCAATGTTGGCTCAGGGTCGGCAGTGTTAATGTTGGCATTATGTTAGCGATCGATGTTAAGCCAACGTCAGTTTTCAGTCGGACACTGACATTGGCATTGTGTTGGTGTTTTACATTGGGCCAATGTTGGCTCAGGGTCGGCAGTGTTGATGTTGGAATTACGTTGGCGATCAACGTTAAGCCAACGTCAGCCTTAAGTTGGACACTACCATTGGCATTGTGTTGGTGTTTTACATTGGGCCAATGTTGGCTCAGGGTCGGCAATATTGATATTGGCATTACGTTGGCGGTCGATGTTAAGCCAACATCAGATCTAAGTAGGAAACTAACATTGGCATTGTGTTGGTGTTTTACATTGGGCCAATGTTGGCTCAGGGTCGGCAGTGTTGATGTTGGCATTATGTTAGCGATCGATGTTAAGCCAACGTCAGTTTTAAGTCGGACATCGTGCATGCATTGTACCTATGGTGCGAGACAGAGCATTTACAAAGCTATAATTTAGAAACTTTATGAAGAGCGCAATATTTGAAGTGAAATTCAGCACCAGCCCCACTTCATTATCACTAAACGCACGACTTTCAGGGCAAATTTTGTTATTAAAATGAGTTTCATAACTTAGTATAGTATTAATATTTTGTGTTAATTAAAGTGTCTTTTAATTTCACGACAAATTAGGATCTATGATGGGTGATGTTTTCAGCCGCATGGCTATACAATAGCCAGCCGAATTGCAGCCCGCAGCAAAATGAGCCGCGATCTTTACAAATAATTTACAAAGCATTGGCAGTTTCTATTCATACAAGAGGGAAGAGTGTGTTAGAGAATGGGAACATTTGGGGGGGCCTCCCTCTACCCCATATCGGGCATGGTATAAGTTTGTTCGCCAACAGAGTGCAGTGTGTTCAACCATGGAGGAGGAAGGCCTCCATGGTTTAACCGAATAGAACTAGCGCATGCGTAAATTGCTCTTCATCGCGGTACGTCGCGGTACTCGACTCGCGCCGCACGCATGAGCACAGGGGGGGGGCGGACACGAAAAAGAAAAGGGCGCCATCAACGTTGATACTCGTCTCATTCGTGAGCATTCCTTACACACGCACGCAGTCAGGGCGCAGTCTACCCAAGCGAGCAGGCTGACATCGTGCACTGCATGTACGATGAGTTGTATACAAGGAGTTGTATACACGGTTTGTCACCCTGACTGCTTGGTATGCCATACCAACACACACAGATTCCAGACGCCGACTGGTCTACACATGAAACCGATAACGGAATTTACTATTTAATTCGAACGTTACATTTTGAAAATCATAAAAAACGATTGGGTAGAATGAGTGGATTTTTTTAAAAAACTTCACAATGTTAGAAAACCATATATTAAAACAAGAACTTGAAAAATCTCAGGGGTAGAATGGTCAAATTTGTCACTTTCGTCACGGTTTGTGACACTATTTTAGGGGTGTCGGAATTTTCGTTCAAAGCAACATTACACATTGATTAACGGTACGATGCTGTTGCCTGGCCACGCGCCTGATGTTGGAGGGATGGATGCATTTTCCAAAAGGTCTTTTTAGATTTTTGTCAAATTTTTGCATTTACTTTCACTCCAAAAAAATTACAAAAAAACTATGCATATATAATTGGTCAAAATACTGCCTTATTTTTATCTAATGAAATCCATTCGTGTTAGTGCAAAAATTATTCACCCCTATTTTTGTAATGGTACGTTCACACAGCATCGCGGAAAGAATTGCGCAATATCGTGTCCGCCCCCCCCCCCCCCCCCCCCACTCCCCTGCATGAGCACATGTGCTAGTACAAGTACGTGGCCACGTGCTCTATCCGATATACGATCGAACCGTGCGCGTTGTTGTATCTATCTATCTTTAGCTTTCTCACAGCGGGCGTGTTGTTGGTGCGTGGAAGTGTTACAGAGCATTGTACTATTTCTTTTATCAATATCAATCGGATTCATCTAAGCATTTATTGACAGGTAAAGTGCACTATAAGTATTTACAAATACCCATGATTATGATGTTTGGTTTATTTGTTTCAATAAGTGAGTGGAAGTTGTATTCCCAGCGATAATCCTTTTGGTTGATCTCTTGTCTGGCCATGCTGTCTCCATGCTGGCCCACTGTAACACTAACAGTGACTGTAATTGAAATAGTCCTCCATTTGGTGGTACTGTAGTGTTTCTTTTGGTGCCCCTTTCTTTTCACACATCAACAGTACAGTAGGGCCTAATCAACAGTGTAGAGATTTATTCAACCTTTAGTGATGTGAATACATACTGTGAAAGTATCGGTGAAGTTACCTGTGATCTGCAAATTAAAGTGGTAGGCCTAGGCCCTATTTTAATAAAAAAATGTATTTGCCTATTCGGATCATACAAATTAAACCTAACCTGTAATGTTACTGTTGTGAATAGGCCTACGTACAACTACATGTAACGTTACATTTTGACATTCTGTAAGTTTTTTCATGTTTTTATCATGGCTGAATATAACTCATATTGGACTGTTCGTCGCCGTGTTAAAGCCAGGGTGGAAAAACAGTGCCTTGCTATAGCATTGGAAAGGCAGGAAATTGATGGCCAATTGAATCAAGCCGTAGGTGGAATTGTTCTTAATGAAGATAGGCCTACTGATGATTTGCCTATGTTTGAAATGGCTAGTGATGTCGTAGACATTAATTTTCATCATGGTAACAACACTGACATGACTGACATGTTTGATGATATTTTGATCGAAGGAAATAACCATCAGGGTTTACACTTCACACAAGAATTAGGCCTACCCGTACATATAGGTGAACAAATGGAACTTCAAGATCCGGGAATGAATCAGGGTTCAATTAGGGATAATAATGATCAAAACCTGACAAGTGACGATGATGACAATGATAGTTTTCCAGAAAGGCTACCTAGTAGTGATGATGACTCTGAAATCGAACCAGACCCAACTGAAACAATGATTACAGAACTCAATGAATGGGCAGTTCGTTTTAAAATCCCACACACGGCACTTTCATCCCTTCTAAATCTGCTTCGTGTCTATCACCCTGACTTGCCCAAAGACCCCCGCACTGTACTTGGCACAGTTACTAAATACAATGTAAAAGACATTTGCAATGGTCAATATTATCATTTTGGGGTAAAATCTGCCATCGTAGAAGAGTTAGTTAGATGTCAGGAGCCGGTAGATGTTACATGCTTGAAACTACAACTTAACATTGATGGACTGCCATTATTCAAAAGCTCAAATGCCCAGTTTTGGCCAATTTTGGGAATGGTTGAGAACCTCTCTGTCAAAAATCGAGACGTGCATATACTTGGCCTCTTTTATGGTACAGCAAAACCAAAACCTGTCAATGAATTTTTGCATGATTTCAGTTATGAGATGAATATTCTTCAAACAGAAGGAATCTTTCATGATGGCAAACACTATGACATTGAGATATCTTCCATACTTTGTGACACACCTGCTCGTGCTTTTGTAAAAAATGTTAAGGGTCACAATGGGTACTCGGGATGTGACAAGTGTGTTCAACGCGGTCAGTATATGTCTCACAGAATGACATTTCCAGAAAGTGACGCTCGTCTCAGAAGTGATGCACAATTTGCTGAAATGTCGGACCATAATCATCACATAGGACCACCCCCCATGGCAGGGTTAACTGTAGGATTTGTGTCTCAATTTCCTTTGGACTACATGCACCTTGTTTGTCTAGGTGTAATGAGACGGTTACTCTACTTTTGGATCAAGGGTCCACTCACTTGCAGAATTGGTACGGCTGCTGTTTCTAGAATTTCAGATGCATTGATTTCTTTGAAAGGATTTATTCCCTGTGAATTTGCCAGAAAGCCCAGGTCATTATCTGAAATGGATCGATGGAAAGCTACTGAATTTAGGCAGTTTCTGCTATACACAGGGCCAGTGGTTTTACGAGGCAATTTAGAAGATGCTGTCTATAAGAACTTCCTGTTGCTTCATGTTGCAATTACAATCTTGATCAGTCCAACCTTCTCTGGAGTGTTGTGTGAATATGCACATGATTTATTAGTCAATTTTGTCAGTCACTTTGCAGATTTATATGGCCATGAGCATCGGGTGTACAATATACATGGACTAACTCATTTAGCTGCAGAAGTGAGGCAATATGGACCCATTGACAATATTTCATGCTTTCCATTTGAAAACTTTCTTCAGACTCTGAAAAAAATGGTTCGAAAACCCTCATTCCCTCTTCAACAGGTAATTCGCAGACACTCGGAAAGTCAGGGGACTAAACGGAAAGAACAGCCAAAACAATAAAGGCTGAGGAAAATACACCATGAGGGCCCCCTACCAGCTGGCTACCGTCATGCCATTCAGTATAGGGAGTTGCAGTTAAATAGTTTTCTAGTAACCCGATCGCAGGGTAACAACTGTGTGAGAATACAGGATAATGTTGTGTTGGTGCATAATCTTCTTTTTGATGGGCAGAGGGAAGAAACAGTTGTTGTGTTTGAAAAGTTTCGATGTGTAGACAATTTTTATTCATATCCATTGGATTCAAATTCACTGGGAATTTACCGTATCTCTGTCCCTCGAGGAGAGTTTCATGTAGTATCATCCTCAGAGATAACAGAGAAATATGTTCTCCTCCCTTCTAATGGTTCTGGTGGTTCTTATGTTGCTATACCGGAGGCTCATCACACAAGTTAATTGCTATACTATTGGACCATCCGTGTTATTTGTATAAAAAAAAGAGTAAGCGGGGCCTGTCAAAATGGCCACCAGACCTATTTTCCAAAATGGTCACCTCTACGATTTTCCAAGATGGCGGCCACCAGCTTTCACAACACAAGGTTCTATTTGTTTGGAATATATATATTTTTTTACTTGCTTTTGCTTGTTTTTTGTGGGTATATAAAAAAAAAGGATGTGGGTGGGATGCTAAATATGTTTTATGTTTTTTTACTCTGACTTATACATGGTGCTGTGGTATTTCCTGCGTATCATGTGCTCTAGCAGCATTGCAGTGATAACAAATGTAAATCATGCACCCTCATCACAACTAATGTATGTAGAGTCTGTTCATCTGATCGGTATTTCCTTACAGTCATTTGCTTGTATTATTAGTGCACTTTACCATTCTATTCTATACAAAATTAGAATTTATTTATTACATGTAGAGTTTTGTTCTGGAAACACTTAATGCCCAGCCATGTTTGCAGTTGTGGAATTTCAAGAAACTTCTGAAGTTGAGGTAGTGCCCATAAACTGGCTGACGAATGATGGCAAGATATGTTCCTGGCCTTCAAGTAGTGGTGTGGGTGCTGCACAAAAAATAGTGAAGGCTGTACAAAACCAAGTGGAGCCGGCTGATGACTGGGAGAAATTCACCATCAAGCGCATAATGTGCAAGACAGGTATATAAAACAATATTATGACAATAAATTCAGAAGGGTAATTTGTTTGTTTACATCATATATTTATGGGTAGGCATATCATACGCGTCTGTAAATAGCCCTGTAAATAATCACATTAACAGGTAAGCCATGTCTTTTATTTCAGATCAGTACAAAAAAGCACAACAAAAATGTCGGTTAGCAGAGGATGTTTCGGACCTGCAGACAGGGCAGTCATCAGATGAAGAAAACAATCGCCAGCCAAAGCGCAGAAAGTTGTAAGTCTCTAATTCTATAATTCATTAATTTTCATGTCTGTCAAAAGCTCTGGTAAAACAAAATAATTTGTAAGAAATTCCATTCCAATGTAAAAACAAAAATCTTAATTTGCTTTTGTTCGCCTTATTCAAATAGTCACATATTTCAGTTTAACAATTTTTTAATGATTTTTCTTCAGCCCAAATCGTCGCTTCCTGGACGGAGAATCCTCAGATGAGGAACATAACCAACATGCCAGCAAGGTCGCCCCGACCAGGTGTATTCCACCACCACCACCACCACCACTCCCAAGCGTGCCTGTACGTCAAACAACCCATCGACGCATAGTAATGCCCTTATCAAGCAGTCCTACTACATCATCCAATTTTGCGTCCTCCAACAAGACTCCTGCCCCCCAGGTTGTTGACATTCCCCAGGCCCGACTTGGCTTGTCACAGCTTGCCCCTTCGCGTAAGTATAATACAGCTAGGTAGGGATAAGGAACGGATCATCTTATGTTTACTTTTTAGAAAATCATCTTGGGTGTGTGTTCTGGTCAGATATTATTCCACGTTTATTGCTGGAATCAGACAGCCCAGACAAACTTAAGGTAACAGGAGTGTTTGCTCTCAGTGAAGTGAAGTGCCTGTTATAGTTGTCATATTCCTGACTTTATCTTTGTTGGAGTTGTGGTGGTACTTTGCTGTGGTGGTACGGTTGGCATAATCATGTTATTCCATGTGGCCCATCCCCAGCAAACGATATTCCACTAAGGGTGAAAAATGCATCTGTCGGTTTATAATAAGGTTGAAACGTTTAATCACAAAACAATAAGCAGTCCTTTGTATTTATTTACAGCAATTGAAAGGCAACTTCTAGCCGGGATGGAGGTGCTGAAGGTGAAGATGGCCAGCCAAGAGCGTCTCCTTCAGCACATTCTAGACCGGTTAGATATGTCGCCAGTAGCAAGCTGTGACCTGCCCGATGAATTTGAATTTCCGCTGGGAACAATGGACAAATTGGATGCCTTAGAGACTAAAGTGTCTGCAGATAGGGTTGTCAAGAACAAATTGGTGAGTCAATGCCAAGTGTTTGGAAAATGTTGACTTGAATTGCAGAAGAAATTTGAAATAAAATACAGTGAAACACTGCTATAACGAACACTATGAGAACAATCAAAAAATGTTTGGAATAGTTGGGTGGGGCAGTGATTTGCTATGTGTAATGTTCGGTATGTTTTGTACACAAAAACCAGGAGCCAAAAGTTGTGTTCGGTATAGACCGTATCAAATACCCCATTGTTGCCATGAAAGCGACCATATTGTGGGGCAAACATTGTGCGTGCTCAGCGTATATTATGTACATGCACACCATGTACGCCAAACGCACACCATATTCGATACGGTCTATAGCCAAATGTTCGTTATATTGGTGTTCATTATGGCAGAATTCCGCTGTATGTTAACACAACTGTACAAACCCAAGAAATGCATTTTATGTGTTCAGAGTCCCATCATCAGTTTGCATCTTGTCAATGACAGCGTTTATGGTGATTGACACATATTACGCTTTAAGCATATGGACACCCATCAAATGACTGCTTTGGGATAAGTGGATAAAACGTCAGTACACTAATAATATTATGTAAAATCGTGTTTCTTTGTTTCTGATTTACAGGAAGGTCACTTAAGCACAGTTGGGGGAAGGAATGTCGTGGACTGTGTCAGGCGGGCAATGAGTTGTTTATTAAACAACACCATTGCCCAGCAGTTCAGCCTGCGGGGGAAACGGGGAAAGCGTGCATTCAACACACTCAAGATATTTGGAGTTTTGAAAAGTAAGTCTTGACTATACATGTACATCATTCCCACAATACATCACTTAAACACTTGTAAAAGTGCGAGATCTTGTTACGTATAGATGTACACAAACATTTATGAAATTTATGCCTTTCTGCTCTACCTTGCCGAGGTTTTGCTGTAATTAAACTGTTGTGTGATAACAGTGCTCTCCTTTACTTGAGACATTTAGTTAATTGGTTGTTGACGATTTTGATGACACGAGCATGTGCCTGGATTAGTCAGTTTCCATGAATATAAGGATGTGTGACGTTCTCAATGGTTTTATTTTACATCTTATAATTATTTATTAATAACACAATTTGAAAGAAACATTTTGTGTCTTCCGGTATATTTGTAATTGATTTTCTTTAAAAATAAATCTTTAGGAACGCCCACAAAAATAGGCCACTTGCTCGATTCCACCATTGAGTAATTTATTCACGAGCTATTCATGGGCAGTCCACCCTATGAGTATATTATGTAATGCATGTGACGTCAGTGGTGGAATCGAGCAAGTGGCCTATTTTTTGTGGGCGTTCCCGAAGACTATTATTTTTAAAGAAAATACATCAATATAAAATAATACCGGAAGACACAAAACATTCCTTTCAAATTGTTTCATTGTTAAATAATTATAAGGTGTAAAATAAAACCATTATTATTGAGTACGTCACACATCCTTTAAAAACATGGTAGAGTTCACGATGTTTAATCCTGAGAATTATTTCCATCTGAAATGTTATGATCGAGAAAATTGTTGAATCTGACCTTATTTCTGTGGCCATAAAAAATAAGTTTTATAGCGTGTACAAATAGTTTTATGATATCTCTTTAAAACTAGAGGATTGGAATAAATGTACTTATCAAAAAACCAATACCGTCGTACCATCCCTTTATGTATTTTAGTCATGCATGCATATAATGTGTGTTCAGATTCTTGTTATATTGATTCTTACTAACACAGAAAAAGAATAAAAGCACTAATATGCAAATAAGAGTACAAACTTCCAAGCTATTACATAGGTTTGTACACAAACATAGATGCGCACACACAGCTTCAACACACAAGGCATGTTGGCGCTCGAGTCGATATGTTGGCGCTCGAGTCAATATATACAGCTGTATGTATGGACACCAGTCAAAAGTCATTAGAACCATGCACTGCCTAGTAGCCAGTGATCCAACCCCGGGTGGCAATATTTTTGTTGCAGTAAGAAATTGCCATCGGACCTTATTTCAGCATTCACACGTAACGTATGATGGGATGGGATTGGCGGAAATAAGGTCCCATGGCAATTGTTTTCTGCACAAAAAATGGTCCTGTATACAACTGTGTGTATATACATAAATATCAAGTAAAAACAGTGGGAAACTGACTGGGAATATATTAAATTATTATCGGGTGAACAAAAAACTTGACTAGAGTGGGATTCAAACCTATGACCTCTGGATTGACGTGATGGTGCTCTACCTAGCCCATAGTTGTGTATATATGTACATGTACATATTCTACTATTACCACGTAATTGCAATGATAAGACAAATTAAATCATATTTTATACAGAGTCACTCCGCAACAACACCGTCTGCCGGGGTGCAACAGACTCCAGCATAGAGGTGGCTACAGGTGACTGGTTGCGGTACGCAAAAGACAGAGATGGAGGCCGCAAAGCACGGCATGCCATGATGGAGCTACAGAAGCAAGCATCAGGACTGCAGGGAAATTCTGTTGCAATGGCTATTGACAGCGACTAACCCAACTCCATAGGCCTTTTTACTATATAACATTCCTCATTTTCACTTTTTTAATCTTTTATTTATTTATTTATTTATTATTTTTAAAGTTATTTTTTACAAGTTTGATATACAGAATGTTTATTCAACTTGTACGGTTTTCACATCGTGTTTTATGATGCCCAAAGCGAAACACAACTGACTTTTTCATGGTAGTAAGGTAAACAACTTGCATTTTGCAAGGTATATATGTCATCGAGACTTAACAGTTCCACGGCCAGTCGTTTTGATAGCTATACTCATAATATCGTGCTCAAAACTTTATTTCACTAAGTTCTATCAAGAAACGACGAAGCACAAACGGCAATAGAAATAATAACATTGATGTACGGCCATTGATGCTTATTCATACAATGAGCAAAACCTTCCTTAATTTCGATGACACTCAGTGATGATGCATTTAAAAGGATAATAAACCATTGGATTTTTGGATATGTACACTTATTCCAATCCTCTAGTTTTCAAGAGACATCATAAAACCAACCTGTGAAAATTCCATCAAAATAGGTGATCACGTTTTTGAGAAATTGGCATTGAACGGTAAGTGGCCTTCATTGGAGTGGCCTTCGAAAGCCACTGCAATGAAATTGTGTACAAACATTTCTCGAAGATGACAGTATTTCAGACGGTTGGTACCAGTGCCGACTTTATACTAAGTTTTTAGATTAAAAATCGGATTTTTTTTTTTTATATTCACCAATCCTCTGCCATGTCTATAAACAAAGGTGAACACCTAGTCCTTAGACCATTTTTGCACAATCATGCATCAATGAAATATAAGTGGTTTAAATGTAATTTCAATTCAATTCAATTCAATTCAACTCACAATTTAGTGATGGCCAGTCTTTTATTTACATTCACTTTTAGTCTTCCATTAATATTTGAAATGTTTACCCATTAATGTTTGAAAAATAAACAAATGGTTATGTTTGCAGGAAATATTTCATATGTGTTCTTTTTCAGTGTTTTAAGTTGGGTCAACCTTGAGCCAATGTTGATAAAATGTTGGGCCAACATTGGACCACAGGAAAAGGACCAATGTTCAGTTAACATTTGGCCAATATAATGGTTAAATGTTGGGCCGATGTTGGTCCACTAAATATATGATACAAAGGGTCAACATTGGGCCAATGTTAAACCAATATTGGTTCATAATGAATGATATGGCCGAACATTGGCTCAAGTTTGGTCATTTTAAGTAAATGATACGAAAAAGGGCCAAAATTGGAACAATGTTGGTCCACAGTAGGTGATAGGGAGGCAACATTGGACCAATGTGGCTCAATGTTAGAACTTTGCCCGATACGAAGAGCCAACATTGGCCCAATGTTGGCCTAATATTGGTTCATAGTTAACGATACGAAGGGCCAACATTGGCCCAATGTTGACCTAATATTGGTTCATAGTTAGTGAAACAAGGGGCCAATGTTGGCCTAATATTGGTCCATAGTTAATGATACAAAGGACCAACATTGGCCCAATGTTGACCTAATATTGGTTCATAGTTAGTGATACAAAGGGCCAACATTGGCCCAATGTTGGCCTAATATTGGTTCATAGTTAGTGAAACAAAGGGCCAACATTGGCCCAATGTTGGCCTAATATTGGTTCATAGTTAGTGAAACAAGAGGCCAATGTTGGCCTAATATTGGTTCATAGTTAATGATACAAAGGGCCAACATTGGGCCAATGTTGACCTAATATTGGTTCATAGTTAGTGATACAAAGGGCCAACATTGGCCCAATGTTGACCTAATATTGGTTCATAGTTAGTGAAACAAGGGGCCAATGTTGGCCTAATATTGGTCCATAGTTAATGATACAAAGGGCCAACATTGGGCCAATGTTGACCTAATATTGGTTCATAGTTAGTGATACAAAGGGCCAACATTGGCCCAATGTTGACCTAATATTGGTTCATAGTTAGTGATACAAGTGCCCAATGTTGGCCTAATATTGGTTCATAGTTAGTGATACAAAGGGCCAACATTGGCCCAATGTTGACCTAATATTGGTTCATAGTTAGTGAAACAAGGGGCCAATGTTGGCCTAATATTGGTCCATAGTTAATGATACAAAGGGCCAACATTGGGCCAATGTTGACCTAATATTGGTTCATAGTTAGTGATACAAAGGGCCAACATTGGCCCAATGTTGACCTAATATTGGTTCATAGTTAGTGATACAAGGGCCCAATGTTGGCCTAATATTGGTTCATAGTTAGTGATACAAAGGGCCAACATTGGCCCAATGTGGGCCTAATATTGGTTCATAGTTAGTGAAACAAGAGGCCAATGTTGGCCTAATATTGGTTCATAGTTAGTGATACAAGGGCCCAATGTTGGCCTAATATTGGTTCATAGTTAGTGATACAAAGGGCCAACATTGGCCCAATGTGGGCCTAATATTGGTTCATAGTTAGTGAAACAAGGGGCCAATGTTGGCCTAATATTGGTTCATAGTTAATGATACAAAGGGCCAACATTGGGCCAATGTTGACCTAATATTGGTTCATAGTTTGTGATACAAAGGGCCAACATTGGCCCAATGTTGACCTAATATTGGTTCATAGTTAGTGATACAAGGGGCCAATGTTGGCCTAATATTGGTCCATAGTTAATGATACAAAGGGCCAACATTGGGCCAATGTTGACCTAATATTGGTTCATAGTTAGTGATACAAAGGGCCAACATTGGCCCAATGTTGGCCTAATATTGGTTCATAGTTAATGATAAAAAGGGCCAACGTTGGGCCAACGTTGGGCCAACTTTTACGTTGGGCCAACGTTGGGCCAACTTTTACGTTGGGCCAACGTAACGCCGATGAGCAAAACTGTGTTGGGCCAACGTTGACAGCCAACGTTGGCCCAACGAAACTTGTTTCGTTGGCCCAACGTTGGGCCACCATTGTGATGCTATCTGGGTAAGCTTCCGCTGGGCCAATAAGACAATTGCAGACCTGCCAACCTGTACGCATTTTGCGTACCATGCACGCATTTTCAGTTGATGTTTTGGAAGTTGCTGCATACGATGTCTTCTTCCATAAAAAAAGCCACGAAAAGACCCCGGTGGCAGCTACTTAAACATTGCGCAACAATGTCGCATAAATTTGACAGTTGCAACGGCTGGAATAGCGTATACCCTGACCTTTGACCGCTTTTTGTTATTTTGAACATTTTTCACTAATTACGTGATATTTTGACGATTTCTTTTTTTAAAACAGCAATCTAAAACTTATGGTTTATGATTTTATATCACTAAATTACATAAACGGTATAATAGTTGTAAAATCACATCCAGGCCATTCACAGTGTGAAGGACGATATTTATTGGAAGTGTTTAGTTGAGTTTAACTAAGATATTTCACAGAGAAAACATGTGTCGTTCGCTCGTTCATATAACTTATAAGCGTAAACACATACATGTAAATACCTATATAGATTAACACAATCAGTATGCTCCAATTACCAATTACCAAAGGAGGGTAGTGGTAGCACTTAAAGACTAACTAATTACATTAAAAAAACGCATGAGCTTTCGTAGCAACAACTACACTTCATCAGATGCAACGAAGGGGACAAGCCAAAAGCATGTATATATAATTAACAAAGTAACATGTTAATGAATCCAAAATAACAAAAGGTGGAGTCAGTGACAGAGTCTTGAAAGCATCTAATCCTGGTTATAGTGGGACAAGAAACCAAGGTCCCTATTAGAAGTCCTTGATCAATACAGTTCAGGTTCTTGATGATCTTTTGTTCAGCAGCTTCCCTTTCAAATCTGTCCCTGAATGCTCTCTGCTGAACAATTGCCACCTTGTGGTGATGCAGGGAATGACCAGGCAAATTGAAGTGCTCAGCTACTGGTTTCTGTATGTCATTGTTTCTGATGTCAAAGTCGTGGCGACTGTCCAGTTTGTCCAATGTATATTGCTGAGGGACAATGCTGACGGGAGATGGCATAATTATTAGATTGGTTGAGTTGCAACTGAATGAGCCTTTGATGGCAAGTGATGAATTGTTCGGTCCGATGATCTGGGTGCTTTTTAACACCGAAAGGCAAATAACTCTTGGAACCATACCACCCTTTCGTTATCGCATGGATGCCCCATTGAATCGAATATGAATGAGCACTTGTTTGCCGTGTGGGGATATTTAAACTTCCAAGCTGTTTCAACCATAGAGCATGGAGCAACTTGTGTTTCAACGGACGAGACAAAGCAGGGAAATTTACCGAAACGGGTTTTTTTTATTTCTCGAAGGTTTCAAGGTTGACTCCAACCACATGCTCCAACCTCTCCCATGTTCCTTGCCACAATTTAACGAAGGTGGGAAAGCACGTTGGACAAAACTCGAAATGTGGTTCGAAATGTCCGAATATTTCATCAAAAATGTCAACCTAAGATCACAGTAAAGTCGTGAGATAAGAATCTAGCTTTTCTTGATCAAACCATTGTTAAGAATGGGGGTGACGGGGAGATTCTTAATAAGATGTGATTAAACAGTACACAAACACATATGTAACTTGGACAAAATGCTTAAGTTTGTAATAATACTAAATAATCACAGCCTAGTTAAACTTAATACATGTGATAGTACATTTGTGACAAGCGATGGGCCATCATTGCACAGAATGGCTGTTATCACCCCGAAAACAAAAATGCTTTGACCCACACTTGGAAACCGCAAATCTCAAAGATGTACCAAGGTTAGACATTTCTTCTGCCCTTTTCTATCCAATACATGTACCACTAAACTGCTAGATTATGGTGTGATTGTGTTCTTTGAAAGATCATAAGCACATTTTAGTTCATGACTGGTTCAAAGAAATTAAAACGTAGCTTCGGATCAGAGAGTATTTGAGTGGCATCCTTGGCATACGGATTTGGCGGGTTTGTGTTATTTCTACGTCCATGGTTTGTGTGGCTCTCTGCTCCTCTATGCTCTGCTAAAACAGACTCTACAGACCCAAATGAAACTCATTGTTACATCACTGTAAAGAGCATGAAATAAGCTTTTCAATTCCGAGTGGAACTTTTTAATAGACCGCGTAGTCCTTGAGTTACACTTAACAACAAGCGATGCTAGAGCAATTATTACAAAAAATATCGCCGTCACACAAAAAAATCTAACACTATAGTAACACTAACACTGTAACAGATTCTTACTATTAAATGCGATTTTGACAGGTCCAATGTTTCACCCACCAGTGAAAAAATATACGACTATAGGTAAGGAATTAAACTTATATAATCTATAATCAGTAAATGGAGCCTCCCGCTGGGCCTTATAACAATTGATAAACAAAGTTACATTTTCAAAGTTATTTGGACGAGTTTGCGCGCTCTCTGTGGATTTTCGGTGAAAAAGTTGCACTTCCCTTTTTTCAATTTGCACTGCCACCAAATCCTAGCTGAAACACAACGGTGGTGGAAAACGTTCATCTTGTTTATTTTATATTCTAGTTTATGTAGAAAGCATTACATTTAAATATGTTTACCTGCATATGGTGTCTCTTCTGCAAACCCCTACAAATTATACCCACAATCTTCCTGTTTGCAATCACACGGGTACATTAATGTTTCTTTCAATACATTTCTTTTGTGTGTGAAGACACCATATTGCATTATTTTGTTTCTCCATGTACATTGTAGCCCACATATAGGAGCGCGTCAAAAATTACGAAGTTTTTTTAGCACACTAAAAATAATCAAACCAATTTAATCAAGGCTACAACCTCTTTTCTGCTTGAACTGGAAAGTAGGTTGGAAAGTGCGTGAAACAAGCACGTATTTCTTAAAAATAAACAGTGGAAAAAAACACACATTTTGCAAATTAGTGATATTATTCTAGAACATTTTGATGGGAATGTTTTAAGTTTAACTATTGGGGAATTCCACTAACAGTTCATGGAAGTCTCATACAAAATGTTGTACAATTGCTAAGATGTATTTGCAACTGAGTTTTGAGCGCATATTAACAAGTTGTTAAAGTCAATAATTGACCGGGGGGGGGGGGGTAATAAACAAATATTGTTGTGTGTAGGGGAAAAGCGAATCAAACGTGTAACCTTGTGCAAGCAGACTAAAAGACGAGACTAATGTGGCCACAAACAACATTTTGATAGTTTTGTATATATAAGCATCATATAGAGTGTTTTTTTTGGGAGGACAAGCACCAAAAATAGTATTACCGGAACGCACTCACAATGTTCAAAAAAGCTTTAGTTATAGTATTTATAAAGTTCTTGGAAATTAAAGCTTTAAAGAACGTATGAGGCGATATGTGGATAGTTCTTAATAGGGAAAAAAAGGGGGGGGGGGAAAGGGGTTAAGTGAAAAGGCAAAATTAGATGGGGAACATGTGTTGGTGGGGGGTGGGGTTTGGAGAGGATGGTCTCTGGTAGTAAAACATTCCTGACTGTCTAACCATGGAGGTAATAAACACTCTTGGCAGACCTCCCGCCTCCCTGCACCAAGGCATGGTGCCCCCCAAGAAACCGCACGCCTCATTATATATGCAGCAACTTAGGGGATTAAATGTTTAAACAATGGCCAGTACTACACTGCACCATGGGCATCCACACAAGACTCCTATCTGCATGGTCTAATTACTGTGTTTTTGGGTGGGAGACAAGTGTCTCTGTATTTAAATACACAGGCAATGGTTACAACAGAGCTAATGTTGATGTTTTTATGAAACTCCATGAAGGATTGAGGGGAGTGGGTTTTTGGAAGAAGGGGGGGGGGGGTTTTCAAGGGAAGGGGTTGTTAGAATTCACTAAAAAGAACTTTTTTCCGGTGATAATATGTTGAGCCACTTTTTTGTATACCTTTAATGGTATGGCTCAAAACATATTTTCAGTGCGTTATATAAGCTGCACCTCATCAGTCACCATTTTGGTTTATGTATCCTTTATTATGAAAGATTTGCAACAAAGAGTGATCAAGGTATAGTTTATTAGAGTAGAAAGATCCAGCGAGATTGTTATTTTTTGTTTGTTTTTAGTTTAACGTAGTCTCATCTGGATCCAAACCCTGTTGTTTCTTTAATTTATTGTACCAACCTGTTGTTCTTGGAGTAATTCAACCAGGATTTGCAAGTTCTGTTTGTCCATTTCTTTGAGTACGTTTTCTTCGGTTGAATCTTGCAATCTAGCCCGAATTATTTGGTCTTTTATGTTCTTTTGTCTTTTGTAGGCCAACAGAGGTGGTACAGGGAAGAGTTTGTTAAGGAGATCACTGTCATTTATTAAGTGCCAGTGTTTAAACAGTGCACGTTTGAGATTAGAGTGGTGTATTTGTGGGAAGAAAGGCAAGATAAAAACAAGGGGCGGATTCGTTTCTTTCTTGATGTTAGGTAATGCACCCAACATTGAAGTCCTGGGGTCCACGTTAGATTTCGTGAAGCGGGTCAATTCTTCCGTGCTGTATCCACGTTCTATTAGTTTTTCTTTGAAGAAATTGACCCTACTCTCGAAGTCTTTTTTGTGTGTGCATATGCGTTTGTATCTCGTAACTTCACCCTTAATGACCCCACCAAATACCGACTCAGGGTGTGCAGATTCTCGAGCAAGATATTGGAACGTGTCCGTTTTTTTCGTTGCTATTCGAGTATCAAGCTTCCCCTCTTTCTGAAAACGTTCGCCTTTGTAAATTATGAGGTCAAGAAAGGTGATTTGGTTGTCGGAGATCTCTGAAGTGAACTTCAATGTTGGGTGCAGATTGTTTAACATCTTAATGAAATCCAGCGCTTCATTCTTGTTGCCATTGTAAATTATTAAAACATCGTCTCTGTATCTCATGTAAGCCACTATCTCTGGGTTGTTAGGGAGTATAATATCTTTTTCGTATTTGAACAAGGTGATGTCACATATTTCAGGACTGCATACACTACCCATTGCCACGCCGATTTTTTGTCTGTAGAACTTGTTATTGAATTCGAAGACGTTTGCGCCCAAGATCAGTTCTAAAAGACATTGCGTGTGTTTTTTTGTAGGTTTTGGTATGGTGTAGAGTTCTGATTTTGCTTGTTCCAAAGCATCACAAACCGAGTCTATTGCCTCTTTCTGTGGGCAGTTTGTGTACATTGAAACAATGTCCAGTGCGATAAGGAGATTATCTTGTCCCATCGTCAAATTATTTAGTCTTTTGAGAACCTGTGAGGAGTCTCTTGTATATGTGCTTTGTTGCTTGACGATAGGGAGCAGGAAAAAATCCATATATTTTGAGATTTGTTGAGTTGGAGCCCCACAACCACTGATAATCGGCCTTCCCACAAACCGTGTTCCACCCGGTGGGTTTTTGTGGATCTTCGGTAATAGGTAAAGGCATGGTGTTTTGATCTCATGATTGTGAGGATTAAGGAACTCAAACATCTCTTTGTTTATAACGTTGTCCACGTATAGATCACGTACGGCCCGATAGACCATAGCGGTGACATCACCTGTTAAATCCTTATCCACAACCTGATAATGCGGCCCAAATAAAATTAAAAGATTTATATGGTTCAGAAGTGCTTAAAAAGTATGTATTTTTTCTAATTTTATGCATAAAGAGGCTTAATTTTTCACCCCCAAAACGCCAAAAGCTCAAACTCCAGGGGGCTTTGCCCCCTGGACCCCCACCGGGGCTTCGCCCCCCCCTGGACCCCACCCAACACATTGGTTTTAGCCCCCCCCCCCCCCCTTCCCGGTTGAACACCGACCCAAGTATTTGCTTAAACTTGAACTTTTTAGTTAAAGCTTCTCAACTAAATCAATCTATTTCCGATAATTCTGCAAAGAAGATTTCTTGTGCGCCCGTTTTGAAAAATGCTTGTCACCTTTCTAGAAAGAGTCTTGAGGTACAGTCGGGATTAACTCCAAAGATCATATGATTTATCTGTGTAAAGAAAATTGGTTCAGATAAATCACGTGAACTTAGTTTTTTGAAAATGCTCGATAACGGCCAAATTTGACGGTTTCGTTTGCAAAATTTAGGGATTGGTCTAATCTACTCCTGGAAGACCCCCAGAGTCATGTGTGGGTCTGTTTGTACCCCCAAAATAGCCCAACATACCCGGTGTGTGCCTATATAGGCCTACCTATGTTGTGCAAATGGAAATAAAATACATGGGGACAAAAATTTGCCCCCCCACTTTTAAAAGTGTTCCGCCGCCGCTGATCGTGAGGCTTAGATTTGCAGATGTGTTGAATTAGTGGTAGTTTAAAAACAAACTGTGTGAACGGTTCATCTTCCTACATATTTAAAGCACATAAAATGTACCTGAAAATTGCATCACCCTCAGATTTAAACTTTTATAAAAATGTTACAAAATACATTGTTCAATGGAAATAAAGTACTAAGCATACAACCTTTTGTTCACAATACATTTTGACGAAAAAAATTGTTGAGTTTATATCAGGACAACAAATGGAAGCTATAAATGAACAATAGAAACGTTATCACCAATGTCAACTAGACTAACCTGTCTCAAATAGATTCTTCCAAGCCGGAGACATATGAATATCACTGACCGGATTCGATGCAGGCATGTCCGTGTGCGCTTTCAAAGATGATGCTATGGTAGGCATACTAAACCATCTCTGCAGACGGGGGATGAGTGGGATGTAACGAAATCGCTTCTGTGGCTTCTTCGTGCCCTCCTTGTACCTTAATGATTAATTAGAAAAGAATGTGACAATTAATATTTCATTTGTATATTATTGTAAATGCCCATTTCGGCCATGCGCAACAAATTTCACTCGTGAAAGTTGAGTTCAATTCCTTACCTAAATAATTGCATTTTTTATTTAATGGGGGGCAAAATATTGGAACTGCCAAAATCTCATTCTACACAACGTTTTTGTGTGACAGCAAGTTTTCGGTCATAATATTTTCGCAATGTAACTCACGAACCTCCGCCTATAGTAGACAGCTTCACTCAGGATCTCGGAGCTAGGCTCTTGCTTTTTTTCAATGATGCAACAATCAATGGATTTGATTGGATAAACTTTTTGGACTGTCAAATTAAACATATAGGGTCTGTTTCAAAGAGCTATTTTATGGCACACAAATCTGCTCAAGCTGTGCACTGACGACAGACCCAAAAAAAAGATTTCATTTCCTTGGACCAGCCTAAAAGTTAGGCCTATTATGGTCCTTACTCTAAAATACCTTAAAATAATATAAGCATAATATAAAGATCTAGCACTGCATCGCTGAGCCTAGCAACCTTGGTGAATTTGTTTTTAGACTGCATTCCTCTGCGGTTCCAAATTAATGTGGGTCAGACCATTTTCCTACGGGGGTGATTAAACCCGATGTGCGAAATTATGGCCAGCATGTACAGTTTGTGATTAACAGGGAAAACATGTGTTTTATGTAGTACTGAAAGATTTGCATTATTCTTGACCGGGTTGTTGTATTATTATTTTGAATGGACAATCTTTTTATTCAAAAGGATGCACATGTACTGGAGTGTACCAAGACCCCCCCCCCCCCATTCTCAACAGTGGTTTGATCCGCTTTGCTAGAAATGTTTTGATATGGCCCTATACGAAACCACGCAAAGCACGCGGGGCAAAGCTAGCCTCCCTGAGCAGAATCCCAAGCCGAAGCCGTGGTTTCGTAAAGGGCCAACCAATTAATGCCTTATTGGTGTGTGTAATAGTACTTTTGGTGGTGATGTCTTCACTGTATATGTCTTCATCATGATAACGGTTAATTCACTTATCGCACTCCATTTTAGGACTTTTGATCATTTGACTTTTGAAGGTTTTCATTTGTTAAATACTAGCAGTGTAAGTAAAGTAGTGGCTTTCATAATGCAGTGGCTTGACAAAAGTCAATAAATGATAAAAATTGACACATGTTGTTTTCAAAGACAAAAACCTACCTTTTCTCCTTACACTGGGGACAATGTAGGCTGTCCCGGAGTTCACCATCAAAGACTACATGATCTTTTGGGCAGACATCAAACTCTTTGACGGAGATAAGTAGGTCGGCAACCACCCTCTTTGCAGCAGCGAAAGAATCTGGCAAAAGGTTCCCCTTCGGCAAAATATAATGATGCAGTATACGCAGCATCTCAGAAGTGGCTCTTTGGCTTACCTATACAATGAAGTTTTGTAAATAACAATATGTTAGTTGCTTTTCATGATTGAAAATGCTTCCCAGATAATATCAATGTGACAGAAAATTATATTTCGATCATTTTGATGAAAGAGTTAAAGTTAACTTTAATACTAAATTCTGATTGGTCAGTGGTGCTATAAAAACTACTATCGTTTGATATTTTACTCAGCGTTTTGTAAACATCTTTGTATCACAACAAAATCTCACGCGCCGATACTTGCTGACAGGGGAGACCCAATCAAACAGAATACAAATACGAGATATATCATACGTCTTGATACTCCAGTCCTAGAACTATATGAGGTTCGTTCCGCTGTCGTGGAGACGATGGCGGAACGAACCTCATAGTTCTCGGAGTAATTAGTCTTGACAAATGTGTTATTTCTATCAATCAATCATAAAGTGCCTCCTTTTGGGACCTGTCTGTGGTTTAGCACAGGGTTTTCAGTTTAACTTGTTTTATTTATTTATTTAATGTATATTAAGTTTGAACAATGTTAACAAAAAAGGGTGATTTAGGCCTATGAGATGGACAGATTTTTTTTTTTTATAATAGCAAAAAGGAGCTAACAAAGCGCAACGATAACTTTTATTTTCTATATTGTTATATACATGTATGCCATTTGTTGGCGGGGTCTGGGATGGGAGGGCACATCGCTTTGATGACAGTTTTTTTGTTTACTTTTGCCTTACCCTGGACGGCCCCTGCCAACAAAGATTTATGTCCGAAGATTTAAAATAAATAAAAAATAAATAAATAACTTACCCCAGGAAACAGTCCTTGTATCGACAGCAACATTGCCACTGCTTGCAGTAGGTTGACTTCACTACCTTTGTACAGTGGTTTTGTCCTAGCATCTTCAGGTTGTCCAGGCATTGCTGCTGTGTGTGTGAAGTTTCCGAACGGGTTGTCCTTCCGTGTCTCTACTTCAACTGAGGCAGAGGCTGTCGACACCTCGTTTACCAGCCCTTCACTGCCTTCTTTTGGTTTGATTTTTCCGGTGTTGGTTTTTCGGATTTCTTCTTTTAGCAAGTGCATATCGGCAGTTTGGGAACTGATTAACTTGCCCCCGTATATTATACATTTTGCGCACTGACAAATCACCTTTGAGGACATCGTTGGGTTTGAAATTATTTGCCAAAAGTGAATCTATTTGGCCTATTTATAGGTTTGCTTTGAGCATGGAAGAAAGCGTACGCGTTTCCAATAATTATTCCATGAATGATCACAGCTTATAAACCACAAGCAAAGTTATTCGATTTGGGGGGTTGGGTTGGGTGCTAATTAAAACCATGTGCTTGCCATCCAACCAATTGTGTGTCTGTGCATAGTTGGCGTCAGTTCGCTTCACAATAAAACCAATTGTGTGATGGTCAAAACATCAAACACATGTGACAAATAATATAGGGGAAATATGGACCACCGGTTACGAACTGCACATAGGATGATAATGCACCGATGTTACGAGAAAGGGAATTTTCTTGTTGATGGGCATGGGTCGCATCACAATCACATTTGTTGAAGTGGTAACAAGTTTTTTAAATGTTCATATTTTACAGTATATGCCTAAAATAATACGTAGACAACTTGATTAAAAAATACACTTCATCAAATAACCTGTCCAAACGACGTGTTTTATATTGTTTTCGTCCTATACGCGCTGTTAACGTCTGTCATGAACGAGGCAACAATAACCTGCATACACACACTGACCATTGCTAGTTTCCCATGGATGAAGAAATAATGTTCCTTCCTCATGCTCTGACCAAACCTGTCCCTCCCAATCCACCATCCTGCCACCTACCCAAACCATATACATTCAAGTAATATGACGGAAGATTAAACGCAAGCAAAGGGAATGCCCATTATTGATTACGACACTCTCCAAAAATTCTCCAATTTCTTCTCAAGATTAAATGAGCGCTCTATTGTTAAATAATTGAACATCCACTACATCCACTACTTTTCGTATTCTGTGAACTCTTCAAGCCGGCACGTTTGATAACTAATACACACCAGACTGTTCGTGTGACGGCTTTGTTTGTGCCGGGTGGAGTGCAGGGAGACGATTTTTAAAGAGAATTTGCGTTACAGATTTACTAGGCCTTTTGTCTATATTTACATGCACAATATTGCAATTTCTATGCTACTTGTACTTTTCCTCAATAACTCCTCCATGAGGAAAATGAATGAGGATTTTTTGACATGATTATCCAATAACTTGAAAGTGTTTATCATAGTCCCTTTGTGTAAAGTATATTGTTTTGTTGTGGGTGAATCAAAGGCCCTTCTCCTAAGAACCAGTGGGTCCACTGAGGCGTCCATGCTGAGACCAGCTCAGGCGGCAAGCCGCCCACGCCAGAAGCCACCGAGTCAGTCAAGCCACACTAGTTGCCCGAGCTTTTTACGCACAGGTTTTCTGCGGAGAGTGGTGGTAATGGTGCTTATAATTAATGGATTGTCAAGCAAGCTTGTCAGTATAAACAAAAACGTTTTGGTCAGATTGAAATGAAACTGTGTGGTGATTACTAATGTGATTAGGCCTATTATTTAGTTAGAATTCTAAGAAAGATCAGGATTTGTTTTATAAGTCCAGCTACAATAAGGAACTTTACCTTTGTAAAGCTGGTAGGCCTATTGACGGATTGCACGTCCACAATTCGTGATATGATTTACTATAAATACAAAATTGGTTTAGCTAAACATTGGTTGAAATTAGGCCTACCATGATTACGGTGGATAGCAGCTTATACAAAATTGGCATGTTAACTGTCAGTTCAGTGCAGCCGTGACCTATATTGTAGGGCCATGAATTTCATTCCTCTTTTCATGTTTCAGCTATATTAAGTTTACTAATCACTTTGGTTTTTTCTACTGTTGACAATTGATTGGGAAAATTTCTGACCGTTTTTCATAAGCGTTTCTTTTCGTCGAAGTGTACAGCTAAAGACTAAAGTCGAAAAAGTTGCCTAGAACGATGGAATACGCTATGAAGGGGAATGTAAAATGCCTTTAGAATTGTTTCTCGGGTTGCCACATTCTCCTAAAAGTATTTAATATTTAGGCGTTTGTGTAAACTGTCTGTTCGTATTTTTCTCCACACTTGTGTTTCATATAATGTCATAGATTATTGGTGTTATAATTGGTAACGGGAGAGGGCAAACTGATTAACTTGTCGGCGATTTAAACCACACTCGAAAAACATCCCCAAAACATGTTGCACTGCCACTGGTGAAGCCGGATTTTGGGGTATAACTGGGAAAAAGTAAACTAAAATTCCATATCGACAGTTTACAAACCGTGATGGGAAACCTTGCAAACGGCCATAAACTTGATAAGTCCTTCAACTACTGATGTATGTTTACAACTCGCATAATCCCTCTTGATTTTACTATAATTTACGAAAATTACATTCGAAAACAATTTATTGTGGATATTTTAATTTTGAAAGAATAATTTGGGTTTCAGGGGTTAAATAAGAAACGCCAAGTGAGGTTTCTAAGCGTATAATTCAAGTACAAAACTTCTTGCAGACTGGTGCCAGTTTAGTTAACAGCGCCCTCTTTTTGTGTAAATTTGCATAATAAACTTGTGCTCACTTCTTTTTAATGTAATAAAATAAATTTAAAATACTTTAAAACAGTTTAACACCTAAATTCGAGCTTTTTATATTTTAAGAAATACCTAACAACGGTATTAGGCAGAAAACAAACTTGTTCTGTCAATTTCTGTTTTTCATAACTTTCCCTGTTTCCCACCAAAGAAAGCGCAGTACGAACATTGGGTGTACTTACTGAAATATTTGACATTGTTGTACTCAGTTTTAGAATAATGTTATTTTGTGTTTATTTTGCGATAGGTAACACTTTTTAAATTAGAAATGGGTTTATAATCTTGGAATTATACATTCCAACATCATTGCTCTTAATTATTTAGGCGAAATTCTTGCAGGTCTCAGCTAGTGTTTTTAATTGTAAATTATTTATCCAGCTTTGTGGCCATCGCGCTCCTTATTTTCCGGTCTCTTTATCCCGTACATTCAGTTAGATATCAATATTAATGTTGGTAAACTACACACAATACTGTTTAAGCCTTTTTGTATTTCTTAGATTTTTTTATTTTGATCCCTTTCTTTCATTAAACAAAATGTCCGCGCGTGATTTCTACAACGTCGACTATAATTACGGCCGAGATGAGTGGCATAAAAACAAAGATTAAAATGTCGAAACACAATTTATCTTCAAAATAAATTCCTAAATGAAGTGGATTTTAGTAACTTTCTCACATGATGTTTTGATAAAATGTATATTTGTTTGTCCTTATTGGCGTTCGGTTACAAAAGTTAGTTCACTAAAATAGAAAGTAAAATTCAAAGGAAAATGTTTGCGAACCTCTTTTTAGAAACGTAGAAATACATTTGAGATTGTAGTCTCCCCGAGTTTCAATATCCATCAAGCTTCCAGGCAAGGAATGTTATTGTTATTAGTTCATTTTATCACAACATGCAAATAATAAAGATCACAATTTCCTTTGATACCGGTAACTCCTAGGGTCGGGCGACGAGAAAATTGAAATATTCGACAAAAATGCATTAGCATTCAAAACACGATTACCATTGCAAATTAAAACATTTGCCATGGCAACAACAAACCTGTAGGCTTTATGTTTATTATTATTATTATTATTATTTTTTTATTACCAAAGTAGGCCTAGACATTTAGGGTAAATTCAGTAAGTTAAAAAAAAATAAAAAATGTTGGAGGGGAAACAGCGGATCTGATAAATTTGCCATTGGATAAGCATGATTAAAAATAATTGGTTCTTTTAAGTTGTGTAACATTTTATTTTTGGAAACGGACATTATGTTACATTGAGGCCTATGTTAATGGTTGTCCAAAAACTATTTAGTTTCTTTGTGACCTCATCTTTTTTTATCTGTTTTTATAATCCGGAGACACTTTCGGAGAAATTAAACAAGCAGTTCACTTTGAGCGGAATAAAATACGTGGACAGTAGTCTACGACTACGAGTGTCTCATGTGTAGCGAGTAAAAAAAATGACCGTAGGCTTGAGAGTTTGTCGGTACACGATGACCACGTAACACCCGGTCACAGTATGGGTCTACTGGCGAGCATCATCCGGTCAGTACAGGAACTGGCACGTTGAATGTTCGTTCATGATGATTCTGTGTTTGGATATATTTGTGTGTGCTTTTCTGTACTGGAAGGGTTGGGGGAATCCTCCACTGGACCAACGAGCAACAATGTTCAGGTAGGTTGTTGAGCACTGTTACTCAGACATGAACAGTTATTCTATGTTTTACCTCCGTATGGAGGACATTATTATTGTTATTTCCTTTGACCATTTTGGCCATGTGTCTCCCATATCGTACTCCGTACATACACACAATTCCTTGTGTGTAGCACCCACTCTTTAGCCTAGGCCTGTTTGTATACCTTATTTTCTCTCTCTGTTTTGTCCTCGGTAATATAGCATAAGACTTCAAAATGTTTTCCATACAAAGGAATCATATTTGGTAGGTATGCCATTTAAAGCCAGCGCCGCAAATGAAAGTAGAATTGCACGGGGAAACAAGGAAGTGCATAATTTTTTCTATGGGGTGGCAAATTTGTGGCTAATAGTAATAAACATTTTATGGTTTACTTATTCATTTTTAACAAGCCACTTTTCAGCGCTCTTGTTATGTCCACGGAGGAATAATGTCACTTATACCCTTTTCATAATGTATGTGAATGGAATGTATAAACAAATACAAGGCCTAATTAAGTGTACTATAGGTCTGTAAGCCTAAAATGTATGCATCAAGGAAAAGTAGTGTTAAAAACAATTAAATTTGCATATTCACGCTTACGATATAGGCCCTATAGGCAACAATGTGAAACAAAATTATACTCGGTACTTTTTAATCTCGACAAACAACAACCAAAGCTTTGTTGGTGAAAATCAATCGTCTAAACTTGAATTTGAATGTATGTGGACAGCTTTGTTAAAACTATTATTTATGTTTGATTCAGGAACATTTAAATTTAGGTA
Organism: Leptasterias polaris; assembly: GCA_037783415.1. NCBI lineage: Eukaryota > Metazoa > Echinodermata > Asteroidea > Forcipulatida > Asteriidae > Leptasterias > Leptasterias polaris. The sequence continues at coordinate 396,692 of JAZGTN010000036.1, forward strand.
ATATTTATCTAAACAACCCTGAGATACACTTTTAGAAAGCTGTATAGTACTTGAAAGCTATATTCAAGTACCAGGTATAAAAACATAACCATTATAAACAGCCAACATGTACATGTACAGTTCATCTTGGTCAACCTTGGCTTTTTTCAAAAGGGATACATATCAAAAACTTTGGCACCGATTTGAGCAGAAAAGAACACGACCCTGTGTGCCACGGCTTCCTGTGTGTGGCACTGACCCCCGAACACTGCATAGCTTATCTCCCATTAAATTTTACCAAACAGGTCAATGGACTAGACCATTTTATATAAGGGAGGTATCCTGTATGTATGTTTATCTATTCAGCAAGGACCAGGGTATATCAAACCATAATAGGATGGGGACTCACGAATTCAAATGACATGCTCAATTTCAGACTTTTTAAAATATGTTATTTTAGGAAATGTCATTACTATTTGCTTCGCTGCCGGCGTAGAGGGCGAATGATTAAACATCAGTCGCGATTCTGGCAAGACCGCAGCTGGGTGTTCGATAGATCGGTCTCCGGGTTACATAGGAACTCCGGGAAGTGTTTTGGCGGTCAGTTTTAAATAACACGTTGGTGAGATATCCTTTTGCTTTTTCCGCTCTTAGCCGGAGTCTATCGGGATACAGATAGAGTATCGGTATTGACATATCTTAAGTCAACGCAAGCCAACAACATCATTTCCATCCACAATGAGCGGAGAAGCGCATGATATCATAGAGGAAAGCGAGGGTGCATATGGCGCCGCCGGGGAGCCGTGCTCCAAGATTTTCAGAGGCCTCTGCGCAAAGTTCAAACTTTCAAATCGATGTTTCGAGACCTTGGTGGAAGATGGGTGGGACGATCCTAGCCAGTTCATAGACATGAGTGCAAGTTGGAAAGATCATGTGATGGCCTTGGCTCCAAATGGGGGCCAGAAAAGAAATCTCGAGATGATGCTGGATCGAGTAAATGCCGGTCCCCTTGATGTGGCAATTCCCAAGGCCAAGAAGGCGAAACTCATCCCTAGAGAACAACCCCCACAAGACGTCCCGACCACGGCCACGGCTAACAGCGACCCGGGACCGGGCCCGTCGGCTAAGCCGACAGCGCAGGTAACCACATTTTATTAAACACTAATTATGATAATAATAAACAATAATAATTATAGAATGCATAAATCCTTATACAGCCCATTCATAATCTACAGGGAGATTGAAAGGCTAAATACTTGCATGTACAAAGAGGGGGGCCTGTTGGACAATAATTCATTTACCAACAGACGTTTTAGATGGTTATATGGAAAACACAATATTACCTAAATACATGTTTAATGTTGCGCTCTTTAGGTGGGAGGTATCATAACATACAATGGTTTACCAAGTAGCAGGTTTAATATGATACGTGCAGAGCTAAGAAGGGCACAGTGTGTTTATTTGCAGAGTTATAGGCCTAGTGGAACAAAATTATTTACCCAGAACATGAATAGGGTGATACTTGCAGAGCGTGGAAAGGGTGCAAGTTTGTTATGTAAATAAAGGGAGGCAATAGAAATGCGACAATTCAAGGATTTTCCAAAGAGCAGGTAACCTCTGCGGAGGAAGGGGCTTTGAAATCCGTTATGGGCCGAGAAGGTTAGTAAATAGCATGATTTGCCAATAGCATTTAAAATGTGATGCCTGCAGAGCATGGAAAAAAGGGCTCGAGTATTGCAAGTATAATAATTTGGCAAAGCGCATGATAAGGTGAAGCAGAGGGCAGAAGAGGTATTGGGTAAGCAATGTTTTGACAATTTTATTCATTTTATTGTTTTCATGTTTTGTGTTGCGCATAGAGGGGTCTGCATTAGGCGCTATATAAATATCTCGTATTATGATTGCTATTTTTAAAGAACTTAATTATACTGGCTCCTGCAGAGCAAAAATTGGCTCAAGATTGTTTTACGTAGCGAGAGAAATATTGGTTTTAAAATGTTTTGACATAGAGCGTGATTTTGCTGACACCTGCAGAGCGCCAAAAATGCTCAAGGTGATTTATGTACAGAAAAAGATATTTGAGGGGCAATACAATGAGGTGACAAAGAACAGGATTATGCTAACACCTGCAGAGAATAGGCTCAAGGTGATATATATACAGGGTTAGGTATTTGAGATGCAATGCAATGATTTGACAAAGAACATGATTAGAATGCTGGCACCTGCAGAGCGTCAACAGGCTCAAGGTGATTTATGTACAGGGTTTGGTATTTGAGATGCAATGCAAGGCAAGGATTTGAAAAAGAACATGATTAGAATGCTGGCACCTGCAGAGCGTCAATAGGCTCAAGGTGATTTATGTACAGGGTGAGGTATTTGAGATGCAATGCCATGCAAGGATTGGACAAAGAACATGATTAGAATGCTGGCACCTGCAGAGCGTCAATAGGCTCAAGGTGATTTATGTACAGGGTTTGGTATTTGAGATGCAATGCAATGCAAGGATTGGACAAAGAACATGATCAGAATGCTGGCACCTGCAGAGCGTCAATAGGCTCAAGGTGATTTATAGGCAGGGAAAGGTATTTGAGATGCAATGCAGTGCAAGGATCTGACAAAGAACATGTTTAGAATGCTGGCACCTGCAGAGCGTCAATAGGCTCAAGGTGATTTGTGTACAGGGTGAGGTATTTGAGATGCAATGCAATGCAAGGATTTGACAAAGAACATGATTAGAATGCTGGCACCTGCAGAGCGTCAATAGGCTCAAGGTGATTTATGTGCAGGGTTTGGTATTTGAGATGCAGTGCAAGGCAAGGATTTGACAAAGAACATGATTAGAATGCTGGCACCTGCAGAGCGTCAATAGGCTCAAGGTGATTTATGTTCAAGAAGAAGCTTTGGAGATGCAATGAGTTGACAAAGAACAGATTATGCTCACACCTGCATCAGAGCGTAACAAAGGCTCAAGGTGATTTATGTACAGGGGAGAGATATTGGGGATGCAATCATTTGACAAAGAACATGTTGTCAACTGCAGAGTGTAAAAAGGCTCAATGCGATTACTGTACAGGGAGAGGCTTTAAATATGCAATGATTTGACAAAGGAAATGTTTATGCTCAAATTTGCAGAGCAATAAAAAGGTTCAAGGTAAAAAAATTTTTTTTTTTTTTTTTGCACGGGGAGATGTTTTGGTAATACAAGGATTCGACAAAGAGCGTGTTTATGTTGACACCTAGGCCTACCTGCAGAGCGACAATAGGCTCAAGGTGACTTATGTACAGAGAGAGGTATTTGAGATGCAATGATTTGAAAGAGAGCTCATGGTTGTTTTAAGTGGAGAGAGAGGTACGGGGTATAAAATGATATGACAAAGAGCATGTTTAGGGCGTCACCTGCAGAGCGATATAAACCTCAAGGTAATTTTATGTTAGGGCGAAGTATGGGAAACATCATGTTTGAGCAAAGATCATGATTAAGGGGGCAGCTGCAGAGCGGAATAGGGCTCAAGCTTAGGTTTTCAAACACAGCATAGCATCGGAAAATACAACGCCCCCCCCCCCGTCAGTCCTTCCCAATGGGTTCACGGGGTACAAGATCCCGGGGCCCTTGCTTTCGGTGCCATAAGAGAGGTCATCTAGCAAGAGAATGCAAAGAAATAATGTAACAGCAGTTTTGAGTTTGGTGGGGTTCTGGAACTAAAGTAGGGCCAGAGTATGTGACAAATTAAAATAAACGCGATTTCATTTTGCATAGATAGGGGTTTCCGGGCGTTAATTAAGACGCTTTACAGCTTTTCCGATTCATTACAACAACAAAAAAACACAAAAAAAAAAAATAAACATCTCCTTATTATGATGGTGAAGGAGAATGGTTTTGGAGGAATGAATTGTGTCATTAAATTCATGTGTGGTTATTGTAACGGATTAAAAGTTGGTTTAAGTTATGTTGCAGGGCATTTATTGTGTATTTCTTTGCAGGCATACGAAAAATACATGGGTGTCTTAAGCACGCATACCTGGGAGCGTTCTTTGAGTCAAGATTTCGATCCGGTCAAAGCACAGGCTATGAAGAGGAGCAATGTTGTTCGCTCTTGGGTTGATATAGCTGGCAAACCAGCCAGTCCACCGGATGGGTCGGCTCCAAATCCCTCAGACGTACTGAGGGGGAAATTTCACCCGGATTTCAAGGCTCTTCGTTTTCGGGATCCTTCTATGTTTGTGGCGGGGGGCCTGACAGACAGTGCTGAAGCTTGGGTTGGTGTTCTAGCCGAATGTCACGACACTGGAAGGCTAGTTGGAAAGTGGCTTGAACAAGGGGTTGACTTATTGGAATTCTTCCAACACTATCAAGGAACGTACAAGGGGAGGTCCTTTCACTCAGACATTCCTCCACCAATGTATTTTGCCAATGCCCCGATTTGTAGAGATTTTGTCCCATTTATTAATGAGACAATCGTTCAAAGAATCATAGAAGGTTCGGTAGAGCTTTTGGGGCCCGTTAACCAAGTTGCACCTCCTAGATGCGTAAATGCTCTGTCAATAGAGCCTAACAAACCCAGGTTGGTCCTTTCAATGAAGGGCCCGAACCTATGGTGCAAAGATACCCCGTTTAACCTAGTTCCCCTGGGCGATATTGCAAAATCAATTGACAAGGATGGGTATTTTTCACACACCGATGATGCCCAGGGGTACAAGCAAGTAAAGCTGTCTGAAAGGTCAAAGAAGTTTTGCGGATTCGAATGGGCCGGGTTCTTTTTCGAAGATACGACATTGCCATTTGGGTTCAAAAACAGCGCTTACATTTACACCACCATTGGTTTCTGTCTGTCAACTTGGTTAAAGAATCGAGGCGTTCACACGGAGATATGGATAGACGACCGTTTCATTGGACAAAGTAATAGCGAGGCCGTGAAGATCACAAAGTAGCTAAAAGAGTAATTCTTTATTTGCAGGGTGTTGTCACGGATGAACCGGCTTACATGAGAGCAGCCAGGGCTTTATACGCGGTCTGCTATATGCAAATGAAACTGGGCTACTTCGTAAATCTTAGCAAGAGTCAGTTGCAGCCGTCCTCAAAAATGATTCACCTAGGGCTTGGGATTTGCTCAGAAACCATGTCATTTTGGATTCCTGAAAAGAAGAAAATTTCCTTTGGTATAGTGAGGGAGAGTATTTTGTCAGAGGGGACAGTCCTTCTGAAGGCGATGCAGCGTTTTGTCGGGAAATGTCAAAGCTTGGTGTTGGTTTTCCCTGCGGCCTCGTTATATGTCAGAGAGTGTTGCTCCATTCTGCATCAGCTTGATGACGTCACACCCTTTGCTCTTACAGAACCAGTGCGGGAAGAAATACTGTTTTGGCGGTTCGTAGATTCCTTTTCAGAACCAGTTCCCTGGAGGCTGGAGAAGCATGTAAGTTTGCTCTTGTGTTCAGATGCATCAGGTTACAGATGGGGAGGCGTAATGATTCACCAGGCGGGTAAAATCACCTTTGGAGATTATTGGTCGCCCGAGGTACAGCGCATAGGGGACATATGCTACAAGGAGGCCCTCGCTCTATATTTTGTCTTGTTGTCGGCAATTGACCACCTGTGGGATCGGAGAGTGAAGGTGCAAGTTGACTCCCAAGGCTTGTATTGGGCCTGGACGGGTTTGAAAGCGAGGTCGCTTCCGCTTGCACAGATTTTGAAGCTCATCTTCGCGCTGACCTTGGAGGCAAATTTCGCATTACAGCTCGAATGGGTACCATCAAGCGGAAACTTGGCTGATGCTCCGTCAAGAGAAATCTCATTTGCTGATTCCAGGCTGCCAGTGTCCCTCTGGATTTTTCTTCAGAAAGAGCTTTCCGGAGGTACGGGGTTTACATTTGACCTAATGGCTCTGCCCTCGAATGTCCCAAAAGGAAACGATGGAAAACCATTGAAGTTCTTTTCCAGATACCCAGTTCCAGGTTCTGCAGGTATTAATGTATTTGCGCAGGAGTGTCCGCGTGGAGAGCACTTATATGTATTTCCTCCCTTTGTTTTGATCCCGGCTGTCATCAGGCTGTTCTGTGAATGGGGAGACGTGACAGTGACTATGGTGGTGCCGAAGCATCCCCACCCGAGATCTTGGTGGCCGAAGTTAAAGTCCTTTCACGGCCAGTCGCTACGCTTGACCGAGCATGGGCAAGTCGGTGCTCTTGAGTACCCGTCACGTCATGGCTATGTCAAATCCACCAGTGGCCTTCCCTTCGAACTATGGGCCTTCAAGTGTCATTTCACTGGCAGCAGGCAGATGATTAGAGGGGTGGACCCCCCAAAGAGCCAATCAGTCCTGCTCGTCGCAGATTCAATGTTTAGGGGACTGCAGGGTTTTGGCTGGCCTTCCTCCATGAGAATTAAAGCATTGGTGAAGGGAGGGGCAAAGATGGATGTCCTGTGCAGAGAGTTGGCTGCATCGTGTCGAGCAAAAACCCCAAGTGTTGCAGTTCTGCATGGAGGGATAAACGACTTTAGTAGGCTTGACGTCTGCGAGCCCGGAGTGTCAGAGCTACTCAGGATTTTTGGAATAGCTTCTAGACATTTAAAGTCCCAATTTCCGGAGTGTGAGTTTGTTTTGTCATCAGTATGTTCAACACGTTTGACTTATGTCAACCGGTCTGTAGCTAATGTCAACACGAAATTGAGGCAGCAGTGTGACGAGGCAGGTTGGCATTATTTATCCAACGACTACATAACGCAACAGGATCTGAGCGATGATGTTCACCTGACGAGCTGGGGCAAGCTTAAGTTGCATCGGAAACTCCAAAGGATGCTCAGGGAGGTTTTAAGCCGGCGCGTGGGTGTTGATGTGCAAATCAAATGGTAACCAGTTGCAGTGGATTTAAGCTTTAGTTTCTTCGGTTGACAACTGATAGTTTCTTTATACTTTATTTGAAGCTCCTTCACTTGACGGCGAGGCTTCGTGAGCTGGACGAACGTCTAGACAAGACAGCCTATAGTAGACAGAAAAGAAACCTTGTGGGGGATTTTGGAGCTTTTCTGAGGAAGAATCAAGGATCAGGTTACTGCACCGAAGGTGAGGATGCAGATACAGCAACGCCTAACGACGTCGTAGCATTTCTAATTGATAGAGAGGTCAGAGGTAGAACTCAAGTCCATATCATCGGCTGCTCGAATTTGGGAAAACATGGAGTGTTTGATTGCAAATGCCAGCGACGTCTTGCGGCTGGAACCGTCGACTCTTACGTTGGGCAACTCAGGGCGCACTTCAATGCGCTGGGCAGGACGCAACCGTGGCGACAGGGTCAACTCTGGGGAAACCCCTGCTTCTCCCTTCGAGTCCGAAGGTATCTTAAAGCCATCCGTCTAGAACAGGCAGAGGCGCATGTTACGCCCCACCAGGCAGTCCCTATATTCTCTGACAAGATAAGGTGGTTAACTGGCGAGATAAGGAAGCGGATTCACAAAGTTGACAGCAACACTTCTTTCTTTATACCGCGTTTTATCCTCTACCGAGATTTGGCATTTTTCCTGTGTTTATGGTGGGCCGGCGACCGCGCAGCTGACTTGGGTCGGTGCAAAACATGTGAAGTCACAAGGATTGAAGGGAAGGACCTCCTGTTCAACCATACGATTGGCAAGACTATTCGGGAAAACAGTTCATCACTGATTATCATACCAAAGTTAGATGAGGGAGAGATGGATCCGGCAAAGGCAGTCGAAGAAATGGTCGATTTTGCGACGGAGTCAGGCGTAAATCTAGCAGATGGGTATCTTTTCAGGCCCACCACCGCGGACCGGAAATCTTTAGCCAACAGACCCTTCGCTGGAAGTAACCCGAATAATCGCCTGAAAATCTACTTTGCAGCTTCCGACGACCCAAGTGATCTCAACCTCAGATCGCACGGAAGCAGAGCCGGAGTGGCAGCAACCTTGCGGATTTTGGGGGCAACCGAACAGCAGGTCATGGACCATTGCAGGTGGGCAACTCAGAAGACATTTAAACACTATACTGAGGTTGAGAAGGTTTCGCGAATGCGAGGCACAGTGCGGATGCTCCGGGATGCGGTGACAGGGAAAGGCGAGACCCCTCCGGCAGCCGATCTGGCGGGTGGTTTTTACCGCATTTTGAACTCTAACTTCAGAGCCACACGGGCTTTTCCGGGTCCAGAGAGTAGTGCAGTACTGGGTTAACAATTAGGCTAAGCATCAAGCCCGCATTTTGATTCACTTTGGCCTTTGGTGTTAATGTGCCGGTTTTCTGGTTTGGTAAGGTTTGGGTGAGATATGGGGTAGCCTAAGTATTAAGGGAGTTTTGTCAGTCTGATCGCGGGGACGGTGCCGGGAGTTCGGAGGAAAGCCATTTTCGCCCATACCTAAGACAATGTAGAATCTTAAGCACTGTGCGGTGGCAGCGATGCAAATAGTTTACTATTTGCTTCGCTGCCGGCGTAGAGGGCGAATGATTAAACATCAGTCGCGATTCTGGTTTGCCCGGTGATGTGTAGGTCGTTTAGTCAGGAGACGTATCGAGTGTTTTATTTTATCAGTCCAGGCAATATATATATATGAAATTCCCACCCCGCCCTCCCCAGATGGTCACCATCGTCACGGGGCTTGGGATTCTACAAAAAACCATTTTCGCCCATACCTAAGACAATGTAGAATCTTAAGCACTGTGCGGTGGCAGCGATGCAAATAGTTTACTATATCAGGATTCATGTAGAAATCACCCCTATTGAAAGTTCGTTGTGATCCGATCACAGAACAGCCTCCAACTTTGACAGAACTTTAGCCAATTTCTTCTCAAATGAGAAGTTTTAAGCCAAAGTAATTGTATCAGAAAGAAATATATATATTCCACTCAAAAAAACTGTATTTAGATAATAAACAAGTCGGCGTATAAATCGGTGAAAAATCGAAGAAACAATCCAGGATCCAAGCTCGCGTCTTAAGACTCTGACAGGAAACAACGTGGTAGATCTGGTTCCTGCTTCAATAAGCCTATTCATAAGCGTACCGCGCGAGAACTGCAGAACCAGACTGTAGTGGACTTTGCAACATTACCGGGGTCACCAAACAAAGTAGAAAAACTCTTTGTAATTGGACCCCCAAAAAACCCCTTTCCTCTAGGCCAATCAAAAATTGTTTTATATAGATTGAGGGACAATTTCCCATAGTTTATTTGCCGTGCGATATGGGTCTGTACCGTGTCGGCAACTATTTTGCCATTCAGTTTGCTGAGTGAACCCACTGAAAATGTGGTCAAATTCATGTTGACCTCCATAGGAAATGCTCGTTTTAGCATGTTTCTCTCGTTTTAAAATTAAAAAAGGCCCTATGTTCCCGACCGTGTTAAATTAAGTTTTACACACCATTCTCGAGAGTAAGAATAGAGCTTTCAAATGCCGGGCGATATGGTCAAATACACTGACACACTTTATTTTATTGCCGACAGTTTGAGTGGGGCGTAGAATCATGCAGGCAGTGGCTAATTTATAACAAACCGTCTTTGCACCTCGGCAAAACTGTGTTTAATCTTTTTGGATCCAAAAAGAAATTAGCCTTAGCTATGTTGATAAATTTGAAGTTTGTTGTTCTGGGAAGATTGTTACGCCTTCAAACTCTGTTAAACATTGGGCATTACACTTGATCAGAGTCTATAACTGGTGAGAACATTGTAAATTCTGTGATTAGAAAGGCCGGTGCTATAGATTACATTTTCTGTAAAGACCTGTTTGAATGACTGAGAGATCTCGCAAAACACTCCGTAATTCTGTTCTCATTCAATTGTTTTCAATGTCATTTTGATTATTGCTGTTCATCCTGGTACTCTGTGTTGACGGTTAAAGTGAAAAAGGGCTACTAAGTGCAAGTCACACAAAACAAATTAGTCCGGTTTATTTTAATTATGGATACTAGATCGCATATTATTGGTCAAACAGAACTCAACACACTGGTAATGTTAAGGACCGGGTTACATGAGGCATACATATACCTCCATGCCTAATCTAAGACAGGCATAATAAGTGAATTCGAAAACAACGCCAGTCAGTATTGTTTGCAGACCAAATATTTAGCTTCGCCAAATATTGAGTTGTTTGACGGCACATCTGAAATATTTGATGAATATTATATTGTAAAAAATCACTCTCAAGTATGCCCAAGAGAGTATAATCGGGATGTAAAAATACTACTTATAAACAATTTAAATTTTGTTTGGTTTCTTATTGTAACTTCCGTGTTAAAACCACACGTGTTAAAACCACAATTGAAGCCAACAGATGGGCATTTTCTTTCGACTATAAATAATTTAAGACGGTCCCTGCATGCAGCAGCATGCTCAATGTTTTTATATAGCTCCAAGAGAAATGAGTGCCCTATTACTGTACAGGCAGTACGTCGACATACCATGATGAGTAATGTGATATGGATCAGACCTTGAAAGGTCCTTTGCTTTGGAATGATTGATCTACCCGAGCAAGCTCAAAACGTGGGAGATTCGGCTTATCATTCCGAGAAATAGCTACACAATTTCAGAAAAAGAGGTGTTTTTAGCGTTACTTTGAGATTTGAAGCAAATGCTAAAAACTGAAATCCACTACTTCCCTGGTTTTACAATTGTAAAACAAGGGAAGTAGTGGATTTCAGTTTTCATTTTTTAGTCTAATGTTAAGACAAAGTGAGTAAATTCATACAAGTGAAGACATTTTCACGAGGGGCTCTGGCGCAATATCGACCGGACCCCGGGTCTTGTTGACCTTTGACTGCTCTTAAGAAAAGCCATGTTGTAAGCCATGCTGTATGGCCTTGTAATTCCTTCTCTGACCATAAAACTGCAATAATTAACTAACATATATAACATCCAAAATCCCAGTAAAACGTTGCAGTAAAGTACTGACGTGTAAATAAATTGGCAGGAATTGATGTACGTTTTCCAAAAAGTAAAAATGGTGTATTTTATATTTCTTTCTTCAAATGGCAATCAAATAAAATAAAATCTTAGAATAAACTCAAATAAATATGGTCTCAAAAATGTACCACTTAAAAGGCAGTAAAGGAGTGAAATAAACAAAGGACAGACTAAGGAAGGAGCAAAAAGACTCGCACAGACTATACCTATTAATGATAGAAACCAAGAGAATGTGGGTATTTTTCTTGAGAACATTTAAGCCATTGCATAAAGGAACATTTTTTGTCAAACAAAAGTATGGGTAACAAGTAGGGTGTGATCACTCAGTTTCGGGTCAGCAATTTACTGGTAGACCTGCAAGTCGTTTGGTTAGTTTTAGTCCACTGTTTTTTTTTCCTTCGTCTGTAATTGTTTCTTGAGTACGTGCTTGTGCATTGAGACGTTATCGACTCGACCTCGGACCTTTTGGTTCACATAGGCCTAAATTGTTTTATTATAATATTATTCTCCGTCTCAATGCAAATGCATTAGGGACCATTGCCTACAAGCTCTGCTTCTAAAATGGATCCCTCTGCAGTGTCATGTTTATATTCATCTAGTTCTTAATAATACTGTAAAGTTGTATTCTTTAAACTGATCACTCTTGAGTGATAATGTATTTTTATTTGTTGACACTGTGGCAAATAAATGAATGAACGAAGTACCTTAACATGAAAAATTCTTTATTTTGCCAACGACTAGGCCTAAACCTCTGCTCTCTGCAGCTATGGATTACCAGAGATACAAACCCTGCACATATACAGGTTGATTGGCCTAGAAGGAGATACTGCATATATAAAAATGAGATGAGGAATGAATTATACAAATGAACGGCGACGAGGCCTAAATCTTGTAATCTTTGCAAATTCCCCCATCAATGCATTTAAAGTCTGCCATTGTTGTTATTTTATAGGTCACAAAATCTAGAAATCTAGAAATGAGTCAACTCAGTGTTTTCTTAGTAGAGACAGTAGAATGTCCTAATGGGAATTTACGTATTATGTCATCAAAACCTTCGGGTGGTAAACAGATCAACCAATCTGTGCTTTTCGCGGGAAACATAAACAATAAATCAGTGCTGTTCGCGGGAAACATGACAGGGAAATCAGCACTGTTCGCGGGAAAATATAAATAGCGAGCCTGGTTTAATCCGACGATCATCATTCAAGAAGCATCATGGATGGACCTGTTCTGCGAGATATCATAAATCGGGCTATCTGTGATTCCTTTCGAGCTGTAAACAATACTGAAGGGCGGGCATTGCCTTGTTATAGTCCTCAGTTATTGCCGGATAATGATGCAACTGTGAGAAGGCACATACCGTCTCCGAAAATGAAAAGGAGGAATAGCAAATCGACACCACAAAGACGACTATACCAAGTAAGTTCCTCACTGAGTTTGCATGTGTTAAGGGTAACATTTTAGTGCCTATTTTAGTGCCTATAAGTTTAATTTAAAACAGGTTTCATTCAGAGACAACAAATTCCACCACTCCATTAATCCTAAGCAGCGGATCCTGATTTCTGACCCACCTTTCAGTATTATAAGTTTCCTTTATTTATTTAAAAACCATACTCGATTTAAACAAAATATACAACCTTGGTGACAAATAAAATTTAAAAAAATCTTTATGCCGCCACAAGAAGGCATATTCTTTGAAGAAATCAATAAATGTATTTCCACATAGTACAGTCGTTTAAATTAATGTTGTTTTCATTATAGTATTAACGATAAAACCTTCATTGTTAATAATAATCATCTGTATAAAATTAGTAATGCAATTAAGAATCGATCGTTGCACAGCCTTTCCTTCTATCGAATTTGCCTTTTCTTGAGTCAACATCTTATTTCATCGTACCACAGCGGACTATAAGGGATGCCATTGTCCAGTACAATGTTGGAGGGAGGAGGCATCCCGCTGTGATCAGTGCTGTTTTGGAAGTAATCCTAATCATGGGGCTCGACGACAATGCCGATAATCGCCAAAAAGTGCGGCACAGCATTGGCAAAGCCATCAATAATAAGCGGACTTACCAGAACAGAGTCAGGTAAAAATAATAATAGTTACCTAACCACACACCGACACTAATTGCAAGTGCTCTGTTTTGTTGCATGATGGAGCATAAATTTCCTTCAAAGCCCAAAATCTTTGAATATGCCATTATCTGTTCCTGTATATTGGTTATTTATTAATTTTCTTGCATAACAACCTATCCAGATCTTTTTCCGGCCCTTTATTTAGAAATGCCGTTCAAATTTACCTTTGAAATGCTTCCATCAACAAAAGGAAGGTTTAGTGATTTTGTTTATATTTCAGGACCTGAAACAAATGTTTGTCTCTTTCGACGCTAAGGCCCTATGTATTATACACCGGTTTCTTATGTCAACAACTAAAGTAAAACAACTTTTAGTCAAAAATTTAAAGTGTCAAAACTAAAAAGAAGAATTGTATGTAATGTATGACAGTTGTTAAAGCGAAATGGAGTTGTAAAAAGTCCTAAAAGCAGTTGTAGGCCTACTGTTGTATTTTCTGATTTCGTCATACTGAACGAGTCTTGACATTGTCAGTGACAGTGTGATGACGAATACGATTGATCATTAATACATTATGTTAAATGTATTGATAATAACAAAAACGTGAATAACAAAAGAGTATCGCACTTTCTAAAAGTTTGATTCTTTAAAAAATATGTTAATGTACTTGAATGTGTTGACACTACATCTGCCCTATAATACGTTTATTTTCAAGTAACTTGTGATAGATTTAAGTTTTCTTTGATATCTTGATTAAAGTCGCAGGAAGCAGAAAAACGTCTGCTATCAAGACAAGGACACACGGTAAGTTAAGTTTGTTAAGAACAACGATGGCAAGGCTAGATTAATAAACTTGCGCAAGTTATCTACCAATCAATGCATTCCCAATTGACTGGTAACACTTTAACTGCAATCTATAGCTGTATCGTGCATTGCTTATTGTTTTATGGGCCTGTTAAGGCAAAAATAATTTGACTTTTTTATCAGGAAAGTTATATTCATTTTTATTTTTATATCATTACCAATTTTCAGGGAGTATTGCACAATGCACATTTTCATCGAAATAGAGACTTAAATTGGCATTTACAATTGTTATAGTTGTGCTGGAATGTCACACATTTAAATTATGAGTGTGTAAAACCGTTCCGGTAAATGTACCTCTCGATGGTTCTCTAAGGGGAAAAGAAACAGCCGTCCTGTGAAAAAAAAAATGTACTTTGACATTAATGGGAGGATTGATTGTAGTTAGTGACATTGATACAACAAATCAACACCATACAGGAAACTTAAATTTAGTTACAATATCAGTTCTGTATGTCATTTAAAGTGGTTCGTTAGTGATCATTAACCCCGTTTATTTAATGTTCTCTTTGATATAGAGACACGAATGACGAAGAGAGGGACTGGGACTCTTCATTCAATGATGAGGATGATCAGGGAACTTATGAGTAAGTGTTCATATTAATATGGTTTGGTTTGTAATTAAAACAACAACAGAAATAGAAGGTAATGCATTTAAATAAAACAAGCGAACAAACGAAAGAAAAACAATTTGCGAACAAGAAACTGAAAGTGATTAATGGACACATTTACGCGTGTTATTACAGGCAGGCTTTGTATAAAGCAATTCCAGCAGATTGTTGTATCCACTCAGTCAAACCTGTTATTCGCACAATGTTTACTTGTCATATTTTGTAAACTGCACTGCCCATGTTTTCCTTCGAATTTTGTGGTCCTAAAGGACTACATTTCGAAAAGAAAATATTGCTAATGCTATGACACAAAGGCTGTTAATAATAATAGCCTGGTAATAGTATGCTCTGGTGTTAAATGTTTGATTGAAATTTACCATTTAAAATAAAGTAAATCACATTGGGGATCGTACTGAGGGTGGGTGTTCACTAACCCAGGGAAACAATATTATTATAAAGTTATATCGAAAACACAATTAATTTTGTTTCAGTGTTAATGTTGATGATGAGATGGTCCACATGGAAACGGGGGACGTGGAGGAAGTACAGGGCGTGGGGGACGTGGGGGTCGTGGAGAACCTGGAGGACGTGATGGGGGTCGTGGAGGACGTGGGAGACGCGGTGGGGGACGCGGTGGGGGACGTGGAGAATCTTGAGGACGTGGATCAGAGTGCAGAAGGGTATGTGATCATGACAAATTTCTTGATTTTAACTACCGTCTAGGCCCTATGGAGTTTCCCCCGTATGATGAGATGCATGAGGAAAATACGCGCGTGAACGCGAAAGGTTTGTGTTGTTTTTAAGACGATGTCGTTCCTTTTGACATGTTTGAGGCAACCAAGGTATAGGCTACTATCATCACAGCCGTCCCTAAAACAAAAGAGGCGAGTTGCAGAGTGGAAAAGTGATGCACAACAAATGCACACGTTTTACTCATGCAACGTGCACCTAAGGATTAGCAATGATCTTTTTGCTGAACAGCTTCCGTATTTATAATCGCTCGCTTTACGGTCCTTAATGCAAATAGCAATTCTTTCAATTTGTGTATTTTTTTCTCTACTATCTAAAAAACATTCATTGTTTAATTCGATATTGAAGATTATTACAATAACTACACATATAGTTATCATATAATTTGTATTATTTTGATAAGGCATTATGTTTTGTTCAAAAGGAGCCCAGACTTAGATGATGCATCCGACCATGAGGAAGAGTAAGTACTAAAATCATTCTAAACACTAGTCTTGGTCCAAGACGTCACTATCCTATACACGTAACTATCTTATACAATAATATATAAACACACGTCCGCGGTTCCATGTCAGTCTTTCGGTATTATAGGCTATGTGCATAATCGTAATCACATTCATTGAAGCAAGATCCGGCTGATTGTCAAAACTACTGGCGTTTGTGTATCGGCTCCGTATGGGTGTAATACTAGCCTGGGGCAAGTGTTTGTTATGGCACATTCTGCCACCGCCAGCCCCAGCCCCCTCTCCCCCCATTTGCAAGTAAGATTATATTTATAAAGACAGTGTACAATGACATACATTATTGACGATGAGCGATACAATCAAAACAAGGTTTGCATCATATTGTTTTTTGTTCTAACAGAAACCACCGTAAAGGATGGAAGGGGTACGTTGTCGGCAGCCCTGAGGCCAAGAATAAGTTCGAGGCGGCCTCAGGGAAGAGGCAAAGAAGGCCGAACCCGCTTTATAGAGTTTAAGGCAGGAATTAGGTATGTGAATGTCCGTATCTCTGGAAACATTGGGAGGCGCCAAGTTGATGCAATGGACAGGAAAGGCCAACAAAAAGTTGTTCATGCTAAGGAAGTTGAAAGGGGCTGGTTTAGAGCTTCTCAAGGTTTACAAGGGCTATATATTGTTTTTGATTTATTTATTCTGTAAAGTTGTATTTTATAATCACTCTTGAGTGATAATGTCTTTTTATTTGTTGATACTGTAGAAAATAAATGAACCTTGAACCTACCCCTGTATAGACCCTGTAAGTGCTAAACAGGCAGAATTCGTGAAAACGGAATTCAAGCTTGTCAAGGTTTTTGTCTTTCATCAACTTAGCGTTATTAAGAAACTAGACGATTTTGAGACCTACAACTTTTACCGATCCTCTTAATCGAAACCACCAAAGAGTTTTTGTGACCAATGATGATCCTCGATCGATATTCTGTTATTTGGCCGGAGTTCCCCCACCGGTCACCGTTTGTTTACACGTGTTTGGTAACCCTACATGCGACCTTCATCTTCTGAGTTCAAGAACAGATTTTCTGTGTTTACATAATTGGGAAATCTTAGAAAAATGGAGCATATCTTATATAATAATCAATGACCATATTGTGAACTTTTTACGGGGAAATTCGATCTTGAAGTAGTGTGAATTTGGAACCTAAAAAGCATGAAATTCAGGATGCGAAGGCCACTTGGACCGTACCACTTTTGTAAAAGGAGGGTATGTGTGGATTCCTTTGTTTATTGCAGTGGGTATGGGCTATATACAGTATAATTATAATAAGCATAGATGGCATCATGGTGAGATTCGTCTAATAATGATTATCATTATCTTTGTTAAACTTCTATTATTGTTGCTATGTGATGAAAAGGTATCACAAAAGTAAGATTTATTTTTGACTTGTGCAAAACATAATGAGTGTTTTTTTTATTTATTTGGGGTTAGAGCTTAAGTTTTTGTTAAGTGTTAAAAAAAACTAGATAAACAGAAGTAACTTTTCAGAAACCAACTTCTCATTGCTTCAAATGTTTCTGTTTTTCCATGTATATGTGTATTTAGGCCTATATCACTATGAAAGTTACGAATGAACGTCCCTCTGTGGTTACATAACGCGTAAAGTTTTATCTTTTCTGAAAATGGAACATGCAACCCGGTCCTGGTACGGTCGAACGCACAGCTGGACAGGGTTTGGGTTAATCCGATTTAATAAGCCCAGGCACTGCCTTTTATACAGTTTTTTTTTTACATCACGGACCTTGGGGGAAAATTGATTGCCTTTCGAGTCGCGAGAGTGAATTTTTTGAGGGACGTATTAACAACTTTCGCGAGAACCATACTAGTTGGGTTCCCTGAACAATTTCACAACATTTATTCGATCTAATGGGGACCAGACTGATTTACATATTGCGCTGAGCACAGTATCTTTTGCTCAGACGGGCTTAAGATGCGCGCAGGTTAATAATATGTGGGGGAAAAAACACACTTGCAATTCAAAAAACAAACAATTTTCCCAAAAGATCTGTAATGTTTTTAAAAACAATTAACTACAAGTGCGCTGCGGTTGTATGATCTTCACGCCCCCCGGACCCTGCGCCAGGCATGTGCAGGTGTTTCGCGCTATGTTCAGTGTGTGAGAAAAACACGATGTCCACACACACAGATTCATGTGTATATAATTCCTCACCAGTCAGTGAATTATTAGTGGTCCACAAATGAAACAAAGTGTACGAGGTACGGATTATTAGTAGCTTTTTGGAAAAAAAACATTATAGGTAGGGCCTATGACAATTAACTTTGTCTCTCCCTCATTTTTCCCCTTGATGGTTTATATATATATTTTTCTCTCAAGCAAAAGGGGGGGCGTGCGCCCCACGCCCCCTGTATCCTGATGATATAAACAAATATGCGTATAATAGGCCTATGTGTCCATATTTTTGTTTACACTTTGCATGTTGGCATTTACTTTATCTTTACTTGATGTAGTTTAAATATCAGTTCAATAAAAAAAACAAAAAAAACCATCGGTCATGTTTAAATGTTTTGGAAGCTGGCTTCGAAATGGTATTTACTTGGCTTGACACTAAATTATACTGTATCTAACCACCGCTTAATAGTAAAACTATAGAGAAAGGACAGTAAACAAAAAATCATGGGCCTTTGTATTCCTGCAGTATGCTGTCAAAAGCAATACATTGAAGTTGTAAATGGAGTTTGAAAACAATTGCAGGTTTCCAAAATCATTATTATTAAATTACGAACCAAAATAAATTATGAAACATGAATAACCATTTTACTTGTCAAGAGTTTGCTTTAGTTTTTACTTTAAATATATCACTTGTCATTCAAAGACATTATAGTTCATCAATGCGATTGAATTTTAGGCCCAATCAGAATCACCCCACGTGCAGCCGGGCCAACCCATTTTTCCAAGGCCCTCTCTATACGTGTACTGAGTACAGGAACCACGGCCACAGTCGATGCTGTAAAGCGATTTATGTGTTAAAATAAAGCCACTAGACTATCACAGACCATTGTTTACGTTTGGAGTGGAGCGTCTTAATAAAAAAAAGCTTATCACCCCCATGAGACTACAAGAGGGAAATGACATTCCAGGTAATTATTCACCAATTACAGAAGTCTGGGCTTGTGTGGAGAGCGCTCCGTGAAATCAGGGTGAAATTCACAGAGGCCGTCAATAGTCCGGAGATTATCTTTTTTCAAGGTGGTTTAAGGGTATTGCAATTCCGTGAAAGCACGGTGAAAGAGAAATAACTCCGTGAAGTTCACGAAAATCCTGTGTTCATTGAGGTTTCATGGTAGTTTCACGACGAAGATTTTCATAGTGTGATGATCAAAAGTTTACCTGACACAACCTGCCTGCTTGTCCATGGTCATTGAATTGATTCATTGGAGCTTGTGCGAAGTCTCATCAGGCACCATGAGGAGATCAGTTGGCACTTGTCACAAACGTTAAATTAAATTGGTTATTTGTTGTAAAATATAATTATTTATAAGGTTCTTATGATGATATTTGTTTGTAAACAAATTATGACCGTTCTGGGGATCCTTACTTTTTACAATGAGGCACACTTCATACCCAGTTTCGGATATTTAACATTCCAGGGTGAATTTCCTTATTTGGTCAAATTATTCAAAGTTCATGCCCGCATGACTAAACAGCACATTATAGATTGGAATCGATTGTGATCAAATGAGATTTATTCATGGGTTATCGATAAATGAATATTCAGTATCTGGGATAGTATAAAATGTAGTGTAATGAGTTATGTGGTACTTAGTAGCATGTCCGCCGGCTCGAAGACGTTGGGTACTGAGGCCCTGCCGAGACCCCACCCTTGGGGTATCGATGATAACCACGGATCTGAGCTCCGCTGTTGATGCCGGCCTGATCAGCCGTATATGGGTAAACCGATTCTAGTTGAATCGATGTTGGAGGACATCCGTCAATTGTGTGTTTGCCGAGACCGGGGACAGAGCTGCTAAGTCACATATTTAAAGCCAGACTTTTTTCTGTAAGTTGAAATAGTTTTGCATATTATATTTTTTGTACCGAGCATGTTTGCTAACTTAAAGTCACCAAATGACATGATTGTGTTAGACTTAGTATGGAAGAGTAATTGATTGTATAGCTGTGCATTTATAAAACTGCAGAGAATTTGGGACGATATTTGAACAGTAAATTAAAGATGGGTCGTTGTAAAGCAAAAGTGGAAATAGTAAATTGCCAAGTTTACATTGCGAGAGTTTGTGATAACATGGTAAGACACGATTATAAAATTGTAATTAAATTTTCAGGGCTTTTTGGGTTTTCGGGCTTGAGAGTTGGGACGACTCGACGCTGAGAGGTCAGGAGGCAGACGCCGGAGGACCCTACGTCATCAGCCGTTGGCTACATTGCCGCTACCGTGGTACCTAGCGCGTGGAGCAATCCCTAAAGCCGCCTACAACCGGGTTCAAGAGGTTCAGTTATGATGAAATTTTCATTGTATTAAAATTACTTTATGTTATGTTTATTATGATCAATCGTGTTAGTTGTAATTAAATACTTTTGTATAGTTTTGTAAATTATCTCATTGCGTCCCTGTTTCTTTTGTAGTTGCATTCATTCACCTAGGTCTGCCTAATAACTGTATCGGACTCACATGGTTCCAATCGTGGTGGACCTTGTGACAGCACTGTATGAGCAAGTCTATGCATACCCAAGGATTTTCAGCCCAAGAAAGCAAGTAAAGGCCAACAGAAGTGGCTTTTTGGTCTGGTTGAAAGCTAATCAGATACAGCGCAAAGCACAAACACTAGTTGTTCACACACACAAAAATGCTGGTAATTATAGGGGCCATCTATTCGCTAGTTTCCAGGGCCGATAGTCTTATAACATGTTAATACACCCCCACATGATCAGGTTTTGACCGATCAAAATCTATAAAACTGTCCAAGGTATTTATTAATATATTTTAAAGTCGGTTCTTGAAAATAGTTATTATAATATTAAAAGGTAGTGAGGTTTCTCTCAAATTGGAAGTGGAAAAATGTCCAATGGTCAGAAACCCTGCTGTATTTTGTATGTTTTCGATTTTGTGTTCTTCAGGCAGCAAAACATGACAGTTATTTTTATTTTGTTTTAATATTGGCTTAAATAATTAAGTTTGATTGGAATTCTTTTTGAATTTATATCTACCTTCACTATATATATCTATCACTGGATCGATATGGCAAGTCTCAAGGGCAGGCGGATCTTTTGCACTGGCACCGACCTGTTGCAGCAGGTTGCTTATGTCATCATCAACTGACTAATCGACATCATCTACAATTATGGAGTAAAATCACTATATTATCACAAAACACAAGTACCATATCCACAGTCGGCGACTCCAAGTCAGTAGTGGTCACGTGATGTATGGTGGGTACAAAATAATTCTTCAGTAAAATTGGCAGGGGTGAAAACAGGGTGAAAATACCTTAAAAATGAATAAATTCCTTGAAAATCACCCCAAAACAGCATTTCACAGATATTTCACTGGAGAAGGAGAAGAATTTCATAGTGAGTGTACTGTGTATTACACAGAGAGCCCCATGGGCATGCACTCGGGGGTATAACGGAATTCAGGGGTATGATACAGGATTTATCTACCTGAAGTGGGTTCCCTCATCAACTCACGTCACAAATTAACCGCGATATCATCGAATATCGCGATATATTTTTGACGATGTATCGTGAATGAAAAAAAGCAATATCGCCAAAGCTTACCATACGCAGTTTTGCGAACTTCACTTCCGTGTTTTGAGGTTAGTTTTTTTTTACATTTTGGCCGCGGTTTATACGCCCGCGCGGTTTATACGCTGACACCTAAATATTTTTTCCATATTTTGGAGCATTGCGGTTTATACGCCGGGCGGTTTATAATCCGAAAATTACGGTAGTCGGTTATTAGCCAGTTAAAATAGCTCAATCCACTAGGGGGTATGATAAGGTTAATATCACACCATTGTTGCTATGGACTGACCAATCGGAATGAAGGATTCAAATTTGCTTGAAGATAAATGCAATCATTTTGATAAACAAGGATTTTGGTGTTCTTATGATATTTAACCATCCAAGAGTGCACTCCACTAATGCAAACAATGAAAACATTTAGAAAATATCATGGCTGCACAGAGGTATTTTCTTTTCTTTTTTTCCTTGAATGAGATTGGGAAAACAAATGACTATATAATTTAAAATATTCTTCCACATACATCAACGCTATAATTTCCTTGTATGTATAATGATGGAATATTCCCCAGGTTCAATCATGTCTATGGCCTTTGAATGCATTTTACATGTTAAGTATTGTTTTATTTATTAATTTTTTTCTTAAATTTACCTTTGCACTTTTGTAACACCTTTCATAATTATTGCTAAAGGTCCTAGTCTTTTTTGGTCAGTGGGGTTTAAATACTGAAATGAACAAATGCAATGTTGTAAAACCTTTATGATTGGCATTTCACATATGTACATACCATCTGAACAATATATACAATGTAGAGTACATTTCCTTGTGAAACCATTTCTAAAGCTGTATCGTCGTCGACATCAGTTCCATCTTTCAACTGTAGTCTAAAATCTCTGTCAAGTTCCATCTTCTGTCTAACTGTACAACAAGAGATGGGGAAGAGCAAACACCGTTTAAAAAAAAAAAACATTGGTATTGGCATTACCAATGACATGGTACCTTACAACAAGACAAATGGAAAATTTGGTGGGATGACAATAATAATGGTTGCACAAAAACGCATTGTATTTTGAATCCACTATTTTGAATCCATTCTTTTCTCTTCCAATTATATTAAACACAAATTTTCGTCTCTCATAATCATTAGGTCAACATTTAACTTTTGGCAAGAACAACTCTATATGGGCTATGTATTGAAAGACAATTTGTACAGATAAAAGTTTTAGGCATTCTTCTGGAGTGAAGAAAAAACATTCACACTTTGATCTTACTTATTTTTTGTTACAAAAGGCAACTCACTGGAATTTTTCTTTAGGTTTGTTACAAAGGTTTTTATCATGCAGGGAGGTCAAATTGGCTGACAAAGTGCCTTAGAAATTTGCCTTATTTTTTGCCATGATGAGACAATTTCCTTGCTCTTTACACATACAGCCTAGATACATATAACACTTCTAAAGTTTTTGAAGAATAAACAAACATCTTATGTGTCAAGAAAATATTGTAAATGAATTACCTGTAAATTAAGTTTTAGGCCATGTCACACCAGACCGTTTATAAGTATAGGTCTATGTAAACTCTGTAAAATGGATTTTGTTTCAAACGTATGAAACTTAAATTCAAATGTCCACATCACTTTGGGGATAGTAAGACACATTAGTAAATAAATTCCTTTGTATATGCAATATATTTCTGGCTCAACATTGTCTTGAAAACTGCCCCTTATGACATGATTGATCAATTGGCTTGGCTTACATCAGGCCAATCTCCAGGGTGGTCCAGAAAAATCAGACACTTCAAAAAAAAAGAATTTCCAGAGAAAATATATAGTTTTTTTGTTTTTAGGTTAATCTAGCATGTAGAGACAGTTTTCAGTCCAAGACCGCACCACAATTCTGAGACACTAGCAAAGTTTTCAAACAACTAAGTATGTTGATTTTTATATATCATATGTCTCAATATAAAAAAAAGAGATGTTACTTCTACACATAAGGTGTGTAAAAAAATAACATGGCTTGTGACCAAAAAAAATAAAAAAATCCCTCCTTATTTCCTTTTCTCCCCCAGCTGGTTTCTCTAAGAAGTTTTGCTTTGCTTACCATTTTTTTTCTCCTAAAGTAACAAAATAATATAAAATATTTTTAACAAAATAATATAAAATATTTTCAATCAGAACAATTTATGAATTTTGCCAAAAAATGCCGAACTACAAAACTGTTAAACACTGTGGCTAAACTGGCTTCATGTAGATCCTATAGGCAATCATCTTTGATACACCCTATTCTATTTGGTCACAAAATGTTGATTTTTATATATCATATGTCTCAATAAAAAATTAAAAAAATGTTACTTCTACACATAAGTTGTGTAAAAAAGTTGACATGGCCTGTGAAAAAACACTGGTCTCCCCAAGAAGTTTTGCCTACCATTTTTCTCCTAATGTAACAAAATATATAAAGCATTTTCTATCAGAACAATTTACGAATTTTGCCAAAAACTGCCGAACTACAAAACTTTTGAACACTAAACTGGCTTCATGAAGATCCTACAGGCAATCGTCTTTGATACATCTTATTTATCTATTCTTAAATGAGATGTAGGAACGCAATGCCCTGAGTGTACTTGGCTCCTTAGTCCCTTTGCTACAACCTTGTTGGAAAACAACACTCGAAAAAAGACCACACATCAGCACACTTACTCTGGAATTCGCAATCCAGAACATAGTGCAACTTGTAGCAGAGGTCTAAACCACAAATCAACGAAGGCACTTTAATCACCTTCTTCTCCACTATGACGAAAACACTTTTGGGCTGGAGCTTGTCATCTAGTGAGTGATGCAGTGAGAGCACAAATGGCTGGGAGCGAGTCTGAACATCAATGTTCCTTGTGTACTCTGGGACGTTCAAAATCTCCTGAGTCAAAAATAAATGTTACATGGAAAGAATTTATAATTTCGGCCACATGTTTCATTTGAATTATTTCAATTGACATTGTAAGTCTGATCAACTGTCAAGACAAGGAATGTTTGCTTTCATTTAAATTGGGCTCTGATGCAAACAATACTTTGTAAAATGTATTGGTCATCTTACACCATCTGCTGAAAGAAAAGAAAAGTAGCACTAATCAAGTACAATTTGAACATCATTAAAAGGATCAACATTGAAAAGCATGAATTCAGTGAAAGTATCGAGATATCTATACACTTTTTCCTTTTTATCCGTTGAACTTCTACTTGCCCAGATTTGGTATCCTTTCATAAGATTTGTTCAATTTACCAATGTTTATATCCAAATGCACTGCAAAGCACTGCATGTTGGTAATCAATAACCAGCAAATGTGCAATGTGGTCGTACTTACAAGTTGTGTGTCAATGAAGACTTCTTGGGCTTCTTTGTAAGTAACTCGGCCTGCTGATGTCTTCTTATTATGTCCCTTGAGGATAAGGGGGATCATAAAAATGGCCATGTTTGTCCTCTTGTTACGTACGCCCAACTCATTTGGATTTGACCAAGTGAGGTGGTTCGCAGCACAGCGATTTTACAAACAATGGGAATACCTAAATGAAGATTAATGGGAAAAAACCAGCAACAAACAAATGGGAACACGTCCAGACGTTGTATATAATCATAAATAACAAATAAATGAATTTATTTACAAACAACAAAGGCGAATCAAGGAAACTTACAATCAACTTACAATCAGTAATTGAAAATCATGAATTAAAGCGACTTGGTACACAGAAATGAATGTTATTATTTGGCCAAAATTAATAGCTTTAAATACCGTAAAAGGTCGCCCGCTCAAACAACTCAGGTCTCGGGAATGGGGAGTCCGGCGCCAACCACACAGCCACACGAAGGGGGTAGTGGGTAGTCCCAGTCATAGCGGAGCTTCTCGTTAATCTGAGCCGATAGCCAACGACCACGCCCAAGTGTCGTACTGCCAGTGGTAGTAGCGCCGTCAATTCCCGTGGTGTGGCCGGTCAGCATCCCATCCCGAGCTCTGAGCCGAAGGAGGCCGCAGCATAGGCATACCATGCCTTATATACGTACATGAGAATTTAAATAAATGCAACCACTTGCTAAAGAAATAAAAGAACTAAGGAGTGCAGCCAGCCGAGAACAATCCAACAGAAAGGAACAGCTAAACTATAGGAATGTTCATCTCGGCAATTATGTGGCTGAAAGGAATTCCAAAGATAAATCAAATGGTACAAACTGTGACCATAACACTCTGCTCTGTAGACATTGAAAATAAAAAAATAAATACAAATAATTAATTCAAATTTAATTTAAAAAAGCTTAACATTATTGATAAAAAGCATGGCCTCATCCAGACATGCATTTTAATGCACCTATTTATGTCCCACAAGTGGTCTTTACCAGGGTAAGTTGATTGCACATCTCTTAGATAAACTTCATGTCATTGAATTAACAATTATATTTGAAAACAAAAATCTTCTGAAATATATATTGATTTGCCCCATTATATTCCTTTTACGAGTGGAGACCCTCACCTAATAAAACAATTTTTTTTAAAACAACCTTAACAAACTCAGCCACATTTATCCAAAACCAATTTCATTTCATTTCATTTCTGGTTGTGAAGCAAAGGATTCTCAGAAAAGTAAACTTATTCCTGCGCACAAAACTCCATAGACAGAAGACAAGGATGGAAGTTTCAGTTTTAATTGTGGGAAGAAAACCCCACGGACTTATTCCAAGAAAAACCCACGCGATCAGGAAGGGACTGAAAATGTTACCCACAAAGTAACCCTTATGGGATTTGAACCGGGGTCCTAGAGATGGGATGAGAAGAAAGATACAACCTGCCAACCTAACAATACCTTCTGGAAGTGCATCTAATTCACCGGTGTCAATCAAACCCAGTGCATCTCTCCAAAAAGGGATCTGTTGCGTGCCATATTCAATGATGATTGGTACCAGATGCGGCCATCTATCTGTGAGATTTGATGCCTTGTTAGGGTACTTGAACTGGAAGTCATGTTCAATCTGTAACAATGAAAGTTTGTAATGTTAATAGTCACACATGGGCTATTGCCCTAACCTGAATGCATTTGAAAACAAATATTTTTTGACAGAAGAATAAGAACTTAAATGTCTTTTTATTAATGTTTTAACCCATCAAAACACCATTCCACACTCAAATGAAAATATAGATTCCTTTCCCAACCTAGACCATGTAAAATGGCATGGGATGGAGGGGAAGTTGCAAATACATTAAATGCTATTGCACCCTCTTTTATCCCACCCTCAAGATCAAACTTTCCCTCATTATACTACACAACCAGTGTTGTCTGATGCATGCACAAATGTAACTACCAATACCATATTTAATGGGAAAGAGCCTTCCTACAATCCTCCTAGCAAGAAACATATGTTGACACCGAGTGCAACACGATAAAATATAGGGCGAACTGGGTCTGAGTTGGATATGGGACGCAGACGCGCTATATTTTACGAATTTCATGAGCGCGCGTGTGATAATGAATTTATCTCCAAGCAAACTTGATGTGCAGATGGAGTTATTAGAATAACGCAATATGCACCGTGCAATAATGGACTGTGCAGTATAGGTTATTGGCACACTGTTGTTGCCATGGATTGACCAATCAGAACCGAGGATTCAAGTTTGCTTGAAGATAATATGTAATGATCATTTCACTTAGGAAGTAACTAGCATAATACAGTATACCATTCCCTCATCTAGGAGCCTTGGGAATTCTGCAATGATTTCTGCAACAGATCTGTTGCTACACTTTATCCAATTCTGTCTGTACTCTGAAGTTTCTGTCATGAGTTTCACCACTTCCTCTCTTGGTTCAATGTTCTCCTTTAGCCAACTGATCTTCTCTTTAATGTCGTTTGTCCTCTCTGGGTTTATCTGAGGGCCTGCAGTTGGTGACTCTTTATTGTAAAAGGTAAAAGCAAAAAAAACAAAAAACATCATTAGTAATCATCATGCAACCATCTATACAAAATCTGCTTTTCACAGAGTACCATGTTGTGGAAGGTTAATATCATTTCAAACATGTTCAGTTTTAATGAGTAACGAACAGAAACCATTTTCATGTAGTTTTTGACTACTGGCGCATGGATCGAGTCCCACTGCATGTGCCAGGGGTGAGCTACTAGTTCCCTTAGAAGAAAAATTCCACAAGTTCATACATACTGTGCACTCCACTCAGCGGTCACAATGGACAACGCTGTGCTCTTGGTTCGCATGATGTCATGACAGTGTGAACACAGAGAGTCATCACAGTGTAATCAGACAGAGATCAGTGTCCACACACTGTGATCACATGGAGATCACAGTGTTAAAAGTGTGACCATTCAGAGATCACTGTGTCCCTCTAAATGGTCACACTGTGTAAACACCCATGTTTTTGTTTTTTTTGATTTTTTTGTTTGATCACTCTATGTGGTCATACTCTGTATGATCACACTATGAATTTATTTCAAATAAAGTGTCACACAAAGTGAACACAGTGTGGTCTAGATTGGGCAATATGTGAGCACACAATGCTCACATCATAGAGAAAGGACCCACTATAGAAGTTCCACTAAAAGGGGATTGGGGGATTTTTCTTAGGGCTGTTACACACAATTAAATTAAAATAAACAATAATAGAATATAACAATAATTAGGGAGGCTAAACATCTTACTGGCAGCTGATTGCAAAGGACACAGCCACAAAGTGGTTGAGCCGCTGGCATGTAAGGGCGCTTTAAGCAGACAGCCACATCAACAAATATGACCGCTGAGCACAACCTAAGATGGAATGTGTTTGGTTTTGCAGAAGGAAGGAAAACTGGAGGGCCTTGAGAAAAATTACTATGACACGGAAGAAAACCAGCGCATAATAACTCTTCTCACATGTGTGCCTATAGCCAGGAATCAAACCAGGGCCACAATGGTGACAGGCGAGCACTAATTTATGCACCAATGCCAAGCCACCCATGCCACTGATTGAACATCAGGAAACAATTGTAAACTTTAGTGGATTACGTAAGATAATTCACTTTTGTATCATTTTAGATCAATTTGGGGGCTTAAGTTAAAGCAAGTAAAGCGTGTGATTCGTATTTTAAAAATTACCCATGTAAGGCCATCTTTTTCACAAAAACTTGTTTGTTAATACCTTTCTCTGTTTTGCTCTTCATCAACATTTGTTTACGCACATATCTCAGATGCTCTTCAAGATATCCAGAAGCTGGACATTTACTTGCTCCTTTCGAGTAGAACGCTTCCTGTTACAAACAAAAAATAATATTAATATTTCAAACCGATCAGATATATCTAGAAGT
The DNA here is from genome assembly GCA_037783415.1 of Leptasterias polaris. NCBI lineage: Eukaryota > Metazoa > Echinodermata > Asteroidea > Forcipulatida > Asteriidae > Leptasterias > Leptasterias polaris. Next base: position 425,419 of record JAZGTN010000036.1, read on the forward strand.
AAAAACGGTGGAAACTTCATTCATTACCCAAAAAATACAATGATGTATGGGCATGGCAGAGAAGACATAGCTTATTTCAAATCTTCATTGTTTTTATATGAAGAGCAACTTATCTTTCAATAACAAAATATTGCGCAGTACAGTAACTGTCAGTGTTGTAGTCGAGTCCTTGTGTCCGAGTCCGAGTCCGAGTGCTAGGGGTCCGAGTCCGAGTCAGAGTCCGAGTCCAAGGCCTTGAAAAAAGGACTGGAGTCCGGACTCGAGTCCGAGTCCCGAGTCCTACAACACTGGTAACTGTATCTCAATAAAGCATTTTTAAAGCATCCCAAACAAACAATGAATACTCACATATCCACTTATGCCTTGTGGATCCCTCAATTGAGGAAATGCAGTAATGATGCTCTGAGCTAGGGCACTCTTCTCAAAAGAACTTGGGCTGTGTAATAAGAATAAATAAACCCAAACATCATTATTTTTACAAGCAGATTTTAAGTGTTTTATTAGAATGTGGAAAACAAGAAACTCAAGGGCAAGTCTGTCACTGTAGCAGCATAATGTTCTTGATGCTTTGTAAAAAAAACCTTTACACTATTGGTTCAGAGAAAAAAGAACAAATAACAAAAATACATAGATTGACAATTTTAAAAGGGTATATAGGTAGAAATTGACAATAGTTGAAGCGATTTTGAAAGTTGTGCTGAGTGCAATAAATCTCCAGTTTTCTGTATGTTATGCTCAAATTGATCATCTTGTGTACAAAACCTCATAATTTATTGTAAACAATAAAATGTTCTATACAGTATTTTTCAATCAAAATTCCACAATGAAAGGTGCAAGATCAAGAAATAATAAAGAGCTTGTGAATTGTTTATATGTATATACAGAGAAAGTAAAACTTACTTCTTTCCACAAGTTTCCGCAAGGTGTGACACAAGAATTGTAACAAGGGTATGGCGAACCTTCTTTGACAGGAAACCTTTAGAATTTATCTGCTTAATGACATTTTTACCAGCTGTAGTTTGGTTGAGTATCACCAAAGCATCCTGTAATACAAAATTTAAGGCAATTTGTTACAGATAAAGTTGTGTGTCATAATCACCCCCCCCCCCGTTATTTTTGTAGTGAAGTGGAAAGTTACGTTGTTTAATATTTATATATATTTTTTTTTTATATAAGATGGTATTCCCAAGTTTTTTTTTTTTTTTAAATGGTCCCCCTGTCAGCTCCTTGACTCCATTACAATTGTTATAGTTTACTTTGCAAAGTACAAGTCACAGTGTTGTGCTCCCCCCTAAAAAATAAATAAATCAATAAACAACAACAAAAGGCTGCGTACTCTGTACTTACAAACAAAACTGTTCTCTTGCGTTTCAAAGCAGACATTTGTGATGAAGGTAAGAATGATGATGCTGAAGATGGTGCAGATGACGATGTTGATGCTATGGAAGCAGGTGACACAGTTGATTGTCTAGACCAAACTTCATCTTGTGAGGACACAGAAACATCTGAACTAAATGATTCCCATCGTGGTGAATCTACATCAAAAAGGTCTTGACTCTCAAAATTGAGAGTAACTGGAAATGCTGTCATCCGCACATCTTCTGATTTATTCTGTGTACAAAAAATAGAATGAGTTAAAATGTGCTCAAATGTGACTACACAACCATATTGAGTTGTTTTCATTGTCACAGGCAATTTGCTACATTTTCAAATGCAGCATAAGACCCCTTCCAGTTAAAATGAAAGGAAAACTAAGGGACCTCTGAGAGTTTTATAAAGTAGCTTATTTATATATACACTGTATGTGGATATACATTTTTTTAAAAGTTCAAATGACTAAATCTTGTTATCACTAAACCAGAAGGGAAAATGACTGGGTAAATTTATTAGATACATTTGGGTGAAAAAAGAAAAAATTACTAGAGTGGGATTCTGAACATGCAGCCTGCAGGTTGACGCGCCAGTGCTCTACCAACTGAGCTAATTTTTAGCCCTATTTATTGTCAATATTCTTTGTTCAGGGTGTCAGTCAGATGTCATAAAACCGTACACTGCCCTATAGCCAGGGATCATAACCACGTTAAGATACAACCTGGGAAGAGGCAGCCAGGATACACCATTAAGGGGATGCAGTTCCTTTTGTAAGAATTATTAACCAAGGTTCACTTACACTTATACAATTTGAAATGGTGCTATTATATACCAGGCTTGATCTGTTTTGCTATAGCATTTGGTGACACGAAGAGGGCGACACAAACACAAATCTTGGGGCTGTAGTACAAGTATCTCTCCATGGGATTCTCTCACTGCATACGAATGTCTGTGTCTGTTATAGAAGCTCGTCTCCCATAGGTTGACAACAAAGTGCAAATTGTTGTTCACTATTATGATGTGCTTGAGTTGCCCAAACTGTGGGCCACTATCATTCCAGTGAGTGATTAACATGCAATTTGGCTTAAACTGATAGGATTGAATACTAACCCTGCCTGACACAGTAATTGTAGTATCTATGGTACACTCAAGAGCAGCACAAACATAATCTGCCTCATCTAAAGTTGAAACAAGCACATTTAGTTGGTCGCTGATTTCCACATCATAGGATAGGGGCTTTCTTAATAAGAAAACATAGCTCTGTTGCTGTTGATGTCTGTCAGCGACAGTTTTCGCAATATTCTTATAGTTGTTGTAAGCTCTAGCCCATCTCTTGAATGGCTTGTGTTTACCCTCTTTACGCAAGCTTGAATATTGAACCAAAGGCCCTAGCAGCCTTATCAGTCTGGGGTAGTGGACAATGAAATGGTGTTTAGGGATGAGGTGTCTATCCTGAAAGACTTCAAGAAATAAACGATGGTGATCCCTAATCAGTGCCTTTAGGACATATGTGCCTTCCTGGCTTATATAAGGAGCCATTGTTATCTTATATATATCCAAGAGAAGCAGGAACAGTTCCCAGACATCGGATTTGTCATCAACCAGGTCTCCAATAATTAATGGCAAGTACAGGGCTAAGCACTTCATTTGAGAAGCCTTTTGGCCACTTGAACCAGAAGGATTTGTCAGAGCAGATGGTTGGATTTGGCTAGGTTTGTTTTTTTGTCTGAGAATCCGTAGCCAAATGCAGATACACGGTTATTAAGTTCTTCAAGGGTGAAACAGCCTTGACCCACAAGAGCACCTATAACCAGTTTGAATTCCAAGGGCATGACACCCTCTAAAAAATCATGCATCACATCAGGTGCAAAGTTTTCCCATACATGGAAAGCACTCAATTTATTCAGCTCTGACCATCGCTTAATGCCTGTCTTTGAAATATCATCTACTGCAAGGTCTTCATTGAAATTTCCTTCATCTCTTGATAGTGACATATCTTCTACAAGTTGACAGCGAGTCAATTCCTTGTGGGCTCTACAAAACCGACATGCATAATTAGCAGAAAAGCTGCCAGTGAAGCCAAGCAATTCATGGATACCAAGATTATCGCCAATTACCTGAAAAAGGACAGGCTTCACTTTTCCTGCATATGAGTCACACACAACCTCAAGCCCATTTCTCTCCATATCTTTGAAATCTTTGACAAGTATTGAAAGTACCTTATCAATGCCATACTGGTCAACTATTTTTCGTTTTGCGCATGCAGCCAACAGAATATTATTCAAGGAAGACTGAAACTGTGCAGGTAGACAAATGAGGCTAACATAGAAGGCTGTTAGTTTGTTGATTCCCTTTTTAGAGCCAAGAGGGTTTCCTGTCTCATAGTCATCACTGTACAATAGTATTGGTATTATCAAATCATTACTCCCAGAAAAAGTTGTCCGATAATAGCTTCCATCACGATATGTCTCAAGCAGGAGAGCATCTTGAGAAGCGTGTTGGTTCAAAATTGCATCCATTACTCCTGGCAGCTCTAAGTGTTTTTTGATGGTTTTGAGCATTGGGACATACTGAAAGGTATCTCTGTGAAACAAATGATCTGCCAATAGATATGTCTTCAGGGTTGATCAAAACACCCTTTTCTTTGAAGAACTTGTTTTGTTGGGCCTGTGTTCTCAGTCCATTGAAGGTTTTTTTTAAACCTTCAAATTCTTCAAACAAATCCTTGAATTTGTCAGAATGAGTCTCTTCTATAACAATGCTGTTTTTCACTTCTGTCACCCTTTTCTTTAAATAACTAACTACAGTCTGAATCAATTCCTCGGTTTCACATATGACAAGCTCAATAGATGAGTAGGGAACAGAAGATGCTTTTATGTTGGCAATAAAATGAGATACTGCTTCAACAACATCATTTTTGTTGGGGTCACCTTCGTTGTCAAATGCATGCTTCTCAGTCATATTTTCACACCCCTCTTCATCATTATCTTCAAAATCGTCACTGCCAAGTTGGTCTAAATCTGATTCACCTGCCTCAGAAGTAACACGACCCATGTCATGGTGCAATTGAATGTGGCGTTTATATGAGGAGATATGCATAAAAGAAGACAGACATCCATTCTGTCTGCAAATTATGTGAGTGCTGCTCCCTGAGTGTAGGTTGTGTAAGTATTTCAAATGATTGAAGAGTTCTTTTATCCCACCCTCAATATCATGCAAGCACTTGAAGCAAAACATTGTTAATAACTCACTTGTTTTTTTAAGTAGTTAGTGAACTTCACTCTTATTCCCACTTTTGGAATAAGCTGTTTAATATCTTCAGCTGACAAAAGGGACAAAGCTTCAAGATCGATGCAGTTTTCTGTGGGTACAAAAATAAGGGGAAAAAAAGAAAGAAAAAAAAGGTTAATGCATTTACAATACAAGTGACATTCATGTGAAGTTACAATGAGAAGATGTTATAGTTGATTGATGAAGCTTAAAAAACTGGTCTGTCTTTTGTCAGAGACTGGAATTGATGCGGCAATGCTTTTTTTAATTTTATGTTTACGATGATGGGCAAAATTGTATCATGGGCGAGGGCCAAAATAATAAAAAATTCAACATTTAATATTTCACCATATTTTAAGGTAAAAGGTTCTTTACAAAAAAATTACGGTTGGTACCTTTAAAAAAAAAGGTACCTAGGCCAAGTTAAAAAAAATTAAAAAGTTGATCGTCTGGGTTTTTTCAAAAAGAGGAGGATGAGGGCCTTTTAAATTTTTTTTAAATTTCTTTTGAAGGTGGCCGCCAAGCATTTTAATTAAAACTGGCCACCAATTCTTCAGTTTAAAGTCAATACTTTAGTTACAAGTTCTAAAAGATTGGTAAGTTTAATGAAAAACATACAGAAAATGTGTCTTTTTGAAAAACAAATATAAAATAAAAAATAATAATAAAAAGGATGCGGCCTCAAAAAAGGATGAGGGAGGGGACGATCAACTTCTGAAAAAAAAAATTACTTTTGTTAAAATTTATATTTTAAAAATCACAATTATATTGATCTATTTCTCAGGTTTTTACAAATTACAATAATAACATAGCTAACATATTTATCAACATAATATATGTAATATCAATGTATTTTGTACGGAGCTCTGGAAGTGCCATCCGACATGTTGAGATCCTGACATAATTATCTCAGGATGACGACATCCTAAACGCAAATAAGTCGACATACCGAGATAATTATCTCGGGATGTTGACATCCCAAAAGTAGGATGTCGTCTTCCTGTGATAATTTATCTCGGGATGACGACATCCCAAAAGCAGGATGTCGTCTTCCTGTGATAATTTATCTCGGGATGACGACATCCTAAAAGCAGGATGTCGTCTTGCTGTGATAATTTATCTCGGGATGACGACATCCCAAAAGTAGGATGTCGTCTTGCTGTGATAATTTATCTCGAAATGACGACATCCCAAAAGTAGGATGTCGTCTTCCTGTAATAATTTATCTCGGGATGACGACATCCCAAAAGTAGGATGTCGTCTTGCTGTGATAATTTATCTCGAAATGACGACATCCCGAAAGTAGGATGTCGTCTTCCTGTGATAATTTATCTCGGGATGACGACATCCTAAAAGCAAGATGTCGTCTTCCTGTGATAATTTATCTCGGGATGACGACATCCTAAAAGCAAGATGTCGTCTTCCTGTGATAATTTATTTCAGGATGTCGACATCCTAAAAGTAGGATGTCGTCTTCCTGTGATAATTTATTTCAGGATGTCGACATCCTAAAAGTAGGATGTCGTCTTCCTGCGATAATTTATCTTAGGATGACGACATCCCAAAACTAGGATGTCGTCTTCCTGTGATAATTTATTTCAGGATGTCGACATCCTAAAAGTAGGATGTCGTCTTCCTGCGATAATTTATCTTAGGATGACGACATCCCAAAACTAGGATGTCGTCTTCCTGTGATAATTTATTTCAGGATGTCGACATCCTGAAAGTAGGAAGTCGTCTTCCTGTGATAATTTATCTCGGGATGTACATGCGGCCTTCGCGAATTCTTTTTAGTTAAACCTACGAGTGACACCCAGGCCTACGTGATGCAGTGAATGGCATCTGATTTCTGACGTTAACGAAGGGTAAGTGTTGGCCACTAAAACAAATTATTGGGCCTAAATCCTTAGGATTCCTTAGTCGCAATTATATCACTTGACCAGTATACTGGCTCTTATGTAGCCTGCTAGACCTAGTTTCCCAATAATTGGCCTAAGTTGCTTTGGATTGGGTGTGGATTGAGACTCCGATGCATAGGCAGCTTGGATGGAAAAACTCTGAGTATAGGCCTACCCAATTTCTTTTTCAAAACTATACACTTTTTACTCGGACAATACACACATAATAACACAATTGTATGGGACTGAGATTCCAGTTGAATTTGGACTCGGACTATCGTTGAAAAATAATTATAATGATACAGATGATTAATCGTATTTTTTTTTAAACTTGAAAAACAAACTTCATAATTATCACATATTTGCAGACACCAGAAACCAGAAACCTAATAATTGCATAAAAACCATCATGGGCATTCGATCGCTGGAGGGCGTGCCAAAATGAATGTTCGAGTGCTACGAATTTTACGTACACATGTTATTGAATGTTATTTCTCATCTCTGCGATCATGCTCATCATACAGTTCCTTATAATGTCATCCGATGAGGAAAAGGCCCCGATGGTGGATGTTCTGTTCTTGCTGGGCGCCTTTTCAAGAAAGGGCGAAGTGCCAAAGGGTGCTTCTAGGACGTCCCTTGATGAAATCGCTAACCAGGTACTGTCACTAAAGTCAGACAAGGCTATACTGACTACTGTATGTATAGTGGACCTGGCCCCAATACAGAGTGGATTGGCCCTAGTAGTAGTAATTGGGGCTATAGTGGACCATGTATGTCTGTAACCCTGGTACATGTGGTAGGACGTCAGTCACTGAGTCAGTGCCACTGCAACAGGAGGAGTCCCACATCATAGCCTGTCTGTAGAGCTACATTAACAGAGCTAGATAGGGGCCGTTTTCCTAAAGACCTAAAGATTGATATTAATTTAAGTGTGAATCTCTAAAGTCTAGATGGTGTGAATCACCCTTAAGTTAATAACACTTAACACTATTGCAAAGTAAAGTGTGACGTCACAATACAAACCACATGGCAATATTGACAACTCATCTTAAGATGTAACTTAATATATAAAAAAATATATAACTTAATTTAGTGAATGGAGAAAACGAGACAGGGACTTCCTGCAGGCCTGATTTTACACAGCCCAATGGAAGAAAGCTAATACTAATATATAGAAATTGCACTTTTGCAGTGTCTGATTTTTTTTGACATTATATGAAGAAAGGGGCACATAGTCTCAAAACTTTTTCAGCTGTTATTTTCTTTAACTCTTCAATTTATGTGAAAATTATGAAACAAAATGTAAAATGTCCCATATGTAATGATTCTAATTTGTTAAGTATTTGTGGGTTTTGCATTTGACTACATATTTTTTCAGATGCCTTGATCTTTATGGGCAAAAGGCAAGCAAAAGAAGACCTTTGCAGTGCAGACAATACTGTTGACATACTGTTTTTATACAATTTAATTGCAGCTATTCCCAGATGTGTTGCAAAAGTCAGGCAAGCCACCACACATCTTTAAATACTTTGATCAAGAGTGGAGCGAGTGGGTGGAAATTCTTGAAGGAAGAAACACCATTGAGGAAAAAACTAAAATAAGAATTGGTGAGTATTTTCTTTACTAAATTTACAGAGTGATTGATTAATTTTCCTCATAATTTGTACTGGAATTTGAAAATTTTTTTTTTAGATAGTGGATATTTTGCTGGTACCGGCTAAGTTTGACTAAATGCTGTTTAGCCGTATTGCGCCCTCAACATACATACGCGTCTGCTGCTTACCAATATGAAATTGGCGACTTGTTCATTTTGAAAGCAGGTGTTGACAAATTTTACTCCACGAAGTTACATATATACTTATGATTGCGAAAAATCCATTATCACAGAATATCTATAAACAACAAACAAGCCAGACTCTTGTTGGACAGTCAGTGTCCACGTGTGTGTACAATAAATAGATGAGCCTAATCATTTGAGGTGTATTTAACTTTTAATTTAAGTCGCCCTTTGTCATTTTCCACCATTTCACCCCCAATTATAGATAGGCCTATGCATGAAATGTTTTCACCTAGCTTTTATTGTTTCTATTTTCAGAGTTTTTCCCAAATGAGAGTGCCACTGAGTCTTCCGTGATAAACAAAGGTACATATTAATTGAATGTTAAATTTGCATATTTCGCTTCCCTTAACCCTAAAACCGGAACACTAAAAATTAAAAAACATTAAAACTAATAATAGTAATACAATGCCAGTTTTACAAACTTTTGCAGTTTATGAAAACAAGTAAGTGCAAATTATATTCTATTCTGATTTTGAAAGTATCATACATTTTTAGTTAAAGTGATATTATTAGTAGTACTCTATGGGATTTCTAAATTTTCAGTTGCTGTTTATAGCCCTCATTTTTGACTCGTATTTTAGTGTATTTAGCCTGTTTCATACTTCATGTGAACATAAATTTAATTGCAAAAAATTTAATGTCTCAAATTGGCAACAATCAATTCGCTCAAGTTTTAAATGTGCTCAACTCTTGCGAATTGCACCGAATACATGTATAGAGTTGTGACATCAAATTCAGCTTCAAATTCGTGGCAACATTTATTGTTAATGTCAACAACAGGCAGTATTAATGTAAATTTCATTTGTTTGTTCAATCTCATGATTTTTTTATTATTCATGTGTTAGCCCCTGCAACCAAGTCCCACCTTACCAGTTCAGACAGTGACGAAGAAGGTAATCACATCACCCTATAGACTGTGCAAGTCTCGCGCGCATTCGAACTTCCGGGACCATAGTGGTCCCAACCATATGGAGTTTTACGTGGGCGAGATTTTGTTTCGTCAATTATTTTAGTTTAACGTAGGTTATGACCTAGAAAAGTATACATGTTGTTGGGAATGTATGAAACATTTATGAAAACATGTAGGGGGTGCTTTAGTAAATTTTGCAACTCCATCATGCAGCACCCACAGCACCCCTGCTTTTGCAGGCGTATGCTAGATCTAGTGCATGAAACAGATGGTGGAAAGTAGATCAAGATCAGACATGTGGATAATAAAGGCCTGAGTATATCAGTTTTGTTCACATTTCCCTGATACTGACTTCAAGAATGTGTACACCTTTGGTAGTTTATACCTTAATACTTCCATAATGTAATCAGAATCCAGAGATATACATACACCAACTTGTTGGAGATTCATCTCATTCCATCTGTACTGAACTTGTTGGTTGTGATTGATCATGTGCTATTTTGGAATGGACAGATTGAACAGTTTACCTTTTGTTGAACTAACATACACAATGGAACAACTTCTCTTGATGTTCGGTACATGTGTCATTACTTCCTTTAAGCAAGCTTGTATTACAAATTATCATTAATAAAACAATTGACTGATAACTGATTGTGTACACACTCGTTAATTAAATATATTAATTATATTAATATTGTTCTATCATTTTAGAACCACCAACAGCAAAGCGTCCAAGACTCGCCAAAGTCTTACAAAGAATCCGTGGACACGACAAGGTGAATACAATAAGAAAAAAACACTTAAAGGTGCTGTATACGTTTGGTAATGGAGCCTACTGTTTGTTTCAAACCTATATAATTGTACATATATACCATAAAACTAACCTGTGAAAATTTTTAGATAAAAACCAAGGCAAATATTTCCCTGCAGGAAGAACTTTCCCTGTATGAATACACAAGCGTTACGGCTGTAACACTTCTCAGATTCATATTTTGGGGGATAAAAAGTGATATATTTTCCATAACCGCAGTACTTCGAAGTGAAAAGTTTCTCAAAATGCATTATACTATCCAAAGCTACTGTACTTCTTATCAAGTAAGTTTTTACTGCCATTAATTTTCAGAGTCATTACCAAACGAATACAGACCCTTGTCAAGTGGGCCTAATAAGTGATTAGCTATATAGAATAATGTGACTCTCCAAAGACTATTATTATCAGTCAGTCATGTTTTTTTCTTCTTCTTGTTTTCTTGACATTTCAATATAAAAAAGATTTTTGTCAAAAATAGTTATATTCATATTAAAATTTATTGTCCAAACTAACATCGGACAAACTGCTAATTACAGGGAAGGGAAAACAAAAATAATAATATTTTTTCAAACTATGAACACAAATGTAAAAAATTGAAGTTAAACAAAACCGTGCTGTTGCTCAAAAGGTGCGGGTCGTACATGAGACAATTATCTGATCAGAAAGAATCCTTTCAAAAACCTTTGCAATCTGAGGGATAAGAGAAATTGGTCTTTAATTAGAAACACTAAGTTTGTTACCAGATTTATGTATGGGAACAATACTATTTGCAGATTTTCAGCATGAAGGAAAGAAACCCTCCTTGGATTTTTGGAGGCCTTTCTAAAAAATATAAGTTAAGGGACCATAAAGAGCATTAGCACAGAACTTGAAAATAAAACTTGAAATATTGTCTGATCCAGCGCTTTATAGAAGAATCAATATCATTCAACGTAACACCTCTGACTCAGAAATATAAATATCAGGCATGGCATCTAGATTTAAAATCTTAAAATCGTAGGTTAAGTGGTAGTTGTATATTTTAAGAAATTTAACAACAGTCCACTCGACATTTTTCAAAGGATACCATTTATTAAATTCAAATAGTTTCTAATTAAATACATATATTTTGTTTAAAAACAACACGGGTTTGTTACTTCAATGTGTATCTTGATTGATGTTAAGCGTTCAAAGCAAATGTTTTGACAAAATTTGTCTTTCAAATTAATTTTCAAGAAATTCTTGAATATAAAGTTGTGTGTTAACTGTGCAAGTAACACCATTAATTACCAAAACTGTTCTTTTTGTGGCGATTTATCAAGTAAGGATTGTAAGGACACTAAATATTATTACGTGTTCTGAAATCTTAAATGGATCACAGGCCACTCACAGCCACTTCTTCATTTCAATTAGCATTAGAATATGTAAAAAAGTATGTGAACATTCCACTGTTTTCTATAAAATGATACACTGAAAAAGGTGATATTCTTAATATTTTGTAATATTTTATAGCACATTACACTGGATAGAAAACTCAAAAGCAAACCCCAGAGCCCATCTGTCAAGATACAAGTTGGATGGATGCACTTTAACGACAAGAGTTTACAGTATCAACAAGTGCGTTCACAGAAAGGAGGAGGTGTGCGGTTTATAACCTTTGACAGAAGTATCAGCTATGAGCACCTGCTGCAAAACATAACACCTCTCTTCTTCCCAAACGGACTGTCTGAAAAGGGGCCAAACGCGAGAATGGAGACAGCACTTGGGAATTTTCAAGGCCACGACATAGAAACAAGGGAATTCACTGTAGACAAACTGCTACAGGAGAAGGGACTGAAGACAAGGATCTACCTTAAAACACGTGAACGGCAGGTAACATTTTTGACTGTAATTAAAAGTTACCAATTTAATATTATTTTTTTGGATCATTTAAATGTTGCACCTCAGCTAAGTGAATGAAATACAATCAGACTCAATGATAGTGTGGTTGCTGCTCAGTTCATTGTGTTAAAAAGGCAAACACCAATTTAAAACACAAGGAAAGTGCCCAGTATTATACTATTGTAAACAAGAGCTGGGATAGTTTATCATATTGAGTTTATGATAAAAAATAATAATACAAAGTATTTATAAGGCGCTATTCAAAGAACAGAGCGTCTAACAAAGGGAGGGACAAATTTATCAAAAACTAATACAAAAACAAGTTCTGGAAGGGAAGACAGTCTGTCTCAACATTCACAAGATTTAAGAAATTATATGTAGGCGTCAAATTATTTTCTTGAACACAAACACAATATGATTCTTCAAACAATGACCATCACACTTGTTGAAAGCCTTGCAGTAAAAGCCATTTTGATATCGATGACATTTCACTGATAACAAATCATGCGACCATAATGTCTTTTTCATTCTGCATAGGTTTCCTCTTCAGACTCTAGTCTCACTTGTGAATCTCCTCTCAGTGATCCAAACATGGGATTTGACAGTGACGATTTTACAAATGCAGATACGCCTACGGTATGTACAAATTGTTTTCTATTTTACAGTCAAATTCGGCGGTGTTTTTGTATGTTATTTTACATGTTAATGCAAAAAAATATTAACTTATGTTTTTCCTGTTAGTATAGACACTGTCCAGTGGTGAATATAAAGTTCAAACATTTCTATTACTGGTCCTATATCCAACTATCTTTTAATCCAGAACACTAAAACATTTTGCTCAAACTTGGTTGTCTCGAGAGCAGCTATGGTCTTGATAATCTGTATTTGTCTTGAACCTTTGTGGTCTTAAAGTTTTGGTGGTCTTGGAACCAAGACCTGACAACTTGTAATCCTTATCCAAACCATGCATTTGTTCATGAAGGTTATGTTTGGCAGGTTACCATAGGAGTTCACTGACAAACTTATGGTGGAAATATGAAATGTAATTACAGAAAATTTTATTACGTAATAATGGCATGCAAGGAAAAAGGGACTTTCGGCTTTGAACATGTGACACTCATAATTAGAATTATAATAAAATCTTACTCTGTGCCTACGATCCTGGCTATATGCGTCATTAAGCCCCCCCCCCTCCCACGGTTAATGGTGATTCTTTGCTGTGCCATCTGGAGGTCTAAAGGCCAAGGCTATGACCCTACAAGGCAAAGACCAAGGCCCTCTAGTGTAAAATTAATACTGATATAAAACATAATAAATAACTTGTGTATGTCATTAATTTCAAGGTGTTCTTCAAGAAGTCTACAAACAGTACAACGGATGCTCATGAGGCTTCCACTAGTCATTCAACTCCAGCAAGACACTCTAGCCTTACAGAAACACCCTCTAGTGCGCCACAGGAATCCTTTATCTCTCTTCTAGGACCAAGTACACATAGCCAAGCAGCAACACTAAGTTGTCTTGTAGCTGGATCGCCTAGCCCAGGTCCAGGACCGACATACATGTGTAGCCGTCAGACAGAAGCACCAAGTAATCCTGTAACAGTACCTAGCACTAGTAGCCAGCAAGCCCCACCCATGAGTCTGAATGTCCAAAATGACTGTACATGTGCAATATGTTATGATAGAGAAAAGTGTGCATTTCTGATTCCTTGCGGGCACATGCTTTGCATGGTCTGTGCCCAAGCTATTCAATTAGATTCATCTGAGTGTCCATTCTGTAAGGTGGTTATAACAAAAGTGGGAAGCTTTTTCAATTAGCAAAAAGGAACAAACAAAAAAGGATCATGGTGAACTCAATATTTGTGTGCAGCTGATTTGTGCTAAAAACTAGTAAATTATTCATTTTCTTTTTAAAAACATAACATTAGCAATTTTACATCTGCACACAGGTACCCTGCTTCTGTGTTGGGCTTAGTACTACACAGGTAGTTTTAAAACGGAAACATGAACATTAACATTAAATGAGAGTATCTTGATGTCAATTGACTGCTAACATTCCCAACAAGAATGTTTTTAAATAGTAAACTGTTTTTACAATTTCTTTTTAGAAATAAGACTTATTTGAGCAACCAATACGATGGCCTTGATGGGTTTAAACACAATAAATAGTTCTCTTAGGAACATACATGTAAATGTGTGTATAAATTGTAATGCTTTCATGAAACAACTTACAATAATTTCAGATATCCCCTGCACTATTTCATTGCTAATAGGGGATGTTTTATTAGATGGCTTGGTGTGGACTGTCACCTCATATTATTTAGACAGTTGGTATTGACTTTCTCAACTGTGATTTAAACGTTCTACAGGGTGGTGCAAAAAAGGAGGAAAGCCACTTTTGACAGCAATTTCCACGTAATCTTTGAGCATATTTTAAATATTCAATTTAATAGTATTAAAACATGGATCTTCAAACATAAGCAACTTCTTTTTGAAGTTCAACGTCTTTTTCTTTTTCATTGTTTTCTTTAATACCATCAAAGCATAAGTTTAAGTGCATTAGGACAAGTTTTCACCTTTCCATGTTCGGTGGGTTTTTAAGATTTGTTTGCATATTTTTGAGCAGAATGAAATTTGTTTCATGTTCAATGGACAGAGTTCGAGTGCATATCTGAAGTTGATAAACATAAAAATGCACGTCATATATATCTAATCAAAGGAGTCTTTTCCATGGACTATATGGAAAGGTAAAATCTTGTCATAATATACTTTAACTTATGCATTGACGATATTAAAGAAACGCATAAACAAGAAAATGATGTCACAGTCATTGTTTGAAGTGTAATTATGTTTTTGTTTTCAAATCAAGCTCCGGAGCTCAGTTTAGCAGATGGATGAAAGCCGTCCGACAGGCTTGCCACATAAATTTTTTAAACTACCTCATCCCAGAGACCAAAAAAAATTGTTTGCAAAACTGTTTTCTTCACTTATGTTTAAAGACAATAATTTGGTATTGACATTATTGACAAGTTCTTTAATTTTGTTATTAACAAGTCTTGATGGTTATGTTAAAGTACTGGAATTTTAAATCATTGCCAATCATGTAAATGAAACATAATTAGGAGAGGCTTAATTGGTAAATGATTAGTTTTGTACTTTTTTACTGCATGTTCTAGTTCTGTGTTAAATTTTTAAAGTTGTATTTTTCTACTTAAGAGAAAATTTTAGTGTGTCCAGAGCAGACCCGTAACCAGGAATTATTTTGCTGGGGGCGATTTTTATTTATTTATTTATTTATTCGTTTAATTATTTATTGTTCATACTTTTATTATTATTATTATTATTTTTTTTTTTTAATTGTTTGGGGGGGGGGGGACAATTTGTTAGGGGGCAAATATGAAGTATAAATTGTTTTGAAATTAAGGCCAAATTCAAGCCATTTTTGTTTTAGCGGATTTATTATATAATAGTTTCTTTTGGTTTTATTTTTTATTTTTTTATTTATTTTGTTTGGGGGAATAAAGGTAACGTATAATTGATCATTATTCAGAGTTAAGATTTTGGCACTTGAGAATCATTAAAAACAAGTGTTCAGATCAGTAAAAATTGTTGAAGAAAAAGGAATTATATGACAACTTTGGGCATAACATTGTGCAATCTCCATGATTTGATTTATTTGATTTAGTTCATTTCATTTATTAGTTTATTTATTTATTTTATTTGTTTGAACAGCCTTGTGTGGACTGCCACCTCATTATTTAGACAATAATTTGGTATTGACATTATTGACAAGTTCTTTAATTTTGTTATTAACAAGTCTTGATGGTTATGTTAAAGTATTGGAATTTTAAATCATTGCCAATCATGTAAATGAAACATAATTAGGAGAGGCTTAATTGGTAAATGATTAGTTTTGTACTTTTTTACTGCATGTTCTAGTTCTGTGTTAAATTTTAAAGTTGTATTTTTTGAAATACGATAAAGGTGATTAAGTTTTCAGAACAATATTTGTTTGAAGATTAATAAAGACATATTTATATTTCAGAGTTAATAATAATGTTGTCAAGTGAGAGTATTGTTTGAAGTCCACGAATCACTTAAAACTACCCACAATGTATCGGGGTTCCCTCACGGGGCGCTGTTTGTCAATCTGTTTGTTTTGCGTATTTTTGACATGTTTTTACCATGGTTTATAACCATATTTTTAAATATTGTTTGTAAACAATGAACATATAATCAACATTTATAAAACATGGTATACAGACCATGAACATTATTTTTAAGCAATATAAAACATGGTTTATAGGCCCTAAATCATAAAAATTGAAGCATCTTAAAACATGAATTAAAAACCGTGAAAAACTGTGCGTTCACAAATCATGGTTTGTAAACCATAAAAACTTAACATGGGCTTCATTCAACGTCCCATTCTGATTGGTGCACACAGTTTTAAGGTTTGATCATGATGTCATGTCACTGTTGCCTGTACGTTTAACAACGAACCACACAAGTCCGCGGTGCACAAGTTTCTTATTCAGATATCTAGTGTATTCAACAACAATAATTGCTGGCGTTCTGTAAGCCAGTCTCATCTACGACATTATGCGAAGTCAGTTTAATTTCCCAGTTGGACCATGCTGGCAATGGAGTGCGTAAGATCATTCAACACCCTTAGTTTCATAAAGTTCACCTTTATTAATGTCTTTAACAAACATTAATACTTAATTTCCCGTTGCACAAGTATCTGAAGTTTCACTCCTCCGAGTTGTGTATCATTGAGAAATCTTAAATCTTCTTCACAATTGAACCTTGATCTGTCTTATTAACAGGAAATAAGCATTACTGAGTAAGTTCATGGTCAATGGAGTGTTCACTATAATTATATTATTTTGGGCGACATCATCCCATGTACGTGACCATCCAATGTAATGAACATGAACTTGTTTCTCATCCTCATAACTATATAGTCTCTCTCCAATAAATTATGTCCAATTGCCCAAAGTTTAGATGTAGGCCATCATCTTCCACAATACTGTAACAAGAATTTGTCCTCAGATTCTTCTCGGCCAAACACAACAAAAACACACAGCAGGATACAGTTTTCTCGGTCTCTTTTCAACTGGTTTATTTCACACGTCTGCACTCCAAAACTTACATGACAAGAAGAAAGGTTTAAATTTAGGCTACGTTTCCCCAACGAGACGGGTGTCCCATCCCAGCCGTTCAGCAGGGGCTCGCTACGACACAGCTCCACAACGGTGCTGTGTCACAGCGCCCTCCAGGAGGCTGCTGGACCAAACGCTACAATACATCCACTTTGTACCAAGTCCTACCCTTTATCTAACTATAGCCGGTGATAATCTGGTTTTGGGGTTTTCTGTAAATTCACCTAAAGAAAAACAAAACCCTAAACACAAACAATGAGATTAAATTATAACATTATCAAGATGCAACATTAAAAATCGTGTTTCACATTGAAATGTTAGGCCTATGTATTGTTTTAGTACAGTATAGCTAGGCTAGGTTTAAAAATTGTATAAGTGAGTACTCCGATCTAACCGTCCGAAACACTTATATGCAAGGGCGGCGCCAGGGTATTTGTATGGGGGGGGGGGGGGGGGGGCTTTGAGTTTGAGCACTTAGAGCGTGGGGTCCATGGGCCCGCCAAAGGGCCTCTGGTGGGGTCCAGGGGCAAAGGCCCTGGCGGGGGCTCAGGGGCGGAGCTTTGGGGTTTTAGCATGTCTGATTGGCCTAGAAAAGTTCTCCTTGCTATAAACATGTACATAACTTTGTTATAAAACTTGGTTCAGTTCCCGGAAACAGTTGGAATTGGCATCAAGACCAGGGAGGACCTCCATCAATATTAAATATGCCGAAATTATGCAATTTTGATATCATAATGTAAACTTTCAACGAACTTTTAAAACTCAAAAAATATACTTTGAACAACATGTAGTCTACGCTAGGCACTTCTGACACCGTCAGTGATCGTCGTTAGTATGGGCGTATGTAGCTCGTGTGTGGTAAGTAGTCTCGTGTCCATAGTATTCAGTGCTACAACCGGCCCGGATCCAGGAATTTTTTCAGCGAGGACAGTTCACAGGCAACTAACTCATTATTAATACCCATTTTTATATAAAATGTGCTTTATTTGCCTTTTAGCAATTATTGTTTTTCTATTTTTAGGGAGGATTGGTTGGCTAATATAAGGGGACACATGCGTGCCATTTATGTACAAACAGCAATCTAGCTAGGATGTAATTGCATGTATTATAGCGCAAGGCATTTTAATTTACGAGAAGAATGAGCGAACGCAAAGCCTTTACGGCGTGGGGTTCGGGCCCGCTTAAAGGGCCCTGGTGAAAACAAATTACCATGGGTTGCTCTCTGGCGCAATCTAGGATATTCCAGAGGCGTTTTACTTTTACTCATTAGCCTTTTCCCATACTGTTGAGATTTTGCTTCTTTGCCATTTTAAGGGGGAGTGCTTGCCCAGTGTCCCCTATGGTTAATCGCCCCCTCTGCCAACTTAGACTGAGACGTTGTGCATTTTTTCCCCTTGTTCTCAGAACATCAGTCCGAGTGAAATGGTATTTAAAACGATGTAAATTGCTCACACAAGACGAGATCTCACATTTTTCGTCGACATGACATTGTTCAAGGCATTACTTTTGACGTTGAGCCCATCTCAAAATTACAGTCTTTTTATCAAATTGTCCCACAGTTTTTAGATACGCACGTGGAAACATGTACAAAATAATGTATCAAAAGTTTGCAAAATGGTAAGTATAATCTGGTCAACAGTTATCCGGTTTTCAGGGGTGAAAATATATATTGAATATCTTCAGTCTGTTGTGGAACAGGATTCGCGGTAGTCATAACAAATGCGCAGTTGTACAGCAATTATTATTTTGTATTACGTAATAATATTGATTTACCCTACTCTCTTGCTCCCCATCCCTCCCCCTCCCCCTCTCCCCCCCCCCCCCCTCTCTCTCTGGCACTGGGGGTCAAATTTACCCGGGGCACGTGCCCCCGCGCAACCCCCGGGATCCGCTTATAGTTTGTTAATAACAGGCCATTGGTATAATCATTGGTGCATAACACTTGAACTCTTTGACAAAAGCAACCGGGATCACTATAATTATTTTAAATAACTATAGGGCCTATCCCATTTTTATATTTTTATTATTAGGCTATATGGGTAACATGATTCTCTCAATTCTTTTCCCATTCTCCCTTTCTTTCGCCCTCTTCTTTCTTTCATTCTTTCGAGATTGTTCCTTTCTTTTCATTTCCCCCTTTCTATTTTTATTTTTTTCAAATGATAGGGGGGAAGTTTCCCCCTGCCCCCCCTCCCTGTGACGCCTCCCCTGCTGTTATGCAAATAAATAAATAAATTAGTAAATACTTCGAAAACTCATTCATTACGTACTTGTTTAAATGGAAACAAGTCAGCTCGTACACTGGATAACTCGACCCGAGGCAACTAGTCGTACCCAATCGAACAGTCTCGCTGTATAAAAGTCATTAGTACCAATTTTGAAACGATTACAAACTTCACCACAGACATCAAGTAAAAGTGTATTTTGAACTGTTTTAAGCCTGCCGCTAGAGGGCGCTTTCGGTTTTGATGATGTCACCGGTACTATATTTTTATACTGACCCCCTTCCCGGACACTACATCGTTGAAAGCAACTCCAAAACAATTACCAATTTTAAATTACAAATCACTTCCAGTTTCGAAATACCACAGGGCATCTTAGACTCAGCAATTGTCAGGGTCCTTAAGCGGGCGTCGGACGGACCCCACACCATAAGGGCATTGCATTTCTCATTAGTGGCTAGCCTTGACCAAGGCGTTGGAGTTTTACTTTCGTTTATTAATTGTCTTTTTAGATTAGTTGGTTCCCCTTTGCGCTATTGCGCCATTGCGATACCCATGATGCACCCGAGCTATGATTATGTGCAGTCTCTGGATGTGTGTGTAACGCAGTGCTTGCGTGGTGTGAGATGTGTACACGTCGGCCTACGGCCTCCGCATGCGGATAGTAATACGAGTGCGGATGACCTGCGCACAGTAGTAGTACGGGCGTCGTGCGATGTGATACAAACATTACGCACAGTGCTTGTGTATAGGCTAGTGGTGGATTTTACGGCGTCTTTCGGAGTGAAACTGCGACCGCCTTGAGCAAGGCTAATTAGTGGCCAAAAATGTTCATAAATCCTGTATCTGGCCCTGATGAGTTGGGATTAACAATAAGTTGGAGCTTCCTGCGGACTTGTTTGCCTCTCAGTATAAAACTTCATCCATTAGATTATCATTCAAAAGTGAATTAGGTCATCAGCATTGATTATACTTTAGGAATACTGAAAATGTTCAGTATAAACCCTCAAAGTTTGCGCCACCTTCTGAAAACCTGGATCCGCCCCTGAGTAAATGCAAAAGTAAAAAAAAAAAATTACCTCCTCCACTAACCAGCCACAAAGCGGTACAAAATTAACACCTTCCTCCCGTTATAGGCTTTGGCAGCTTGCACATGATGACCACCTCGTTGAAGTCGATCTTTGTAAAGTCAAATGTATAAATAGAATGGCTTGCTTTTATCCCCCAAATTACAGACCATTTTTTGATCAGGAATTGTCCTTATAGCCAACGGATCATTATGTGGTCATTTTGAGGGGTCTGTGGTATATTTCAAATAATATAATGGGCATGGGTTGGGAATACACAATACATGCCATTGAGTTGTTTAGCATAGAACCCTTATTAGACCTAAGTGAAGAAAGTACTGTCCAGTATAATTATGAACAATGTTGCTTTCAAACATTATTTAACTGAACACTTTATTTAGTCAATCATGGTGAACAAATCGTTAAACAGAGCGAACATGAGTCAAATACATCATGGTAGAACTGTCACATCTTAAGTAGGCCTATGGATGAATTTTCCGTATTTTAATTAGCTTTAAGAACACAACATGAAATTGTTTGGGGAATAAAACAATTGGGGAATAAAACATGAAAACGGTTATATAAAGAGCATGCAAAAAGACGTGCTATAGCTTATGTGGCACACATCACCACTATACTAACACCTTTCTTCAGAAGTCAATCATTTTAATTGAAACTTTTATTCTTTATGTGTCATAAACAAGTACGACGTAAGTGTTACCTTTGTTTCTGTTTTTGTTGTGTTTCGCAGAAGCTCCATAAATTAAAATCGATCAAGGTAAACTAAATCCACAGTTAGATTGGACTATGTTTGATAATTGGCGAAGCTATCGAAACATAATAATTATCATATTATAATATTAATAGACCCAGTAACTGGGGCGCTGTACTCCTCTTTTTGAAATTTTGACTTAGGCACAAGTTAAAGCATGAAACCACTAACAAACTTGAAGTACAGACAAATCTTGCTTAGCAGAAACAGGTAGTCAACCAAATTCTATGAAGTTGTTATTGTTCCAACCGGTGCCCCACAAATTTTTTGCGTAAGCGGTATTTTCTGCTTATTGAACAGCTTTATGAAACTGGACCTGGTCAGTCGTACTACGGCGCCACAGCGCAGGAACTTTAAGTATACTAGACCGGGAGGCCCTATAGTTCGGCGATTTTCCGCACCTACGCTTCAAAAAATGCCAAAATTACGAAAGAGACATGACCGTCGCTGAGATAAACAATTGTATACATGCTTCTCAATATGACTAAGATAAAATACCAGGAATTTAATTGTATTCACCAGCATTTTCTGTGCTTCAAATTGATATTGTAGGACAAAAAGTAATGCAAATACTTACAACTACAAAAAGTATTGATTATTTATACTTCTGAGGTCAAACAGGACACGCGCCTCTCTGATGCATTATGGGATGCGCATCATTGAGCGATTTCTACGGATTTGCACAAACTTTAGATTTCCCAAACCGGATCACGCCAAAATTAGGCTCTATGTGTTCCTTATACTTTCATCGAGGTCGGGTTGGGTCCAGAAAATCCACTCCGCAAAACAAAAGTTGCAAAAAGTTATAAATTCTCACCGTTTTCAGAATCCTCGCCTTCCGTTAACAAATCGGCCGCCGTTGAAATTTTTGAGCTGGTAATGCTGCGTGCTACGCTGGTAACGATTATCAACGATTCACGTATACAGAACATTGGTTGTTGTGGACCAGCATTGCGCCTTTGACTGTATACGTGAACCGTTGGATTTGTTACCAGCGTAGCACGCAGCATTACCAGCTCAAAAATTTCAACGGCGGCCATTTTGTTAACGGAAGGCGAGGATTCTGAAAACGGTGAGAATTTATCACTTTTTGCAACTTTTGTTTTGCGGAGTGGATTTTCTGGACCCAACCCGACCTCGATGAGAGTATAAGGAACACATAGAGTCTAATTTTGGCGTGATCCGGTTTGGGAAATTAACTGTAGGTGCAGAAACGTGAAGGGAAAAAAAGTTTCGAATAGGATTTTGTACATGTCACTCTATGAGGGTAATGGAGACGATAGCGGAATAAACCTCATAGTTCTAGGAGTAGATTTGGACTTGCACCAAAAATTATCATGGGTACAATTAAATGCATCTAGGCCTATCATTCTTTAAAATGTTGAGAAACCAGTACATGTACTTGATTTTCCAGCTATTTTGTCTTGTCATTTTGGTCATTTGGGCAATTTTGGAAGGCGATACGCGAAAAATCTTCGCCGAAACTAAGTCTAAGTACGACCGTCCAAGTCAAAATTTCAAAAAGAGGAGTAGGGTCCTACTGCGCCTCAGTTATTAGGTATAACCATCATATGACTTTTACAATAACAATTACAGAAACTTATAATAAGGCATCACAATTATTATCTTGCGGATAAACTCCTACATTTAAAAGTAACTCTCTACCACCGATAGTCTGCGACGGCACTCTGTAGGCTTCAACTCATTGTATTTTTGAGCCCTTATAAGTACATTGGTTCATCAATGTCTTTACGGTCATACAAAGGTTTTACACAAACAAATCAGTGAGGGTGCAAAACAAATCAGATGCCTCTTCTATTGTATTTGGAAGAGTGTAGCGATTTATATCTCCAACCAATTCATTCAGCTGTGCAATGAAGTCTGGAGAACATCCGTATGCTGGGAAGGGCTCACAATATTCAGCCTTTACTTGCTGCAACTCCACTGAAGAATAATGTAAAGGCATTTTATAGTCTCTTGTGCCATAAGCTTCAGGCAGGAAATACAGAACGTCTGGTTTGCCCGCTGGACACTCTACATTGGGTTGATGTCTAATGCGATGCTGATTCCACATTTCAGCTAGTCTGGAAAAGTCGCGCTGTATCAATGAAGTAAATGCAAATCTTGCACATTCTACATGAACATCATTAGAGGTATCAAATGTTCCCATGTCCCTTAAATCTTTGAAAAAGTTAATCCACAACTGGCCACCCAATCGCTTCATCATTGACCACCACGCCTCTATCCTCTGATTTGCTGTGGAACGACCGTACATAAAACTTCGTTCTCTTCTGAATGAATCAGCGTGGTGTGAACGTAGAGCTGTCTGAATGTCTCTTACTAATGAGTTTTCGGTTCCTCTATCTGCTCGAACTATTTTAGGGACACCTTGCAGGCGTTCAACAAGCTCCAAGAAAAAATGTGCTATATATCTCGGATTTTTATTTGAAGGTCCAACACAAATCCATAAGATTCGCCTTGAAAATCCGTCAATGGCGGCATGAACTGATATTCCAAAAGGTTTTAGTTTATCAAAACCATCTATGTGTATTAAATAGTTGGGACCTTTCGAAATGTAATGTCGGCGTCTAAACCGTCGCATAGATCTCAGTCGAACACCCTCTGGATCAAGGGCTTTCAATAAATGTCTGACAGTATGCTGTGAAACCCGAAGATTGTAGCGAGTTGTCAAAAGACGCCACATGAAACGATATCCAAAGGAACTGGAAGTGTCGTTCAACACAGAAACCATTACTTCAACAACATCTTCAAGATCTGATTCTTCTCGACGACGTAAGCCAAGTTGCCGAAGAAGTCTGCGCAAATGACGCAGGCTGATTGTAATGTCATGACGAAAACAAAGAAATCCGATGATTTCATAAGCAGAATATCCACTCATGAAGTAGTGTACTATCAGTCCTTCCCTAGATACACCATTATGACCCGTTATTTCAGCAGCCGTATAGGGTACATCTGGTGCAGAAACAGTCTGCAATTTCACACCCAACAGGATGATCTGGAATAAAGAATAAGATACAAAATGTTAAACTGTGCTAAAAGTAATCAAATTCATGTCTAGTTTCATGGGACATGTACACAGTCTGTAATTAACCCCCCGGAAATACACGGACAATTATTTAATTTAGGCTTACTAACGGATGGATGTAACAAGTGCCAGGAGGAATGCATTTATATTGTCCTTTAGTAGTCTTTTAATTTCCCAAACGTTAATTCAATGGCATAAATTAATTGACTTAGTGTATATTAATTAAATAAAAAGTTGAGCCTGAAGTACCGCGGCCCCACGAATAGGCAAGTGGTCCACGCAACAAAAGCTTAACATTTTACACAACATTGGGAAAAGATTATATATATATTTTTTTTTACAAAGTATCAATTATCAAATTGGTACACGTTGAACAGTATTTCAACCTATCTAGGCTCTTGATGACTACCCCAGAAGAAAATGTTGAATTCTAATGTTAGGGCCTATAAGTGAACAATTTTTGGCCCATCACTCAGGCCATTTTGGATCACCATAATCATTTATGTTGGTGATTGAAACCTTGTTTTTAATGTGGACCACGAAAAAATGGTAGATGCAGTGATTGGGTTTAATAACATGTGTGTCTAGTAGAGAATCATTACAATTGCTTCTTTTGCATTCTTGCTTGTAGCGTTTGCTTATTTATCACTGGATGGCCATTTTTATGGAATAATCCTATGGGCCATCCCTTTCCAAAAAGTGAGGAATAATCGGCCAAGCCCCCTTCCCTGGATTAACGCCTGCGTATTGAGAACATATTCGAAGAATGTCGATTCATAAGTTTAGTGCAATATAAATGCTTGGTTTCTTTTTTGATTGACATATTTTGGGATTTGGTTTATTATTGTAAATTTCTATGGGATGCCTATTTCCAAAACGTAACGTTTAATTTGCCAGTCTTATGTATGACAGGTCTGTACGAGACTCTGCTTCTTGTAACCTCATCTTTGGATTTGTTTAACACCCGACTAAACTATAACCTTCTGCCAACGTACGTGGTGTTTTGGTGTGAAGTGTAACATCTCCTAATAATACTATTTTAGTGGGCTAAAAATGTAGTAAACTTACCAACAACACGCCTGACATGATTACCTGATGTGATCCAATGTGACGTAGAATTATCGAAAACCAAGATGGCGTCACTCACTTAACATTATCACAGGAAGACGACATCCTGCTTTTGGGATGTCGTCATCCCGAGATAAATTATCACAGGAAGACGACATCCTACTTTTGGGATGTCGACATCCCGAGATAATTTATCACAGGAAGACGACATCCTGCTTTTGGGATGTCGTCATCCCGAGATAAATTATCACAGGAAGACGACATCCTGCTTTTGGGATGTCGTCATCCCGAGATAAATTATCACAGGAAGACGACATCCTACTTTTGGGATGTCGACATCCCGAGATAAATTATCACAGGAAGACGACATCCTGCTTTTGGGATGTCGTCATCCCGAGATAAATTATCACAGGAAGACGACATCCTACTTTTGGGATGTCGACATCCCGAGATAATTTATCACAGGAAGACGACATCCTGCTTTTGGGATGTCGTCATCCCGAGATAAATTATCACAGGAAGACGACATCCTGCTTTTGGGATGTCGTCATCCCGAGATAAATTATCACAGGAAGACGACATCCTACTTTTGGGATGTCGACATCCCGAGATAAATTATCACAGGAAGACGACATCCTACTTTTGGTATGTCGACATCCCGAGATAAATTATCACAGGAAGACGACATCCTGCTTTTGGGATGTCGTCATCCCGAGATAAATTATCACAGGAAGACGACATCCTACTTTTGGGATGTCGACATCCCGAGATAAATTATCACAGGAAGACGACATCCTACTTTTGGTATGTCGACATCCCGAGATAAATTATCACAGGAAGACGACATCCTGCTTTTGGGATGTCAACATCCCGAGATAATTATCTCGGTATGTCGACTTATTTGCGTTTAGGATGTCGTCATCCTGAGATAATTATGTCAGGATCTCAACATGTCGGATGGCACTTCCAGAGCTCCGTAATTTTGGGTTGAAAAAGAATTGTATTTTACGGAGCTCTGGAAGTGCCATCCGACATGTTGAGATCCTGACATAATTATCTCCGAATGACGACATCCTAAACGCAAATAAGTCGACATACCGAGATAATTATGTCGGGATGTTGACATCCTAAAGGTCGTATGTCGTCTTCATGTGATAATTGATCTCAGGATGACGACATCCTAAAAGCAGGATGTCGTCTTCATGTGATAATTTATCTCGGGATGACGACATCCCAAAACTAAGATGTCGTCTTGCTGTGATAATTTATATCAGGATGACGACATCCCAAAACTAGGAAGTCGTCTTCCAGTGATTATTTATCTCGGGATGACGACATCCTTAGAGGTAGAATTTCGTACACGCGGCCTTCACGAATTCTTTTTACGTAATGCGTGATGCAGTGAATGGCATCCTACCTTTAGGATGTCGACTTCCTAGTTTTGGGATGTCATCATCCCTAGATAAATTATCACAGGAAGACGACATCCTGCTTTTAGGATGTCGTCATCCCGAGATAAATTATCACAGGAAGACGACATCCTACTTTCAGGATGTTGTCATCTCGAGATAAATTATCACATGAAGACGACTTCCTGCTTTTAGGATGTCGTCATCCCAGAATAAATTTTCACAGCAAGACGACATCCTACTTTTAGGATGTCAACATGTCGACATAATTATCTCGGTATGTTGACTTATTTGCGTTTAGGATGTCGTCATCCTGTGATAATTATGTCAGGATCTCAACATGTCGGATGGCACTTCCAGAGCTCCGTACCTACCTTTAGGATGTCGTCATCCTGAAATAAATTATCACAGGAAGATGACATCCTACTTTTGGGATGTCGTCATCCCGAGATAAATTATCACAGGAAGACGACATCCTGCTTTTGGGATGTCGTCATCCGGAGATAAATTAACACAGGAAGACGACATCCCAAAAGCAGGATGTCGTCATCCCGAGATAAATTATCACAGGAAGACGACATCCTACTTTTGGGATGTCAACATCCCGAGATAATTATCTCGGTATGTCGACTTATTTGCGTTTAGGATGTCGTCATCCTGTGATAATTATGTCAGGATCTCAACATGTCGGATGGCACTTCCAGAGCTCCGTAGTATTTTTTTCTGATAAAAACTTTTAATTTTTTCTATTTTGACACTGTGTGATGTGACTGAAAAGTAGTCGTTGACCAATCAGTGACTTCGTTTCACGGCTGGAGCCGATCGTTAACAATACGAAGTCACTGATTGGTTCCTCTTTCCGAACTGCTGAACACTGAATGTAATGATAAAAAAAACTAACAATGCTCTACAAAACCCGCTTCCTTTTCACTTGATCTCAAGTGGATGGCCTTATTTTACTCTTTCTTCTTAATGTCTTGACAAGTACAATGTTAGAAAAACCCGGGATCATAGACAAATTTGCTTTCAAAATGTGACCCTTTTATTTTGTTTCATGTTCAAAACAACGACGTTTAACGTTAACGTTAGTTGTACTTTCTTGTACTTTTCCCAGATGGAAACTCATTTTTTTTTCTCCAAAACAAACAAAACTGAAAGAAAAAACGTTTACAACTATCTTTCATGTGAAAAATCTATACAATTTTACAAGACAGAGACGATGTTCATGGATGACGAAAACAATGCCGTGGATTCTTCAGTTCTCCCCAAGCTGCCAGACGGAGCAGGGATTGCGCAGTACATTACGCCTTGGCCATGCATATGCCATGAACGCATGCAACACGGCGAGCGAGGCTTCCAGTGTACATGTATGTACACGTCCGTCGTGTAGGCCCTATAGCAACAACAGTTCTCAACAGCGAACGAGGCAGCGAACGAGGCAGCCATTACGTAGTGTACGTGTAGGCCTATACTAGTACAACAGCAACAACAGTTCTCAGGTTCTTGTGAAAGTGTCATAGAATTGATAACTTCCCAATTATTTGCATGAGAACAATAAATTTAGTAAATGAATACATGACAACTTATACTCACCTTTGAAAGTTTCCCCAAGGTCGTCGTATAGCCCCAGCTGTCCAACAACTCTTCAATACTCCTGTCCGCCGCCATATCTGTGTTAGCACTGCCTGGCGCAACGCGTTAAGTATTCACCCATGTGGTTTAACTTTACCCAACTGTATGTGTTTATTACTCGTTTTGGGGAAAGATACCCAACGATGAGGCAGAAGAATATAATGTCTTGCTATATAATGGGTAAACCACCTTCGCTATCTGCAGACTGATAAATAATACCAAACTGATGTAGTATATTTACACCAAACTGATGTAGTATATTTACCATTTGTTTAGTGTTTTTGTTTCAGTTAACCAACAGGGAAAATGCCACACATGTTGGAGAAAGTATTAACCAACAAACTCATGAATTATTACCCAGTTTGCCCATTTTCAGATTACCCATCAACTTCTTTGCCCTTCATTTTTACAGTGTACAGATATAGTTAATTGTACATGAACTTTTTAGTATTTTTCTTTTAGTATTTTACCATGTCACAAAGAGTAAAAAAAAAAGGCAGACAATAGGCTTTCTGTTTATCAGTGAAATTTTGTTTAGCAAGAGTCCGTTTGTCTGATCAGTATCCCCAAAAAAGAGTTTTACTGAAATCTTGTCCAAATAAAATAATGTTCTCATATTGTGCATGTTGCAAAATATAGTTCTCAAATGAAATTTTTTTTTTGTATCATAAGCCACTTGGTAAACTGCCTTTTTTCATAATGTACATGAATTCAAAACACTCAACTCGAAATGTACATAAACAAGGCTCATAAGAACAATAATTTGTTATGCTATATAAATTCTTCTTGTAATAATGCCACTGTCATTACTTTTGTGTGAAGGTTCAGTAAGTCTGACTGAATAATTCAATGCAAACACTACATATTACTCAGACAGATTTTGGCTCAGTACAGTGCTGAAAGGTCTGTATTTTGCACTTTTCTTCCCGTCGAATGGAATGCCCCTCAGTAGGTGAGTTGGCACCAAAAGCTGAGAGTACATCTTCAGATATTCCAGATGAAACACATATAGTACACACCAAGCAAAGTTATAATGGCTGAATTTACAGTTTTATCAGTGTTCTTGTGTGGCATCTAATGCTAACACCAAAGATGAAAATGCCTGTTATGGCACCGCCCTTCTCAATTACCAAGATCCGTGGCGTGCCACCTATCTTTCTCCAAAGTCTCCCATTAAAGAATCTTGAAACATGTACCATTTCAAGGTGACAGCATTATAAATGAACAATTGTTTAGTCTAACTTTCAAATCAAGAACTGCATAACAATTAACATTCACAAACCTCTTTGATAGTACTGACAGACTTGCTCTTTGTCCCTTTCCCCTTCTCAAACCGTACATTGCTCTCTCTATGTAATGAATGATAGGTATACACCTCTCGGGTTCCTGTGTAGAGTTTCAGGGAGGAAAACCAAAACAAAACAATGTAATACAACATGGACACAAAAGACTGCAGATGACTAACTTTCACAAAGTAAAAATACATTTAAATTTTAGGTTTAATGATTCTGCCGAGCTGTAGTGTTTAGACTAGTCCGGGGAAGGGGGGGATGATGACAAGAAATTTTAGGTATACAGTAATTCTACTTTAAAAAAGAAAACTTTTTTGAGTACCTTTTTGGTAGATAGCTACACTATACAAGTCTAACGATGAACGTAGGATGAGTTTAACTACAGTAGGCATACGTCGTACGTGTAGCAGTGTAGTGTAGTACTAGTAGCCCGAGTCAACTTACATTATGTACAGTTCATTGCTGTCCTGTTTGCACATGGGGGTCAAAAGGTTTTAGGATGATCGGGGCGGTGAGGAGGATTGAGCCACTCCGCATCCATTGAAATGTCCCATATGATCAGCGTCTCAAATAGCCTCTCCTAATTCAAACTCCTTCTGCCCGGCTTCACGTGCCGATCCCTGTTGCGAACAGTGGGCAGAGGTGTGAAGGCGAATTTCTGGCGCCTTCAAACCAGATTGCTCCGGGCAGGTGGAGCTCGTTAACCATGGGAGGTAGTTCACCTAGGAGATTTCAAACTTGGGCAGATGGGGCTCGTCAACCTTGGCTGGTAGCTCATCTAAGAGAAGGAAACTCTGATTTCACACCTCCGCTGCCTTGTGGCTACACCC
Organism: Leptasterias polaris; assembly: GCA_037783415.1. Lineage (NCBI taxonomy): Eukaryota > Metazoa > Echinodermata > Asteroidea > Forcipulatida > Asteriidae > Leptasterias > Leptasterias polaris. The sequence goes on from JAZGTN010000036.1 coordinate 455,881, forward strand.
ACTCTTGGGAAAGGCTTCGGGAGTAAACCCCGAGGAAAAATCTGGAGCCGGAGTCCCGGAGGCGGTTTGACGTTGTCCACAACGCTGTTCCGGCAACTCCTGCGACGTCACCAGTGCCAAGTCGTATTGGTACTTACCTTTCCCTTGGAATACATCTGTGCCGTGGAGGGGGGGGACTTGCTACATGGGCTACAGCTTGTTCTCCATATCAACCTGCCCAGGCATGTGCCCTGGAGAGGACACTCCAGCTTCGCCTCACAGCGTCGACACAACACGGGTAGCAGCAGTTTACCGGTTATAAGTCTCAGTACAGATTGGCGTAGTACGAGGCGCCAGGGGTTGCTTCCGACGGTGGGAGAGATCTTCGTAATTTCATTGGACAGCTACCGCCCGCCTCAAGCTGGGCAGCCCCCAGCCAATTAATTAGGTGCTGTCCCGCCACGGTCCTTTGCTCTACTGGGTGCGTAGGGCTTAGGGCGAAATCCCGACAAGCGGTTCGAAAACGGTGCACCAAGCAAAACAAAGCAACAACAAAACTTTCCAGCTTTTAAGCTGGGCACTTGGAATGTAAGAACTATGACACCCGGCCTCTCAGATGATTTACAGGAAATGAGCGATGCTCGGAAGACTGCAGTGATCAATAACGAACTGAGCAGGCTAAATATGGACATCGTAACTCTCCAGGAGACAAGACTCATCTGGAAGCGTCAAGGAGAAAGACTTCACCTTCTTCTGGCAAGGAAGGCCTCCTGAAGAGACCAGAGCGCACGGTGTGGGCTTCGCCATCAGAAACAGGCTGCTTAGCTCCATCGTACCACCTTTAGAGGGGTCTGAAAGGCTCCTCAAGATCCAGCTCCATACATCAGTGGGACCAGTTAGCCTCATCAGTGCTTATGCACCAACACTGACGTCAGCCCCGGAAGCTAAGGACAAATTCTATGACGATCTAAGCTCCATTATCAGCGAAGTCCCAGATCCTTTAAGGTGACGTCATGTCACACTCGATGACGTCATCGTGGTGTGAACAAATTTTGTGGATGTAACATATCCCAACTTGGATACATGCAAAGTTTCAGCTTGATTACCAAAGTCGTTCTGTACTCATAAATCTTGTAAGAACTAGCAGTGGCTCAAATGTAATTGAATTTGGTAAATATGACTCTGTTAGAAATGTGTACGATAAGTTTTTATCAAAAGTTAGTGAATGAGTCTATTTAGACAATTTAGAAACAAATTATTCCACAACTACTTTCACAAGAGTTACTTCCTTCCATTGTTTGAACCCAATAAAGTTACCCTTTTCCCGTGCAATTTGGACTTCATGTATTACATACCGAAGTCCCTACTCATATCATATGTCTGTAGCGCCCGCTAGAGTTGACTTTTGAATTGCGAGTTTATTTACTTAAATTGGTTTTTGAACGGCCATTGGATGGAAGTATAATGTTTCTTGATATGATCGGCTGGTTCCCTTTACTTGTTTTTATAATGATCACATATGAAATAATCGTGTACGATTTTTTCACAACAAATACATGTTTAGAATGATAGAACATAAGAATAAAGTATTTGACGGGCGTGGGATGGGCATCGATCTGCATGCTAGTTTCCATGGTAGTCGCTTTGGAATCAAAACCCAATATTTTTGAATGATTATCCACTTGATTACAATCCTAAAGATGTTATTCAAAATAATAAATAAAGCTGCCACACTTCCTGTGTATACGAATGCAACAATTAAGAAGGCGTTATTTATCGACAAAATTGGACCTGAGTATTTCCCTTCTTTTCTCAGTCTTATTTGAGAGAGTGAACAATATTAATCGGTCAAAAAGTAAAGTATAACAAGGCACTTCCTGTTTCGACCGGATGTAGAGGTAACGTAATGTCACGCACACAATACAAAAATAAAACCTAATTAAAAATAATCATCTTTTGTTAAAGCCAAATTTGAAAACTGATGACGTCATTATGACGTTAGATAAGTTCTTATCGATACATTGGTATTTAGTTATGTGCTTTAAATTGTAATTGAAAAACGAAGGTGAACTTACAAAACGTATTGTCAGCAAAAGAGTACAATATTTAATTTATTTGAAAGGGCTGAGGGTCAATAATGTCCTTTCATACAGAGCAAAATTAATTTTTCGAATTTCCCTTTCATTTTGGTTGCACATCTTAAAACGAGCCTTTAAATTACTCACAAGTACAACTATCATGTATGCCACTCACTGAAGTTTTTTATTTTTCAATGGATATTGATTCTTTATTTATTAATAAATCCGACTGTGCAAATCATGTTGACATTATTAAGTTACAATTCTTAACAGGTTTTCAAATACTGTGATTTGGCTTCTCATGTATCGGTGCATGATACTTTGATTGTTCAATACTGATTGATGATGTCGTTAAAATAAGTCGAGCATAGTGTGAGCTATTGGTTGCATTTTTAAAAATAGCTTGCTTGATTTTTAGACATACAGACATACCGTCTTCATACAGAACGGTTTGTTAAAATTATAAAATTGAAAGAAAAGACACTTATTATGCAAGATAAAGGCAAGTAATGAAGACGGCAGTTTTAGCTTCTCGTGAATTTTAACTAATTAAATATTATTAATGAGTTAATAACTATTTCTACCTGTATGGTGCATCATACACTCGGCAAGGAATTAGGGAATGGAACACAACAATGATTATGAAATCTTTCAATGGAGACCATTCGGGTACTGGATGTGTTGTATATTCTGAAGAAGAAAAAAGCAATTGTATACAAAGTATGACTCAAAGCAATGTAAGTCAAGCTGAAACTGCTCAATTTCATAAAATTCAAGACTTACTAAAATTCAAGACTTACAACATTTCATGATTATATAATAATAATAATAATAATTTATTGAATTTATATTGCGCTCAACAATACAACATATCAGAGTAAAGAAATTACGCAAGAAAAAATTAGTGGAAGGTGCACATCTTGTTTTTGATGTGAACAACTTATAAACGAAACCTTATTAGGGGAAACTTTATCGAAGGGTTTTCAAATAATTATGTCATAACACAAAGTTGACGAATACATTCATCAGTCTGACCATTTTCTGACTATAGTGACACAGCCAACAATCATACCAATCCCTCCATTGCCCAATTCTATCTCTTCGACGTTCATACTAAACGTTCCTTGGTTTTAAAAACATTTCACCAACGTCACCACTTGATGATACAGGATAAACTTTATAACTTAATTGTGCATTAAATAAAAGAATCATTTTGAAAAGCATTGATGTTCACACAAAAACTTACTGTTCTAGTCCCGTGTAGCAACGATAAACACATGCCGTGAGTAGGGTCTGAAACACCCTTCACGATCCGATGACACATCCTTCCTTCTCGGAGTGTGATCAAAACGTAACCAATGTTCGTCCTTTTCTGCTTGCATTTTCTCACAAAATTAATAGTCATATGAATCACTGAAGTAGGTGGCCATCTCAGCGAAACTTCGTCTTTAATTCCATTTTGATCATTAAGCAACGAGAAGGGCGAATAGGGGAACAATTAGACGCTGAATATGAGCGGAATTCAGATCTATAATGTCAGTACGCCATTGATAAGTTGTAAGTACGATGACCTGTGGCGTGCAACTGTACGCCAGCATACAGTACACAGTCTTCGTGGACTGCTCAATGTCTTCAATGTCGCAGTGTATTACATGTGGCGGTGTGCTTCTGCGAGTTGATACATTGGTTTTTGGACGGCCATTGGATGGAAGTATAATGTTTCTTAATATGATCGGCTGGTTCCCTTTATGATCACAAATGAAATAATCGTGTACGATTTTTTTCACAACAATGCTTACATGTTTAGAATGATAGAACATAAGAATCAAGTGTTTGACGGGCGCGGGCATCGATCTGCATGCAAATTTCCATGGTAGTCGCTTTGGAATCAAAACCCAATATTTTTGAATGATTATCCACTTGATTACAAGCCTATAGATGTTATTCAATGAAGTTGCCACCATTCCTGTGTCTATGAATGCAACAAAACATCAGCACCTCATGATCGTAGTTTTTATCTAGCGCCCTCTGTGTAAAGGCAGCGCTGATGTAACACATCCCAACCTAAATACTGTCTTGCAAAGTTTAAGCTTGATGCCAAAGTTGTTCTGTACGTATTAGATCTTGTAAAACACTATACCTTGGTGGTAATATAACTTGAAAATTTATGACGTCATGCAGACGTCATCACTTCATATTTTATAAATTCATTACCTTTCAAGTTTCAAAAGCCTAGCATTTGTTTGTTAACGAGGTTTGCATGGACGGCTGTTTTAGAGACTAACAAAGCGTGTTGTCAAAAGCAGGTTGCGCGAACCTTGAACAGAGACTAGACCACAAGCTTGTTTATTAGACTTTGAACCTTGTGGTTGATTTTCCCACCGGTTCAGATCACATAGTGTGTGTGTATCCCGTGGTTTAACAGCGGGTAAATAAATACCCGTAATAATTGGTCAATATTTCAAATATTTGTATAAAAAAAAGGAATGACGTCATCATGTTGTTTCTTTAGATTTACATAGTCAATATCACTGTCTTTCAACATGCCAAGTTTCAACTCAGTCGAACTTGTGGTTTTGTAAATACACGGCTTCAAAAAGTAAACCTTTAAGGCGATACCACGTGACACACGATGACGTCATCAATCTAAAACTTCACACATATGTTGTCTGCATGAAGGTCATCATGTATACCAATTTCGAAACGATTATCATAAACTTCGCCACAGACATCTAGTAAAAGTGTATTTTTAATTGTTTTCAACCTGCCGCTAGAGGGCGCTCTTGACCTTTATGACGTCACTTGTCTTATTTTTTTAAACCAGACTCTTGCTCGACTATAACACCGTTAAAAAAAACTTCAAAAAGTGTGCCACTTTTAAATTACAAGGCACTTCCTGTTTCTTCCTGTTTCGACCGGAAGTAGAGGTCAAGTCATGTCACGCACACAATAAAAAATGAAGACCCATATTACCTCTATATAATCCCGCAAAAAGTAACCGACGGTCTCTTCATCTTGATTTGATATGGATTTTCAAAGATTAAATTTTTTAATTTTAAAAACCTTGTAACTTGACACCTGATGACGTCATCATGACGTAAATGAAACGGTTTCGTCTCCTAATGGTTATCTAACTATGGTAAAAATTTCAAGTTTATATGAGCTTGGGAAGTGTGCCTTTGTTAGCGGACAAGGGACGAAGAGAAGAAGAAGAATAAGAAGTAAAACTAGTCATAATTTTTTGTTGGAAACAAAAAAGAGGTGTTCGGTGTGACCTCGTGTTTCAAAGAAATGTTATAAACATGTCTGTGTATTAAATATTGATATACTTCTATAGAGTCTTTAGAATGGTGGTTCTAAAGATTTGACCAAACTTTTTGGATGTAACACATCCCAGCATGAGTACATGCAAAGTTTCCATTTGATCACCAAAGTTGTTCTGTACATATAGATCTTGTAAAACACTACCTTGGTGGTGACATAACATGAAAATCGATGACGTCTTGAAAACGTCACTCAACATTATATCCTTGTAGGACCTTCCAAGTCTCATGCAAAATGAAATTCGATTATAGCTTGCTTTGAACTGAAGATATTTAACAATTGGTCAACATTTCAAAAATTTGTATAAAAAAAAAATGATGACGTCATCAAGTCGTCACTCTAGCTTTAAGTAGTCAATATCACTGTCTATCAACATGCCAAGTTTCCACTCAGTCAAACTTGTGGTTTTGTAGATACACAGCTTCAAAAAGTAAACCTTTAATACGATACCACGTGACACATGATGACGTCATCAATCTAAAAATTCACACATATGTTGTCTGTATGAAGGTCATTATGTATACCAATTTTGAAACGATTATCATAAACTTCACCACAGACATCTAGTAAAAGTGTATTTTTAATTGTTTTTAACCTGCCGCTAGAGGGCGCTCTTGACTTTTATGACGTCACTTGTCTTATTTTTTTAAACCAGACTCTTGCTCGACTATAACACCGTTAAAAAAAACTTGTAAAAGTGTGCCACTTTTAAATTACAAGGCACTTCCTGTTCCTTCCTGTTTCGACCGGAAGTAGAGGTCAAGTCATGTCACTCAAAAAAAAAAAAATGAAGACCCATATTACCTCTATATAATCCCGCAAAAAGTAACCGACGGTCTCTTCATCTTGATTTGATATGGATTTTCAAAGATTAAATTTTTTAAGTTTAAAAACCTTGTAACTTGACACCTGATGACGTCATCATGACGTAAATGAAACGGTTTCGTCTCCTAATGGTTATCTAACTATGGTAAAAATTTCAAGTTTATATGAGCTTGGGAAGTGTGCTTTTGTTAGCGGACAAGCGGCAAAGAGAAGAAGATGAAGAAGTAAAAAAAAAAAACGAACAATAACAAGAGGTCTTCGGACTTTTGTCCGAACACCTAACTAGACATAATTTTTTGTTGGAAACAAAAAAGAGGTGTTCGGTGTGACCTCCTGTTTCAAAGAAATGTTATAAACATGTCTGTGTATTAAATATTGTATACTTCTATAGAGTCTTTAGAATGGTGGTTCTAAAGATTTGACAAAACTTTTTGGATGTAACACATCCCAGCTTGAGTACATGCAAAGTTTCCATTTGATCACCAAAGTTGTTCTGTACATATAGATCTTGTAAAACACTACCTTGGTGGTGACATAACATGAAAATCGATGACGTCGTGAAAACGTCACTCCACGTTATATCCTTGTAGGACCTTCCAAGTCTCATGCAAAATGAAATTTGACTATAGCTTGCTTTGTACTGAAGATATGTACCAATTGGTCAAAATTTCTAAAATTTGTAAAAAAAAATTGATGACGTCATCAAGTCGTCACTCTAGCTTTAAGTAGTCAATATAACTGTCTATCAACATGCCAAGTTTCAACTCAGTCAAACTTGTGGTTTTGTAGATACACAGCTTCAAAAAGTAAACCTTTAATGCGATACCACGTGACACATGATGACGTCATCAATCTAAAAATTCACACATATGTTGTCTGCAAGAAGGTCATTATGTATACCAATTTTGAAACGATTATCATAAACTTCGCCACAGACATCTAGTAAAAGTGGATTTTTAATTGTTTTCAACCTGCCGCTAGAGGGCGCTCTTGACTTTTATGACGTCACTTGTCTTATTTTTTTAAACCAGACTCTTGCTCGACTATAACACCGTTAAAAAAACTTCAAAAAGTGTGCCACTTTTAAATTACAAGGCACTTCCTGTTTCTTCCTGTTTCGACCGGAAGTAGAGGTCAAGTCATGTCACGCACACAATAAAAAATGAAGACCCATATTACCTCTATATAATCCCGCAAAAAGTAACCGACGGTCTCTTCATCTTGATTTGATATGGATTTTCAAAGATTAAATTTTTTAATTTTAAAAACCTTGTAACTTGACACCTGATGACGTCATCATGACGTAAATGAAACGGTTTCGTCTCCTAATGGATATCTAACTATGGTAGAAATTTCAAGTTTATACGAGCTTGGGAAGTGTGCTTTTGTTAGCGGACAAGCGGCGAAGAGAAGAAGAATCTGAAGAAGTAAAAAAAAAAAAAAACGAACAATAACAAGAGGTGTTCGGAGCTACGCTCCGCTCCGAACACCTAACTAGCCTTAACGTGTTTGTGACAACAAACACTAGGTGTTCGGGTATCGTTGGTGGGCTCACTGCTGTTTTAATGCGTAAGCTATATCATTGAATTGCTGAAAACAATCCTGATAGCTTTTGAAATATTAGAGAAAGTAAAGTATAAATAGGTTACACAAGAAATAAAGGGCTGCTAAAATTTGTATAAATTTTATAAATAACAACCTTTTGTTTAGCCAAATTTGAAAACCTATGACATCATTATGAAGTTAGAAAGTTTTTAGCGAGACATAGGCATTTAAATATGTGCCTAGTGGAAAACAAAGATTAACTTAGAAAGTAAGTTTATTTATTTTTCGAAACCTACTTTACTTAACACAAACGTCATCAAAGTTGCCGACAAACATTCTTCAGTCGGACCATTTTCTGACTTTAGTGACACAGCCAACAATTCATACCAATCCCCCATTGCCCAATTCTACTCCTCAACGATCACACTAAACGTTCTTTAGTTTTAAAAACATCACCAACGCCACCACTTGATGATAAAAGATAAACTTTATAACATAACTGTGCATTAAATAAATACTCATTTTGAAAAGCAATGATTTTCACACAAAGCTTACCGTTTTATCACCGTGTGGCACCGATATAGCATCGATAAACACTGCCGTGGACGCCGTCCGAAACACCCATTCATGAGCTGATGTCAAGTCTTTACTTCTCGGTGTTTGATAAACACATAACCAATGTTCGTCTTTTTCTGCTTGCATTTTCTCAAACAATTACAAGTCATACGAATCACTGAAGCAGGTGGTCATCTCAGTGAAACTTCGTCTTCAATTCCATATTGATCATTAAGCCATGAGAAGGGCGAATAGGGGAACAATTAGACGCTGAATATAAGCGGTATTTAGATCTATAATCTTAATAGTACGCCATTGATAATCTTGAACTACGTTGTACATACGGTAAAGGCGCTTCGTGCTCGCGCTGGTCTTTTTTCGTGCGTGATATCCGGGCGTTAACTTTTCAAATGTTGCCCGTGTCTTGATCTATCATATGCCCAAATATGAATACTGTAGTTGTAATATTCAGAGACATACAGGCATTGGCATGAGGGCACTTTTCGAGCTAAAATGGCTTGTAACTTGACACCTGATGACGTAATCGTGACGTCACAACTTACTCGGCTTCTCCTAGTTGTGTTCTAACTTCACATGAAGTTTCAAGTTGATCAAAGATTCGGAAGTATGCGTTTGCTTGCGGACAAAGCTCACTGAGAAGAATAAGCAAAACAAAGAAGGAAAAAAAACAAAAAACGAACAATAACAAAGAGTTGTTCGGTCTGTAGACCGAACACCTAAAAAAACGAACAATAACAAAGAGTTGTTCGGTCTGTAGACCGAACACCTAAAAAAAAAACGAACAATAACAAAGAGTTGTTCGGTCTGTAGACCGAACACCTAAAAAACGAACAAAAACAAGGAGTTGTTCGGTCTTATAAGACCGTACACCTAAAAAAAAAAAAAAACGAACAATAACAAGAGGTATTCGGACTTTTGTCTCAACACCTAAAAAAAAAAAAAAAAAACAAACAATAAGAAGAGGTATTCGGACTTTTGTCCGAACACCTAAAAAAAAAAACCGAACAATAAGAAGAGGTCTTCGGACTTTTGTCCGAACACCTAAAAAAAAAAAAACGAACAATAAGAAGAGGTCTTCGGACTTTTGTCCGAACACCTAAAAAAAAAAAATAATAAAATAACAAGAGGTGTTCGGAGCTAAGCTCCGCTCTGAACACCTAATTAAAAATTAAAAGTAACATTTGCCGTTAGTGTGTTCAAAAACTGCCTTCTGTAATTCTTGTGTCGATGAGAATTGTTTCACACGAGTAGAAATATCTATAGGGTTGTGGTGAACGAAAGAACGAAAATTGATAACCCTTTGAGCGCTGAGAAATCTGAGAAATATTAATGGTCAGCTTGTATAGCACCCTCTTGTGTTTCCCCAGTTCCACTTCCAGAGAACTATAAAGGAAGCAAGAAGGCGCTATATCCTGCCACCGTTAGATGACAAACCATGAATGGAAGGATCAAAGGTCGGAACGATATTGCGTTGCACTATCGCGAGGACCGTGTGCTACGTACACTGAAAACAAAATCTTGTCATGCTGACAAGAAAAATCTTGTTTTGCCCGGGTGTCTGTAACGACAGGAATTCACTTGTCAACCTGACAAGATGTTATCTTGTTTCTGCCTTGTCAATATCATGTGATTATCTTGTCAGTAGCTTGTCATGTTCTTGTCGGTATCTTGTCATGCTGTTGTCAGTATCTTGTCATGCTCTGGTCAATATCTTGTCATGCTCTGGTCAGTATCTTGTCATGCTCTGGTCAATATCTTGTCATGCTCTGGTCAATATCTTGTCATGCTCTGGTCAATATCTTGTCATGCTCTGGTCAATATCTTGTCATGCTTTGGTCAATATCTTGTCATGGTCTGGTCAGTATCTTGTCACACTTTGGTTGGAATCTTGTCATGCTCTAAACTGGTCAGTATATTATCATGGCCAATACATTTTTACATAATGCACACAATACACATCAAAAAAAGATTAATTTTGCAAGATTAAAGCTGCATTTCTCAGTTAACTTTTATTTTATTATGTACCCCTATGCTTAAATGGCAGTGTTCTAAACCAAAACAAAGAGTTCAAATTTTGTAGGTATTTATATTGATGAGAATTTAAACACTTCACTTTTTTCCCTACATATTGACTCATGTAAATAAGTTTTCAGTGTTTTCATATAATAATGTAACATATTGATTAATTATTTGCTCTCTACAATGTTTTGTATTTGTTGAGTCAGTATGAAATAAATGTTTTTGTCATCATCAACATTTTAACAAGATTACAAAATAAAAGTTTTAAAACTGTTCTAAGTATTCAAGAAAAACAGTTGTAACAACATTGTTTTCAACGATATTTGTAAAGGAAGTGTGTTCTTCGAAAAATCTTAAATTTCAAGATTATTTTTGAAAATTGTCATCAAACTCTGGAATGTATTTCACATTCATAGTCCCAAAAAGTGTGTAAAATAACTTTCCATTAACACTTTTTGAAAGTTTGTAGATTATCGAACGAAAAACCATGTTTATCAAGCGGAATTGTGAGTCCACTCTAGACAACAAAAATCCACTTTTTGCATGAAACAATATAGTGTTCACTTGACTTGGAATTCTCTTCAAATCTAATATTTCTGTTGTTTTTCCAGATAAATGCTTAAACAGTTTAAGTTTGGATATTTTTGATCCATACAAATCTCAAGACCAACCCTTTTTTCAAGTTAATACAACTTTTACTTATTCAAAAGACAAGAACACATAATGCTTAAAACTCGGTATGAGCATTACTGATAAGTGATCACCAGGGATCACATACAGGCTAAATCGTTTCACTTGGTTAGTTTTTCAAGCAGTGCACAAACACTTGGATGAACCTTTTCCTTGTCTTGTATGTTCAGGACAGGTCTCTGGAAGAACTGCATAGTTTTCTTCAAGGATTTGGGATATGATAAATTGAAAACATAGAAACAGGCAAAATAAACTTCAAAAGCAGAGAGCAAGTGCTTGGTTTCCAATATAGACTCCTCTTCCAGCATGACTGTGTATGTGATGTCTTCCTCTTCACGTTGGTGTATAAAGAGGTTCATTTGTGAGTTACCCTGAAAATGGAAGGAAAAAAAGGAATATAAATACGGGAGATATAAGAATGAAACAATTGTGGATGAGATTTGATGGATGTAAACAAATCCTGTTGGCATGGGTTTCCCCTCATTCTAGACCTGGAACATCCCAAATGTTACAACTCAGGAGGTTTACAGACTCTGTGCATTACCAGAAATACAAAACTACGGGATGGACACGATATGGACTATTTTTGTTTTTACTTTTGATGACTGTTTTATTTCTTTCAAGAACATTTGAATGATCAAGGTTTTAAGGAGAAAATCCTGAAATCAGGAAAAGTGACATGCCTGAAATATAAAAGCAATCAAGAAAGTAAGGCTGAATGAAATTCAAAACTTGAGAGAAATCCAAAGGATTTATTCATTATCCTTGAAGATGTAAGTTGTATATGACACCTTATAATTATTGAACAATACATCCTGAATTCAGGGGGGGGGGGGGGCTGGATCCTGATCCTTCTCACCAATCAACTTTGTGCGTGCTTACACAAATACAAAGGCACAATGGCACCATGGCTGAGAACTTTTAAATCATCTTACCTGTTCAGTCAGTAGATGATCTAGCTTCTCCTTGAGTAGTATCGGCACCACAGCGATTGAAGCGCAATATGCTTTGCCTGCAATAGATTGATACTATTGTTATAGTTCAATATTTCTGAATTATTTTTACTATAGCTGAAACATACTAAACCGAGGTACATTTTTCAATGTTAGACATGTTTTTATTATACATTAGATCAAAAAGGGGTACCAATCTTTTGAAAGAACAGTTCCCTGGTAAACTATTTTTATGGTTATTAATATTACAATTTATTCACATTATTGTGGCTGCCCAAGAAAAGTCTTAAAAGGAAACAAATTTGAAATTATATTCTTTGTGCAAGGAATGCAAATTTGAAAGTGGGACTGTCTTGTTTTAAAGAAACTGAACTAATTTTGAACAAAAAACATGTCAATCCAGATTTATTGATAGCACTCACTGGAACAGACAGCAAGGCAATGGGGGGGGATCATGAAAGCACAGTGATTCCATAAGGCCTTGTGGTTCAATTTGATAGAAGACCAATGCTGCACAAAAACATAAAATAAGTATTTACCCTGACGGTTTTCTTCCGCTGTTTCTAGTGATGCCAATTCCACCAGCTTCTTCATGGCAACATGATCTTGCTTCTTGGCCAGAGTATAGAGCTGTTCATGGTACTTTTCCAAACCAGTTTCCAGCTTCCTCCCCAGGTCTTCTGTTGCTATGCGTTTGAACTCTTTCAAGACCTGTATACCAGATAAACATGAATACCAGTTGCACATATAAGCAATAAAGATTGAAAGTTGGCTGTCATATTATTGTACATGTTTCAGATAGCTATGAAGCACCAACCGAAAGAGCATCATTGTTTGGCCTTGACAAACACTTTCAAATTTGTCCCTCGATCGGCCACCATACACACATACAAAGAGAGCTTGCCTGACATACAAAAATGAATCAAGCAGCAGCTATCTATCCACTAGCAAATAATAGGTTGCATGCGTTTTTCCAGGAATACAAAAATGGGTTTGAATAAATCGATTTTGTAATTAGTCAATACAGTATGCATTGTACAAATGATAATATGAATCGCAATTTCAATGTGTTTTCAAAGAGACATACCTCGTTTCCACTTGCTAGAAGTACCGGAAAAACTTCTTTGATATCTGCCACCAAAGGACTCTGTTTCACAATAAACTCTCTGCGATCAGCAAATGTCAGATCCATGAAACGATCAAGTCGTTTTTGGTCAGGTTTCCTCTTGGACAGTTCATCCCTCATTGCAGCTTGATGCCTTTTAATTGATGTATCGTCTTCACCCTCTGGTCGTTGACTGAGATAGTTTTTAAGACCCCACATCAGCTTGCCGCTCATCTTTGGAGGTGGTCCTCCTGTAGTTGGATCTGAAAGTTGGCGCTTTCCTGGCACACAATTTGTATCTCTTCGTCTTCTGTCATTTTGAAATCGATATTGAATTCTTTGACGCCACAGATTCTGTGAACAAGCAACATTTAAATAAGTCTTACTTATCTCAAGGTAAAATGAACATTTGTGGCGAGGGGGGCACTATGTGCTGACCCCGGTCCCTGTACGACCAAAAATAGCCCGGACCTGATAGGGTTGAGCCATCTGACCCCTGAATATCCCCTTTCAAAACCCTGCAATTTCTTACCATTGACAAATTGCCATTTGACACAACTTTGGGAAACTTCTCCAGGAATGCTGAGACTACTTCTGTGTACTGCCATTCTTTCGGATAACTGGGTAACAGGAAAACACAATGTCAATAAGTTATTACACTATGGATAGATTATTCACCAATCAATTGCTGTGTTCTCTTTCCCTCCAACTCCCCTCTGCTTACACCTTCCCCATTCCCTTTTGTGTGTAGAATAGTTGCAAAAACAAACAATTTGGAACCTCTGACACATAACATTTGAGAAATTCCCCCCATATCTCTTTTCTGGGTGTGAGAGTCATGTACAGATTAGCTTTTTGTTTTTAAATTTCATTAGGCAAAACCAAAGTTTGAGCTTTCTAGTTTGAAAAATAACACATCCACTATAGTGGTTACAGTTTGTACCCCTAAGCTTGGAATATTTCAATAACAGCAGTTTTACAACATCTCTTGCAGTTTTGATGAGAGAATGAGATATATAGGCATAAAGCTAATCATTTTTAGGTATTTTTGAACAACAGTAAACTGTAGATCAGGGTACTGAGTGAGGTTGAATCAGTATGACTATGGAACAAAGATTCTTCCGTCTTCAAGGGCTGCGTATGTTCTTAAGAGAAGCTAAACAAACTCTGAACTTACTATGTATACTTTGTGACTTCTTGGTAGATGGCATCTGTGACCTGTGACCTGTCTCCTCTATTGAGCTGTTCACCACTTTGCAGCTTCTGCAGTACTCCAGCCCGCAGAGCATATACTGGGAATTTAAACTTGATTGGCCAAACACGGAAATCCCTGGTTGCTGTTGCCGTGCATAAAGTAGATCTTTTAAAAGAAAACACAAATTTTAAATTAGGCAATTCAACTTCATTTACTTGATTATTTGTTTTGAGGAGTACAGAAATATATCATGTGCTAAGTGCTTTCCCGATTTGTCCTTTCAAATATTAATCCACAGACTGTTTTTGTTATTCCATTTGCTAGGGGTGGATTACCAAGTGTTGGAAAATTCCAGTGAATAAATTGTAAGGTTGTCATAATTACTTTTAAATTCTGACTTAAGCACAATGCCATAAATTTAGCAATTTGGGCATTTAAAAACCACCCCTCCCTCATAAAATGTTCAAGGTTGGACGGGCATCAGTTGAGAGGGGGCACGTCCCCCCTGTGCCCCCCTTAGTTACGCCACTGTTGCTAAGTTGCGCCCATTAATATACAATTGTCTGCTGAAACGTGGTCCACAGTGTGATGTCAAGTGATCATCAGTTCTCATGTTCAATAAAATTTCACATTATAACTCATGGTATAACTAGCATTGTTTTTAAGCATCAAAAGACAACTCACCCTTCACCATCTTTGTCTGTTTCAATGCTGCTGGAAGGTGAAGACAGTGCAGCAGGCGCGTCATCTTTGTCAGAATCATCAGCTTCAGTCAAAACTTGTAATCTCATCATGCTTTCCAGAATTGATGTTGGATCAACATTAACCCAATCAGCAAAGTCTTTATCAAAGTACTGAAGTAGCATTGGCTTCCTATCCCTTGGTATGTTGAATTTGTTATGTATGGCCTCAATTACCTCATCCATATTTCCCTTTTCAGTTGCAGATTCAAACTCAATGATCTGCTTCGAACTCTTATGTGTGACATGGAATTTAAGACGCATTTTCTGAAAACATAAGTTTTTACAATTCTATCAATACTATGTAATGATGATCATATACCACAGCTACTTTTTCCAGTTAATACAGGTATTGACTTTGGTGGATGCATTTATACAGATATCTTGTGTCTAAGAATTACTAATTTGTTATCACTGTTGGTGGGAAAGTCATACACATCAAGTGGATGGTAGTCAATAGCATCCGTAGGTTTAATCAAGATATACCTATGTAGTGGTGTCACTACATATGCATGGTAATGGACACTAAAGTGTAAGGTGTTAAGGTATGTACACAAAAGGTATGGAATGTTGCCAATGAGAAAGCAGTCCTCAATCATGAGAAACACGGGAAAACTGTGACTGTATTTTAAAATCACACATGAGCCACAGCAGTATTTGACACCATTGACCTTAATGCAGTTACTCTCAAAAACTCGCTCTTGACCACCTAAATGTGGTCGCAATAGTTCTTGAACTTCCTTCAACAACAGCCTGACAAGACTGAGTTTTCCACAAAGTGTGTCAATATGCTGTGCTTCCAAGTATTTATCTGATGCTAAGAATATTGTTTGCATGAACTGGTGTCTGAAGGCCATACTTTTACAGATGTTCTTTCTGTTTTTCAATCCATGAGTTATTTCTTTGAAGTAGTTATGTTTGCCTTCAAACCTGAGTGTCCAACAGTGGATAAGTGGGCCAAATTGCAGAATTTGCCAAGGATAATGCAATGTGTAGTGGCCTTTGGGTTTCATATTTACATCAGGAAATTCCCTTTTGTACATGTACATGAAATCCTCTATAAGATCTGAAAGAAATCTCACATCACTTTGTGAACAAACTGGTGCACATGATGCTTCCACCATGAACAGGAGGGCCAACAAAACATCCCACTTATTGTCGGCCTCAGGAATTGTGTCACCAACCAAAAGTGGGAACAGCCTCAATAAGCACCAACACTGCATTGCTGTTTGCTTCACCCGAAAGTCAGCCACTGTTGATGCCATCCTAGTTGGCTTATTTGACCTGTCAGATTTACCATAAGGAAAGCTGTCAATCCTGGTGTTCAAAAACTCGAGAGTGAAGTAACCTTCAGACACACAGTGCAAAACCAGATTCTTAAGCACTTCAGGCACAAGCCCTTCAAACAGATCATGGGCAATGTCTGAAGGAAGGCCTCTGGTAACATGAAAATACTCTAGCTTATTAAGAGGAGAATCATTTTTCACGCCATATGTTGTCTTCAATCCTTCATCTTCAGCAACCATTGTAACTTGTGCATTGTAACTTTCCATTGTTCTCATTTCACAACTGCTGGTCGTCAGACAATCATTAAGGTCTGTTCTTGTGACCATACAGAAACGACTGACCCTTAAGCCACTGAAACTTTCGTTGAATCCTCCTACTGAATGACCACCAAGATTGTCTGCTGAAACAAATGACACTGAGCCTCTAAACTGATACTGATGACCATTCCTGTTCACACTAACACCTTCTCTTTCTAAAAGTGAAAGATCTCTAAGTAAAGGTTCCAGGACTTTCTTTAAACCATACTTTTTCAAGTGTTTTGATTTGCACAGAAGAGCAAGCTGTATGACATACAACTTTGATCTGTATTGTGGTGACAAGTTTCCAAGCACAAAATAAAATGCTGCAAGTTTGTAATTCTTAACCTTGTTTCCAAGTGGATTTACAATATTGAAATCATCATAATATAATTGGACCTGTAAACTTGGGCATTCAGAAGAAAATAATACATTTCCACTGTATACAGCACCATCACAAAAGTCTCTCAATTTACCATCCTCAGACTTGTGTCCCTGCATTACCTCTGCTAATACATCCTCATGTTGCAAAAGCAACTCAAGTGTTTTCAATATGGGTATGTACTGTGTAGATGCACATTTGCCTTGAGTGTCTACTCCAAGAACAAATTCTACTGGTTCATTGTAAGGAAACTCAGACTGAATGTAACGACTCAATTGTCTGTTATCTTCCAAACTGTGAAATATGTCTTCCAATTCTGTTGACCGAATAACAGTCATGGCAGTTGCAATCTCATCCTGGTTTACAGCATCTTCAAGTAGAGCTGATTTCAACTCAGACAATTCCTTTGCTTTAAACATCTGCAAAATATTTACAAGCTCGGACGCAACAAAACTACAAACAGTCCCTGGTACTTTGTGTATTTCTCTTAAATTCAGAATAAACAGAGCTGCCTTCTTCTTTAGTAATCCAATTGGTATGTTTTCTACTGCAGCTTCAATGTTCACAAGTTCTGGACCCTGCAAACCCACCTGCTGCTCAGCCTCCTCAGGTGCTTCTATATCATTCAGATCTAGCCCAAGTTCAATTGCATTTAAGAAATGCATGCGGTAAAAATCCTTGTGAACAATTTTTGTATGTTTGATGAAGCATCGGACTGTAGAAAGATTCTTATGACACCCATTTATATCACAATTTATCTTAAATCTGCCATTGCCAATTTCATGTATGAACCGATAATGGTTTAAGACTCTTTTGAAATGAGGTGTTTCATATTCACAGTGAACACAGACAAAAACTCTGTTGTTGTAATCCTCTTCCATCCATATTTCTATACAACAGTGAATTATGGACACTAACCAAGTCACTAGAACAGAAAATCGACGCCTTTCACAGGAGGCTCATGCGTTCAATCCTCGGCCTTCAGTGGCCCAAAAAGGTGTCAAACAAGGTGCTCTATGAAAAAACCAACGAGAAACCTTGGAGTGTCATAATCGCAAAAAGACGCCTGAGATGGACAGGCCATCTCCTGAGACTACCTGATGAAACACCAGCCAAGCAAGCGCTTATGGAGTGTATACGTCATCACAAGCTGCCAAGGGGCGGTCAAAGAACAACATGGCTGAAAAGAATAAATGAAGACCTGAAAGCCACGGACATAAACATCAAGAACCGAAATACCTGGCACTTGGCAGCTGATAGAGTGCAGTGGAGGAAACTTACAGAGTGCGCAATGTCAGATGCACTTGACGAAAGCGCTTAGATGATAGCGCCACCAAGCGGCAGCCTTATGCTATCTTTGTGTTAAATAAACTTGCGCAGTCCTTTTACTGCTTTGAATATGCAGTGATTGCATACTGCCATACCATGTGTCCAATAATTTTTCAGATAATTTTTTCTTTTACTCATAGTATGCATACCTCCTATAGTTTGACCTGGGTTTTTATGCAGTTTTTATTGCAGTAAAGTTATAGTATTATCAAATAAATTACCATTGTTTTACTACAAGGATACTGCAGTATTACTGCAGTTTTTATTGCAGTAAAGTTATAGTATTATCAAATAAATTACCATTGTTTTACTACAAGGATACTGCAGTATTACTGCAGTTTTTATTGCAGTAAAGTTAAAGTGAATCTACAGTAAACTAAGAATAGAAATACTATAGTATTACTTCAAAAATACTGCAGATTCACTATAGTTTGACTTGGGTTTTATGCAGTTTTTATTGCAGTAAATTTATAGTATTATCAAACAAATTACCATTGTTTTACTACTAGGATACTGCAGTATTACTGCAGTTTTTATTGCAGTAAAGTTAAAGTGAATCTACAGTAAACTAAGAATAGAAATACTATAGTATTACTTTAAAAATACTGCAGATTCACTATAGTTTGACTTGGGTTTTATGCAGTTTTTATTGCAGTAAAGTTATATAGTATTATCAAATAAATTACCATTGTTTTACTACAAGGATACTGCAGTATTACTGCAGTTTTTATTGCAGTAAAGTTAAAGTGAATCTACAGTAAACTAAGAATAGAAATACTATAGTATTACTTTAAAAATACTGCAGATTCACTATAGTTTTACTTGGGTTTTATGCAGTTTTTATTGCAGTAAATTTATAGTATTATCAAACAAATTACCATTGTTTTACTACAAGGATACTGCAGTATTACTGCAGTTTTTATTGCAGTAAAGTTAAAGTGAATCTACAGTAAACTAAGAATAGAAATACTATAGTATTACTTTAAAAATACTGCAGATTCACTATATTAGTTTGACTTGGGTTTTATGCAGTTTTTATTGCAGTAAAGTTATAGTATTATCAAACAAATTACCATTGGTTTACTACAAGGATACTGCAGTATTACTGCAGTTTTTATTGCAGTAAAGTTAAAGTGAATCTACAGTAAACTAAGAATAGAAATACTATAGTATTACTTCAAAAATACTGCAGATTCACTATAGTTTGACTTGGGTTTTTACTGTAGTAAAACTACAGTAGTTTTACTTTAGGGAAAACTTTACTTGTACTTTACTTACTACAGTAAAACTTTATGTACTTTAGTAAAAGTACAGTTTTACTATAGTAAATCTATGGTGGATTTTTATAAGGGATGTCATGAGACCATGTTTTGTATGAAATTTTGTTAATTTCAATCAGAATGAAAAATGGCGGTGTTGAAAGTGGATTTCCCCCAAAAGTTGTTCACCCGTTTGCAATAGCGTGATGTGTGATCTAAACGAATAGATCGATCAGCATACTGAACATGATGTAGCCTATAGTCTAGTTGTGATTGTCATGTTTTATTGAAGATGCCATGCACATGCAGTTTACCATGATTGACTAGACCTAGTTTTAATTGAAGGTACTTATATTTTTATAAAGCTGTACCTATAAAATGTGAGTTTTGCAATATCAAATATGTGTTAATTTTTTTTTTAAACTAGATATGAGACATATGTAGAGCAAGCTTGGGGCCAGCGTTGAGCAGTAGACTAGTATTGATGACTTTATATCCAGTTCCTCCAGTTCCTCCAGTTCCTCCAGTTCCTCCAGTTCCTCC
Source organism: Leptasterias polaris (assembly GCA_037783415.1). Lineage (NCBI taxonomy): Eukaryota > Metazoa > Echinodermata > Asteroidea > Forcipulatida > Asteriidae > Leptasterias > Leptasterias polaris. The sequence continues at coordinate 476,006 of JAZGTN010000036.1, forward strand.
AGTTCCTCCAGTTCCTCCAGTTCCTCCAGTTCCTCCAGTTCCTCCAGTTCCTCCAGTTCCTCCAGTTCCTCCAGTTCCTCCAGTTCCTCCAGTTCCTCCAGTTCCTCCAGTTCCTCCAGTTCCTCCATGTTCCTCCATGTTCCTCCATGTTCCTCCATGTTCCTCCATGTTCCTCCATGTTCCTCCATGTTCCTCCATGTTCCTCCATGTTCCTCCATGTTCCTCCATGTTCCTCCATGTTCCTCCATGTTCCTCCATGTTCCTCCATGTTCCTCCATGTTCCTCCATGTTCCTCCATGTTCATCAGTGCATCCGTACAGCGTAAAACATCCACAACAACAGGCCATTTCAAATGCCATAGTCAAACATCTTATAGTTGGCTGTTCAATGCCCTTAAGTTTAGTGGAACAACCTCATTTCAGGGACTTCATGAAAGTGTGTGACAAAAGGTAATTGCTAACATACCATAACATACTTACATGTATTTCTTTTTGAACTTTTCCTTAGTATTGCTACTTACCTACTTGCCAAAAATTAATGTGTTTTGGGGTTGTTTTGTTTTTGTTGGTTTATTTTTCTTTAGATATCAGCCGATAGCCAGATCAACAGTTAGCAGTGTAAAACTGCCAGATCTTTTCAACACAGGGAAACTCGCCCTTCACAAAATGTTGAGCAAACAGCCTATCCCATACCACTAACAACAAACATCTGGTCTGATCGAAGAATGCGGTCATTCCTTGGGAGTAACTGCACATATCATTGGTATGAATTATTGTTTGCATTGATTAGATCATTTCCAGCATTCACTGCATCATGTCAATTCAATGGCATTATGTAATTGTCCCTGCCTGACAAAAATGTTGTGTTCAGTGTTCACATTCTTATTTGTACTCACCCTTTGATCTTAAGTATATGTTTATGCAATGGAAGTGTTATTTTGTGATGCATCAAAGTCTCAAGTGTTCATGATAAAAACAGATTCTTTTCACCCCTTTGTTAATTTAAGCTAATTTTTTTACAATTGCTAAATTTATAGATTCAGAAGACCAGCAGCTGAAGTCGGTTTTACTGAGCATCAAGCAATGTACAGGCTCACATACTGGGGACAGGATTTGCACAGCCTTTGAAGAAATTTTGGATGAATATAACATCAAAAATAAGATCAACTATGTAATTACAGACAATGCGGCTAATATGAAAAAGGCCTTCAAAGTATACTTTCCTCAGGATGAAGGGCAAAACACAGATGAGGCTGAAGATGCGCAGAAGGACCCAGATGTTGTAGCAGTGGCAGATGACCTGGATGACGAGACACTTTGGGAGGATCTGGAAGAAGTAGATGAAGACGCAGTTCATGATGTCATCGGCATTAATTCATGGAAGAGGCTATCTTGTTTCGCTCACTCATTACAGCTTGTAGTTGGGGATGGTCTTAAAGAGATGAAGGGTACTGGCATTGAATCAGTAATTCTCAAGGCCCGTAAACTGGCAGCGCTGCTTCATCGGAGAACTATTTTCAAAGACAGGTAATATTTTAGGGAACACATAACAGTCTGAGTGTCTGACACAGGACTGAGATTAGAACAAAACAAACATCAGAATGTCAATACAATGCATTCAGTCCAAACACACACATTCTGAATTTTGTGAATGCATGCAGTCCTAGGTTGCTGAAAATGTTCTTTTTTAAAACTGCAATGATGTAACCTCAGTCAGCATCAGTACTGTACTGTTCAGCATAAATTCGTCGCGCGTACCACGAACCGACCTAACTCGTACACAGTATAAAAAAACATGTTTGGAAAAAATCACGAATGAAGTTGCACTATTTTTCAAACTGCTGTTTCGGGTTCTGCTAACTATTTGTATACAATTTGTTAAGACAAAAATGAAGCCGACTACTTTATTAATACAGAACTGTCAATTTAATTTAATCCCCGCAACTATTTTAATTAGTAAATAATACCTAAACAGATAGGTCACTTTGTGAAAATTAAAATCTGAGTTTTGCCCGCAGAGCACCGTGTACAAACCAATGCATAATATAGACGTATCTAGTTAGGTCACTTTGTGAAAATACCACGCTTTGAGTTAGGTCAGTTCGTGGTACGCAAATTTTACACGCGCGCCCGAACTGCGCGCGCTGTAGTGCATAGTACATCATTGGTAAAGTGGCGTATCTAGATAGGTCACTTTGTGAAAAGACAAAACGGCAAATCTAGTGATACGTCGTTTTTAGTCATTAGTGTAATTACAAAACTACTACGTATTTAGTTCTGAAACTTGCTGAAAATGTTAACAGTAATGAGTATATTAATAATTTGTAAAAAAAAAATATTTGCAAAAGTGTGTGATTTTTGTCAGTTAGGTCGGTTCGTGGTACGCGCGACGAATTAAACGTGCCAGGTTTCAAATTCTTACATTGCCATTACCATTTCATTTACATTGTGCCAAAAGTAACCAAAAATTAACAATAACTTTTGAGTGAGCAATCTTTTCCTTTCTATGATTGATGCAGGTTTGAAGATAAATATGGAAACAACCGTTCAATTCCTGTTGCCAATGCTACCAGATGGAATTCTACATTCCATCAGCTTTCATCAATCCTGACTTTGGACTACAAGAAACTGAGCGACGTTTGTGGCGAGGACTTCAAGGCATTCTCTTTCACAGCAAGAGAATGGAGCTATATGGTTGAACTTTGTACTGTGCTAACACCTTTTGCTGAGGCTACTGCACTCACACAAGGTAATGTAAAAATATAAATATCACCTCTGACCAGGCCTCTGACATTTAATTCACCAGAAATCAGCAAATCTGTTGAATTAAACTGCCAACAGTCAATTGTTATCTAAACCCTTTTTATGTGTGCATTTATTTTAATTTTTTCATTTTAGGTGACCAAGGTGTTACAATTAGCATTGTTGTGCCTACCGTATTGGATATGTACAACCACATGTGCAAGAGTAAAGAGAATGCAAGGCACTGTAAGGCTCTACTCAGTAAGCTATCATCATCCCTCCTGACACGCTTCAAGGGAATTTTCACATCCTGCAACATGGTGCCTGGGACAGCAGGGGCACATGATGAACCTTTCTATGACAACATCTATCTAGTGGCAGCAGTACTGGATCCACGATATGGTATGCAGTACTGGATCCACGATATGGTATGCAGTACTGGATCCACGATATGGTATGCAGTGGGTTGATGCTGAGGGAATCAACTTGATCATGATGCTGTATTATTGCACCAATTGAGAGAAGATACTAAGGAAATGCTTCAAGGTAATTTTTTCCTGTGTTTTTATTGTGTAATTTAGTTTGATAATATTGTGGATATTTGGTGTTTTTAAACCTGGGGCATTTTGCTCTAATCTCTGAAGTCCGAAATGTAACATTTATACAGCATTATAACTTTTAGCAAGGCCAACACAGTTTGTGGACAATTCATTACACAACATGTTCTGTAACCTTCATTGAAGAACAATTTGCATCTTGTGATTTGCATTATTTTAATTTGATGCACTTTAAAATTACTCTTTAATATTGTTTGCCTTATACTAGAATTGGTCATAACTCATGCTGAAGCAGCAGGTATGAATCCATTTGAAGATGCACCCCACCGCCATGTAGACAATGAAACATCCAGCAACAGCAGCGATGATGACCCTGCACCAGCCAAACTGCCCAGACTCATGGCAAAGTACAAGAAGCTTCGCAACAGGAGCAAGAGTGGAGATGCCTCATCCTGCAAATTGCAACTATTACGATATTTGGAGCAGCTACAGGAGACCAACATTGAAGAAAGCCCTCTGATGTTCTGGCAGCAGAACTGCACTAAGTACCCTGGACTCAGCAAGCTGGCTATGACAATGCTCACCATACCAGCTTCAAGTGCGCCAGTTGAGCGAGTATTTAGTAGAGGGGGCATAATCATGAGGCCACACAGAGCAAAGATATCTGCAAAAATGCTAGAAACATTAATGTTTCTGAAGTGTAATGAGAAGTGTTCATGTTTTAAATAAGTATAACTAACTGGTAAAGCCATGTAACCTTTATTATCAAAACAAGAGCGACCTTGTACATTCAAAGAATTTCTGGCAGGCAAGATATTCACATTGGTTATATGAAAAAAATACATTTTGTGTCATAGTTTCCACAAATAAGAGTTCTTAAAAAGCTCTGAGATGTGCCCCCATCACTGCTCTATAGCAATCCATCAATCAATCATTAGGAATTTGTATAGTACCATCATTCTAGATTTCCAAAGTTGATAATAATAGAATCAGACAGTCAATCTCCATAAGACATAAGCAGACTGGACATAAGATACAATGTTTTTCTTCCATTGAGCTGTGTATGAGTCATGCCTGCAGGAAGTCCAGGCTTTGTTGCTGTTCAGAAAACGAGATGTCACAGCCTGGACTTCCTGCCGGCATGAATTGCTATTTAGGTAAATCAATATAAAGATTTAAAAAATGTTGCCTTGAAATAAAAAGTGTTAAGTTTTGGTGGAAACTTAAATGTGATTGTGTGTTTTCTAATCTTTATAGCAGTGCTTATTTTTATTAGCTTGCACACTTGGTATTTTATAAAGCTGATAGCTGATAACACCTTAATTATTTTTGTTTTTACACAATTGTATATATGCGTTTGCGTGGGGTAGGTCTCGGTCTCGGACACCTTGGTCTCGGACTGCAAAGGTCTCGGTCTCGGAAGGGCTGGTCTCGGTCTCAGTAGGGCTGGTCTCGGTCTTGGTCTCGGTCTCGGATGGGGAGGTCTCGGTCTTGGTCTCCCCACCGTGCATCGGTCCAACAGGAGCCGTGTGGCCGTGCAGTCTCCACTTTGAGGCACTAGTGAGTACTAGCTTTTTGGGTGTAATGGGAGCTTTACACCTGTCGCAGTTGGATTATGTAAATTAATTTGTGTATTTAATAAAACAAACCACAGCTAGTTTGCCGATGGTTAAATTGAAAGGCTGTTACATTGCAATGTGTATTAATGTTTAAATACGTTGTATTCAATGCATTTGTAAATAAATATTATTATCATGAAAAAATACATACCATGCAATCGTTTTATTACTGTTTTGCCGTTTGTTTTTGTGAATGTCCGTTGGTTTGATTTGTTTTCAACAGTCTACAAGTATGAGCAACAAATGTAGAATGTTTTAATTATTCGGCTCCAGCATAAAAAAAAACAACCTTTCTTCACCCGAAGGTTTTGTTATAAACTCACGCTAACAACGCAACCTTGTGCGAACATTTTCAAAGCTGGATATACACTGAGAGCAAGGGGTTCGTTGAAGGACTCGAGGTATTTTAGTTGGAGTATCATAGCAAACTTGTTAATGGACGAAAGCGATTACAAATTGGACCATATTCTTACAAACACTTGTGGTCAGGCGTCATCTGTTACCATAGCAACCGGGCCTAGGAAGGAATACACAAGACAGGACCCAATTTCATAAACTCTGTAAGCAAACACTACTACAAACGTAAGCAAAGCAAAATACACCCATCTTGCGGGTGGGCGGTTCTTGTAAGCTGAATGGAAATTCAATGTGGACGCTCATACAGATGCGTTCTGTCAAACCTTCCCTATCGTTTATACACTTGTGCTTACTCATATTCTGTAATTGAATTTGCTTACCGGTAACAGTTTCATGAAAATTTACCCTCCCTTGTTATAATAAGTTGCACATTCATGCCTGTGCAGTAACAGGACTACTGGGCCCAATTTCATAGAACTGCTTAATCAGAAAATATTGCTTAACAATGTCCTGCTTAGCAGAAGTGAGCAGGATACCAGTGACAAATTGTACATGTGACATGTGACCCTATTTTGGTAAAGCATAAGTTTTTTAAAGCAGCTATATGAAATTGGGCCCTGCTTGGCCTTTTTTGATGGTGGCGTGACGCATACGCGTTTGTGCGTCTGCTTAGTGGACTATATGGCATACAATAGTGTTTGTAAAATGCGTGAATGTAATTAGCACATGCATCAAAAGGCTAACCTTCCCATGAAATGTGTAAATTACACGTCACGCGTGCGCACTAACACTTTGGTTGACAAAATGAAGGAACATCGTGCCTTTTTGTACGGGGTTGATGGTGGCGTGACGCAGACGCGTTTGCGCGTCTGCTTAGTGCACATCTCTATGGCGTTTGCCAACAATTGTCAATCAATAGGCCCTAGTGTCTGTACGCGCGTGAATGTAATTAGCATACTTCATGGGTAGGGTCTATTGTGCCGATATATTGGATCCTTATAACAATTGATCTAATGCGGATTATAAATAGTTCCCAATACGCCATCAACACGGGTAACTATGAGGTTTGGTCTTGAAGCTGCGTCATATCAAGGGTTCTAATTTCCACGCGGCCACTTTGATAGTTCATTGACCAATCATGCAAACAGTTTAATAAAACTCCCGCATATAGCTGGCCAACATGACGTCAAATGGGAACTATCTAGACCCCATAATGGGTTGTGTGTATGGGTGGGTAGGTAACCACATTCAAACCGGGGACCAATAACAAAAGAGGACAATAGGTCCACGGTTGCTATCACAAAGGAAAGCTTTGTGGTCCACGGTTGCTATCACAAAGAGTTGAACAAAGGAGGGTCCACGATTGCAGGCTGTTACACACTTGTGTGAGTGTGGGGGGGGGGGGGGAATAGAAGAAGACAGACGCCAGGAGACTTCGTCCGATGATAAGACGCTATGCAATAATTGGTTTAGTTACCGCAGAGGGATAGCCTTGAAGTTTAGGTTAAAAAACGGCAGTTTTGGAATTGAAGACAATATCAGTTTCGCCTGCTGGATGCTATCAAGATGGGAATCTAATCATGAGATGTTACAATATAAATGATGTTTTTTTTCGAGTTCAAACCGATTCCGCAAAAGAGGGGGGAGGGGGTAAACATCTTCAGTGCCTAGATGCGACGACTAGGGGAGGATGCCGAGATGTTGCTACATCAATACTGGTTCAAGTGAAAAGGAAGATGCCACAACTAGTTATGGAGAAATGAAGACGCCATCAACAGTTACTGTGACTGGATGCAGGGAGACAGGTGGGTTCAATACGTTATTCATTATTTAATATTACTATACAAAATTAATGGGTGATTGGGTGTGTGGGAGGGGTGTTCAAACGGGTGTTGCAAAGAATTCAGGACAATGAACCATTGTCTGGGTGCTAGGAGACGGGCAGGGTTGTTCCAATTCAAACCGCCATGAAGTTGGGGGGGGGGGGGTGGTTAAAACTATTGTTTGGAGACGGGGCTTAACGTTTAGACTGAAATATTGATACCTTTTGTAGGGGACTAGTATACGTTTGATTATCCCTGTGTGGTGAAAAGGGGTTTTAGGTTTTGAATAATACTCGTTAGAGTAAAAAACACAGATTCCCTTTAGACCAACTGACGTTGTTTCTAGCGTGGTCTACAGGGAGCCCATCCCAAAAGAACTAGTTGTAATAATCAAATCGCACTCTTTCTTCGGAAAGACAAGAGAATGAATCATTCTTTAAGATTGGTTAAAAAAGTTTTTTAATCCGAGTCATCATCCCCCTTCAAAATCGGTTAAAAAAATAACTTTGTTTGGTAGGACCCTCTACCCCCTTGTGTACTTCCGTTTTTTGACGCAATTGCGCGTTTTTTTCGAATGCGTCTTGGAAGTTTAACGTCGCTTATTTTCTTAATATAGGGCCAAGTTTGCTCATTTTTTTTTTATGAATTAATAAAATATTCATTAACACTTCAGTTCAACAACATTTTAAAATGCCGCACCTAAAACCCATGAAATTTGCAAAATCTGAGAGGTTCAAATAGTTTAAATTCGGCAATAAATCTTGGTCTACATAATGAAAACTACGTGTACAAAATAGGACAAAAGCTCTGTGCGTGTGTAAACTAACCACGCGCGCCCTCACACACACACAATGTACATGTACATGATGTACACTCAACACGGCGCGCCCGCGCTCACATACACACCATTTTGTGAAATCTGGAATCTTCCATTGTCGTGGGCAGGGGTCACAACAAAACAACGGAGACCGGTAAATACTACAAATCTGACACCGATGTTTCAAATTGGAAAAACATTTCTTTAATCTATACATCATAACCGGTTATATCAACGTCAAGCATAACAAACTTTATGTACAAAGTTTCAACCAAGATGTGCAACAACTGTAAAACTTTAGCTTTACAAATAGTGCACACATTTGGGGGGGGGGGGGGGGGGGGGTGAGGCCCTATACATCTAGACCCTAGCAGAGTTTTTGTTTTCCAAGTGAAATATAATAATGCATGGCATCCTCGTTTAACATTTCACACATAAAACAAACTGAGCCCCCCAAAAAATATTATAATAATAAATAAACAAATAAGATAATAATTGAAAGCAGTATTTCATAGAAAGCAGGGGACCAGGTTGACATTTTCAACTTTACTCTTCGTGACTATTTTCAATGACAGAACCACATGTTCTTTTGTTGTGCCCAGAGTTTTGGCAATTACTACACCTGACATTCCACCTGGCTTTAAGTTTATGTTTATCATTGAGCAAGTGCAATCTGTGCTGCTTTGCCATTATCTGAGACAGGGATTTGGGGCCAAAGTTTGTAGATCTGTGATACCACTTTGTAACAAGATCGTTAACTTTTTCCAAACCCTGCTGACAGAAATGGGATATGTTGCCATGTAATTTCATACATTCAGGGACATGACAGGCTAAAATGTGCATGTATGGAGTTATGTCAGTACTACAGAAAGTTTCATAGTAGAGTGACACCCATGCACATGCCTTTTTTTCAAAGGCATCGATTTCACACATGCTCAATGTTTTCCCCATTTCTTGCATAAGTTCTGGAAAGCTACTCCATAGTTTTTTCAGTTGCTCCAGCTTTGGATGGGATGGAATTAGACTGGCTAGATCTATTTTTTGAAACACTCTTCTGTGTTCTGGTCCTCTGAATGACCTGTACTCTAATTTGTTATCTTTCACATACAATTTCCAGTCTGATATATTCACTTTATCTCTGACAAATGTGTGAAAGCGTTTCAGATTTTCACATTTTTGTAATTTTGTTGTGGACGTTACTTTGGCCACATTGTCTTGTGTCTGAAGGTATGAAATCAAATGGCTTACAAGTTGGTCTCCAATTCTTAAAAATAAATGAAGAGTATCAGGCACCACTTTATGAACTTGAACAGATTCAAACAGAGGGGTTTCCTTGCAGTTGAATTTAGTCTTATCAGACATTTTCTTCTGGGAGCATTGAATTATTTCCTCAGTGGTTCTTGCACCTTTGTCTGGGTCAGTCATTGACCATGTTTTGGACATGTCAAACCTTTCAGATTTAGCACAATGGCACCATAAACATGAATATTTGCTAGCAAAGCCTGCAATCCCCATAATTTGATTAAAAAATTTGAGGTCACCACCAAGGTATTTGTCAACTTTGATGACTTCTCCCATCACATCAATACTTGTTAGGTCCTCAAATTCTTGAATCAGATCATGGAGTGCTGTTTTGATTGAAGAATTGTTTTTAGGGCATTTTACAATGGCGAGGAGATAGTTACCATGCTCAGACATACTAACACTTTCAATAACTAATGTGAATGACACATTGACAAAATTTTGTTTGCAAGTTACCCTCGTTCCATCACCACTAAATTTTATCCTTACAGTACCGCTCTCAATTAAATGTTTTCTTTTTGGATTTTCAAGTTTAAGTCGTAGTGACTCTTTCAGACTGGTATATACACCTGGATATTCACCATTAAGTTCAGAAATCATAAACGTTTTGTTTAGTTCTTCCCGTCTAGAAGTGACATGCGTAAGTCTTGGTAAAGCCTTGATGTGCTGTGCCAAGGCATGATAGCCCCTGTTAGTAATGTTATGGTTATCCAAAATGAAAACAAATTCGTCCAGATCATCGACTGAACACTGAGATGGTATGGTGCATCCATCTTCTAAACATAACACAACTTCCTCATCGAACTCATCCTTAAATGTTACATTTATCGGAGTTAAACCATGGTCTTGGTCATTTCGAAAATCTGAAAGAGCCAAGTTAACTGCTTCAAGGTTTTGTTTTTCATGTCTTGCTTTTTGTCGGGTACTATAAATTGTTTTGTGCTTAGATCGTCCTCTTTCACCACTTTTTCTTTTTTTAGGATTTACAAGACGGTTAATTGAACATTTAAGATCATTGTTTTCATCTTCAGCATCCTTCAGATCTTTCTGTTTTTTGTTCAGTTCTTGTCTCGCTTCTTTAAGTTCTTCCTCTAACTCCTGCGCCTTTCGTTTGGATGGGCTTCCTGTACGATGAGGCAATTTGAGTTCATACTCAGTCTTTTTCCATTTTTCTAGGAGTTTAGCCTTCTTGCGAGATGATTTCAATTCCCGAAGTCTTCGTAAAGTATATTTCACTTTCTCTTTGAATGTTTGCAATACAGGTGTAATGTCCACTTGATCTGTAGTAATATGGTGCTTCAAAAGGATAGTATCTAAAATAGCACGGAGACTTTCTGGCTGAAGAGGATCATTACTACAGGACTTTGCTTGAGTGTAAATGAAATAGTTATTTACTTTCAAAGTGACCATATGACAGTATTCATCATGGAGGGTTGGCATTGCCTTTCTTGTTGCCAGATGTCAAATGGCACAAAAATACTACAACAGACTCAAATATTTGTCCAAATCTAGAGCATTTCCACGACCACGAACAAAACTGAAAACAATCATGTATCCCCGATGACTGTATGTATTTTTTCCATCAAAGGATTTTTCTGCTAGAGGAATTCGTTCGACCATCCGAAATTTAATTGTTCCTTCCATCACGTAAGCAAAGTCTCTATTTGCATTTACAATTCGATAGTGCCAACTTTTTCCAAACAGATTATCCAAGTCCTGGCAGTTAGCTGTAAATTGTTGGGGTTTTGAAGAACGAAGTGAGCCTAAATGCTTTAGTTTGTAGAATGCATCTTTTTGAATAGGCATGCGAATGACAACAGAACTATCAGTTTTCCTTTGAATGTGCAATGCTTCCTTGATTGATATTTTGAGTTGAGAATAGAAGAAATTTGTTGCTTCTTCAGTAGTAGCTATAAATTCACGTGGAATGTCGATGATGTCGCTGGCTGGACGCCATTCATCATATTTACTGGACCAACCAATGTAATGTACAAGAACAGTAACTACACCGTTTTCATCCTCTTTAGTATCAGTAACTTCCAGCGAATAAAGTTTCTTGGTTGACCACTTTTTTATGTCAGATGACTGTTGTCTTGGAAGCTTCGGTCCCTCTGCAAGTTTCTTGTAGTCAATGGCCTTGCGTTTCCTCTTAGTCTTTGTACATTCTTCCATGAGTCTGTATTAACAAAATATAAACTTTATAAATACTTTTAAAAGCTGAATCTTGATGTTTGTACTCTGCGTCCTATTCTTAATTTCTTGAATCCTGTGCATGTCAAAAACAACAACGGGTTAAGCCTATGGCTTTTTTTAAAACCTGAAATTGACTCATAACTCAGTGAATTGTAACTTGTAAGGTTTCCCTACATGCACAACTACATCACCATTGCCCCTTTCATATTTTTGATATAAATTACTTTTAATTTGACAATAAAGAAATAATAGTTTGAGAGTGAAGATCTCAATCCAATTGCACGCAGTTAACAACCCTTCAGTCAAATGGATTTGCCCAAACTTTGGCTCAGTCAAAGCAAAGCAACGTAAAGTTTGCCTCAGTCTGAAAACGTCCACCGTTGTTGAATCAACTTAATGTGGACTAAAAATCGCATCCCCACTCGACAAAATGTCACAAATATTATGCATTGTGTTCCACATTAGCATCTTCTTACATTGGTTTATGTTTTTTGACAAAATTATGACACTAAAATGTCATTGAATTCGACTCACCTTCGTCAATCACTCTGATCTCTCGAACGGCGTGCAACGAAAAGCAGGATGGTACCTAGACTCACTGCACCCGTAATACACTGTTCTGTGAATGGTATGTGCCCTGGCATGTCACGAAGTAACCGTGGCAATGATTGGGTATAGTTCTTTAATCGATAATGGTCGTTGGAAAATATTGTCCAATAGACACAACTGTTGCATCAGTGTGAAGACGATTTCACGGGCTTTGAGAATGACGTCACCCCAGAGGCTACACTGACTTGTTGCTTTGGTTATAAAGCGTCGAACAAGGCCATGCAATTAAAAATATAGGTTGCTGTTTGCGTGTTGTGCACATTTGAATGGGCACTTCTGCTGATTTTTGGTATGACTCATGTTTTGTAAACTAGATTGGTCAATCATCTTCTCGGTTATGATGTAAAATAATGGTATCATTAGAAAGGCAGGGATGTTCTGTTTACTATTCTGATCACCCCAAATTTACAGCCTCGTCCATTTTAGTGATATGACCAATTTGAAGACGCAACTGCAAATGCAATGTAATGCTTTTGCGTGTATTATGTGTACGCGCACAGTGATCATGAGCAAATGTCCGTAACTTTTCATTATGCAGGGAACACAATTTTACAGTTATCACTTGCATTTTAAAAATATCCATTTAAATGTTGACCCAATTTTTTTCTGAAATCAACAAAACAGTAAAATAAAATAAATTTGCATTTTAGTACAAAATATTGTTGAAAAAACTACTTTTTTAACCATTTTTGTGTTTTTTTTGGTCTAAATGGAGCCTGTCCTGCCATATTTCCAATTGCTATATCCGACAAATAAGGAACAAAACAAAACCCACTTCAACCAAATTGTTTTATGATCATCAAATCTTCATCCTCTGTTTATTGGACAACTTTTGCCACACATTTTAGGGTCTTTTTATAGTTATTTCAAAAATTGTGCTGCTCGCGCTCATTTTCGAGAGTTTCGAGACACTGGCTCACTTTCACCCCAAGAGGGCTCCCTTTTTGGTCTAACGGTTTAACCCTGGAAATGCACATAGGCCGTTGTCAGGGTCGCTCGATCAATGAAACGTACAATACGTGATTGAAGATGAGTTTTCCTCAATTACTTTTAATTATATAAAATAAAATACCACAAATTCCCTAAAGTTTGTTTATTTGAGCTGTATTAGGTACGTTAGTTGCTTAAAAAAAAGGGTGAACATTTATTTGTATTTTTTCCCTCCACATCCCAACGGGTTTGTTTTGGTGTAAGGGTTTCAATTAATTATTTTCACTCTCTTTGCAATTTGATTGGCTGAAAGTCGTTATTAAAGACCATTTAAAAGTTTTAAATAGCCCACTGCTAATTTAGACAGGGGTTGCTGATCAGCTCGTTCAACAAGTAAGTCAAAATTATTCGTACTATAGATGTTTTTTTTAAATAAGTTTACGCGAAAGAAATATAAATAAATACAGTAAATTTGTAATGTTATTTCACATACCCTCCCGAGATGAAACAAGTTATCTGCATGTATGAGATATTCGATTGGGGACAAATGAATAAGTTTCTAGTGAGCCCAAACTATTAATTACTAAATTAGTTCTTCGCCATAGGCCTACCGTTATAATTAATTTTTTGCTTATATATGCGGTGAAATCTACATGCATCATTAAGACAGGAAAATCATAACTGAACGCGGGCGGAGGATTATTTTTCTGACATATAGTTTTTAAAAAAAACCGATCAAAATAAAACTCAGGGGCACGCTTTCTGAAAAAAATACCCGACTGGGCGACAGGCAGTTAACACTACCACTGCACTGACTGGGAGAATGTTTAGTTTATCAAACACTGCACGCGTAGAAGATACTGACAACTGTAACTTTAAATAAACACACAGAATACCCTTTTCAGTTTTGCAATGTACCGATAGGACGCCCTTCAGGGCGTCCCTGAAATAGAGGCAAACCTTTTCCCTCTCTGCGCGCGATGTAAACAGTCCCTAGATACAATTTTTGTGGTTTGACTTGCCAAGCAAAGAGTCTCCTCTCATTTGACAAAAACTTAGAAACATGTAAGGCTCCACTGGTTAGTTGCACTTGTAAATGCAAAAAGTTGTGGTATTTTAGGCATTTCTACAAGGTACAAAAAAAAACAAGGTACATCGAAAATCGGACAGGGGAGGATATGTATTTATTTATTCTATATAGGCATATATCGAGATTATTAAAACGTTCTTTATTTTAACATTTACGTTTATAATATACCAAGTTGGGGTGCACAAGCCACATGTGACATTAAAACAAATGCTATGGCTGTGAGTGACGATTGTTTTATTGAAATGGGGGGGGGGGGGGGGGGGCAATAGCAATTTCATAGAGCTGCTTAAGCACACACAAAATGCTCAGCAAGAATTCATTATGCTTAATTACCAGTCAATACCAGACTAAGATTATGTATAATTTGTGGATGGTCTCCATTTTCCTTATTGCTTTGCAGAAAGTTGTTTTAAAGATGTATGAATAATTTGGGAATACAAAAAGTTAATTAATACTGACAAGTAGTAGGGCCTACAAATGTTGTTTGATATTGTGGCGAAATAGTCGCCTGGTGGCGCAGTTACTGACCCAGTTCTTGCCAGCGGCGCCGTGTGCGTGGCTAGCGCGTGATGACTGCGTGATGATCACATGGGCAGGATGCAGCGCGTAGTCGGCGGCCGCGGTACGCACTAGAGTCTGGGAGTTGTAGTTTGGCGGGCTTTGGGAAAGCATCAAGATCAGGTCAGTGATTGCGCCACCAGTGCAGTAGCCTAGATTTGATTAAAAAGATTAACGTGAATCCGAAGGAAGGATCAGCCAGACAAATCACTAAAGTAAGTGTAAAAGGGAGAGAGAGAATCCAAATAAAACATCGTTATAAAATCAAAGAGAATACAGTGCATGGTACTTATTTGAGTGTCCGTTTTAATGTAATTGCAACAGAAGATAGACGTTTACCTACAGACAGACTCTAGACCGCTCGAGTTAACGTTACATTGGTGGCAGCGTCGCGATATTTCTGTTAGTGTTACTGGTAAGTTTGCTTGATGTTTTTGTTCTTCAACTTGCTTTACATGCTTGTGTAGAGTTTGTTTTGGCAGTGGTGTAAACCGAGCTGACAGGTTAATAGTTTTTATAGAGAATCAGTTGTGCTAGTGGTGTAAACCGAGGCACTTGCTGACTACCAGTGCCGCCCAGAAAGAGAAAACCGTCATGCCAGTGGTGTAAACCGAGGCGCACTCACGAAAGGTAGCAGAACGACAGTGAGAGTCCAAGCCGCCCGGATAGGGAAAACAAGTCATGCCAGTGGTGTAAACCGAGGCGCACTCACGAAAGGTAGCAGAACGACAGAACAGAGTCCAAGCCGCCCGGAGAGTGCCAGAAAAGCCACCTGGAAAGCCGCCCGGAAAGCCGCCCGGAGAGATCGACTAGCCAGAGACGATCCGTGGAATTGCTGATGTGTAGTGTACAGAAATAAATCGTGTCAGTGGTGTAGACCGAGACACACACAAAGGCTGTCCAGAACCAGTGCCCAAGCCGCCCGGAAAGCCGCCCGGAGATCCGCCCGGAAAGCCGCCCGGAGATCCGCCCGGAGAGCCGCCCGGAGAGCCGCCCGGAGATCCGCCCGGAAAGACGCCTGGAAAGACGCCCGGAGAATTATTTTGTTTGTTTACTTGGGCCACAGTTCAGCATGGAACCCCAGCAGCCCTCTATTATGAGGTTGCAACGTTTACTGGAGGAAAGGTATGAGGAGGTTACAAGAGAGATTGAAATAATCTCTCAAAGCATGCAGGAACGCAACAGTAGTCGGCAAAAGACTGTACCTTTTGGAGGAAAAACCAGTGGCGAGCCAACCACTGAATCTAATGAGCGTCATCAGACAGGTCACACCATGCGGCAGGTTGAATTCAGCGGAACAGAATCTACAGGTGTCCGGCTGCCGAACAGCTGCGCTACTGACTCAAACACAGGTGGGGGTATGATCCCTAAAAATGCAGCGGCCGTTCAAACGGAACGGGCAGGAAGATTTGAAAACTCCAGCCCTCGGTACCCGTCTGCTATAAAGAATGAAAATGAATTTCCGAAAACAACAACAGCGTCAACAAATCAGTTTGTTTCCACTTTGGACACAATGGGAGGATTAGAAAGATACAAGTTCAGCCCCGAGCCACCACAGAGGGAATCGACCCGCAGAACATCACTGTTTCAGCCTGTTATTGAAGCTCAGAGACTGGAAAGTGACAATGGGTACGGACAAAATCAAAGTATGCCTACATGGACAGAGGGGAACGGATCGGTCTTCAGCGTCCACAGAAAAGAGTTTTACAATTTTCCCTTGACCACATTTTGGGGTCACTTTTTGTCCTGCTTGCCTAATCATTTTCTTCCAGAACTTCCTCCCTTCTTCTACCCAGACTTCTTCCCCTGAATTGTTGTCCCTTGTCCCTTCTTTGAACCATCATCATCGGCCTTTGTTCTTTTCTTGGACTTCCCAGTTGTGCTATTCTTTGCTATTGATGAATCATCACCTTCCTCAGTCAATACTTTACTTTTCTTCCGTTGTTGTCTCGCTCTGCTCTCGGTGCCTGCCATCATGCTTCTCGGCCTGCTCTGTATTTCTTGGACATCTTCAATGCCTGGTTTGGGTTGAGGTCTGCCAACAAGTTCAGTTATTAAATTAAACCTTCACCTTTCCACAGCAGTGTCCTTGTCTGGTCTTGTTTCCGTGGTTGATAGGGGGCTAGGATTGCAGACAAGTTGAGGAAAATTGGAGTTGGACTTAGATGTCTTCTCACCCTGCTGACAAAGGAGCACTGCCGCCTTGATGATTCTCTTTACATAATCTGAAATTATTAAGAATATGAAGAAACAACAATTATCTAACATTTCTCATTGAATAGATTCTTGTAAACCTGAATAACCAATATTCATTATAGGTCATTCTCTGCTCATTAAAACCATGCGGCTTCTCAAAGAAACTATAGCTTGAATGGCTTGAGGTTCACAGACAATAACCACCAAACAGGGCAAAGCCAGTGTTGTACAAATTCTATAAGGCACACATCATAAAACGGATCATTATCACAGGAAAGGATTCATTATTTGTTTTGTTTAACTTGAAAGAAAGCTGGGAACACTGCTAGCACAACACCTGAAAAGGGTTTTTAAAAGTATTCTGACACATTATTATCAAAAGTTATGTTTTCAACTTTTTTTTTTTTTTTGAAAAATTATTAGTAATCTACATTTCACTTGAATGAACTTATATATTTCCATTAACGTCAACGTACCATTAGAATTTGAAATGGCGCTGTTGGAAACAGCATTTATCTAGAAAATTCAAACTGCCAATTAAGCAGTCACTGTTTTTTATTTAAAGGATCTAATACATCTAGGATTCCTCAAAAGGTTAAGAGTACAAACGAGATCTTAACAAAGCCCAATTGTACACAGCTTGGAGTGGGGAGATTATGTTTGAATATTTCCTTTGTACTGTCCACCAGCTAACTTGGAAGATTATCTAAACAGCCTGTGTTTATGAGCAGATTATCGAAGCCATCAAAGTGCTACCACAAAACACCAGTGCTGATGGTGTGAATACCACTTGTTTAATTTTGCATTTTTCCCAAACTTGATGTGATATTGTGATGACCAGTTTGAATGAAACCTGTGGCTATTTATTATCAACAAACATTTAAAACTATTGTATATAGTATTATGCTACTTACAGAAGTATGTTTTGATGCTTCTGTGCCTGTCCAGTCTGACTCTCCGTTTGTGAAGCATGTGATGGCACTGTAGTTGGCGCTTTCATGGTTGGAATTGACCCTGGCGTAAGCCTGTTGTTTTAGTTGCGATGTTGAATCCCGACAGTCGTCCGTAAAATGGGCACTACAAATCATTGTCCATTTTGTCAACGTGAAGTTTTTCCGTGTGTTGGTCTCGAAACCCACCCTCTTCTCTGGACAGGATCTCTCATGGAAATCGGTAAAAAAACTCACATCTGGATTCTTATTTGTGTTCCGAGTACATCCACCGACAGCACATGAGTTCAGGACGGTAAATTATCTCGTCTTAACTTGGTGAATGTCTTCGAATAATGAGATCATCATACATAGTTACCGTGTAAACACACGACACCTCGCTACTTCCTGGTTTCCCGTCCCAACAAGTACGTCATCATTCGCTGGTTCACGCACGTATCCTATAGTGGGTTCGTGGTGCGCGTAAATGCAAGTGCTTTAGTATTGGACAAGCACAGTGCCTATGGAGGGAGCCATGGAAGCGCGCGAGTTTTAAAAAACCCTAAGAAAGGTTTAATTTTTTCAGTTAAAATTACGAAAAAAATATTGGTGTAAAACAATCCAATCTACAAATTCAGAATACTTAATAACATTACGTATGAGATTCAGAAATCTGTTTTATTTCTCAATTATCGTTGAAGTAGATCTTTAAATGAATTATATTTTACAGAATCTTTATTAAAGATTAGTGTCGTAATCAATGTTATTAAACAAAAACATGTTTTGCTAGTTCATGTCAGGTTACAGTTCATTCAAAACAACATACACATCTAATATACACATCTCCCTAATTTCCCTGGTTCTCCAGAAAGTTCCCTGAAAATAAACAAACTTTTCTATGTTCTTAAAAGAACCTTTGAAAAACTGTTTTGTAATGAAAACCGTTTCCCTTCTATGGTGAACGTAATTCTTAATATCTCCCTAACTGATGTCCAAGTTTCCCTAAATGCAACATGCCTATGATGGCAGCACTGAAAATTGTGCCACACATTAATTCAACTAACTTCCTATACATTTTGCCATTTTCCCTTATGCAGCATAAGTTTTTCTGTACTATAAAAACAATCCTGTATAACCAAACAACTGTTGTGAACAAGTCAGCCCCAATGTAGCAAATTATGTAAATCCTCTTGGTGCCCCCCCCCCCCCCTAAATAACACAAACTTACTATTGTATTTCTTTGTATCTGTACTACAGGTTGTTGCATCAAACAACACTATGGACATAGTGGTCCAGGGATTTAAAGAGAAACCCGAGTAAGTTGAAAGCATTCTTTTATATCTAATTTAGCAACCTACAAACTTCTATGCTTGAACATGTACATGTATTTCCCCTATTTGTCCATACAAAATGAATTTTCAAAAGATTTCTGATGTGTACCTTGATGTGTACCTTGATGTGTACCTTGAGGTTTCTTGAAATTAATACATATCAAATAAAATGGTCAGACAAGTTTGTCCTTTAAAGGGTATATGTACATGTGTAGATGGTCATCGTGGGAAACTCCCTCTGAAATAATGTGCTTGAAGTGCAATAGTTTTGAGTAATGAGTGAAACAATCAGTTTTGATCTCGCTGGTAAAAAAAACTCAAGCTATGAAAAACAGTAAAATGTTTAAGTTGTTTCTACTTTTTTTCTTGCGACTTCAATGACCAATTGAGCAAAGATTTCTACAGACTTGTTATTTCATGTATACAATGGGTCACATCAGCTATGGCTACTGTTCCTTCACAATTATCGGTGTTACAAATGTTGACTCTCCAACATTCCAGCACTACATTACTAGTTTAAAAAGTATAAACAACCTTTTGACATTTTTTTTATTTTGTGTGTATGCATCTTTTTATGCATATGTCTCTTGACTCTCCATTCACAGTGGATACTTACAGCTTCAGACAGATGAGAGTAAAATCCATTACAAGGTACACTCCACTCTCCTCCTGAACAGACTCAGTGTTGACAACTTAGACGATTTGCAGAAGCTGGTACCTTTTACCATCTCGGTCACCTACACTGAAAATCCAAATCAAAAGGTTGTCAGTCAGGTGAACACTTTGTAAGTATACTGGCCCAATCAATCTTCTTTAAACATGTATACTTTAAGCAATCCATGTGTGGACCTATTTAGTAACAAACCTGAAAACACTGTGATTGCGGAGCTATGATACACTCATATACAGGTTTCAATAATGCAATTAGGCTTACATTGTGATTAGCAAATCTTCACTGCGTGGAATTTTACCGGTTTGTAACTGGGCCATTTGCACTGCTACAAAACGAGACGAAGGCCAAGCCCATTAACAATTACAGCGGCCAACTACTAACCAAGGTCATTACAATGTACTGATGAGACAAAAAGGACTTTGAACCATTGTCCTAGAAAACGAAACAAAATAAGCATAAAGAACTGATTTGACAGTATATCATCATCATGCACATCACTACATACCTAAACACAACAATACTCTGGATTTAAAAGACATTTACTCACCAGAACATTTACTCACCAGGACATTTACTCACCAGTTCACACAGACAGTCTTTATATTAATACACCCCATACCAACGTGATGAGTATTCACCGCATGCATCAGGTGTTACATTCTGTTTCAAGCCAGCAAGACAGAAACTGACTACGCAGTCACCGTTTCAGCAGTATGGCTCACGTCATTACTCAACAATTCCCCAATGCAGGTGACGACAGGGCGATCTTCAAACTTATAAAACCATCACCTTTACTTCCAAACAGCAACCTACTTTTGCTAATGGATATCTTTCCTGAGTATCAACAACAAAAATTACACATTTAAAATCGTATCTTCAAAACAAAATATAAACTTAATTTACTTGTTTTCTTTCTCCTGCAGGCCTGAAGATGATGAAGAACTTGACTAAAGCATATGAGCATTTAAAGACCATTTTTAAGGCATTTTGAGTTATATTTTTCACTAGTTGCGATAATCCTCCATCGAAGATCGAAGACCTGAGGGTTACAACACAGTCAGCACATGATTCGACCATTTGTGCCAAAACGTGCAATTTCGACCAATGTTGACAGACTAGTCACCAGATTTGCCCAATTTTTACCACTTTCAAAAATCATGGCACAAATTCCAAGAACACGGATTTGATCATCAATGTCCATGAAATCTAACCATAACACTCAAAACATAATTCAGAAAAGATGCCTTAATCCCAATCAAACTCAACAGTTTTATTTTCCATTTTAAACGTTTGAGTTGTTATTTATTTATCCCTTTTTCATCTCAATTTATTTACTTATTATTTTTTTTCAACTTTATTATTCACTGGTATCTTTTATATGTGTTTATATACGGAACGGAGTCAAATTCTAAACTCGTTCAAGTCTGCGACCCATTTATGACCCATGTTGTTGCGTTTTGTGTAGAATATACATAGAGATTCATTACTGTCGACGACTGACACAAGTCTACGTTCATTCACAAGAATCGAGAAGAATATTCTCAGCGCGTCGAGAGGCAAACCGCTCAGGTTGTTATTCAGATTCAGCGTGCACGTATAGACAACAACCGCCTGGGTTTTTGAACGATCAGCGGGTGCGATCTCTTTGCTCAGGGAAACCCGTTCGCCGGAAAACCACATTTTTAAGGTTCCTTAGGCAAACGCATTACTTCGGTAAATCACAATGTGGCGCAAACCACAATTTATGGCAATACGGCCGCAATAAAAAGAGCTGATTGGGGAAAGGTGAAGAGAAATTACCCTTTTCCATGGGCTATAATATGGTCAGTGTGGGATTTGGGGTGAAGAGCCAAAAATAACAATCAACTCATATCCCATATAAATTTACGTTTTTAGCCTAACAAGAATACCATACTCGATGGGTATTAAAGGGCACACAATTTGTGACAATTACGATTTTAATAAAACAGCATTGACCAAGCTATTAAGCCTGTGCTTACGTATAAGTCTGCGCATTTACGGTTATTTTTTTTGTAAGCGTGTAACTGTTTCTGAAACGTTCCGTTACACGAGTAACCATCTGTTCCATGAACAAAATTTTAAGTAAAAAAAACTGTTAAAAAATAAGGTTTAAGATATTTTATATAGAAAACTGCATACAAGGTAAACACTTTCTGAAACAACCAATATTTACATTTCAAATTTATTCATATCAATCTAAAACATCAGGGCCCAATTTCATGGCTCTGCTGACCGTAAGCAAAGGATCGGCGCTTACGGAAGCAGGTAATTCCGCGCTTATGTCAAGCGTATTATGCAGGTTAGCATGGAATTTTGTGTGTTTGCAGAGTCCATGTTACTAGGTATTCTACGTTTACACAGCTAGCGCAGAAATTCTTCGCTTGCTCGGTAAGCGGAGAATGGTGACCCCAAGCGCAGAATTCAGCATTAAGCAGAGCCATGAAATTGGGCCCTGAAATTATGTGCCATAGAATTGTTACTATTCAAAGCGGGGTTTTTCCCTATGGACTATAATATGCTAACAAAACACTTTTCAACATTTATCCGAACCGTACAAATGTAAACGATTAACCGGATCATCTGTCACTTAACCGTGTAACCGTCACAGGCTTACGTACAAGCCCACACACTCACAGTGTTTATTTGTAAACGTGTAACCGTTTCTGAAACAGTTGGTGACCCGTGTAACAGCAGTTTCACTGAACAAAATTTCAAATAAAAAACCTGTTTACACAACTGGGCACGTTATCAAAAAATATTGTGTCTTCATTATTGCAGCATTTTGACTTTGCGCAATCTTCCTGCAAAATAAACATCGCATGCGCAATCAAATTGATATGGAACGCCCGTAGCTATAGCGTTCAATGTTTCTTACAATATTGCTGCGAGCACAGTTGTATTGAAATAACATAGACTTCAAGCTAGCCTGTAAATTGGGAATGTAAGTGTGTGTGTTTTATGGAATATTGTGCTATGAAAATTGTGATCACAGTTATTATTGTCAGCATTACGCGGCACTTTTTGAGTGAATTTTAAAAATGTAAAAGTTTAACCGGATGATCTGTTAATTAACTGTGTAATCGTCTCAGGCTTAAGTGCGTCATCGCCCCCGATTGGGGTAGTTATCTGCCCGTGATAAAGATCTCTATAGACTGGGCAAGTCTCGCGTGTATCGAAACGAGAAAACTTGTCCCCTCCATGTCAGACGAAGAATATATTTTTTCTAAAATCAACTTTCTTTTTAAAGTAAATCTATGAAAATATGTTCAACAAAAATACTCATAACAATTTTGCCTGTCAATTTAAAAATATCAAAACATATATTTCTCAGTAGGAATAAGAACCTGTATTCTCTGCAAATTTCACGGATGTGGTACCCGGCATAAAATTTGAGTTGTATTTTCGTAATTGAAAAAATTTGAACTCAAACAAGTCCTGGACCCACTTGACCAGTGTTATGTCGCTTTTTGTAGAATACATAGATTCATTCCTGTCGTCGACTTACACAAGTCTAAGTTTACTCACAATAATCGAACTTCGTGTGTATCATAGTCTTGGCCCAAGACGTCTGTGATGGATGTGGGTAGTGTGCTGCGCTCGGTTACGACTCGTTATAGCGCGCCCTCTTGTGGCTTGAATTATCCAAATAATATACAACGAGTTGTAACTGAGCAGAGTACACTATCCACAATTGATCCCTGACGTATTGTGCCAAGACTAATTGTATCAGCGCTCAGTATCTTATTCAGGTTTCACCGTAAACGTGGGACGATGTTGCGCGGGTGTGGCAGACGCGTTCGCGCTGGGTACCCAATTGCCTGAAAACCACATGATTTAGGGTTCTATGCGTACGCATTAATACTTCAGGAAATCACCGTGTAGAAAACAAAAAACTTGGAGAAAGGTGTAGAAAAGAGAAATTAATTTTTTCATGGCTATACGATCAGTGTTGGATTTGGGGGTGAAAAACCAAAATTAACAATTGTGATAGGTGTAATAATCTATGATCATGCTTCATGTAAATGTTATAGCGCCACCTTGTGTTGATACTTGACCAATGTCACATGTGCTGAGTCATCGAATAAAGTAGCCATTCATGAGTGCACATCATATCTTCACCCACATTTGAATTCTTACAATAGCCACACTTAAAGTCAAAATAAGAGCATGTCAAAGGTGAATTAATTAGGGTCTTCTATCTGAAAGTCAGACCAACTTTAAAGGTCTGGAGTGCTTATAATCAAAACGATAATACACGGAACAGCTTTGTGTTTTGTTGACAAACACCTAATGTCTAGTTTCTTCTTCTTCTTCCATTAGAGTACAGTCCACCATCTGGTGTATTACGTACTGTGGTTGCTGTGTGCATGCGAGGGTGTGGATATATACAGTGCAGGTGGGTGAACAGTGAACATAGAGTGCGGCTAAAAACAACTCGGGCTGGCCTAGCGGAGCTGGACTGACTGTACACCCTGCTTAAAACTAGCAAGAGATGCGCAGTTGATTAGGCCTTCAGGCCTTTTTATTTAATGAAAGGTGATCCTATGTGACTTGGGGGGTAATCGGGGAAAGGACTACAGCAATACCACACAAAAGAGCGAAAAGTATTGCAAGAACTGCATCGGAGAGGACTCTGAAACATATGGAATACTACACAGCAGATGATAGGAAATATTTGAAACGGTATGTAATACTAGAAGTTTCTGATTATTTTATTATGTATGTAAAAATTAAGTACAGTGGAAAACTGGTGTTGAATGAACTACACTTTGTATTGAATGAACAACAAATTAAATTCAGACACAATTTTCTGGTTTACACAATTGAATAAGCAATAAGCAGAACCATTTTCAGATTGTGAGGTAAAAGAGTACATATAGACATTAGGTCTATATGTTAAGTTCGACATTAAGTTCGACTTAAAGTGCATTCTGGCCTTAATCTCATTATAATGTCTTTATTATTGACTCTATCAGTTCAGGTACTGATGAGGAATTGACGTAAACAAAATCACTCCTTCAGGAAACTAACAAGCTTAAAGAAGCAGCATACTTGATCAACACTAAAAAAGGAAGAAGAAAAAAAAACAAGGACATAAAATGCCTTCCCAGCTAACACATTACGTTGCTACAACATTGCACAATGTTGTGATAAGGTTGCAATTTGGTCGATGGGCTGACAACGTTTTGTACTTTGGTTGCATGTTGGTAGTTTATGCAACGTTACCGAAAGGTTTTTAACCGAACTTTTTCACAACATTGTATTTTGGTGTTATTAAAACGTAGTATTTAAATTAAGGCATCAAGAAGTTATTTTTAGGTGTCGTTCAAACGTAATTATGTTGTGACATGCACGTTGTCTGCACGTTGCAATTTGGTATTATCAAAACGTCATATTTACACTGTGGCCTTTCACGTTGTCTTGACGTTGTATTTCGGTATTATTTGGTCTGTCCCATTAGTGAATGTAAGGGACGGACGTAAACTTAAAATGGACGTATTATAACGTTCGAGTTGGTAACCTGAAATTTGGGGTCCCTATGAAGTATAATTTGAACCCTACGAGTCGTTGTCCGAGAAGTTTCGGGGGAGGATGTTTACCACTCTTTAATAATGGACATACAATTAGACGTGATGAAATAATAAACTCGTTCAGTCGGAGGTTCCAATTTCTATGTGTAATACTTTATTCGTCAATATTCAAATTGTACATTGCGCCCTCTCTTGATTTAATAGTTGAACTCTGCAAGGTTACCTTGGTAAAATTACTGTAATTGAATAGCAATCAGTCCGCTGAATTATAATTGTAATGATCGCACGCAACAGTTTTGGTAGCTGTGGCTGAGTGCGCATCATCTATTAAAAGTGTAAGTTAAGAGTATCTTGTGTTTCTTTGCTGCTGGCATCTGGTGTTTACATTCTTATGTCTTTGGTCTTGTAACGACTGAGCCACGAGCTTACTTTTCAGCGCCTTTTATAGCCTACAAGAAATACCTTAAAATAGTAAGCAAATGAATGTAAACGCATCTGGCAACTTGCGCGCTTTCAGCTTGTCAGCGTGCGCAAACGCGCACGCTAACGCACCGTCCACAGCATGCATCCAAATGTGTGTACACCCAGTTTATTAATAAAAGGGGAAGAAGCAATGAATCAGCAGGACATTATAATTTAGATATGGAATTTAAATTGCCTCAACAACTGTAATAATAAGGCTAAGCAAAAAGGCGGTCTCCACCACACTACCCCCTTCTTTGAATGCGTCCTTGCATTCCATCAGTAAAGAACATTTTAGACTTAACTCAAAAACACTGGAACTCTTTTTCATAGTGAACTTATCAACAAAAACAAAACTAAATGTAACTCTTTAACTGCTGCAATAACTTGTTCTGAAAGGAAAGACTGTACAGTTATATACACAAACTCAGCAAAATGTCTCTGAAGGCCATCTTCCTCAAATAAACATTTCATCTAATCATTACTTGCTACATCAAGACAATCTGATTCTTTCATAACTGAAGTCACTGAAAAATTACAGGCCTGTACATGTATTTACATTTTTTCAATCAAAATTTCGAATAAATTTACAAATTATCTTCACACATGCTTTACAGTTTATTTACAGTTTACACTGACATGACTGAAATCTACAACAATAGGTAGAGAGAGAGAGAGCGCGCATACAAAACAAAATTAAATACAACACACTCCTATTCTGTATTCACCACACACTGCACAGTTGTATATGACTGAGTTATATTTTATAAAGCCCCTGCCATACTTACAATTTAGATCTCAGACATTTTCTCAGTTGGTAATTGTGTTTATCATTGTTTAATGTAGGCCCAGCAAGGCCTTCATTAAACGGAACATTTCTTTCTTTCTTACCTGCTTACAGCGAGTATAAACTCTTCAAATATTAAAAAGATCTACCTTTTTACACTCTATTGCATGCACACCAATGTTTGCTTGACATGGAGGCATCCATCTTGTAATTTTATCGTTTCACTGGTTCACTCGTTCAACTTAAAACTTATGCATCATTGTATGTTACCGTGTACCAAGGAAATACATGAGCTGGGTCACTGTATTTTTAGCTTTGGCCAATCAAAGAGCTCAAATTCTGCAAAAACATTATCAATTTACATACAGCCATCTGGGTCAGTAACAAAAGGTAGGTAGCTCATCGAGGGGGCGGCAGTTTTGAGAAGCAAAATTCTACAAATCGTCTGCTTCTCGTACTGTGTTTTTATATTTAACATTAAATAGGTTGTAGTAGTACTACTAATTCTTGGAGTTTCCTAAAGATCATATAAAGATGCTAATTTCGGGAAGAAAGCACACGTAAATTTTTTCTTCAAAGAAGTTTGTAGACGCTGTGTTTTAACGTCTGACTATTTTGTTTACATGCAGTGACAGTGTTGATCACGTAAAATGCATCTGATCAACAGCAACGTAATTGTCGTAAAAACGTAGCCTTGATTTTAGGCAAAACAAAATCGAACAACTTACCAATTTTCAGCAATATAACATACATCCAGGTTGGCATCTTTACATGTTTACTCCACCTTAAATTTGGCTGTCTACTAATTATTGTTCTATTGAAGCTCCCAAAAAAAATTGCTGTGATTGTTCATTGTTCCTGTTGTGAATAGATGGTGGGGTTAGGCAGTTGATCTGCTGCTTGTCGTGCATAACTGGTCTGCCACTGGGGTCGACCGGAGGGAGTATATTTTGCTGGGAGCAGATACTCATTAAATCTTACGGAATACTCCCGACCGTCTGGGAACTTTGCCGTTTCTGTCACCTGCCGGAGGACGATTCCATGACCCAGCTGGTGGAGCTCATGTTCCGTTGTTCTTGGTAGTTTCTTAGCGATGACCTCGGTCCTCACCCTCTGTACTTCCGCGCCTGCGGGTCTCTCTCTTTCTTTTTCTCTCCTCCCCTTCTGTCTTTGCTCTCCCGCGTCTTCTCGCTCCTGCCTTCATCTCGACAGTCTCTGGGGTGCACTTTATGCACCCGTAGCACGTGTTGCTGAAAGTAACCAAACTGGTCGTACTCCTTAGTGCATATTGAGCAGCTGAATACCTCCTTCAATTTCCTTTCCCCCAACCGGGTTCACTTTCTCCTCGTCTGCTCATTCTGTTATCTCTCTTTGAAGCTTATTAGCGTGCTTATCAAATGATGTCTGACTTGCACACTGATGCTTTACACTGGTTTGGCCTGGGGCCCCCAGGGAATTTATCTGTCACGCATCCCTTTCTTGAAAGTTTGTACTTCCCGCCAATTTGATGTGACGTCATTAAACTACTTACTATCCCGTCTGCTAAGCTTAGTTATCTCCTGCGCAAGATATTTCAAAGTGTTTCTTTGGGTTCGTTTAAGTCATTTCTTAATATAAATATTCTTCTTAAATATTATAATCACTTTTTCATCAGTAATAATGTCAATAAGATCCTCTAAGCTGATGTTGATGCAGACATCCACCTCATACGTGGATTTATACTCTTGGAGATAATCCCTCAATGTCTCCTTTTTTTTTTTTTTATTGCTCATATTCTTCACTTTTACTCATTTTCTCTGTTCTTCTTTAATGTCACACTGCAACTATACTGGATTTACAACCTGCGGTCTCTCCGCAAAAACTTATGAGGGCGCCCTCCATATCGTCCACAGTATAACTTGATCAGGTCCTTCTACTCGGGTCGAAGGTGTTAGGCATTCTGACGTCTTGTGACTTGCTTTTGATGATATTGCTTCGCATTCTTCTGGGCTTTTGAAACTTTGGTCCTGGCCAGGGATCAATTATTTTCTCCCAAAGTCTGTGTTGCTTATTCATCATCCTTGCTGCCGTCTTGACGTCTCCTATTATGCCCTGTCCACTTTTGCCTTTACATATCGTCCTAATCTTTTGCAATAACTTTGATTAATTATCCGTGGGCACATTTTACTATACCCCTTTATTGTCGAGTGCATCCTACTTTACATGTATTTCAATCTGTAAAAACCTTTTGCATCATCAATAGCTTTGAAATTTCTTTTTAACTGTCTCTATATCTTTCCGGCTGTCTGCATTCTGATTGCAAAACCAATTCAGGTAAACGTAAATTTGCTGCTCGTGGGGTCAATTTATTCAACCAACTCCCCCTTACACTTAAGAATCCCTTGCCACGTACTGTAGCAAGTTTTAAGACACAGTACACAAGTTTGAAACTTTAATAGATGGGGCATGTGGTGCTTTTCCTGGCTGGCCCAGATTTTTAATCTTTGTTTTTATTGTACATGTTCTTGTGGTAACGATTCTCTGTTGTTGTCGTTTCTCCGTGGCCTTTATTTAAATGTGGCTGTTTTTATATTTTAATAATGTTCTCAATCATTTAGTAATTTAATTTTAACTTTGATGTTTGTTTGTAGCTGCTGGGCACCTCTGAAAAACAGTGTTTCACTGAGAGGTCTCCCCAGGGTAAAAAAGAAGAAATAAATAATAAATAATATTTTTGTCTTTTTCTTGCGCGTCCCTCATTTCTTGTCTTGATACACACTCATCGAACTGCGCATCGCTTTTATTGTCGTCCCTTGGCATATCTTTTGTCCTTCTTTATGAGTCTCACACAGGCTGGATCAGTCTTTCTTTTGGGGTGTTCGACAGGAAATTCTTTGCTTAATTCTGTTTTATCTTTGAACTGGCTGGGTTGTCTAATGCTATGCTTGATAGTCTGGGCCTCTTCGTTGTTCTTTTCTGCTCTGTCGCACTGTCGACAATCATTACACGGTCTTCTTGATAGTCCATCAGCATTTCCATGCTGTCTGCCTGGTCGGTGTTGAATTTCAAAGTCATATGTACTCATGACCTCTAACCATCGAGCGGTCTGTCCTTCAGGACTCTTAAAATTCATCAACCACCGGAGAGCACCATGATCTGTACGGACGAGAAATTTCTTGCCGTAAAGATAATGATGGAAATGCTTCACTGAAGCAACAATACACTGTAAAAAATGCTAACGCGTGACGCGTTTATGAAATAAACACTGTGTTTAAAACCAAAACATTGTGTGATCAACCTAAACACATCCAGTGATAATAAATTAAACAGGTGTGTTTATTTGCTGCTGCGCTGAATGTGTTTAAAAAGATGGTGTTTTTATCATCAACTATTTTTTAATTCCTGATCTCAACATCTAAGTAATTCAACACGAATGTATTTTAAAAGTCGTCAAAAGGTTGACAGTGCTAAATATCCTAAATTAGTAGCGTTAATTAGGCTGCTGATAATTTTGTGATAACACTTGTAAACGCCGAATAAACACAATGCTGCATAATAAACATGGACTAAACACGACGGTGTGTTTAAGGCACCGTGACGTAGAAGTGTCAAGAAAACTGTCAACCAATGAGATTTCACCAAAGAGAAGCAGCCGCGCGGCGGCGGGGAATGGAAAAGGCGGCCATTTTTTGTACTGCATTCCGACGATGAGCGAGCTCGTAACTTAGACTGCGGTAGATAAATTCAGGTAAGTCAACAATTCTGAGCCCAGAACAAAACTAATTTAGACTCATGGTAGGCTAACAAAATACTTAAAAACTCATGGCAGTCTGGTGTTAGTAACTAACGTACGTTAGTGTGCATTTTTCTTTTCACATTAGGCCTACAATACTGAAATAGTTCAGCCTTGTTTTGTACGATACGCGTACACTGTATGAAACGTTACCCACTCCGTACATCACACAAGGCAAGGTCACAATCATATGGAGGTCAAGCATTTGTTGTTAATTTCTCGCTTCTATAGTGTGTAAGTCTATAGAAATATCAGATCACAAACTTGACAAACAACTCTTCATCTTTTCAACTGTAATACTTTTGTATCAATACCGTGAAAGAAACTACTCCATTTGACAATTCAACGTTAGTAAAGTTATGTGTATCAACAGTGTATTTTTCAATGGAACGTGGCAGACTTGGCAAGCTCAACACATTACTGACAAGTTTAAATAAACGCCATGAGTGTTTCATACGACTACCTCAGAAAAAAATATCAAACCCTTTTCTGGTTCTCGGTATCTTTAGGAACATTTTGGTGTGCTAAATTGTTGTATATTAATGTGACCCGCTCGATCGAAATGAGGAATGTCTCGGCTAGGCACATTCCGTGTAATTTGATACCAAAATGAAACGTAAACAAAATGTTAACATCGATTTTTTTTATGTATGTATTTTCATGTTGCCTAAATCTTGATTTTGCCTGCTATATTCTTACCTTTTCGTCGAAAGATTAATAAAGATGGAAAAACAGACGAATTCTGGACCATGTCCTTGTCCTAATTATCACAAATTATTTGTAAATAACCCCCAAGGGACGAAAATTCAGTCTTTTTCGAAACGGCATCGCTGCGCCATTCACAACGAAACTCATGCATGCTATACATCAATAGAAAGGTCGTGACCTCGGCACTCCAAAAATAGACACAGTATCTATGCAAATTTCCCGTGTATCGAATATGCCATTCAGATAAGCACCACCCCCTTTTCAGCTTTGTACACACGGCCACGGCTAGCTGCTCACGTGAGAAACCAAGCTATGAATATAACTGTCGTGGACATCAATGGCCGCTGTTTGTACCGAACCGTGATTGTTTATCTCAGATAACGGTGTCCGATTCCTTCACGTGGTTGTATCATTCCAATCCAAAATAATTATGAAGGCTAAAGAAATAATTATGAAGGCTAAAGAAATAATTATGAAGGCTAAAGGTATACTCTATCAGTTAAACATTGTGTTGGGTGAAAAATATCGTTTAAACCATACGAACCATGAACGGGAAAATTGCCGATGGAAATTCTTCGAGCCTTCAGAGTCAACGTACGGGCGTGTATTCAAACACCGCGCGCTGTACATGGGACGCGGGTGGTCCAGTGCGCTATCCCCGTGGGACTTGCTTTGATGTGGCCCCAGGCTGTCTCGTACTTTGACGGAACGAAACTCGGATTTTTAGTTGGAAATAACGACACAAATTGCTTGGAATTTTAAGGTGAAAATTTTCAAACTTACTATTAAAAGTGTTCTCACATAATGACTAAACTTATCATGGGTCGTTTGTCAATCTTTGGCATAATGTTTTTCTGACTACGGAGGGTTAAAATTCGTGGGTCTTTTTGTAAACAAACAACAAAATAATGAGTGTGCGAGACGCGGGGTTTTTAAAATTTAATTTTTCTCACATAAAGTATTTCCATACGGGTCGTAAATCTTAGCGTCAAGGTCGTCGAAAATTCCTCATTATTTCGGCCATGTAGCCTGTAGGTCGCTTGACCATAATTTTTGAATCATTGAAGATGTTAACATTTGCTTGTTACGCTCATATGAAAACTAAAATGTCAAATTCCCGAGAGATTCCTCATTTCGATAGAGCGGGTCACATTTACTCAAACTAGAATACTAACGTTACTGCTTAGTTTTATCCAAATAACTTAAATTAAGTAAGCAATTCATCCCCGCGTAAAAACCTGTGCATTTCTTTTAATAGAAAATTTGAGCTGTGTGTGTTTAGCCCCATTAATAGTGCCAAATACTCTGGACTTCCTCCGATCCTTGGCCCTACGCCCACGTACCTCTAGGAGGTGACATTTGTTTTCGAAAAGAAACTCACGTATTTATGCCGAGATTTTTTCCCCAGTTGTCACTTATTGTAGCTCATTAGTGGACAGCACATTAAGTCGAACATGTGTGCGCTCGTTTTGGTGTAATTTATGAAGAAAATCGGCGGCGTTACTGACACGGTTTGACTGCCCGGCATCCGCGATGTTCGCTAATGCGCTATGGTCTTGGTGCCGTTTCTCGTTTACCTTTCACGCACAGCGCGGCCGAAGACCCGCTCATTCAACTCGGCAATAGCGCGCGCCACGAACACCTGACTTTAGCCCACGAACCGCCCCGCGCGCTATTGGCGAGTTGAATGAGCGGGTCGTCGGCCGCGCTGTGCTTGAAAGGTAAACGAGAAACGTCTTGCACCAAGACCATAGCGCATTAGCAAACATCGCGGATGCCGGGCAGTCAAACCGTGTCAGTAAACGCCGCCGATTTTCTTCATAAATTACACCAAAACGAGCGCGCACATGTTCGACTTAATGTGCTGTCCACTAATGAGCTACAATAAGTGACAACTGGGGAAAAAATCTCGGCATAAAAACGTGAGTTTCTTTTCGAAAACAAATGTCACCTCCTGGAGGTACGTGGGCGTAGGGCCAAGGATCGGAGAAAGTCCAGAGTATTTGGCACTATTAATGGGGCTATGTGTGTGTGTGTGTGTGTGACGTCACGTTCGGTTAGTGCAGGACGGTACGCCAGGGGGAGATGACTTCGATTGCAATAATTAAATTGGAAAACACAATATGAATATGCACAAAAAGCTGATGAAAGTGAAATGTTACGTGCTGTTTTCTCGAAAACGCGAATGATGTTTTGATAATTTTTTTCACAGGTTAGTTTTATGATGTATATTTTGAAAAGTAGATGATTGAAATACATTTATTTTTCCCAAAACCAATGAAATCTAATCCTATTAAAATCCCTTTAAGTCAAAAGCAGTTGATGTTTTGATTGTTTAGATCAGTTAATGTTTTATTCAAGATGAACTTTCCCTTTACACTTAACACATGTCTCTTTTTCATTTATTTTCAAGGTCTGCATACAAAGGGGTATGTGCTTTAGAGTTAACCATGTGGCAGTGTAGTATGTGTTACTACAGATCAAATGCATACAAATCTTTTGAAAAACATACAGTGCATTTACATAAGAATGATCCTCATTTCATAGTCACTTGTTCAAGAGGTCATTGCAATTACTCATCCAAAAGTTGGGCAGCATTTAAAACTCATGTTTGGCGTAAGCATAGCAACATAAATTTAAACGTAGACAGAAATGAAGACACAGAAAGTTCTGATGACTCTGGCCCAGATGAGGTCTTGAATAATGAAGATAATGCAACATACGCGCTTGAAAGAAGAATTGGCGCCTATTCATTGTCGTTGCAGGCTCGCCATGGACTAACTGATAAAGCTTTGGCATCGGTACTTGCGGAAACTTCCATTCTTATTAAAGATGTAATCTCCGCAGCTCAAAATGAGTTGCTTGGTCCTGGTGGTCGGAATGGTCATGAAGATAACAATCCCATAGAGGTTCTGGATAGAACCCTTGAAAATGTGTTCTACAATTATCAAAGCTCTCACAGACGCGTGCAGGTGTATGAAGAGACTTTTGGTCTTATCAAACCAGTGGGTGTTACTTTGGGTCACAAAACAGTTCACACCAAGGGACTTATCAAACGTGTTAAAAGAGTTGGATACTTTATTCCCTTTCTGCAAAACTTGCAGCAATTTTTCAATTTGCCAGAGGTTCTAAGGTGTATAGAGAATTCACATGAAAGTACCACTGACATGATGTTCGATATCTGTGACGGTGAGGCCATACGAAACCATGAGCTGATAAAAAGAAACCCTAATGCACTGACATTCATCCTTAATTGTGACGACATTGAAATTGTCAACCCAATCGGAGTTCATGTTAAGAAACACAAATTGTCAATGTTCTACTGGGTTTTGGGAAATCTCCCACCTGAGTATCGTTCCCGTCTATCCAGCATTCAATTGCTTGCTGTTGCCAGAACACAAGATATAAGACTTGGCCGTTTTGGTTGTAAGAAGTTGTTACAAGATTTTGTGGCTGCTGTGAGTCGTCTTGGAAATGGTGGTGTACATTTACAAATAAATGGTAGACAGCAATTATTTGAAGGATTTCTGGCAATTTGCCCTTGTGACACGCCTGCAGCACAATGGTTGGGTGGCTTCAAAGAGGGTGTTGGGTTTGCCTTTAAAGCATGCAGAACATGTGACACCTCAACAGAAATACCTACTGGAGCAAAATGTGGGGTATTAATAATTCTAGTTGTTTGCTTGATGTTCCTCATTTTCCTCTGTGCTCTGCTTTGGTTCATGACCCAATGCACGTATTCCTGGAAGGTCTGGTTCCATATGAGATGAAGTTGATGTTGTATGACTTCATTGTTGTCCAGAGGTATTTTACCCTGAAATGGCTTAATGGAAAACTAGCACATTTTCCTTACACTTCTCTAGAGGAGTCTGCAAAAGTTGTTCCCATCGATAAAGGCCATTTGCTTGGTGACCAGCGTATCAAGCAGACAGCAGCTTCGATGCATACTCTTTCTGTTATCTTGCTCTTCATCTTTGGGCCTTGTGTTCCACAAGGTAATGTTAAATGGTTTAACTTCCTTTGTTTGGTTAAGGTAATGCTACTATGTCTCAGTCCATGTGCCGACCGGAATACAGTAGGGCAGTTGCAGCAAATGATCTACACACACCATTGTGTCTTTCAACAGGAATATCCACGTGCATCGTTCACGCCAAAGATGCACTACTGTGTCCACCTACCTTCTCAGATCTTAAAGTATGGCCCAAGTCGGTTTCACTGGTGTATGCGATTCGAGGCGAAACACACAAACACCAAATCAAGAAAGTGGAAACATTTCAAGAATCTTCCACTTAGTGTTTGTCGTAAGCATCAGTTGCTTATGTGTCACATGCAGTCAAGTCAGAACAATTTTCTGTACGAAGGTGATACAGTAGACGAAGGATCCGAAGAATTGTTGCATGACAAGTTTCCTCAATTAGTGGATCAGCTTTGTGTTGAAAGCGGCTCTGATAACTTCAGGGATCCAGCAACATTTGTTTACTTGACAGATATTGTATCAATTCATGGTCACAGATTTCGAACGGGATGCTGTTTAAGGCTAGGGTTTGATGATGACGAGGTTCCAAAATTTGGAAAGTTGATGAAAATCCTAATTAGTAACCATGACAAGTATTTCGTTGTTGAAAACATGTGTGTTGATCGCTTCGAGGAACAAGGACTTTGTTTTATTTTGTCCAGGTCAGGCAGGTGTACAGTAGTTGCTTACAAGAACCTCAGTTCCAAATGGCCGCTCAGCTTTCACCTATATTCAGGCCAAACTGCAGTGATTAATCAATACTCTCATCTTTGAATGAAGTTCAAGGTCAACATAGCCGGGCCCATTTTTATGGTGTAGAATTCTGCGCTATACGGGCACCATTCCCCGCTTACTGTGTTTCAACACTTCAACAATTTCAACACTTGCAGTGCCGAATTTCAACCCTTGCCGAGTAAGCGAGAAATCCTTAGTTACGCGCTAACCCATGAAATATATAGGATCACGTAAGCACAGAATTTTCTGCTGGTACCGTTAGTGCCAATTATTCGCTTGTGGTAAGCAGCGCCATGAAATTGAGCCCAGTTTCCAGACTAATGCTGCACTGTCATGAATTTCTGAAAAATTACTGCGTTTTGGTGGAAATTTGTGAAGATGGCGGATAATGCAGGCTAAATGATAAATATTCAACAAACACGAAAAAATACTTGCGATCGGCCCATATACTGTTTTATTTTCATGGGATTATCCGGCTAGGAGGTGAAAAATATTTTCCATTAAATTACTGCAGCATAAAATGCCGCCATCTTGACAAATTTTTGCCATACAGAGGCTAGGGCCATAACAGTTTAAGTAACCATATTGTCTGCACACAGGTCATAACTCAAAAGCGAAACAATGCCTGCTTACAAAGTATGGGATTCCAAGAGACAAGCAAAGAGTATGGTTGTCTGTAACTCTATGGATGAGCTCATCGAGAAAGGTATTTTAATTGACATTTCCCTTTCAGATTACTGTATAAACAAATGCAGTTGATCAACTTGCTGTTCATGTCAATGTTATAATTACTAATCTCCTAATGTAAAAGAGTGAAAATTTCATTCTCTCGCCCTACATGTTGTGGTGTCAGTTTGACTCTTTTGAGAGAGAAACTAACTGTGGATCACTCTTTTTGAGTGTGAAGTATTAGCAAACTTCACTATGATTCAAGTGGACAATACCATATTTAACTATAAAAAGAGTTGCTTGCCATAATTATGGCTCTTTGTAAGAGTGGTATGGCGGACAAAAGAAGTTTTACATTTAGAGAATACACAGCTAAACCATCTGATTGACACTAAAAATTAAATTTTTTTTTCATGGTATAGAGTTGGGATATTCATAATTTAATTTCCATCTGTTTTGGGTGTGTTTTTAGGAGGAGTTAAACTGAACATACAGGCGTGCAGTGTTGTTCTTGAGCAGGATGGTACCAGGATAGATGATGATCAGGTACTTATGGCCGTCCAGTCACATACGCTGATTCTCCTGAGCAGTGGTGAGAAAGGGACTTCAGTGGCATCACAACAATTTGATTCTGGCAAACTCAATGAGGGGGACTGCCAGATTATTACGTCTCGTTCTGAAAGCAGTGCGTTAACTTCATCACTTGACAAATCTCCGATCAGCTGGTCTTGTAAGTACTTAGATTATATAGATGTCATTTTGCATCGGGGATAATGAATATTAATTTGGTTTACCCTACACCAATGTGTGATAGCACCGTATACATGTACTCGGTGCTTTCCCGAGTCCTGTGAAAAATAACAGTGGGTACTGCGAACAATTAAATAGATGTAATTTTGCATTTTGCATCAGTGCAGGGCAAAATTACATATATTTAATTGTTCGCAGTACCCACTGCTATAGGATTCGAACTGGCCTCTCTACCCGGGCACGCTCGGTGGTCTAGAGGTTAAGACATCCGGGGTCGATTTCACAAAGAGTTAGGACTCGTCTTATCTCGAGTTAGGACGAGTAACCCGTCCTAACTTAGGACGCGTCCTAGGAACGATTTCACAAAAGATAGGAAGGGTTTAACGTGTCCTAATTACCTTGGAAACGGCCGGGAACCCGTCCTAACTTAGGACCGGTCTGAGGGTCGTCCTAGCGGATGATTTTGCGTTATATTTGTACGTTAACGTATGCTTGATACAAATTTGGCGCTGCTACTGTTGGCTGACCGCGAAGAGAGACGGGCGCTACGAAGAGAACGCCTCTTCCGTTAGACAGTTTGAAAGACGAGGAAATTATCCGGAGATACAGGTTCACAAGGCAGGGAATATTACAACTGCTAGACAGGGTTGGTGATCAAATACAACACGAAACTCGGGTGAGTAAAATCAAAACAGACGTTACTCTCAATATTAACACTAGTTTGTTGCAAACGACTATCGATCAATAAATAACATACCGCCCGCAAGTGTTTGTTTTAGTTTTGCTTAGCACCACCAATTGACAGTGTGTTGATGTGTAAATGGATTGTTTACATTTGTCCTACCTTCTGACCTTTGTTATGGTTTTAATGGGCGGTAGTGGATTTCTTCATAGATTTACAAAGAATTCAGGCGGCTGAAATTCGGCTTAAAAAAAGCATCGTACATAACATTGCTTTAAACTATAGAAAGCTACATGATCTTTAAGTTATCAAACATTAACACCTGACTGGCCATTGTATTAAAAACAATACTATTTGATTACTAACGACACAAATATTTTCTGAAAATCGTGGGTTTAATAATAATTTTAATATGGTACATTTGAAATTAATAACATCATACATGGGCACACATGAGTAAATGCAGAATATGACGTGGAGTCACATTGTTTTATTGAATCATTTCAGATAGTTTACCATTATTTGACCAAACGTTTTATCGCTTAACCCAAAAACAATTAGACCTAGTATTAGTAAAGTAGTGTACTGTTCAAAAAGAAATGTAGGCTTATATTATAACATAATTGTATTTCCACAATTTTTTTTTCACAACCCTCTCTAATACCAATGAGATTAAGTAGCACGACAGTATTAGGTAATAACGATGACTAATTATTTCAAATCATTAGGCCTACACCATGCTAAAATTATTCTAATTAGACATAAGGGCATTTATGAACAAAACCCGTTCCACCATGAACTTGGTACCTTCCAGTTTTCGCCCAGATTTTAACTTCATCAATTTTAAAAGTGAGTAGCAAAATTAATTACTCAGTCAAAAAGGATATTATCAATTCCAAGTTTAATTTTCATCTGGCAGTATTCAGTTAGTGACTGACAAAAAATAAATCCTGAAATCATTTCAGCGCAACAATGCCACTTCCCCTATGACACAGCTTCTGACTGCCCTGCGCTTTTCTGCTACCGGTGCTTTTTATACAGTTGAAGGGGACCTTCATGATGTCAGCACTTCTACAGTCTGTCGGATAGTCAAAAGAGTGACAGCATCAATATCAAGATTGACAAATGATGTGGTTAGATTTCCAGTCAATCTTGAAGATGTGATGCGAGTAAAACAGGAGTTTCATGCAATTTCCGGCTTCCCAGGGGTAGTTGGAGCGATAGACTGCACGCATGTTCGCCTGTATGGAGCTCCACTTGGTGAGGATGAGCACCTCTATGTCAACCGTAAAGGGTATCACAGTATCAACGTTCAAGTTGTGTGTGATGCCAATTACAAGTTGACAAATGTGGTAGCCAGATGGCCTGGGAGCACCCATGACAGTGCAGTTCTACATGGAAGCCTCATTGGACAGATGTTCACTGATGGAAGGTCAGTCAATTAAGGGCTGTTTTTGTTATAATTTTCATATGTTTCCCACAAAATAAACAAATTATCAACCACTTTGGCAAACTCATATCTATTGTTCCGATTGTGTACAAACATTTTTTTGTTTTAAAGAATAAAAAAAATGATAGAAGGAAATAAATTAGATTCCAGTTGTACAGCATCTTTTCTCATTACAATACTACACTAACAGTTAAATGTACAATCCCTTGTAAACAAACATAGGAGACTGAGGTAACATTTTTCATTGATAAGTTTTCCTTTTTTGTATACATTTAAAGTGCAGAGACTGGAATAATTAATCACTCATTTTTCTTTTTTTACGAATAATTTCAGACTGCAAGGAACACTGATTGGTGACAGTGGGTATGCCCTTAGGCCATGGCTCATGACACCCATTGACAATCCTGCCACAAATGCGGAAAGACGCTACAGGTAAATTAATACTTGGTAGCAATGGTTTAAGTTGATAAGCGGTTTACAAAATTCCCATGGACACCATCGACAATCATGGATATTTCTTTCTTCCATGTGGAATCCCAACAGTAACTTGCATTCATTATCTATCCTCATATGAAATATGGTACACATTAGTACGAATACTCACTGCTTTTATGCTGTCCAGTAATTAGCGGTTTACACCGCTGTTAAAAAACCTTCCACTGATTACAAAGAGAAGTTCTAGTTGATTTATATTTGTTTTCACTTTTAAAGGTCACACAGAAGAACGAGAGTCAAAATCGAGCAGACATTTGGTCAGCTGAAGCGACGCTTTCCATGTTTGTCAGTTGGTCTAAGAGTAGCTCCACAGAAGGCTTGTCAGATAGTTAATTCCTGCTGCGTTCTCTTCAACCTGTCCAAGGAGTTCCGAGAGCCAGAGTTACACTTTGAAGGTGAAGAGGATGAAGATTACAATAACCCT
Source organism: Leptasterias polaris (assembly GCA_037783415.1). NCBI lineage: Eukaryota > Metazoa > Echinodermata > Asteroidea > Forcipulatida > Asteriidae > Leptasterias > Leptasterias polaris. The sequence continues at coordinate 516,232 of JAZGTN010000036.1, forward strand.
TACAATGGGCCCATTCGTGATGGTATGATGCAAAGAAATGTCATCATTAAAGACGCACACTCGTCAACGCACGAAAGACAAATTCGTGCCACGAAAAGTCACCTTTCACCCAGTGCGATGAACAGCTGTTACAATCCCGGAGGGCGCAAGCTCATTATTTATGCAGGCTCAGTCTAAAAATAGATCCGTACTAAAGCTATGGCATGGGTGTCTACACACGTCCCACGTATACGTGATGGCTTTTCATGTTTACGTTTTACATCGAGGCCTCTAGTCTAGCGCAGAGCTTGCTAGCCGGGGGCGGGGAAGGCGCACACAGCCCACCGGCCCTGCTTAGCTAGAGCTAGCTGCGGACGGATTGACTGAACTCGTTGGTTTTTTACGATGCATTAAAATGGCCACGAAGAGGCGAGGACCAGGAAGTCTCCTGGGGATATCACAATCTGCAAGTAAAAGAAGAAAAACGAAGCAAGATAAAGCTCATCAACAGAAAGTTTACAGGGTCAATCTGGCTGATGCCAATGATAAGTTCCAAACACTGCGATAGTGTGGTTTAACAAAATCAAAACCTGCTGAGTGAGTGTGTCAAGCATCTGATGACTGTCCACAACAACCGTTATGTGTATCTTAGTAGTAGTACAGTAGTACTACTACTAGTTCTAGTAGTACTACTACTACTAGACCTTCTGCTACTACTCGTGATCAAGACCAGGGTCGATCATTTCTACCGGAATATTCAACAAGAAGGTAGGCTAAATAAAGTCAATTGAACTGAGTGAGTGATATATTACCAAAAATCATTTTCAAACATGTCTTATTTTATGGCAAGTAAAAGTGGAATAAATGAACAATATCAATAAGCTTTTACCCTGTTTCCTTGTTTTAAGTTTTCCTTATTCTGTTCTCCTTTATTTTTTTAGTTTGCCAATTAAATACATAGTAACTGCAAAATAGTTTTGAAAAGTCTCATTTATAATTATTTCAAATGTAAAAAAATACATAGTATTTTTAATTCCATGTTGTTACTACTACTATTACTACATTAGTCGCAATTTTTTGTAACACTGCAGTATGTGACAGAAATGAACTAATGGGGTACAAAGACCAGAAGTAAAAACACTTAAACATCATACCCTAAATGTTTTGTGTTTACTTTCAGTGATCAAGACTTTATGGCATCAACTCCAATAAAGTCAACCTCAGCAAAGAGACTGTTTGGTTTACCGTCACCAGACCATGCAGACACTACCTCAGAACGGTTAGTATTTACATTGATTAATTATAGTTCAACATGCTCAAGTCGTCAAAGAAAAATCAGATCTTTCGGAAGGTTCTATGAAGCGGGGATGGGATTTAAAATTGTTATATTTTGTGATTGTTCACTGATGACCCATAAGAAGTACGTACACATTTATTAATATTTTGTTTATGACTTCTCAACTTGTCTAATTTTTTATTTATTAATACTTACATGTACATGAAGATCAAGCCAATCAATTGCTGCAAAACAAGATGATTAGATGACAGGGCCTCACTTGGACCAAACTCATGAAGGTGTTCAGATCAGGTAACTCAATAACAAAAATAAATTCCCATTAATGAGGGAACTCTTTTAAACACATTTTCGTAAGTCATTCGAAGCATTTCATAGTGTGAAGGGAAAACATTAATTTTCGTGTTATTATAAATGCTTTCTAATAACTTTATTTTTTTTGACTATTCTCAATAGAATCACAAGTGACATACATAAATCAATCAATCCATTAATCAATCATTTGGGGTGGCATGGTTTAACAAATCAAGTTGTAGCTCTGTTGTGATCCTTTATAGTTGCCAAAATGCATTTATATAACTGTTCATTTTATCCCTGAACAGACATACAGGATTTCTGGAGTCCTTTCATAATCATTTGCTGATGTATGTTCCCAAGCGTCACACATACAGGTAAATATAAATGTACATTTTTGTGGTATTGAAAAAAAACAATAGTCATGACAGGTTGTTTTTGAAAAGAACATTTATTGTAACAATTGGGATGCATTTTATTCCCAATTACAACTAAACAGTAACAAACTGAACTATTTGACCAGTTACCATTCAATCCAAATGTTCTTGTTGACATGTTTACTCACATCATAGACATGCCTAAAACAGACAGAAAATTGACACCATGGTGTTGTCACACATAGATACCCCAAAAAGAATCAAAATTTACATCACAGGGTGTTAAAATAATATCAATGTAATTGTGTTGGCAGAAATTAGTGCTATTTTAGTGTTATTTTAACACCCTATGATGTAAATTTTGATGTTTTTTTTATCTTGTGACAACTGACAACACCCTAGTGTAAATTTTAACACCTCAGTTTTTGCAGTGTAAAAATGAAGAAAGTGTATCATGCTGAAACCCTACATTAATTATCAGTGTAACATCTTATTTAAACAGCTGTGTAGGCTACAAAGTACGTAACCTGTTGGCTGCCATCGATTGTAATAGCATTTAAATCGACACCAGCAAGTTGGACCAGATGGAAAACCAAAAGTATGTAAATAACTTGACATAAGTTATTTTTTCAAAGTGTATTTTTATGTAAATGCGTACAATAATTAATTGTCTTGGTGAAAAACCTAATGTTACTGTGGATTGGTGAAAAACATTTACCGGGCCTTGTTAAAGAAAAACTGTTTAACTTGGAATATTTCAGGTCTTCCAGCCAAACATGACCTGAATGTTTGGTGAAAGAAAATACACTGTTTATAAAATCAAGTGTCTTTTTGTATCAACCAACTGCACCTCTAGAAACTGCATGCATAAACCTTCCCAAGGATTATCCAAGGAAAACAATCATTTCAATACCTCCTCTTGTAATCAAATTCTTAATTTGTCAAGAGCTCAAGAACATTTAAACTTGTCAAACCAAGGTGTATTTTTCTGATCTCATATATTTTCCTTTCCTAGGTTTGTCAAGCGCTACTCCAAAAGGTCAAAGAAATGGACAGCACAGCCAAAGCCCAAACCGAAGACCTACAGCTAGATTTGATGGAAAGGATTGTAGCTAAAAGATTAGTGGTATTTGGCCATTTATCTCAGCATGTCACTTTGTCTGACGATGATCCCTGGCGCATTTCTTCCACGATTGCAAAAGTGCCAGCCCCATCCCTAGAGAAACTATTCCAGGATAGACTCGATAGAATGAATAAGAGTTAAAATAATTGAAAACCACATTCTCATATCAGGTCTTTTTTCTTCAAAATATTAAGGAATCCCTCCCAAACACATTGAAGACATGGCTCAGCAAATGCCATAGCTTACTTGGAGTAATACACACTAATTGTTTTGGGGTTGAAACATTCATTATTTGATTATTTTATTTATGTTTGATTGATTTGTTTCTTTCTTTATTTATTTTTTTATTTATTTTTAAAATTATTTATATTTTTCTGCCTTCTTGTCCTGTTAAAAGTTATTTATTGTTTATATTTTATTTATTTATTTATTTATCTAGTTTTTTATTTAAATATTGTCTTTGTTTATTTTTTACAAATTTCAATTTCGTTGTTTTGATAAAATTTATATCTATATTGTTTAATTTTGCAGCTCCTTTAAATACTGGAAAAATTTTAATTATCATTTTCTTATGTAAAAAGAAAATAAACGTTGACAAATTACCTTGATGTCGTCTTCTCTTGAATTTGTTTCTTGTACAGCATCAGATGTATTAGTCGGTCTGTTCTCGTTCTCGCTCTCGTCCTCTGTTGTCTCCGAGTCTGACTCATGAAAAATATTTTAATAAGACTGTTATGCCCTATCCGTTTTCCTTGAAAAAAGCTGTAATTTTATTTTTATTTTTTTAATTGTGTTGCCATTATAATACTTGAGAGAAAATTGTGAAATTTTAACCGTTTTCCAGAACGGTGGATGTAAAGAAAGTGATTTTTTATAAATACGTGATTCAATATCTAGATCATTTAGATGAAGGAAAACGGAAAGCTAATGCTTACTTGGTTTTTATTGCTGCACTTTCTTTTACGTGTGCCACATTTGCATGCAACTGTACATTTCTGTGAAGCACTCTTGCATGGGCAAACTCCCCGTGTCCCAATCTTTCCTCTCTGGCAAGTGTTCTTGCAAGCACAAGTGACGGGTTCACCAGCATACGGCGCAACCTCTGGCTCAGATTCCGCAAAATACGCCATCTTTGTAACTATTAATGTAGTAACTGCTGCGTGTGCGATACAGAGGGTGTAACTAACCTTCGCATAACAGCACAAACAACTTTTTTGAGCGACAGAGGGCGCCATTGTAAATATTGCTTTTTTGCTTGACGAGTGTGCGTCTTTAATAGATATTTCTGAAGTCCAGTGTTGTGCTCTGCCAATTGAATTCAAAAATCATAAAGAGAATAAATAAATTGAGTCTGTAAGTTCCCTTTTCCATTTGTCCCGAGTGTCAGTTCTTGATTCTTCCTTTGGTGTTCTTCCAGCCTTCAATCTGCTAGCTGTTCCTTTGCATTGTGAAGTTCAGATCACCAGTCTCGCCCCATCTCCACTACCTAATTGTATTAAAACAAATGGATGAAAACATTTTTTAGGTTAAAAACTATCACAGCTGCTGAGTGGAGAAAGAGTCTTGGGAACTCTCTTTAATTTTCACAAGAGATTGTTCCAATAGGTGTCTAAGGAGAACAAACATAACTTCAACTGCTTTAAATGCTTTCTTATCTTTACTACTGCTTGGCAATACCTTAGATGGTGGCTGGCTGCTCTTAGTGGACCTTGCCTTTTGGCTTGGTCTATTAAAAGCAGCCAGCCACCATTACCATTTCAATACAATGCAGTGAAGAGTGGCTCGCTCCTCTGGTAGGGCCTATGTCATTAACTTTGTCTCTCCCTCATTTTTCCCATTGATGTTTTTTTTTTTTTTTCTCAAGCAAAAGCGGGGCGTACGCCCCCCTGTATCAGCCCCTGATATCTCTGCTGGGGTCACTGATTTTATTTCCTTCAAAAAAAATTTAACAAATTGTCACAAAATGTGCCATTGTTCCTTGTTCCTCAAAAATATCAATATTGTCATGGAATTATTTTGTGAAAGTTTTGATTTGGACATCTACAACCCATCTCCCACCCCCCCCCCCCCAATGTCTTTCAGTCCCCAAATTGAACATTTGTGCTAAAAAGTATTAAAAATAATTAGTTTGTTGTCGAAGACGATCATGTCAGGGTGTACTTTTGGTAATTACTCCATAAGGTATCGACCATAAAAACTTACTTTGTAAAAAGTACTAGAGAACTGTTGATATTATAAAACATTGTTATAAACGACCCCCTTTGAATGTAGTTTTAGAGAAAGAGTTAATTTTCACCCACAAATTTGAATCTGAGAAAGACTTCAGGCATAAAATTGAGTGGGTCGTTAAACAATTTTTTAAAATTTTTATTTAGGATACAACAGAAGGCCTAATAAGCACACAACACAAATACTTCATAAAAAAATTATTCAATTAAAAGTAACATTTATTGCATATTTTCTCCAAGTCCATAACACTCAAACATCAAAAACTACAATTTAATCAAAAGGTGGTACATGAAATACAAACCTGTGAAAATGTTGGTATAATCAGTTGTGTGAGTCAGGATTAATAGTGAAAAACCATGCACATTTTTCAGCATGTAAACACTATGTCCTAAATTTTGGTTGTAATAACAACAATCAGCTGTTGCGTTTATTTAGATTTTCAGATAGTTTTCTCTAATATGACTTTATTTCAGAGGGAAATATTTCACAAAAGAAATGGTTCTAGTATGAACTTCAAAATCAGTAGGCTTTTACCAATTATTTTGTACATAAGTTTTATTGGACAATCATCAGGGTGAACATTTCTTTCACGATTCACTTTCTTCTGGGTCCTTCAGGACATTAAGGAACACTTGGAAGTTTTGGCTGATTTCTTGTAACGATCCAGAAATCATCCTCCTGCTCAATAGAGGTGCCTTCAACTATTGCTTGAAAACACAAAAACAATTCAGAATTATTATTTACATTCTTGCGATAAGTTGAAGTTTGATATGATTTAAAATAGAAAACTGCCTTGAAAATTTAGAAATAAAGAGTTCAAAAATAAAGCTATACACAGATGTAACTTCACATACCATTTGTTATCAGATCAAAGGCAGCCTCGGTTGTGCTTGCACTAGGTATAGGGTTGGACTCTCCATCCTCTTGAGTTTGGATACCGTCTTTGGCAACGGGTGACAAGGCCTCCAAAACTTTATCAAACATTTTGTTTGATGCAGGCTTCTCTCCTCCCCCTGTTAATCAAATGATATTAATACAAACAAAACGGAATCATGATTCATGCTGGAGTATCCAATATTTCCCAAACTGCCCCGTTTGACTTTCCTTGATATCATATCGTTATAATAATGTACATTATTATAACGATATGATATCAAGGAAAGTCAAACGGGGCAGTTAAACACTAACAATAAATACAAAATTGTGGCATGGATATTAAAAGCAAACCCTTAAGTTGGCTGCAATAATCTTAGCTATTGGTCACATTGCTTAGACCGTTAGAGCTTCGACAAGACTTGCACCTTCCCTTGCACATTTTTCCAATTAATAAAAAAATTAAAAACATGACAAAAAATTAATAAAACCCATTTAATTTATGAAGGCCAACCCAGTCATGCCAGTTGGAAAGTAATCAACAATGACACTCCATATGTTCGACATACACATTCCACACATGTGGTTCATAAAATTTATTTACATTATAAATAAATCCACATAATTTATTTTAAATATCCAAAGTGCCAAACATTAAAATAAAGTGTAAAAAAATGCAAATGAGTAACATGCTTAAAAGTTAAAATAATTATGTGCCAGGTTTTTGCACATGATCATGGCTGTATCCAAATTAAAATAACACTCATCTGTCTTGTTAATCTCTCTGTGGTAAGCCCTTGCATCGCTTCGAACAGTCTGCCATTTCTTCCTTATCTTCCCCCATGGCCTTGAATGGCAGCCACTTTCTACGAGAACTCGACTTGCCAGCTCCCAGTAGTGTTTCTTGACCTTTTCAACATTTGCACAAGCCTTGCCCTTACTGCTTGTGCCAACAAGCTTTTCTTTGTTGAGTCTTACAAAATCAGTAAGAATTGCGATTTCCTCAAAGGACCAATTGCTTGATCTCCCAGCCATTTCGGCTTCAACAAGTACGACAATATTACAATTAACCTAACTAGTGAGTGATAGTTACTGTTTGTTGCCTGGCATGTGTTTACTAAAAATGTACAAACAACAGACAAGAAAAACTATCGGATCTATTGAGTCTGTCGCAAATGATCAGCCAGTAATCTGAACATTGACATGAAAGAAAATATTCACTTAGATACGTATTATACTTGCTTATATTTGAGCTTCTACACGACATTTCCCAAACCGTTTGGAGCCCAAAAAGTTGCACGACATCAACTCGCCAATCAGCCATCTTGAATCATGTGCTGCAGAAGGTTCAGACGGCCGTTTCATTAACGAAGCGACGGCCGTTTTATTAACGAAGCAATTTATAGGCATTAAATAGCCGTTGCATTAGCGAATTCAGCCTCGTCCGAAAACTTGTTCGTGGTATTATATTAGTTACGACTCGTCCTGCTTAAAGGCCCGGTCACACAGGCCTCGATAACGAGAACGAGAACGAGAACGAGAAGAGAAAATAAATCGCTCCCCATTATCAAGTACTGGTACAAGTCACACAGCATGCGATAACGTGAACGGAAACAAGGAGCAAAACGATACGTATCGTTCCGATCAATCCTGGCGCGATTTTTTAGGCATTGTAGGTCCGATATTTTCCATTGACCAATCAGAGTCCACCTTTGGTATTACGTCACGCGGCCTGCAACTTTTTACCTCCCAAAAAATAAAACAAAATGGATGACGAAAAACTTATTTTAGAGGTAGAAAAGAACGAAATTCTGTATGATAAGTCAAGCGAAGCCTTCAAAGACGTGAGAAAGAAGCTGGACATTTGGAAGGAGATAGGGGACAGAATTAAATGCAACGGTAAGCATGTTTGGTTAACATTTTATAAGCTTTTATTTAGCAAATCAGGCGACACGCCAAAGCATCGACCACAGTTTTTAGGCCTAGCCCAGGTCCCTCCTACAGCACTGGTGCAGTCTCGCCTCCTGCGAGCCAACGTACATTTTATTTTTCCCATTATCTTAGGCCTACAGTAAGTAGATAGATACATTAATACAAGTCATGTAATTTTCCTAATTTTAATATCTTTAAGTGAGGTTACTAGTCCTACTTAATAGCCCTGGAAAGATCTAAAGTGACAAAAGCCGTAGCAAAATGTGGAGCAAAAAATTAATAATGTTGGCCACGGCCGCCGCTTGGTGGCTCAAAACAAAGATGGCAGCACTCTCACAGGGTTGATACTTTTTTTCTCAGACGTTACGTGAACTTGAGCCATATTTTGTACACAACTTGTACAAGTTGTAATACAAAGTATGGCTCAAGTTCACGTTATGTCTGTAACTGTTGGTGGAGGGAAACTCTGGTAAGTGTAACAACTTTACAAACTAAGTAAAACTATAGAGAAAGGACAGAGAAACTAGGCTATAATAAATATTATTAAAGTGTAAATCGTACGTCATACAATTACATTAATAATACATTGGAAAAACATGGACTGGCTGGCCGGCTGGGTGGAGCCATACAGCAGCTACAGGGATTACTGTAGTTTCCTTTGGATCTAGATCTAAATAGATGCTACATAACACGCCCTGGTGGAGTCGCATCCTTGGAATCAAAGTACAATTCCAATACTAATAATCCCCCCCCCCCCCAAAAAAAAAAACAAGAAAGAAATTTAAAGTTAAATTTTCCAACATTGACAATGAATTCCACCAATGATATTGAGAATTAAAATAGAGTACTCATAAAATGGTTATTGACCTGTATAAAAACAACCAACTAGTGACGTGTGCTACCTGGGCGTCAACTTTAAGATGGAGTAATGTGCAATTTAATTTTATTTACAAATTACAAGTAATTTAAATTACAAGTAATGAAAAAAAAAAAACTTTTACTTCATTTTGAGGGGATTCAGAACCAGATTTACATTTTTGTTTCAAGGCTCAAGGGCCACTCTTGTCATATTAAAAATGAACTTTGGAAAATTTGTGACACCTTGAATTTTAAACAGGCCTTTGTGTTGTTTGTAGCTACTACGTAGTAAGTAGTACTACTGTACTACTACACTAGTACTAGGTCGAGGGACTAATCCTCAATGAAGCTGCAGTTATCACAGCGAGTCATTAGAATGATATTGCTAGCATTATTAATGCTAGCAATATTAATAAGCTGACAGGATACATGATCTACTTCGCATGGCCAAAACAGGCGTTTCTCTGCCATGTTACCCCACCAGCTTGCAACATCACATACTTAGTGAAGGTGTTCCTCACATCATATGCTTCTTGGGAGGCATGGTTCCCTGTATTCTGAAGGTCACAAATAGGCCCATGGTGATCTCTTCCCACTTCTGGAGGATGATTGGTTGTGTTGCTTGATGCATTGGCAGAGGTGTGCTTGATGAAGTTATGTAGAATGCACGTAGCCTTTACAACTTTATCCACAGTTAATGGACAAAGTTGAACCCTTCTCTGGTAAATGCGCCACTTTGCTGCCAAAATGCCAAATGCATTTTCGACTACTCGACGCGCTCTTGAAAGCCGGTAGTTGAAGATACGCTTGTTGTCATCCAACTCTTGGCCAGGGAATGGTCTCATGAGGTATGGTTTCAGTGGGAATGCTTCATCTCCAACTATCACATGAGGCATACTGCCAAGCTCGGGGGCACCAGGGAGGGGTTTTGGAGGTGGGATGGATAGGTTTTCTCTGTGCAGGGCCTTCCCCATTGCAGATAGGGCAAATATGCCTCCATCACTCTGTGAACCATATGCTCCAACATCAACCAAGGTGAAGCAATAGTCGGCATCAACAAGTGCCATTAAGACGACGGAAAATGTCCCTTTGTAATTAAAGAAGCTTGACCCGGAATTTGGAGGTGCCTGGATGACAACATGCTTTCCGTCTATTGCACCAATGCAGTTTGGGAATTGCCACTGATCTTGGAAGCCTTTGGCTATTGCAATCCAGTCTGCCTCCTGTGGAACTGGCATATGCAGGGGTTGTAGATGTCGCCAGATAGAATCACAGACCTCTGGTACTATACTCACGATAGTTGACTTTCCAACTCTGTAACTGAAGGAGATTGTCTTGTAGGAGTCGCCAGTTGCAAGGAACCTGACATAAATCAAATCATATTATTAAATCATTTTTTGTTCTGTTAAATTTGCAGGGGAGGCAGCACGTAAGCGATGGACGAACATCAGGGATGCGTTCCACACATATAGAAAGAAGAAGGCTGCCAAAAAGAGTGGAGACGGTGCATCGTCTGTGAAAAAGTACAAATATGCAGACATACTTGGCTTTCTAATCCCTCATCTGAAACACAGAGAGTAAGTTCAGTATAAGGGTGTTTTTTCTTTCATCATTTTCTTGCAACTTCAATAACCAATTGAGCCCAAATTTTCACAGGCTTGTTATTTTATGCATATGTTGGGATACACCAAGTGAGAATACTGGGCTTTGACAATTACAAAACGTGTTCAGTGCCTTTAAGCTTCATCTTTAATTTTATGTTTTCTTTTTTTGCCCTTTTTTCTCTAGAACAACTAGTAATCTACCGGAGGAGATGCAGTTGGATGCTGAGGAAGCAAGTGTATGCAGTGAGGATGGTTTTGAAGCTGCCTCACTACCTACATCAATTCCTTCAATGTCTTCAGTTCAAGCCTCTAGTAGTACTAGTACCCCAGCCAAGTCATTCACTGCTACACCCAGGAAGAGGGCAAACAGTTCAGAGGTAGATCAGTCAATAATGAATTACTTAAATAAGGCACAAAAGACAGAGGACGACATCGACCACTTCTTTAACTCTATGGCCCACACCGTCAGGCAACTTCCCCCTATTAAAAGGGCAGAAGTAAAATTTCAAATACATCAAATTGTGCATGGTGCTGAACTGGAAGTTCTTTTCCAGACACTCCAACCTCAGCAAAAGTGAATGCAAATATTGAATTAAATTAATAAAATTGTAACAGGATTTCCACAGCAACAGAAAAACTCATGTTAAAATTGTAAATAAAGTTCCATGCGTTAGTTATAAAACTATATTATTTGATCTTAATAGAATAGACATTATTTGCAGACCTCAAATTGTTCCAAGTTCCTACACAATAACTCACTTGACTGTAAGTACTTATTGGCTGGGGTACATGTGACTTGAAATGAAGACATTGATGAGGCTCTGGGTAGTGAAGGTTTACTTGTTGTAGGTAACAACTTAGGCAGATTATGATCCATCTTCTAATTGCTTCTTTAGCATCCAACCGCTCAATGCCAGTGAAATCGTTTCACCAGGTGTTGTTTTATTTTAAAGACAAATTTGGATTTTGAAGCTGTGGTCGGTTGACCATCAGTTTAATGTGTGAGTTTTTATACATGGTCTGTCTGACAGTTTAAACTCATCACCATTTGCTGTTGTTTTTTTCGTCTCGTGTCGTGTTTGATGTTTGCTAGACTTTATTTATTAGTAACTTGTAAATACTTTAAGTGTACATTATGCAATTTATTTTTCAAATGATTTTTGAATAAAAAAATAAAATTTGACTAGAGTGCGATTCGAACCAACGACCTCTAGTTTGACATGCCCAAGCTCTACCAACCTAGCTATCTAGTCCTATGTTGACGGTCTCCATTTGAAGACTGTCTTGGAGACTGTCAACATAGGGAGAGTTAGCTAGGTTGGTAGAGCCCCGGCACGCTAGACTGGAGGTCATGGGTTCAAATCCCACTCTAGTAGTTTTTTTTGTTTGTTCATCCCCTAATCATTTAAACATTTACAGTCAGTTTCCCTTGTAATGTATAACTTGATTATTTTTTTTTAACTAATAAATCAAGTATAAATGTTGATAAATATGTAACAAAAAAGATTTATTATATGGAAGTCTTCTTTATTTTATCTGTGTGAACATTTTATTAAATGTTGATTCATCCGTTAATGAATTCAATAAAGTATTTGTCAGTATGTTTCTTTTTCCACTTATTGTAAAGGTGTAATACTGTAGAGCAGCGACAAATTGTGGGGTGGTTACCCCAAACACTTAAACGGGGGGGGGGGGGGGGGGGGGGTCAACTGAACTCAACCCTGAGATAAACTCGTAATTCCTGCTTTAGTTGCTAGAGAAATAGGTAAATATTAGACCATGGATAATTGACTATTTTTACTTCCCCGACCTCTCAATAATGAACTTTAACATTATGCCCCTCATTTTCCATTTGGGTCTTCAGACTCCTTAGGTCAATGCTCTCTTGAAGACAATAATCACCCTGTCCACCCTCACTCCAAACACGAAGTCCACCCCTTCCCTCCCATCAGCGACTGAACGTCGACATCAACCCCCATGTTCGACCCCCATGTTCCCAACACTACAGCGGTTCGGTTGTAGATAAAACTAAAGAGGGCGCTAAACAGGCTATCTGATTAATGAGATGTTCAACCAATGAGCGACTTCCATGCTAATGAACATTACATATTATTAGTAAACTCACCTCAAACACAAAGCTAGCCTCTCCCTTGCTCCAATTGGGGACCGGAGTTGTGTTGTAATCTTTGTCAGGTCAGGCTTTACCAGTGCTAGAATGGTCTCAAATTGGCATTCGGACATCCTGAAGTATTGGAAAAACTTATCTTCGTGAGAAGAAAGTTCCCTAACTAGCACATTGTACTCTCCAATTTCTTTATTCTTCAAAATATCATGAACCCACACGCTTCTAGGGGTTCTTCTCCTGCGTGTTCTATTTACCAATAGAAGCAACAGAGCATCATTTTTAGTGGCCATTTTGTCTTCCGAGTATTATCTGTTACTATGGTTGCAACAGGGTCTTGGGGAAAGAAAATCGTATCGGATTTCATTTTATCGTATACAGTCAGAACAAGAACCAAAACGATTTGTCGTTCCCGTTCTCGTTTCCGTTGTCGTTATCGCCGTAGTGGGACCGGCCCTTAAGACGGGTTTTATGAAATCGATCCTAGGATCGTTCTTAGCTAGGATCGATCTTAGGGCTGGGACTCGTCCTAACTCCTAGGATCGATCCTAAGTTAGGAAGGGTTTTGTGAAATCGACCCCTGGTCGGTTCGTCTATTAGTAAAAAATAAAGATCAAACAGAGATATGCATTGCTTCTTCTTATATTATTATTCAAATCAATCATTAATCAAAACATATACAATGATTTACAATAATGTTGTGATTTAAGTACAATCGGCTTGTGTAATTAATTATGAGAAATAGGCTTCGATGAGCAGAGCTTCAAGGATATTCTCAGAGGTTGGTGTATCATCAGCACACAAGGATGGAAAGCGTCAGAGGTTGTTATCATCAATACAATGGGATGGAAAATTGCGAAGAGGCGGACCGGGCCGGCTCCCCAAAGCGTGATCTGTAAGGGACAGGGTAGATCAACGAGAGGTGATATACAATTATAAGAAAGAACACCGGAGAGTAATTGTTTCGATGTGATCACCTCTAGATCATTAACGCTTCTAATTATATCATTGCAACAACAAAAATGATCGACGTTACTTTAGTAAACAGCAATGAAGTAATTTTTATATAAACAACAATTTACTTTACGAAAATGTATAATGGAAAGAATTGCAATCTCACACATTCTTCTAAAAGTAAACAAATCTTTCAAACGTCAAATAAACTTAGGATTTATTTAACATAACACGGAGTGGGATATTTCCTCTAAAATTATCGTCAATATATTAAATAATACAATAATCGTTTATACAATTCATTAAGATAACAAAGTAAGAAGCCTACCTGTAAGGGACAAGGTAGATCAACGAGAGGTGATATACAATTATAAGAAAGAACACCGGAGAGAGTAATTGTTTCGATGTGACCACCTCTAGATCATTAACGCTTCTAATTATATAAAGAACAAGAAAGTAAAATAAAAACAACAATTTGCGCGCTGCGATAATCGCGTGCTGAAGAGCGCGCGGGCGCAACGCACACAGAGGACGACTGCAATGCGACAGGGTCCGACATTAGATTATGGTTATTTACCAACGTTAAATCAACGTTTGTTTTAGGTTATCATGGTCGGTTCGTTTTTGGTTGGTAAAATAATTGTAACAGATATTGATCAGTTATTGTGTAATGTAACAGCGCCCTCAAGCGATGTTGACGCCATCTTTTAAGATTAACGAAAACGTTGTACCTGAGAAAGTTTGCTCAAAAGGGACACTTAATTCTTCCTTCAGAAAGTGTTATTGCTGTGAACAAAGCGGCATGGAGGTATAGTAAAATGTCACTTGTCATTATGTATTTGATAAAAGGTTTATTTAAAGAGGATATGCGGTAAAACTTGAAGTTTAAATATTGTTATGAAACTACTTACTTTTCCATGTGCGAATCGCAACTTACGTTAAGGCCACTTTGGTCACAGACATTCGAAACTTAACCAGTGCCGATATAATTACCCTTAATGAAACCTCCCTTACAAAAATGTCCTGTGGTATCTGATGTTACCACACAAAATACCACAGGAATATTAAGTACCACAGGAACTCGTGTGGTAATGTCAACGGGCTGGCTGTGGTAAAGTTGATATTTCCTGTGGTACCTGATGTTACCACACAAAATACCACAGGAATATAAGTACCACAGGAACTCTTGAGGTAATATCTCTAGACTCGTGTGGTAATGTCACCAGCATGGCTGTGGTAATTTGGTATTTCCTGTGGTACCTGATGTTACAACACAAAATACCACAGGAATATTAAGTACCACAGGAACTCGTGTGGTAATGTCAACAGGCTGGCTGTGATAAGTTGATATTTCCTGTGGTACCTGACGTTACCACACAAAATACCACAGGAATATAAGTACCACAGGAACTCTTGAGGTAATATCTCTAGACTCGTGTAATGTCAACGAGCTGGCTGTGGTAAGTTGATATTTCCTGTGGTACTGATGTTACCACACAAAATACCACAGGAATATTAAGTACCACAGGAACTCGTTGATGTCAACAGGCTGGCTGTGATAAGTTGATATTTCCTGTGGTACCTGACGTTACCACACAAAATACCACAGGAATATAAGTACCACAGGAACTCTTGAGGGTAATATCGCTTAGACTCATGTGATGTCAACGGGCTGGCTGTGTAGTCCTGTGGTACCTTGCGTGTGGTAATCCTGTGGTACCTTGCGTGTGGTAATCCTGTGGTAACTGGCATGTGGTTTTTATTGTAATATCACTATAATACTCTAATTACTTTGTAATATTCCTGTATTTGATGTTGCATTACCATTCTTTACTTAGTCACTGCAGTTTCACTACTCCAAACTTAAAGAACACAGTTGTAAACACTGGTTTTAATACAGACAAATTTGTGCTAAAACGAAAGACTGCAGAAATATAATTTATAGTGAGCATCGATCAGTGCGAGTTTTAGTTTTACTTTACAAAGTAACTTGTCATAACGACTGAAGTGTAAACTTATAACAGGATGTCACCTTATTTACCCTTGAGGAGTTATAATGCATACTATAAAAACAAAGCAATTTGAGTAAAAGAAAAAATATTCTACACTTGGATATGGTAATAACTATGCAGTCACTAGATTGCATATCTAAAGCAGTAAAAGGACTGCGCAAGTTTATTTAAGACAAATATCACATAGTGCTGCCACAAGAGGGCGCTATACCACTTGATCACCACCCTGACTTCGCGTATGTAAAATGAACACATTTGTGGTTAGAGCCCCTTCTCTTCCATGATGAGTCATCAGTTTGAAATCAAAACTCAACAGTTCCAGCCGACGGTTGAAATGTACTGACTTGTTGATGTTTTAGTGTAAATTATTAAAGCTTCCCATTTTAAAGTCGAAGGTTTTTGCATTGCAATTTAATTTTAAAAGCAGATAGTTTGAAACTGATATGCTGATAGGATGTGAATTAAACAGTAAAACACAAGAAAAAGAAAGAATCATCGGTGATCAGCATCACCAGGGATCACTCAGATCGGGAAGATGTGCCTGCAGCAGAACTACAGCCTACAGAACTAGCACTCAGTAGCAATATAGCATGATTTTGGTAAGTGTTTTGTTGAAAACGTGATTTTAATTATAATTTTCTTGTAGAAGTGCACATGTACAAGTACTTTTGGTGTGTCACTGTCAGGTTGGGGTATGTAGTTTTCTAGTCTACCAAATACCAGTGAGTGTTATTTTTTCTTGATGGAAAATCCTGGGTTTTATTCATGTTATTGGGAAGTGCAGTCATCTACTAAAACCCCTTAACTGATTAGCGCAACATTTATAATTTTTGATTGCTACTCTTAAGTAACATGACTGGGTTTAATTAAACTTAACAGTTGGGTCTTTCAAAATTAATTATAATTTATATTCAATCAATAACTTCATGGTCACATGGTCACGGTGGTTTGGGCTTGTTACTGGTAAGTCTCTATGGTTATACTGCCATGCTTGTACATACCATCGCAGACCGCAGAGTTGTGCAAACCATATAGTTTTGGCAAATGTTTACATTTTTTCTAACACACATTTCCCAATTTTTTTCTTTTACAGTTCTTTGTGCTTCTCTTTCTGAGGAAGGTGACTAAATCATCATCAACAGAAACCTAGAAATGGAGCATGGTGGCATTTCTCACAGGACCAGCATTGGGTTTGAGCTAGCTACTTACCCAAGATAAATATTCTAAAAAGAGATTAATCCTGTGGTGTTGCTATTTCCAAGACTTACTGTCCAATACAAAAAAACTATGTTTTTTCCTAAGTTTAAAACGTAAATGAAACTGCAGTACAATTGCACTTGTATCATAGTAAAATGAGTTTAAAAACAACATATTTTTTAACTGCCATGTGGTATTCCTGTGGTAACTGGCGTGTGGTATTCCTGTGGTAACTGGCGTGTGGTAATCCTGTGGTAACTGTCCTGTGGTAATGTCCCAAAAAACCACAGGAATACCACAGGAATGTTCCTGTGGTAATTCCTGTGGTATTCCTGTGGTAACTGGCTTGTGGTATTCCTGTGGTAACTGGCTTGTGGTATTCCTGTGGTAACTGGCGTGTGGTATTCCTGTGGTAACTGGGCTGTGGTATTCCTGTGGTAACTGGCATGTGGTATTCCTGTGGTAACTGGCGTGTGGTAATCCTGTGGTAACTGTCCTGTGGTAATGTCCCAAAAAACCACAGGAATGTTCCTGTGGTAATTTGTGTGGTAATTTGTGTGGTAATTTTGTGGTAATACCACAGGACATTTTTGTAAGGGCTGTTTGCTGAGTAGAAATTAATCACTTAAAGGAGAGTTCTTTACTGACTTGATTGTTTAAGGTTATGACTTGTGGAAAGTAGGTCATGTTCATGTAGGTTGCTGTTGTATGAATCTAGGTCAAAGTTCAGACATACTTTCAGTGGTTCATGTACATGCTCAGTTATTATTGGTAAAGTGTTGCTCATGTGTTAGGCTCTATTATCTTAAGAGTTCATTGTTATGTTTTTGTTCTATTTCAAAGGTTTTCACGAAGTGATATACGAAGTGAGATATATGAAGTATGGAGTGAAAGAAGTGAGATATATGGAGGATATAATATGCGACAGATTGACATACATTTACTGCGGCTGCGAATGAACCCTGACATTCTGAATAAATAAGAAATCCGACACTTCAGTGAGAACATCTGTTGAACTTTGTTTTATTGCTTAAACTCAATTCCGATCTCGGGGACAGCTACAATAATGTTTAATCAACGTTTGTTTTAGGTTTTCATGGTTGGTTCGTATATGGTTGAAAAATAACGTTTAATCAACGTTTGTTTTAGGCTGTCATGGTTATTTCGTTTTAGGTTGGTAAAATAACATTTAATCAACGTTTGTTTTAGGTTTTCATGGTTGGTTCATTTTTGGTTGGTAAAGAAATGTTTAGTCAACGTTTTTTTTAGGTTGTCATGGTTGGTTCGTTTTTGGTTGATAAAATAATGTTTAGTCAACCTTTGTTTTAGGTTTTCATGGTTGGTTCGTTTTCGGTTGGTAAAATAATGTATAATCAACGTTTGTTTTAGGTTTTAATTGTTTGTCCATTTTCGGTTGATAAAATAACGTTTTATCAATGTCTGTTTTGGGTTTGGATTATATTGTTTGCCAATTTTTGGTTGATAAAATTACGTTAATTCAACGTTTGTTTTAGGTTTTCATGATTGTTCTGTTTTTGAAAGAAAAGTGAATTTCTCGGACATCTGAAAGCACACAATTCTATGCAACGAATTTGTTTGATAACAAATTCGAGGTGTTCGGATTTTTGGCCTGAATTAACGAGTCATCAGTTTTCAAGTAAAACTGACTGGAGTGATCGTGAGCTGTGCTGTTTGTTATTGTGAAAACAGAATGAATAGCTATAATTTTTTTTTCTTTTTCTAAGCGTTTTACAGAACTTCCAGTTTAGACAGGTTAAAAGGTCAAGACAAGGTCACAAACATCACTTTTGTGAAGTATGTGGAGCCCTTTCATATGGTGTAAATGGTCGAAATGGCTTGTGTAGTTAAGGAGATATAAATTTATGAATTATTGACGACTGTAGAAGAGACTAGATCTAACCGAAGGGAAAGATCAAGTGACAAAACGCTTTGAGCAGAGACTATACATGAAGTTATGTAAAGCGCGCTGTAGCGAAGTGCAATGGAGCGTGACTGTTGCACTGCACACATGTTATATACATTGTACAGACGGTTTTTGTGCTGCACCAATGGGGGTCAACAAGCACGTGCGCTTAAATGACCGGAAGCAAAGGTCAAACAGGGGTCATGTCAATGCAAAATTTTGAGCAGGTTCAACCATGGTTCAACCATCTTCAAATTGATGCAAAGTTTTTGAAAAATCAGCCTTTGATGTCTTGTCAGTAGCCAACATTAACGAGCTCATCGTGAGCTAGTGTGCATACGGTTCTTCCACCGTCCCCAATCAAACCAGCCCCTGTTTAACGATTGTCTTTGTCAGTCTTAGGGGGAAATAAATTATTATTAGGCCTATTCCCAGACATCAAAAATAAAATAAAATAAAAAAGAAACAATAATGTGAGTTTCTTGCAAAGTTAAAGGTCCTATGAAATAGAATTGTTTAATGCTGTAAACAATAAAGTATGCGTATTACAACATATATTTGATTATTATTATTTTTTTCACAAGCCATTTTACACCATTAAAAAAATCATTTTGAAATTTAGGGGGGCCGCCGCGCCCCACCCATACCTCCTCATTAACATAAAATCCGTGACGTACACAAGGGCAATTCATCAGAACGACTTGTCATACGTAACGTCATGTGCGTATGGCCACCGTGCAAACACTGCACAGAAGGAAAACGTTCGAAGAAGTTTGTCTCTCTCTTTTGGGGTCTTTTTACGTTGATTTTAAGAAATGCCATCAAGGTGTGTTGCTACTGGGTGTTAGGCCATACGGGGTAAACTGTATCTTGTCGTCCCGTTCCGACCCCTATGGGTCTAAGATAACTCTACAGTTTTTAACAGAGTAATTGCTGGTGATTACGATTCCGAAAGTTCTCCACAAAAACGCCAGTCAAATTTGAGAAATTATCGACCAAACATTGCACTAAATAATCGACAGCGATCGAACACTGTTTACGGTTGTGATACGTCGGCTCGTTACATTTTATTTGAAATACCTGCGCACAGACACCATGTGATATAAATTCGCCAATCACATCCTAGGTCACACATCATGTGACACCCCAAACAAACATGGCGGCGCCCATGCCTCGCTTGGGTGACAAAGACTCCGTGATAAATCCAAAGTGTTTTGTTCACCTAAAATCTGTCAAAGCTGAGAAAGCACAATATAATTTGAGGGAAGAGACAAATCATGCATGAGGCCGTGTTCAAGCGCGTCGTCATGAGATGAGATCATGTGTGTGAGATCACGAAAAACACAGCATCTTTTGATAAGTAGGCCCTGTACTCGATATAGGCCTAAATACAGCATACAGTGCATCATGCATGCGCAAATTTTTATTAGAGAACAAGGACATGCAAAGAAAATAGGACCGCAACGCAGTTAAAATGTTCAATGTAAATAAATGTTAAATAAATAATAAATGTTTGTAAATTATTTAAAATGTAGCTTCTCCCCGTGTCGAGTGAGAATCATGTATTAAGGCGAGCTTGAAGAAATGAGGCGTCATCATAGGGCCTATATTATACAGTTCTAAAGAGGGTGGGGGATACAAAAACAATTGTTAGGGGCAGGCCTGTAAAAGGAATTATTCATCTAACCCTTTTTTTTGGGGGGGGGGGCGATTTTTTATTTGTTTTTATTTATCCATTTTATTTTAATCTTTATTTATTATTAATATTTTTATTTTATTTTTGGGGGGGGGCGAATATGAAAGAAAAGGACAATCGGCACGTTATAAATTAGCGGCGCCCGTCGCTCAGTAACGAGGGAGGGGGTGGGGGCGCTGGATTTTTACAATTTTTTTTATAATGAAGGCCCATGGAAGGCCCAATTCCAGCCAATTTTGTAAACTTGTTAGTTTTTGTTTGGGTTTTTGGAGGGCACCATTTTTTACATTTTGTGTGTACTTTTTCTTCCTTTTTGGATCTTGGTGAGTTTTTAAATTATTTATTTATGCCTTTTTATTGATACTTTTTTATTTATTTATTAATTTTTTTATCAAATGATAAACCATAAGGGAAACTGACTGGGTAAACTTTAAACGAGTTTGGGTTGAACAAAACAAATGTACTAGCTAGAGTGGAATTTGAACCAATGACCTCCGGATTAACGTACTGGCGCTCTACCTGAGCTATCTAGACCTATGTTGGCCGTCTCCCTATCCTTGTTGAGGGATTACCAGTCAGAAGCTATTAAAAAAGTGTAGCCAGGGATCACATCCAAGTACGATACAACCTGGGAAGCCCCAGCCAGATATTGAATTCACCACAAGGGAATTTGACTGGGTAAATTTTAAATGATTTTGGGATGAACAAAGAAAATTATACTATGAGCGACTCACCCCCTAGTTACGGGCCTGGTAAGGGAAAATCCACAAGAAAGGGGTGTGTGTGGGAGGGGGGGGGGGGGGCGGAAAGGAGGGAGGATCATGGTCAATACCGTGTCTCAGCCGCGCAATTTGATTTGTGTGTGTCGGAAGACTTCAGTTCGCACATTGCGCGCGCGCATTTTCACAGATTGCGCCCAACAACGTTTTTAGCAAACTTTTAGTATAGTGTTTAGTATGTCTACAACTCACAAAATATACCTTCAAAAAGTAGACCCACGGGGGTCGGAACAGAAAATCATTTTCCAGGCATCTTTTCGTTTACACCGTACGGCCTATGTAGCAACACCACTAAAAATGGAGTTAGTGTCCATAAATTTCCATCGGACCCAAAATTCAGACGGATATGGACGGCAAATGTGAAGCTGACCAGAGCCAAATGGTCTGGACGGAGCGAGCAGCCTATGCTCTTCAGTGCCCACTTTGAGCCAAGTTGCTTTGAACGTGGCCTTCACAACCAATTTGGCACGAAGTATATAAGGCTATGCTGTTGCCAGATGCCGTTCCAACAATATTTCCACTAAGCAAGAAGGCTGGAGAAAAGGAGAAACGACCGGAGAAAAGGAGAGGTGCTTTTTGGAAGCGAGAAAAACTCAGGGTAAGTAATTTTGGCTGTATGGAAAGTTCGTACCCGTGCGTACACACAATTCACAATACCCCCCAGCACCGCAGTCCAATCCCCCGTTCATGTTCTACAAACATATTGTCCTTTTTCGCGTTATTGTTGACGACATCATATCTGATCTTATATTCTAATATATACATGTAATTTTATAGAATTTATCAATAGTCCACTGACTGAACACGTACTTCTAAAGATTTATATTCCACCCCCAAAATATGGTTGCGTTAATTGTCCATCGGTGGAGGCTTGCGCTTCGTTTCACGGTACCCTGTGACCGGGTCGACTGTGCACCAACGTGTACGGTACACACATTGTATACAAACGTTTACTGCAGTCTTCTATACACACTCGTTGTCGTCAGCAGTTTTATGAGACTGCTTATAATCCTTTAAGGTCAATATTGCGTGTTGTCTTTTATGCATGAATCAAGTCTTTCATTCAGTAACATTAATAAACAAAATAGACCTGATATAGAGGTCAGCTGTTTGATAGTTTTTGGACTTCATGGATTATACATGTTACAAGAACTTCAAAATAGGGTGTGAATGAGAGTTAGTACTACTATAGTAGGCCTATGCTATTGTGACGGAAATGCATGTGAAAGACATGTGATTGTGCTATTTTTAGGTTGTGTATCTAGGTTTTGCTGCGTGACGACTTGGCAGTGCAAGTGGGCGGAGCTTAGCGCTTGCAGTGACCCGGACTGGCAGGGTGGGAGCGTGCGCAGTGGCGGTTTAGGACCGCATGTCTGGGCCCATGCAGCAGGGCTGGCTACAGTAGTAGCAGGCCAGTCGCAGATTAGTTGTTGAGTAAGAGAGTCGCAGATTAGTTGTTGAGTAAGATAGTCCTACAAGTACGGTGAACGATTTAGTGTTGTGCGACGGCTGTAAAATATAGAGATTAAGTGTTTTGTAGGATCGGAGACAGGGTTTCCAGTGACAGTGAGTGCTGTAAATAGAGAAGCAGGGGAGATCGTAAGTTGGACTCGACTGCTGTGTATTATATTGTGTTTATCTTTGCATTTTGTGTGATGGGCTAGGAGCCTTCATACAAGTTTATCCTTGCATTTTGTGTGATAGGCTAGGAGCCTACTTACAAGATTATCGTTGCATGAGTTGTGGAAGATTGCGGTATATATAATTTACTGTGTTTGGTCTATGAGACACGCTAGAGGAGTGTAGTTGCCGGTCACAAAAGCGTTAGCTTGTGACTAGGGGAAAACGCACCTTCTAGAAGTATAAGAGATATGTAGTGTATATAATTAAATAAAGGCACACTTGGGCAGCGAGAGTCGCGTCCTTGAGGGTTATTAAGAAATTATTGTCTGCAACGGTGACCGGTGTTTAGTGTTCCGTGCACAGTAGAGGCCTTTTTTTTTAGACCACACTGCTCGCGGGTACACGAGTGCAAGGTTGCTTACATACGGCCTGTATTGCTTACTACAGCCTGTATTGCTGACTACGGCCTGTATGGTTATATACGGCTAGTAGTGATTACATAGTAGTGATTACATACTAGGGTCACTATGGTTACCTGCCAGTGTTAGAGATTATACCCGGCTGTGTATGGGGACTCAGAATATTAAGATGACATCGTAATATTACATGTTCATTGGCCCAAAGAAACAGGTTGTAATAAAGAAACCCCTGCCCAATTTTGTACACTGCTGATTAATTTGTTGATTGATGCAATAAACGATCTTGTGATCAGTTCACCGACAGTTCTCTCGTCAAGGTGTCCATGTATTTGAGTAACTGTGTAGCAAAAGGATTAGACGATAATTACGCAATCGGCGGTATATTTCCTCCAAAACGGATCTTGTCCCTTAGCCTTCAGATCACTCGATGATCTTCAAGCCTGAGGTATAATTAGGCCCAGGAGCAGATTGTAATTTGCCCCTAACAAATGCAATTCCGCCACAAATGGTGTCAGAAGTGGGATGATTGCGAATGATTAAGTCTAGTTCCTGTTAAGGTAAACGCCTCCTTCTGTGGAAAGGCGAGTACACAAGTTACAGAGGTTGGCGATGAGATTGTGGATTGTTGTGCTTCTGTTAGTGATTGTTGTCATTGTTGTTCTGATTGCGACTTGTCAGTTTGCTAAGACTCGTTTGGAGTTGAGGCGGTTACGACGAATTGAAAGGGATCAGAACTTGATACTGCTGAGAATTAACAGTCTGACTGGTCAAATTTGCAGTACCAGAGTTTCGCGAAGTTTGGAATTACAGAGAAGTGCAACACAGACTGCGATGCTAGAAGTGACTCAGTCACCTAGTGGTCCGTGGCCGAGTGTAGCAACTTTGTAGGTTCTAGCAAACTTGATGTTAGTGTGGTTGATTGTCCTGTTGTGTCTTATACTGGCTTGTCTGGTGATTGTGCTGTACTTTAGCGGTTGGCGCTTGATCCAAGATCAGAGGCGGGGTGTTCGTTGGTTGGCTTCGGCTACACTGGGTGCAACCCCCAACGTGTATGAGACAACAGTATGACCGAAGAAGCGAAGAGTAGGGTGGGCACCTCGGGTGTTGAAGTAGAGGTGCAGAGGCTCCAAATGGAAGCCCAATTTCTGCAATGGGATAAGGATCTCCTTGCAAAGAAATTGGAAGCTGCCATGAAGGGGTCGTTCCAAGGGGACATGCCAAGTGAGGATGGGCATGTGAGGCATCAGGTAGATTCTGATGTGGGTTTTCGGTTGAGAGATGAGACATCTGGGTATGTCTCTCCCTCGTTGGAAAACCAAAACTCTGTACTTGATGAAGCACCCAGGGTGAGGAAAGAGGTTAGCTTGGAGGAAAGTACACCTCTTAGGCGTGGGGGCTCAAGGATGTTTTCCCGAGCACCAGAGGTTACTCCCATAGCTAAGTCATCGATCAGACCGGGTATCGATGATTTGTCGTTGTTCCTTTCGGGTCAGGGTGTTGCGAAACAGGGTAGAAGCAGTACCAACCCGTTCCTGGACGATCACGAGGCAGTTCGACCCAAACGGACCAACAGCGAACTGTTAAGTAACATGACCTGCCCAGTGCAGAAGGCATGTGGCATGTAACAGCAGTTCAGCTGTAAGGGAAGTTGACCCCCCGGTGAAGCCCCCGCCACCGCGAGAGAGTTTGTTGGGTAGTAGTGACGAAGGAGATCAGAGGGGAGTTGTGGATCGAGTGAATCGACGGCCATATACATAAACCCTGATCGGTATAGTGGTAAGGTGCTTTGGAAGGAGTACTACCGCCATTTTGAGTCGTGCCGTGAGTGACAAGCAGGCTGCAAGGTTTTTGACCGCAAGCCTGCAGGGTAATGCACTCCGATTGTTGGGCGAGACAGGGCAAACATATGAGTACGGTGCCCTTGTCAAGTTGTTGGAACGGAGATTTGGCTCTGGTCGTCAAAGTGAGAACTATCTGGTTGAATTGCGACACAGGCGGCAGGGGACGAAGGAAACCCTGCAAGAGATGGGCCAGGCAATTCAGGAGCTGACGGCTCGAGCATACCCTGAAATTGAGGAAGTTTCTCGTGACCGGTTGGCAAAGAACCATTTCATTGATGCGGTGGATAATCATTCCATCCGGGAAGGCATCAACAGGGCCCGTCCGACGAATTTGGACGAGGCTATTCAGGCGGCTTTAGAGACGGAGAACTTTGACAGGGTCGAACGTCAAAGGCTACTGGATCGACAGCCCGCCAAGTTGGCAAGGGCTGCAGACTCTGTGGGTATGGAGCAGAGGCTGGGAAGTTTGGAAGCAAACCTCAGTGAACAGGCTCGTACTTTGCAAACGATGACAGAGATGTTGACGTCGTTGGGGAATCGGAGTTCCACTGAGGGTGTGCCTTCATCATTGAAGAAGCACAAGCCCCAGGGGGCGGAACCCGGGCAGAGGAGGTGTTTCAATTGTGGAGGTTTGGGGCATTTCGCCCGCGAGTGTCAGAAACCTCGTAGACAGTTTACCCCGAAGCAGGGAAACGACAACCAGCCTCAAGAGGGACCCACGGACAGGCTGGTCTTACAAGAGGGTCCAAAAGACAAAACAACGCCAGTAGTCGTAGTAGAGGGAAAAGGTCAAGACAGGGGGAAGGGCGAGTAATTACACTGCCCATGTCAAGTTTTAGTCCCCGCTATGGACTATTTGTTGATGGATTGGTAAGGGCTACCAAGTGTCGGTTTTTAATTGACACGGGGTCCACCGATACTTTAATAAGTAGTGCCATATACTACCAAATACCAAAAGAGTGTAGACCCATCTTGGAGACAGAGGGTGTCCAGGTTAAACAGATTGATGGTAGCCCTTTGGCAGTGTTGGGCAGTGCTTTGGTTGAGGTACAAGTTGGTCGGACAGCTCAGTTGGTGAAGGCGACGTTTACCGAAATGAAGTACCCAGGCATCCTGGGGATGGATTTTCTGGTGCCCACCGGAGGAAATTAGGATTTCCAGTTGAAGGAACTTCGGCTCAGTGGGGAGCGAATCAAATGCACCAGTATAGCTGGTGAACCCTTCATTGGGCGAGTGGTAGTTTCGAGGACCACAGTCATCCCTTCAGGCCATGAGGCAGTCGTCCCTGGTGTGCTTTCCAGAGGAAAGGTTGATGTAGCCGGTTTGGCTATTGTTGAACCTTTCGAGGGTGGTGGTGAGTTGGCTCAGAAAGGGCTGGTATTAGCCAGGTCCCTAGTCAACATGGAGTCGGAAGTAATTCCATTGAGACTGTTTAACCCAGGGCGAGAAAAGAGAGTTGCTCGGGCAGGAACGACGGTGGGTGTAGTCTCTCAGGTAGAGGATGAGGCGGTTATTGGTGACACTGAACAGACGTCAGGGGCAAAGCAAGGCTTGCCCATGCATTTGCATGATCTGTTTAGTCGGGGTACAGCCAATGTGGAGGCTAAGTACCATGGAGAGGTCCGGAAGTGCTTGGCTAACTTCCAGGATGTTTTCTCGAAAGGAGATCATGACATTGGTAGGACCGATATGGTGCAACATCATAATTAAGACAGGGGAATCTCCGCCGGTCAAGGAAAGACCAAGGCGGCATCCCTACTGCAACCAGGAAGAGATTCAAAGGCAGGTCGGTGATTTGTTGAAGAGAGGAGTTATTGAACCCTCTGATAGTCCTTGGGCGGCGAATGTTGTTTTGGTTGGCAAGAAGGATGGGACTAAGCGCTTCTGTGTTGATTACAGGAGGTTGAACGCGGTCACCATCAAGGATGCTTATCCGGGGTGAGACGTTTGATGCCTTGAATGGGGCCAAGTGGTTTACAACACTTGACTTAGCATCGGGGTATTGGCAGGTTGCCCTAGATGAGGATGCTAGCCAGAAGTCTTCGTTTGTTGTCAGGAACGGACTTTACCGTTGGAAGTGCATGCCGTTTGGGCTATGCAACGCTCCAGCCACCTTTGAACGGTTGATGGAGAAGGTCATGGCTGGGTTGCAGTGGGAGATTTTGTTAATCTACCTGGATGACATCATTGTGTTTGGGCAAACCGTAATGGAGACCCTCGAGCGTCTCAACGTAGTGTTGAGTAGGCTCCGGCACGCTGGGCTTAAGCTTAAGCCAAGCAAGTGTCACTTGTTTCAGAAGTCGGTGGCTTATCTGGGGCACATTGTGTCCGCAGAAGGGGTTGCTACAGATCCAGAAAAGGTCAAGGCAGTTTCTGACTGGCCTGTTCCAAGGTGTGTACGAGACGTCCGAAGCTTTTTGGGCCTCGCCTCGTACTACCGGAAATTTATCCAAGGTTTCGCAGAGATTGCGAGTCCACTTCATGCCTTGTCAGAGAAATCGAGGGTGTTTGTGTGGACTGAGTCATGTCAAAGGGCGTTCGATGAATTGAAGGACAGACTCCAGTCTGCCCCGATTCTGTCGTACCCCAACCCCGAAGGCGATTTCATTTTGGACACTGATGCCAGTGGGGAGGGCATCGGGGCAGTCTTATCCCAGGTCCAAGATGGTGTAGAAAGAGTTGTGGCTTATGCGAGTCGAACGCTCAGCAGACCTGAGCGGAATTATTGTGTCACCCGAAGGGGGTTGTTGGCTGTGGTTGTCTACTTGAAGAATTTCAAGCAGTACTTGTATGGTCGCAGGGTTACAGTCAGAACTGACCATGCTGCGTTGAAATGGGTTCTCAACTTCAAGAACCCAGAAGGTCAGCTGGCCCGATGGATGGAGGTGATATCGCAGTACGACTTGATCATAGAACACAGGCCAGGGAAAAAGCATGGAAATGCTGATGGCTTGTCTAGGAGACAGTAAAAGCAGTGTGGCCGGGAGGAGCCAACAAGTGACGAGTCAGGTCACAAGGTGCCCGAGGTGGAAACTCAGGGTAGAGAGTCTTTGGTTAGGGGTCTGGTGGCCCAACCAATGATTCCTGGAGAGGAGATGAGGGCGGCTCAACTGGAGGATGGGACGATGAGTTGGCTTATCAAGTCCAAAGAGGAGGGAAATGATCGGCCTGAGTGGAAGACTCTGTTCCACTCTTCCACGGCCTCCAAAACCTATTGGTCTCAGTGGGACCAAGTAGAGGTCAGAGAAGGACTGTTGTGTCGGCGCTGGGAGTCCGACGATGGGAAGTCTGTGAGGTGGCTTTTGGTTTTGCCACAAAAGTTGAGGAAAGGTGTCATCAAAGAGTTGCATGGTGGACAACTCAGTGGTCATTTGGGTGTCAGTAAGACGTTGGCTAAGACGAAGTTCAGGTACTTCTGGGCAGGTATGTCGGCAGATGTACGGTCGTCCCTGCGGGCTTGCGACCTCTGCGTCAGAAGGAAATCTGCTGCTAAGAGAAGGCTTGCCCCTCAGGCAGTACAGGGTCGGCGTTCCAATGGAACGGGTGGCCATAGATTTGCTTGGGCCACTGCCCACATCGGACAGTGGCAATAAGTGGATTTTGGTAGTTGGCGATTACTGCACCAAGTGGATGGAAGCGTATCCTCTTCCTGATTCCACTGCGAGGACTGTTGCTCTTAAGTTGGTGAACGAGTTTGTGTGTCGATTTGGAGTGCCCCAAGAACTGCACTCAGATCAGGGTAGAAATTTCGAGTCTGAGGTGTTTGTGGAAATGTGCCATCTCCTTGGCATTACAAAGACTCGAACGACCGCATACAATCCTAAGTCGGATGGTATGGTCGAGAGATTCAATAAGACGTTGGTAAACATTGTCGCGATGTTCATTGATCCAAAGAAGAGGCAAAGGGATTGGGACGAGTTCCTCCCTTATGCCACCTTTGCTTATCGATGCACACCGCAAGAGTCGACTGGGGAGACCCCCCATATGATGATGTTGGGTCGTGAAGTTAGCATTCCGGTGGACCTGGTGACTGGGAGTCCTGAGGTCGAGAATGACACCAGTACCGACTTTGCTGAGAAGTTGCGAGGCAATATGCAACAAGCTCATGAGAGAGCAAAGGTCTGCCTCGGGAAAAGTGCCCGCAGACAGAAGCGAAACTACGACCGACATGCATCGACTCATGGACTGCGGGAGGGTCAATTTGTGTGGCTGCATAATCCTGCAAAGAAAAAGCATGTGTCCCCCAAGCTCCAATTGTGTTGGGAAGGACCATGGCTTATTGTGAAGAGGTTGTCGGATGTGGTGGTGCGCATCCAGCTTCGGCGAGGAGGCAAACTAAAGGTAGTCCACGTCGACCGACTCAAACCATATGTCAGTGAAGAGTTAGAACCTTGGGTCAGTCAGCTCAGCGAGGGGGTGACAGAAAGCCCTCTCGTCGAAGGAGCGACTAGCCCACAGTTGGAGGTTCAGGAGGTGGAGATTTTTGAATCTCAAGAGGAAACCCCTGGGGAGGGAGGTAGTGACGGTCCTGTGATGGTTGATACCATCACCGGCGACCCTGAGGTTGAGGGTCGTTTGGGTAATTCACCAGAGGTCAATGGTGAAGTACCGCCAAGGCGGTATCCTGGGAGGAACCATAGAGTACCCCTGCGGTTTCGCTAGGCAGGGAAGTATGGGTTTAGCTCAGTCTTTCGGAGTATATTAAGTTGTTGTTGGAAGGTTGACCATTTGTTCTTGTGGTTACTTGCAGGGAAGTGACCAGTGGCTAGGATGCCGAAGACTTCAAAGTCAAAGCCGCGGAGGTTCCGTTGTCTTCAATGTGACCAGTTCTTTCTGCACCGTCAGAGCTTGTGGAGGCACATAGAAGTAGACAACCACAAGGAGCGGAGCCTACAATGCCCCTCCTGCGACTACCTGGCGGGTCAACGGAGCGTTTTGGATGCTCACATTACCTCAGTGCATCTGCATCAGCGGAGAGAGGCGACGGTGATCCGTTTAGTTGGAGAAACTGGCCCACCCACCGCTAGTGCTTCACAAGGGGCCCACCCTGAGATAGAGTTGGAAGAGACGGACCAGCCAGTGCTGTCTTTGTCCCCCACGCCTATGTCCCCCCTCATGGCGGACCCAAGTTCCCCAGTGGCCCCGGTCGGCCTAACCGGTAAGCCCAGAGCCATGTTGGAGCTTATGAGGCAAGTTGCTCCTTCTTCTCCTGCATCCTCATCTTCTTCGATGCCAACCTTGGAAGAGGTGGAACAACTCCAAGGTCAGGGCGTTGCCGCACCCCAAGAGGATGCAGAAGTACCGAGACCACAAGGTCCGGTGGGGACAAGCAGATATGAGGGTGATGTTGTGCCCCCGACCCAGGTACCCTTCACGCCACAAACCCCGGAGCAACCCCCACCAAGAAGACTCACCAGAACTGCGCGGGAGATACGCCACCTTACCATAACAACCATTATGGATGGAGAAGTGGTGAGTCGCCGTGACCACAACGAGATCAGGGTGACTCAAGTGGAGGTTGACGACGAGGGACGATATATACAGGGTTCTTCGTTGGGTAACTAGTGCTTTCCTTGTTGTTGTATTATGGTATCATTTTGTTTGCATTTATCCAAAGTTTCTTATTGTCGGTGTTCTCATTTGTACTAAATAATAAATCTTGCCAATCTTAAATTTGTATAAAGAAAACGGGTGACAACCAACTGTATTTTTGTATTTATTCTTCCTGCCAGGTTTTATGCAAATAAGTTATTTGCCGAACTACCTCCATAGATTTTGCCAAAGAGAGAAGTAACTCTTTGAAAGTGTATTTTTGTATTTAAGAAAAGGTGCTAGTGTGATTTTTGTGATTTCTAGAGACATTCTTTAATCTGTATAAATTTTGTGATTATGTGTTCAACTTGAGATTTAGGCGGATCATGGTGCAAATTGAGGGCGCTGTTTGTCAAGCTGCCTGTGTTTTTACCTTGCCTGTTATCTTTTACGTTTAATCCGTTTTTTTTATCAACTGTAATTTGCCATCCAAAATCGTATTTGATTGCCGTGGGTTGACCAGTGATTAATGTTACGTTTTTGGTGTCTATTTTGTGTCTTCGATGATGGAAACTACGTTTTCAAGGGAATTTTTGTGTGAGTACTGTGAACTTTTGTGAATGTAATACAAAGTGTACAAAACATGGCTGCCACTGGAGTTACAACCAGCAGGAGTTTACCACGATTGTTAATGTGTCTCGGGCTCTTATTGCTCTCTTGCCAGCCTACATGTAAATCGATGGACATAACTGTTGTAGATATTTTAACAACACCCCTGAATCAGATTTTGCACCGGGGAAACACATTATTCCAATCGGCCATTTTTATTGTTCCGACCATCCGACCAGTTGTGATTCACCTGTGTCCTACAGGCTTCAAGCATTCCAGCACATCACTAATGAAATGGACGAAACATGGATATACCAGCCTTTGTGTGTCTGGCCATGACCCACCCACAGACATTACTGTCTATATGGACATTTCATCAAATCCTGGTCCAAATCCTGGTCTAAAGAGAGGACTAATCGCTGTGGTGGTGGGGTAGCATTATATATTAATGACTTATTTCATGCAGTAAAGTATGATATAGTTATTCCTCAACAACTGGAAGTAGTTTGGGTTAAAATGAGACCTTCATTGTTACCACGGTCGATTACCAGTTTATATTATTGTGCTGTTTATTCTCCGCCTAATGATCCTAATGCGGATTTGCTAATCTGTCATTTATTAGAATCAATTGACAAAATTACTACAAGCTATCCTGATGCTGGAGTTGTAATTGCTGGTGATTTGAATCGTCTTGATATAAGTCTACTCACTACTGGTAAATTTATTCAGGTGGTAGACTGCCCTACTAGGGGTTCAGCAATTTTGGACAAGATAATAACAAATGTCTCATTGCAGTATCAACCTCCTGTTATTATGGCGCCTCTTCAACGAAGTGATCATAATACAATTATTTGGTGTCCGAAAGCTAATCTTATTCAACGCAACGAGATTTGTATCAAAACTAATAGACCAATAAAACAGTCTTCAATCCGTTATTTTGGTCAATGGATCACACAGTTCGATTGGTCAGATATTTACAGTGCTCCAGACACTCAGAACAAATGCAGTGTTTTTTATGATATTTTGAATAAAGCCATTAGTGAGTTTTTTCCAACCAAATCAATTAAGTTACATATTAAGGATAAACCCTGGATGACAGCAGAAATTAAGGCTTTAATTAAAACGAGGCAGACTTTATTTTTTGATGGTAATCCTAGATGGAAATCTGTTCGGAATAAGATCATTCGTATGGTTGATTCTGCTAAAAGGGATTATTATCACAGTCGTATTCAAAAACTAAAAAATTCAAATCCTGCTGGGTGGTATCGTTCCATAAAATTGATGACTTCAGGCAACACTTCTAATCCTACAATTATCCTACCATCTGGAATTAATTGTGATAATGATCGGGATATTGCGAACTGCATCAATGAGCATTTTATATCGATTGGTAATGATCTTAGCCCTCTAGACTTATCCTCACTTCCAGCATATCTCCCTTCTCCCAAACCATGTCCAAGTGTTCAAGAATGGGAGGTATTTTTTCAACTCAAAAAGATCAGTTGCAGGAAAGCAGGTGGTCCGGATGGAATCCCAGCGCCTATTATCAGTGAATTTGCGTATGAATTAAGCAAACCACTTTCACATATTTTTAATTCATCATACTGTGAAGGTGTTGTTCCAAATGAGTGGAAAAGGGCTATTGTCATTCCTTTACCGAAAAGTTCCCCGCCTACTTTGAATAAGCTCCGCCCAATTTCCTTAACCGATCATTTTGCCAAAGTAGCCGAGCATTTCGTTGCTCAGTGGATTATTTCAGATATTCAAGAGAACTTGGATCCAAATCAGTTCGGCAATAGAAAGGGTGTGTCAACATCTCATTATTTAGTTAAACTGGTTGATAATTTATGTGCCCATGCCGACCTTCCGAAAAGCCATAGTTCGTTGGTTGTTACAGATTTTAGCAAGGCTTTCGATCTCATTGATCATAACATTGTTATTCGTGATTTGCTTCATCTGGGTACACGCCAGTCAGTTATCCCTTGGGTCTGTAATTTTTTGACTGAGAGATCACAATGTGTCAGATACAAACATCTGTTGTCTAATTTTAAAGTACTTAAAGGTGGACTACCGCAGGGCACTAAATTTGGACCGTTGGGTTTTCTTGCTAAATTTAACGGTGCGGTTTGTTCTGGAAAATTAGATGACACTCCCAGTCGATTACTTAGACTTAAATATGTCGACGACATGACTATTGTGGAGAACAGTAGAGGTAATGACCCACATACTATTCAATCTGTTTTGAATCAATTTAGTCATTGGGCTGTACAAAATAATATGAAAGTCAACCCATATAAATGTGTTAGCATGACTGTATGCTTTATGAAAAATATTCCTCAATTCCCTGCTCTGCAAATTTCGTCTACTGATCTCCATATTGTCGATTGTGTAAAAATTCTCGGTGTTTTCATTAGTTCTGATCTCAAGTGGGACAAACATGTCGACCACATTTACCGCAAAGCTAGCAATAAGATTTACATGCTCAAACTGTTAAAAAAATTCCACTTATCACTTCCCGACTTATTAACAGTTTATAAGGGGTATATTCGACCACTGACGGAATATGCAACGCCTGTTTGGAATGCGGGTTTAACTAGTGCACAGAACAACAAATTGGAAAGTATTCAAAAGCGTGCCCTTAAAATTATCTTAGGCCTGGGTTATTTGGATTACGAATATGCCCTTTTAAAATGCAATTTGATTTCTCTCCATGATCGTAGAAAAGATCTTTGTGTTGACTTTGCTACCAAATTAAAATGTTCCGACATGTTCCGCCAGTGGTTACCCCAGCCAAGAAGTTCTAGTGTGCAATACCAATTAAGAAACTTAAACAATCTTTCCGTAATCAAGTGCAATACAAATAGATACAAAAATAGTCCTATACCCTATTTTGTTAGTATTTTAAATCAAATGTAGTTTTTCTATCAACATGTTTAATTGTTTAATTGGTTAATAATTAATGTTATTGGTTAATGTTATTGGTTAATGCAATTGGTTAATTCTTTTTGTTTTTTTGTTCAGCTCCGTGTTTTTTTGGTGTGTAAACAATGTAGCAATTTAGCCCTTGGGCTACTAATGCATTGTGTTTTAATAAACCAGAAATAATAATAATAATAAATTGTAGTT
The DNA here is from genome assembly GCA_037783415.1 of Leptasterias polaris. NCBI lineage: Eukaryota > Metazoa > Echinodermata > Asteroidea > Forcipulatida > Asteriidae > Leptasterias > Leptasterias polaris. Next base: position 550,629 of record JAZGTN010000036.1, read on the forward strand.
CTTAAAAACTGGTCCTTTTTCAAACTATAAATGGTGTGAAATAGTTTTTGAGGTCAAAGCAGACCCCCCCTCTTAAGTGTTATATTGTTTTGTAAAGAAACACTTAAGAACTAATGCATTTCCTTTTTATTTTTGTTAGTTATGGCTGACGAGTCGGGGACGACTCGGCCATTGCTTGGGCCTTTGTGACGGAAATGCATGTGAAAGACATGTGATTGTGCTATTTTTAGGTTGTGTATCTAGGTTTTGCTGCGTGACGACTTGGCAGTGCAAGTGGGCGGAGCTTAGCGCTTGCAGTGACCCGGACTGGCAGGGTGAGCGTGCGCAGTGGCGGTTTAGGACCGCATGTCTGGGCCCATGCAGCAGGGCTGGCTACAGTAGTAGCGGGCCAGTCGCAGATTAGTTGTTAAGTAAGAGAGTCGCAGATTAGTTGTTAAGTAAGAGAGTCGCAGATTAGTTGTTGAGTAAGATAGTCCTACAAGTACGGTGAACGATTTAGTGTTGTGCGACGGCTGTAAAATATAGAGATTAAGTGTTTTGTAGGATCGGAGACAGGGTTTCCAGTGACAGTGAGTGCTGTAAATAGAGAAGCAGGGGAGATCGTAAGTTGGACTCGACTGCTGTGTATTATATTGTGTTTATCTTTGCATTTTGTGTGATTGGCTAGGAGCCTTCATACAAGTTTATCCTTGCATTTTTTGTGATAGGCTAGGAGCCTACTTACAAGATTATCGTTGCATGAGTTGTGGAAGATTGCGGTATATATAATTTACTGTGTTTGGTCTATGAGACACGCTAGAGGAGTGTAGTTGCCGGTCACAAAAGCGTTAGCTTGTGACTAGGGGAAAACGCACCTTCTAGAAGTATAAGAGATATGTAGTGTATATAATTAAATAAAGGCACACTTGGGCAGCGAGAGTCGCGTCCTTGAGGGTTATTAAGAAATTATTGTCTGCAACGGTGACCGGTGTTTAGTGTTCCGTGCACAGGAGAGGCCTTTTTTTTTAGACCACACTGCTCGCGGGTACACGAGTGCAAGGTTGCTTACATACGGCCTGTATTGCTTACTACAGCCTGTATTGCTGACTACGGCCTGTATGGTTATATACGGCTAGTAGTGACTATAGTAGTGATTACATACTAGGGTCACTATGGTTACCTGCCAGTGTTAGAGATTATACCCGGCTGTGTATGGGGACTCAGAATATTAAGATGACATCGTAATATTACATGTTCATTGGCCCAAAGAAACAGGTTGTAATAAAGAAACCCCTGCCCAATTTTGTACACTGCTGATTAATTTGTTGATTGATGCAATAAACGATCTTGTGATCAGTTCACCGACAGTTCTCTCGTCAAGGTGTCCATGTATTTGAGTAACTGTGTAGCAATAGGATTAGACGATAATTACGCAATCGGCGGTATATTTCCTCCAAAACGGATCTTGTCCCTTAGCCTTCAGATCACTCGATGATCTTCAAGCCTGAGGTATAATTAGGCCCAGGAGCAGATTGTAATTTGCCCCTAACAAATGCAATTCCGCCACAAATGGTGTCAGAAGTGGGATGATTGCGAATGATTAAGTCTAGTTCCTGTTAAGGTAAACGCCTCCTTCTGTGGAAAGGCGAGTACACAAGTTACAGAGGTTGGCGATGAGATTGTGGATTGTTGTGCTTCTGTTAGTGATTGTTGTCATTGTTGTTCTGATTGCGACTTGTCAGTTTGCTAAGACTCGTTTGGAGTTGAGGCGGTTACGACGAATTGAAAGGGATCAGAACTTGATACTGCTGAGAATTAACAGTCTGACTGGTCAAATTTGCAGTACCAGAGTTTCGCGAAGTTTGGAATTACAGAGAAGTGCAACACAGACTGCGATGCTAGAAGTGACTCAGTCACCTAGTGGTCCGTGGCCGAGTGTAGCAACTTTGTAGGTTCTAGCAAACTTGATGTTAGTGTGGTTGATTGTCCTGTTGTGTCTTATACTGGCTTGTCTGGTGATTGTGCTGTACTTTAGCGGTTGGCGCTTGATCCAAGATCAGAGGCGGGGTGTTCGTTGGTTGGCTTCGGCTACACTGGGTGCAACCCCCAACGTGTATGAGACAACAGTATGACCGAAGAAGCGAAGAGTAGGGTGGGCACCTCGGGTGTTGAAGTAGAGGTGCAGAAGCTCCGAATGGAAGCCCAATTTCTGCAATGGGATAAGGATCTCCTTGCAAAGAAATTGGAAGCTGCCATGAAGGGGTCGTTCCAAGGGGACATGCCAAGTGAGGATGGGCATGTGAGGCATCAGGTAGATTCTGATGTGGGTTTTCGGTTGAGAGATGAGACATCTGGGTATGTCTCTCCCTCGTTGGAAAACCGAAACTCTGTACTTGATGAAGCACCCAGGGTGAGGAAAGAGGTTAGCTTGGAGGAAAGTACACCTCTTAGGCGTGGGGGCTCAAGGATGTTTTCCCGAGCACCAGAGGTTACTCCCATAGCTAAGTCATAGATCAGACCGGGTATCGATGATTTGTCGTTGTTCCTTTCGGGTCAGGGTGTTGCGGAACAGGGTAGAAGCAGTACCAACCCGTTCCTGGACGATCACGAGGCAGTTCGACCCAAACGGACCAACAGCGAACTGTTAAGTAACATGACCTGCCCAGTGCAGAAGGCATGTGGCATGTAACAGCATGTTCATTGGCCCAAAGAAACAGGTTGTAATAAAGAAACCCCTGCCCAATTTTGTACACTGCTGATTAATTTGTTGATTGATGCAATAAACGATCTTGTGATCAGTTCACCGACAGTTCTCTCGTCAAGGTGTCCATGTATTTGAGTAACTGTGTAGCAATAGGATTAGACGATCATTGCGCAATCGGCGGTATATTTCCTCCAAAACGGATCTTGTCCCTTAGCCTTCAGATCACTCGATGATCTTCAAGCCTGAGGTATAATTAGGCCCAGGATCAAATTGTAATTTGCCCCTAACAAATGCAATTCCGCCACACTATGTTGCTAACACCTGGACAATGTGCAAATGTATGGAGTTTAAGTAAATGTACAGGGTTCATACGGTCCTTGAAAGTCCTTGAAAGTACTTGAATTTCACTTTTCTTTTTCAAGGCCTTGAAAGTCCTTGAATTCCGAAAAAGGTCCTTGAAAGTCCTTGAATTTCAAAATGTGCTCCCCCAAAAAATTATTGATATTATATTTTAACCAAAATGGTAATAAGATGTGTTTTTTTTATTCCCTTTTTCCTTGTTTCAAAACCCGTTCCGATTCTAAAATCGTAAAGTGAAATTGCACATTTTGATTTTTATTACACAACGACCGGCACGTATTGAGAGTCGGGTCCCTATCGCCCTCATGTGTTGCATGCACACCCAACACATCATGATATGCACATGGTCAGTGGTGAACGAACGAAGCGCTGTACTGTGGTGTTCCGCCGGGCACCAGTACAATCACGCATGCACGGAATGGGGTGCCGTTCGCTCGTCCCCCCGGGTGCCTAAAGCCTATGGTTTGAGCCCAGTGCATGCAGTGGTCGTGGTCATGAGCAAACTGGATAGGGAACTTGCAGCACGAAGAACGGTCGGCGGGGTTGGATGTGTTCCGCGCTCGGAAATAATTTGACGACAAGTAAAACAAAAACTTTTCAAACTGAGATTTAAATACATATTTAATGAAAGATAATACATTTCATGTTAATAATACTTTTATTATGTTAAAAAACCACAAGACCGCCGGACTTGTTGGGTATAAAGTTTACTGGACCGAAGCTAAAATCACTGGCCTCGGGCCTGCGGTCCAGCGTAAATTTCGAGCCCTGCATCGCATAATTCGCATTAGCCAATAACAGACGGCCTTTTAACGATTTTTGGTTGAAGTTTTCATGACGCCATTTTGAGACGTGCATGGTTGTTCGTCTGTGTACGACTTCGGAAGTATTTTATTTTGCAAGATAAGATGCCGGGGAACTGTCATTTTCAGGATTCATGGCTACAACATGTTGATTACGGAGCATGGCTTCTCAAAGTTAGCGGTGATCGGTATTCAGCTAGGTGCAAAGTGTGCTTGTCAACTTTCAGCATAAAATGCATGGGCGAGTCGAGTCTGAAAAGTCACCAGAAAGGAACTAAACACAAGGATCGGGTGAAATCATCAGGTAGGAGTGCATTGAATTTTACATTTTGCTGTTATTGTTGCACGCTTGTAATTGTATATAACGTGGTAAGCTTATTAAGAAATGAGTAATCTAAATCAGGGGTCGCGCTAGGCTGCGTTTTAGCGTCCCGTAACGGAAGCACCTAAAATAAATTTAAAAAAGCAATTTCACGCATACAATTATTGCATCAAAAGCAAGAGGTTTCTGGGTCCTATGGGACGCAACAAAAATACCTTAGATGGGGAATTGCGTGTACCATTTCCGATTATATGTCATTTTTAGTCAAAAGCTTTGAAAATCCCAAACAAAAAAACATAATATCTGATATATTTTCAATCAACAACACGATTTTCCGATCATGGGGGCAGCCATATTGTTTTGATTTTTGATTGTCTGATTTTGGACACTAGATGGCGCACTCCAGTTCGATTGATTATCAGGGGGTATGGGACCAAGGTCATTAAATTTGGTCATTTAATTTCTGAAAAGTTTTTGAATGGACAGGTGTAAACTTGGTGATTATAGTGGAAGATTATATCAATATAAAATTGTTGGACATGACCAGATCTACCATTGGCTGAAGCCAGGTTTCATTCGGATCTTCGTAATTATGCTAATGAGCTAGTTTGCATATCTGGGTCAAATCTTTTATTTAGTTATAAATCTTGAAATAAATGAGTGATGTATGTCAAACCTGCATAGGTTGGACGGATATGGTCAGCATTATAAGCTGAGTAAGTTTCCTCTTGTTTACAGTTTTTCATAGTATGATAATAAGCTAATTTGCATATTTCACTAAAAACTTAAATTGACTAACTCCTTATTGCAATGATTAATGAAATAATTTATAATTTATTGATTATACTTCTACCAATTAAAGATGGGTGATGAGCAGGGTTAAGGCTACCGTGTGTAAGTGTTGGGCACAATCATTTGCAGCTTTCTAAATTATGCTAATGAGCTCATTTGCATAATTATTTTGGTCAAATCATTAATTTAGCTTGATCTTGATATTTATTCAACTTTTAATTACCCTCTTTTTCTGCAGGTGCAATGGTGAATATTCATAGTTTCTTCAAGTCTAAAGAAACGGGTGCAGGTACTGCAGATACACCCTCAACATCCTCCTCCACGATTGAAAGTGCTCCCTCAACATCATCTTCAAAGACTCAAGTTGTTCTACCATCATCCATTTCAAAGACTGATAACCTCAAGGCAGAAATATTGTGGTGTTTGAAAGTGGTGGAAGACCATCAGTCTTTTAATTCCTGTATAGGAAATAATGAACTCTTCCAAAGGATGTTTCCTGATTCGTCAATTGCCAAAAACTTCCAGTTGTCGGCGTCAAAATGCAAGTACATGACAGTCTTTGGCTTGGGACCTTATGTACAAGACTTGGTACGTGCCCACATCAAGGAGAGCTCACATTATGTTATTTTATTTGATGAGAGCCTAAACCAGAAATTGCAGAGTAAGCAGATGGACTTTCTCATTAGAATCTGGCAAAATAATGAAGTCCACACCAGATATCTCACGTCGGTCTTCATAGGACATGGTACTGCTTTGCACCTCAAGGAAGAACTCACAAAGGTCCTTCGAACTTGTGGACTAAGTAAGTTGTTACAGATTTCAATGGATGGACCAAATGTGAATTGGCGCATGTATGAGGACTTTGGTACTGAATATAAAACTGAACTGAAGCAAAATGTACTAAACCTTGGATCATGTGGTTTGCACATTGTCAATGGCGCCTTTGTTACAGGAGCAGTAGCAGCAGATTGGGATGTAGAAAGTTTTCTGTCGTCATTGTTCTATCTCTTCAAAGATTCCCCAGCAAGAAGAGAAGACTTTCAGAAGAATACTGGCTGTAGTGACATGCCTCTTAGATTCTGCAAGACTAGGTGGCTAGAAAATGTTCCCCCGGCTGAGAGGGCCATTGAGATCTGGGAGTCTGTAATAAAGTATGTAAAAGCAGTGGAAGGGAAGAAAATTCCAAAACCCACAAACAAGTCATATGAGGTTGTACAGGAAGTGTTCAAAAGTTGTGCTGTTTCCTGCTAGACTTCACTTCTTCTTGTCAGTGGCAAAGATGGTGAACCCATACCTGACTGATTATCAAACAGACAAACCCATGATGCCATTTATGGCAGATGACCTAACCAGAGTGTTATCCAGTATCATGAAGAGGTTTCTGAAACTAGACAAAGCAACAGTGAATTCAGCTTACAATTTGATCAAGGTTGAAGTAGATAGTGAAAGCATTCAGCGGCCTGTTAGCACCATAGATATCGGATTTCATGCATCCAAGCTTGTCCAAGCGTTGAAGGTAAAGAAGAAGATCAGTGAAAGGCAGGCATTAGAGTTCAACATGGACGCACAGAAGTTTCTTTCGACTATGACTAAAAAACTCATTGAAAGATGTCCGTTGAAGTATTCGCTAGTGAGGAATCTCTCATGTCTAGACCCAAAGCAAATGGTCAAGAACAAGGATGGAGCAACTTCAAAGATGAAACGTGTGATGTCTGTACTGCATGATGCTAAAAGGGTTGAAGATCATGACATAGATGATGTAGTCAGGCAGTATGCAGAGGCGTGTGACTCTGCAGCCAGTGACCCTGCCATGGCAAACTTTGACAAGCAGACAGAGAGACTGGACGTAGTGCTCTACACCTTTTTCACAAGCAAGCCAGCATTCAGTAGTCTTTGGGAGACAGTAAGCATGTTACTGATTCTGTCCCATGGTCAAGCCTCAATTGAAAGAGGATTCTCAGTTAACAAGCATGTTGAAGAGGATAATATGCTAGAACAGTCTCTAATCAGCTTGAGAGCAGTGTTTGACCATATCAAATATGTTGGCGGGATCGAAAACATTTCTCTTACAAACAAGTTGATTGTAAATGCAGCAGCTGGAAGGCAAAGGTACTATCAGTATCTTGATGAAAAGAAGAGGGAGAACGAGAAAGCTAAGAATGATAATAAGAGGAAGGAAGCAGTTGATCAATTAGAGGAACTCAAAGCAAAGAGAGTCCGACTACAGAATGATGTGAAAAGCCTCCAAAAATCAGCAGATGAATATGCTGACAAAGCAGAGGCAAGAGGTCAGATAACACTTATAACAAAGAGCAACAGTTTGCGACGGACTGCTAAAGACAAAAGTGCATCCATAGAACAGTTAGATAGACAGATTGAAACTCAGCTGAATGCCATGAGGAATTCATAGAATTCATAAACTAACTACATTGTAGGTATGTAACTAGTGGATAATAAATGTATCAACATGTTCTACAAGTAAGTGGTTGAGCTAACAATATGTTTTAAATGCCCCAATATGGTTTTGAAGTAGGCAAATAGTATGATTGTTTAAAAATTGGTTGGTACATTATACTAGAGAAGGTCCTTGAATTCTTCTATTATGGTCCTTGAAAGTCCTTGAAAAGTCCTTGAATTTGTTTGCTCAGAAAGTGTATGAACCCTGATGTACTTGTATTTTTATGGTATGTAACTTGTCACATCTGGGGGGAAATGTTTCTTGAATGCTTTGGTCAACCGGAAGTGGGACCATATGTCAAGAACTACACAAACGATTTTCAAACTTTTTCAGGGATGCGATTGCTTGTCTTAAAAAAAGCCTGAAAATTAAAACTATCTGGAAATGTGAGTCCTATCCTTGCGAGCGCAAGCTCACCCCTTACGGCGTGTTGTCTGTGGCCTGCTCAAGGGCCCCGAGATTTTTTTGAAGTCTAGATGCTCTGTGGTGCATTCTAAGCCTCCTGTGTTTATCAGTATTTGTTGCCCACATCCAGTGTTTTTAGGAGCAAAAAAAAAAAATCTCAAATATTGCATCAATTCAGCTGGGAATCAAATTGAAAATAAAACACAAAATCATTGCCAAATTTACTCTGCGTTTAAAATAATTCTTCCCACTACTTGCATAGTTGATGGTGTCATCACAGTAAGTACACAGTGACCGACTCCTCCAACCAACTCCAGCGGAACTTATTTTGAACACCTTTTTCCAGGTCTCGAACTGATGAGTCTCCCCTCGGCAAAGTTTGTTTCGGCGCCATGACCGATGCGACTGGCTGACGAGACAACAGTACGAATCCCCCAACAGTCAACGTCGTATGGATTGGTGGACGGACGTTGGCTGGCAACCTATGACTGAGCAAAGAATGCTGCCATTGTGCACGCAAACCAAAAATAGAAGCTCCAGCGCAGCGTTGATCTCCATTGCTCTATTACCATTGGCGACACGCAATTTCTAAATTGTTCGTGCATTTCTAGTTTTTAATTTTGCACAGGTTTACATTCTTCTTGATCTTCATGTCAGATCACCATGCGTAAAACCACCGCACATTGCGCAGACACAGCACGAGGTCACTGCTACACATTGAGTCAGTTCCCCCATTCCATTAATAGGCAAGCACAGCAGACGCGTTAATAGGAACTAGACTTGGTGAAAGAAGCACGCTCCTACACAGTAAAAACAACAAACTGTACGCGTCCAATGTGAGAACGATCACAACTTATGCGTCTTCTTAGCGTCATTTAATAAAAATCCCGTCTGACCCAACGCTCTGTTTCCACCTCGTTCTCATATAATGGCAATACAATTTAATGTAGAACGTTCGTCATAAAACCAATTAAATACATTTCAGAATGCAGAACTCGACATGAATAATTAATTAGCATAATCTACCCCCATTCTCAACGGATTCACATGATTCACGTTGGTTGACTTTTTGAGTCGAAAAAGCCGGAATTCCGGCAAAAGCCGGAGAAATCACATCCCTGCTTTTTTTAGTTATATAATCCTTAGGCATTGGAGATTAGCCTTGGGTAACCGTGACCTCATGTTGACCTTTACTTCCAGGTCAACCGGAAGTGGGACCATATGTCAAGAACTACACAACCGATTTTCTAACTTTTTCCAGTTATATAATCCTTGAGCATTGGAGATTAGCCTTGGGTAACCGTGACCCCATGTTGACCTTTATTTCTGGTTTAAAAGCTCATTTCGATTCAGTATCAGAATGAAGACCAGGTTTAGGTTTTTAGGCAGACTTAAGTGAAAAAAGTGCCAGTAAAAGGTCAAGAGTCTTCTATCTTGAAATCAGACCAACTTTAAAGCTTTGAAGCACTTAATCGAAGCAAAAGTCATTATTTTTTTGCAGTCTGCTAGCTTATAAACATTTGACATTTTATTGAAAAACATGACCCTCTATTTACCCTTTCCTTTCGGTTCAGACAGGAAGTTCAGTTTAAAAAAACAAACTAAATTTCATGAACCACTTGTACAGTTATTTTGTTTTCTTTTCTTTTTGTTCCATCAACCGAAACCCCTCTGTGTTCGTTTTACGAACACCTGATCTCTAATTTTTTTTCGTTACCGTGAAAATAGCTATAGACGCGTACAATAAACACACTCTGCTGCGCGGGGGGTAAACAAGCCGTTTCCACTCATGTACGTCATCAAAGTCTATGGTATATTTTCATCATGTGACACGCTGTTTCCACAAACTCGCTATGAGGAGCTGCTGAACGCTGGTCAAAATGACCTTTTTTTAAAATTACGCAACCACCGCTAAGGATTTTCTTTGAAATATATGTAATCATGAAACACAAATTGATTGGATTTCGGTAAAGTTTAAATTATCTTAGTGCCGTTGAAGTAGATCTTTAAGACTAGTCCTATCTCATAGCATTGCCTAGGACTAGTCCTAAGTTAGGAAGAGTTTTGTGAAATCGACCCCGGGGGTCGACCCGGGGAAGCTAATCGAACGCACCCATTACTGATTCAAGGTCTTCTTGTAAATTTTGAAGCCCCCCCCCCCCCCCCGAACCAACATGGAAAGTCAGTTTGCCTGTATAGATATAGGTAATGTCTAGGTACAGATCTCTAACATCCAATAGCATGAAGGGGTTTTTCAGGCATTTTCAATACTGGGCCCGAAATTCCACCCCTTTTCAAGATGTTATCTTCGATTTCCCAGAAATGTTATCATTGAATTCCGCATTTCCAAGATATCTTATTTTCAATTTCCGTATATTCAAGAGATGTTATCATTGATTTCAATATTTCAAAGATACGTTATCTTCGATTTCCATATTTCCGAGATATGTTATATCTTTGAATTCTGTATTTCTGACAAATATAACTCTGAAAACCGTAATAACCAGGACATGATTCTGTATTTCAATGATAAATTATCTCGGTAACGCAGTAATATGATGGTCATATACGCTTCCGTAGTAGTGGGCTTCTGAGCTTGTTTAGGTTTGAGCTTACTTGACAATAGTTGCATGGTTATTGCTAGACTTGAGAGAGGTAATGTTTGTTATGTGCTTGATGAACAATAAACACAAGCAAATTGATACTATTGTGGCGAAACCTGTCCGGGTCAATTCTGACTCGGTACTGCACAGGCGAGCGGCAGCCCTACAGTACTGTGGGGGAGGTCGTTTGGCAACTGTATATCGCCGCACGCAACACTTCTTCCTGGGAACTCTATGGACGGGAGCTTAACTAAATAGAGTAGCACATGGACCCAATAATTGGACTATGAGAGATCCATCAAGAGCCGCGGGTTTTACCCTTTATTGTAACTCAAACACCTCATTGACTTAAGTTACGCCAATGATTCCTTAAGGGATGTAATTGTTTCCTTAGGGGATGTAATTGTCTCCTCAGGGGATGTAATTGTTTCCTTGACTTTCCTTCAGGGTTTTCTGTATCCTTAAGGAATAGTAATTGAGGTTCCTACTGTGACTAAGAATTACTGATTTAGAGGCTTATTACTGAAAGCACTTAATAATTATAATTAAAGGTGTTAATTCGTGGGGAGGTTCAACTTTGATAAACAATTATGCACGACATACCCAGCGCTTTGACCAGTGCCTTGAGCTGAGCTGCTGTCGCTAGATTCGGACACACCGCCGCCGCCTCCACGGACTCTCTGACAGGCTCTGACAACCCCGCTGTCACGGACGCTCCAACCACTCACTCCTCCGGCTGCTGCTCTGGGACTCGACAGTCGGTCGCTCTACCGTTCCGCCTCTCCAACTGCTTCCTACTCCCACTACACCAGCAACAACGCCGCCTCAAACGTCTAGCACCAAACCACTACTTTGTCGGAACTCCTGTCCCACACGTCTGTCCTGTCTGCTAGCTCAACAGCAACTCATGCCGCACGCACGAGGCGCACGCTAAAATCACCTAAGCAGCCAACTGCGCATGCTCAGCAGGTATAGCACGCCTTAGTGCTATGACGCGCAAAAGCAACAAGCACTCAGGCCAATTTCGTTACACTATTTTCATTACACTATTTTCATTTTGCATTATCTTTATAGGAGAGGTAGAAACCCCAGAACGGTACACACTTCTTCGGCTGACACCCAACCACAAAACCAGCTGAAGTACATTGTGTGTGCATCTGAGCTGCTAAAACTCTTCAGAAGATGCTTCAAATGCAGATCAAAAAATGTTTCTATAACCAAGCGTCACAGGAGTAGGTTTATATCATCTAACTCCAACTCCTGTTGCATTTAACAGCTCCTTGGATCTACTTTTTTACTTTGGTTTATTTAATCCATTCTGAAAACTTGTTTATTTACTTTTTGATTGGGGAGACACATGAGCAACTGGTGTTGACAAACATGGGTTGGGTTGGGTTGGGTTGGGTTGGGGGGGGGGGGGTGGTTGGTGGTAAGGGGTAAGAATACCACCAGAGTTTTACATAGATTCATGATTAATCTCTTAAGTCCACATGATTTATGGGAGGTCGAGGAGTTTGCTGGTTGTGAACTGACAGACACATTCAAAACAGGCAAATCAATTTTTTCAATGGGACAGTATTTAAGAATAATCCTATTACTTTTAATGTGAAAGACATTTGTTTCGGATTTTCTAAAGACTCGTCAACGCTCGTTACTTTTATTGTTATTCTTGCAAAGAAGTTTATTTTCAACAAGAAATATCAGGAAGAAAAAATACTGAATATAGTAGCTTTTAAGAACTTTACGCGTATTTTTTATGTTACTGAAGAGTGTATGGCAAGAGCCAAGGGATTAGATTATAAAGTAAAACAAAAGTGGAAGAATATGTTTTGATTTGTACTATCTTCCAGATGCAGGTCCCGTATGATTTGTAATTCACTTGTAACTTGAACTCTCAATATTGTTGTTGATTGAGAGACCAGTTAACTAGCAAGATATAAAGAATCGTATAAATTTGAAAAGAGAAGAAAAAGAAGAAGAAAGAACTGTATATAATAATAGGTTCTAGTCTTCAGTTGTTCTTTGTTTGTCCTTTGTTTTTGTCTGTCCTTTCTCTTTTTTTTGTTGCTTGTCTTGTGTTTTGGGGTTTTTGTATTGAATTTTGTTGTTTTGCAATAATAATTTTAAAAAAATAAAAAAAAAAAAAAAAAAAAAAAGCTATACACAGATGTAACTTCACATACCATTTGTTATCAGATCAAAGGCAGCCTCGGTTGTGCTTGCACTAGGTATAGGGTTGGACTCTCCATCCTCTTGAGTTTGGATGCCGTCTTTGGCAACGGGTGACAAGGCCTCCAAAACTTTATCAAACATTTTGTTTGATGCAGGCTTCTCTCCTCCCCCTGTTAATCAAATGATATTAATACAAACAAAACTGAATCATGATTCATGCTGGAGTATCCAATATTTCCCAAACTGCCCCGTTTGACTTTCCTTGATATCACATCGTTATAATAATGTAACACTAACAATAAATAAAAAATTGTGGCATGGATATTAAAAGCAAACCCTTAAGTTGGCTGCAATAATCTTAGCTATTGGTCACATTGCTTAGACCGTTAGAGCTTCGACAAGACTTGCACCTTCCCTTGCACATTTTTCCAATTAATAAAAAAATTAAAAACATGACAAAAAATTAATAAAACCCATTTAATTTATGAAGGCCAAACCAGTCATGCCAGTTGGAAAGTAATCAACAATGACACTCCATATGTTCGACATACACATTCCACACATGTGGTTCATAAAATGTGTTTACATTATAAATAAATCCACATAATTTATTTAAAATATCCAAAGTGCCAAACATTAAAATAAAGTGTAACAAAATGCAAATGAGTAACATGCTTAAAAGTTAAAATAATTATGTGCCAGGTTTTTGCACATGATCATGGCTGTATCCAAATTAAAATAACACTCACCTGTCTTGTTAATCTCTCTGTGGTAAGCCCTTGCATCGCTTCGAACAGTCTGCCATTTCTTCCTTATCTTCCCCCATGGCCTTGAATGGCAGCCACTTTCTACGAGAACTCGACTTGCCAGCTCCCAGTAGTGTTTCTTGACCTTTTCAACATTTGCACAAGCCTTGCCCTTCTGCTTGTGCCAACAAGCTTTTCTTTGTTGAGTCTTACAAAATCAGTAAGAATTGCTATTTCCTCAAAGGACCAATTGCTTGATCTCCCAGCCATTTCGGCTTCAACAAGTACGACAATATTACAATTAACCTAACTAGTGAGTGATAGTTACTGTTTGTTGCCTGGCATGTGTTTACTAAAAATGTACAAACAACAGACAAGAAAAACTATCGGATCTATTGAGTCTGTCGCAAATGATCAGTCAGTAATCTGAACATTGACATGAAAGAAAATATTCACTTGCTAAATTTCCCTAGATACGTATTATACTTACAGATAATTGAGCTTGCAGACGACATTTCCCAAACCGTTTGGAGCCCAAAAAGTTGCACGACATCAACTCACCAACCAGCCATCTTGAATCATGTGCTGCAGAAAGTTCAGACGGCCGTTTCATTAACGAAGCGACGGCCGTTTTATTAACGAAGCAATATAGGCATTAAATAGCCGTTGCATTAGCGAATTCAGCCTCGTCCGAAAACTTGTTCGCGGTATTATATTAGTTACGACTCGTCCTGCTTAAGACGGGTTTTGTGAAATCGATCCTAGGATCGTTCTTAGCTAGGATCGATCTTAGGGCTGGGACTCGTCCTAAATCCTAGGATCGATCCTAAGTTAGGAAGGGTTTTGCAAAGGAAGCAGTGTGGAGTAAAGTTATCGAAGAAAGTGCGCATTTCTTCATGGCCAAGTATCCAAATATTGGTTCTGCAGATGACTACAAGTCTATTGGTCATAAAATGTATACCAAATATCCAGCATCCATAAAACACGAAGGAAATGAGCCATGGGTAAGTCAATGTGAAATAAATAGGAAGGCATTAACAAGTGATGAACCGAGTTAGAAGTCAAACATCCATTAAAATTTTAAAACACAATTCACAAATGCCGTCTTCAACAAAATAATACCACCGGAACGCAAAAGCTTGATTGCATAAATCAAAATCAACCACCATATAAACTTCCACAAAATAACTGATGAATTGAAACCGTTAATTCATGTTTTTCTAAAAAATGTGAATACCTTTTTTGATGAAATATTCACAGGTTAGTTGTATGATGTGTATTTTAAAAACTAGATGAATTCATTCAACAACCAAGATGACCAATAATAATATCACTCTTTAAGTTGTCTCATTGTTGGTCAATGATAATGAGTAAACCTATTGAATCAACCATTGCTTTTATAGGGAGGTTTTACGGTTCTGTTTTTTGCACACCTTTATGCCATTTTAAAACTGACTGCCCTCATTTGTCAGGCCTATAGCAATGGAATTTGTGAAATATCAACCAGTATTCACCAACCACTGCAACCTTGTTTGATTGATACAGAAGCAGCGGCCGATTTCACGAAACGCTAGGATTAATCCTATCTCGAGTTAGGACGAGTAACTCGTCCTAACTCAGGATTAATCCTAGGATCGATTTCACCAAACTTAGGATGGGTTCAATGCATCCTAACTTCCATGGTTACGGAACTTAAAACGTCCTAACTTAGGACTGGGGTAGGGTCGTCCTAAGCATACTTTTACGTGCATAGCTACTCACGAAAACGACATCATTATTCAATATGGCGCTGTTACTAGTAGTTGCCGCTCGCGAAGAGCGAAGGGCCATCAGGCGAGAGCGTCTTTTTCGCGACAGGACAAATCCTCTCGATAGTCTGAACGACCAAGAAATCTACAGTCGATACAGATTCACTAGACACGGGATAGTCGAAGTCTTGGACAGGATAACGGCTAGTTTGGAACCAGAAACTCGGGTAGGCTAAACTTAAATAAAGCCTTAAACTAACGTTAGCAGTGTGTGTACGTCCGTCCGTATATAATATAGCGACGACCGATAGTTGTTTACTAAACTCTTTTTTAGAAGTTAAGAGGTCACATCGTTAGGCCTAGTTATTAATACAACTGTGCCCTCTGTAGACGGCATAATATCCCCGAAGTCCTTTATTTTACCAATCGTTGCAAGGGGTTGAAAAGTACTATTTACTTCGTTTTGGGCATAATTTGTTTTTCATTACCAACGTTTTCAGATTATGCTGGGGTGGGGGTATGTAGGGAAGGCCTTCAAAACTAATAAAATGAGATGGAGAATTAAGCCCTATATCACAGTACATGTACTATTTGTGTTGTCCTAGGGATGGGTTTTAAAGAGAATTTATTTAGAGTTGTGCAAAAAGTAAATGTTCTAACAATAAAGAAATCCTCCCAGAGGTAACGGTATGTAACCCCAAAAAGTGATAAAAGAAAACCATTCTTGTTTTAGAATTATTTATTTCATATGCCAACATACATAAATTATTATCATGAATATGAAAAGAACTTTTAAGTTTACATGTTAACAGGTTAAAAATAACAAACAAGCAAATTTGACTTGATGTTTAAATAGGCTGGTTTCAATCGAAAAAATGATAATCATGCGAGTCTAGAAATTAAAAGACATTTAATATCCAATTCTCGTTTGTACAAAACAAATGTTTGTGAAAATGTTAACTATAATTCAGGATGTTTTAGTTTGTCATCCAATTGAAAATACTGTATTTTTAGTAATGAAAAACAGTAGTTTTAAAACGAGGAGAAAACAAATTTTGAGCATATATAAGCATGCAATGATGTACATGTGAAAAATGTTTAAATAACCTTTACACCAAGATTTGAAGAATAATAAAAGACAGCAGCCCAATGTCATGCCACTGCTTGTTACATAAATATGTGCTAAGTGACAAATTTACCCAAGTGGAGAATCTTATAAGTTATCACAGACGCGCTATATTTTTCCGTATTCCACGAGTGCATGTGTGATAACGAATTTATCTTCAAGCAAACGCGCCACTTTTGAACTTTTTATAAGCTGTATGTTTTGTGTATAGCTTATAAGAAAGAGCGCAATGCCAAGAGTTAGAACACCTGATAGGCAGGGTGTGATATGGGCCGTTCAATATAAGTTTACATCAAACTCCTTGTTGCTATGAATCGACCAATCAGAATCGCATATTCAAGCCTGCTTGAAGATAATTTCAGTAAAGCGCACAATTCTGTTATCAGGAGACCCACGAAATTGGGCCAACCCTTCAACACACTCTGAACAGGTTTTGAATTTTGCCCCTTTCTGAGCCCCGTAGTAGCAAAAATTGATAAACATTGTAATTTGTATGCAATTGCAATCACCATAAAATGTATACTAAGGCTGAGCTCCATGCTAAAAAGAAGTCTGATCCCTTAGGTGCTTTTAAACTTGTCGTTATGTCTAACCCTGTGAACTCAATTACTTTTTACAGCGAAGCAATGCAAATTCTCCACTTATGCAGCTTCTGACCACCCTGCGATTCTTTGCCACTGGTGCATTTTACACGGTCGAAGGAGATCTCCATGACGTCAGTGTTCCGTCAGTATGCCGCATTGTGCATCGGGTTGCCAACTCACTTGCTAGGCTGACAAATGATGTCATCAAATTCCCGGTAGAACTCCAGGATGTGATGAGGGTCAAGCAGGAGTTTTTTGCATTGGCAGGTTTCCCTGGCGTTGTTGGTGCGGTGGACTGCACCCATGTCCGTCTGTACGGGGCTCCTCTTGGAGATGACGAGTACCTGTATGTGAACAGAAAAGGCTATCATAGCATCAATGTTCAGGCAGTTTGTGACGCCAACTTCAATGTACTGAATGTTGTTGCAAGATGGCCTGGAAGTACACATGATAGCGCCGTCCTGCACGGGAGCCGCCTTGGGGAACTTTTTGACAATGGAAGGTTTGTAAATATTATATTGATCTGCAGTACATCTTATAAGCAAATGAATTATTTTACGCCAAGAGGAACACACACACTACTTATAAGCATACATGACCACTTACAATACTACGGAAGGTATATGGCCTACTAACAGTAAACATGATATTTCTTCCTCTGTACTTTCAGACTTCAGGAAATTCTTATTGGGGACAGTGGCTACGCTTTAAGGCGCTGGCTGATGACACCTGTGGAAAACCCACACACAGCTGCCCAAACACGTTACAACAGGTAAGTGTCAATATGAACTAGAAATTTCACACCCAGTAGAGCCCACACCACCAGGGACACACACTCACAGACACACAAAGTGAAACATTACTAACTTTGTTTATTTGTCAATGTCAATATGAACTGATACGTCAATATCATGACCTCTGCAAACTTCATTGGCAGGTCATATTGATGATATTTAACACAACTGCAACCTTAAAATGCTTTGTTATTTTACCTCAGGTACATACAATAAAGCACAAATTACACACTGTTTATATTCCATGCAAATATTTATTTGCCTGTTTTCACAAAAACAAAAGCTGTGACAAATTTGCATCAGTTAAAGTAAAAAGTACACAGAAGTATTGGTAAATTAAGTTTTGCAAGGTTTCCTTTGTCTTTTTCTTTGATGTCAAGCAAAGCATTATCACGACCAATGGATACAACCCAAAACAAAACCATCAAAGTTAAAGGTGACAGAAGCAAAAATTATTCACAAATAAATCTTCATGTTTGGAAGAGATGGCAAAGATGAGATGAAGATACAGTGGTGATGTGATGATGATGACAAAATGATTTGTTTAATTATTACAGGAGTCACAGGAGAACAAGGGTGACAATTGAGCAGGTGTTTGGGCAAATCAAACGCAAGTTCCCCTGTTTGTCTTATGGTCTGCGAGTTGCTCCCAACAAAGCCTGCCAAATTATCAAGGCCTGCTTTGTCTTATTCAACCTGTCCAAACAGTTAGGTGAACCAGAGTTGGATGGGGAGATTGAAGAAGAAGAAGAAGACGGCATTGAGGCTGTGCCTTATGCAGGACCTCTACAAGATGGCAGACTGCAGAGAGACCGAATTATTAATAGATATTTTTAAATTTTCACTTAAAGGGACTGTGTCGTCACAATCATAGTTTGCCTGTTTCCTGACCCAGAAAGTTACTGCATGCACGCGCGCTGACTATTACAACACAAAAGAGCACCGTCATTATTATCCTGTGATGTTACTGTCATCACATGCACGTGTGCAATAAATGGGTGAAAGTTCGAAATTCAATGTCTAGCCACAGACTCGCTGTTATCATGACGACACAGCCCCTTTAAAGACGCACTCTTACCATGGTGAAGTAAATTGACAATACAAAATTTAATGGGAGCACTTCTCAGATTTGTCTACACTGCCGCAGAGTGAGATAATTTTCTACTCAGAAGTTAAGCAGGATATTACTTATGCACACCACAAAAACAAATTGTATGCGTAGCTTGTGCTAAATGTCATCACCCAGTGTGGTTGCTATTGCTAGCAATAACAACCACATGGGCCAATATGACTACGCACAACAATTTATTGTACTTATCTTCCGTGTAGAAACTTATCTAACTATGCCGCAGTGTAGACAAATCTGAGAAGTATTCCGATCCCATGTACTTTCACCATACCAAGCCTCAGAACTGTGATTTAAAGGCACTGAACACGTTTGGTAATTACACAAAATATATATTAGCATAAAAACTTACTTGGTAACGAGCAACGGAGAGCTGTTGATAGTATAAAACATTGTGATAAACGAATCCCTCTGAAGTAACGTAGTTTTTGAGAAAGAGGTAATTTCTCACTAAAATAATAAAAGACTTCATGCATGAAGTCTTTTATTATTTTTTCAGACATCTGAAAGCACACAAATTTGTGCAACTAGGGTGTTTTTTCTTTCATTATTTTCTTGCAACTTCGACGACCAAATCAGCCCAAATTTTCACAGGTTTGTTATTTTATGCATATGTTGGGATACACCAAGTGAGAATACTGGTCTTTGATTATTACCAAACGTGTTCAGTGCCTTTAAAAACTTAAATCTTCAGAATCTAATCTTCATTTTTAGTAAAACATTTAAGGAACACTTGGAAGTTATGACTTATTTCTTGGAGTGACCCAGAAATATGTCGGAAAACCTCTAAGTGTTCCTTGTCAATCTTTATTGCTTCACGCTGGAGCACAAGGCGTTCCTCCTCTAGCTTGACAAGGTTAGGCAGTTCTCTTTCTTTGGGGCACTTGGCTGAAGAGGGTGCAGGTGGTTCTTCTTCTGCCTCTGAAATGTCCTCCCCTATGGTCTTATCCCCTTCAATTATTACTGGAATATATAAAAAGAAACAGAAAACTGCTAAATGATCTTTTAGTGCCAATAAATATGCTCATTGTCAGTAATTTTCTCACAATTTTTCTTTTGGAGTTTTAATTTGTATCAGTTTCGTCGTTTACAATTTTATACAAATAATTTTTTTATATTCTTGCAATAGTGGAATTATTTTTCATTCGTTAAAAGATG
Organism: Leptasterias polaris; assembly: GCA_037783415.1. NCBI lineage: Eukaryota > Metazoa > Echinodermata > Asteroidea > Forcipulatida > Asteriidae > Leptasterias > Leptasterias polaris. Next base: position 570,509 of record JAZGTN010000036.1, read on the forward strand.
TTCTATTAAACTTGCCGTTATTGAATGGAACATTCCATCTTTCAACAAATGAAAATATTCCTACTATTGCATGAGTGAAGAACATTTATTATTTGTTGTATACAACAACCAAGTAAATGTTTGTCATGAAAAGTTATCATGAGCTTCTTGATTGCTCTGTTTAAGTTTGAGATTTAATTTCACTCTCATTTTTCTATATTGTTTGTGGTGGGGAGAGGATTGGGTTGAGCCTGCTGAAAAAACAGAGAAACTTATAGGTACCATTTGCTATCAAGTCCATGACTTCCACATCATCACTCGGCCCGGCTTGTGGGATGGGGTCTGATTCTCCATCAGTCTGGGACACGATGCTGTCCTTAGCTACTGGTGCCAGCGCCTCCAACACCTTATTAAAAACCTTGTTCTCTGGGGGCTTCTTGCCTCCACCTGTCAAAATAAAATTAAAAATATCATTACAAGTAACTGTCAAATAATAGCTATAAATATTATTTTAAAAATACCCATTTTGAAATGATTCACATGTGTTTGATTTTTGATCAACAAGGCTTTATACAATTTCTCATAATAAAAATGGTTTTTTTATTTTTATTAATGAGTTATTCATTAATAAAACTGCACCTCCATCCCTCCCCAAAATAGATAAATAATCAAGTTTAAAAACATCATCCTAAAAAACCCAAATGTGTCATGTAGTTGAATTGAAGGTAAATCCTTTTTTATTTCCTCGGGGGGAGGGGGGGGGGAACTTTTATTCAAATTATTCCTCTTGCCAATCACAACAAATGTAATAGAAAACAAATAAACTAAACTACTTATTACAGAGAGTAGAGAATATATCCCATTTCAAATTAAATTTGGCGAGTTTGTCATTTGTGATGCAGATGAATTTTTCTAATTGAAAGTACTGTTTAAGCTCTTTTTTGAATGATAACAAAGAAGGTTTACTGCCGTTCATCTTCATTCTATAAATATGGTAACGGCCTAGCAGTAGAACTATATTTAGGGCAGTCATTTTCTTATTCTAAATAAGTAAATTCTTTTTTTGTTTTGATTTCATTTTATTAAATAAATAAAGCTGTGCTTACCAGTTCGGTTACAATCCCTGTGATATGATCTAGCATCACTTGAAATGGTCTGCCATTTTTTCCGGATTTTCTGCCAATCCCGCAGACTGCATCCATTCTCCACAAGAACACTGCTACACATCTTCCAGTAGTGGGCCTTTGTTTTCTCCACGTTTGCGTTGCTTTTATTACTTGTGCCCACAAGCTTATGTCTATTTTGCATGACAAATTCGACTAGCATGCTTACTTCTTCAAAAGACCAATTACCGGCACGGTCGACTTTTTGTGCCTTCTCCATTTTTGGCATTAGGACCTACATGACCTAGCCTACTCAAAAATCAACTTATGCCTCCGTTATTGCACTTTTGCAGCGGGGCTTACACCAATGCACGAACAAAGTAAAATTTAGGGAGCAAAATTTTTGCCTTCTAAGTTCTAATCTAAATTAAAATCCCTCGCTGTAAGTGTAAAACTAACACTAAATTACAGATAAACACGTTCCTTCCGTGGTGTGGTGATCGGTGATAAACTTGAAACCGTTTACCGAAAGAAAGTGACAGGAAGATGATCCAAATAACATCGGCTACAGGATTATTTGACAAATTTACCTAGATACGTATAATACTTACGTGTTTTTGAGCTTGCAGACGACATTTTACTAAAAGATTTTGGAGCCAAAAAGTTGTACCATAAAGATCTGCCAATCAGCCATCTTGAAAATGCTGTGAGAGTGTGAGAAAACGTGTGCACGCGACGGCCGTTTACGTTTGGGATTAGAACAACAAGACAACAGTCGTCACATAAGAGTAACACAGCCTCGTCCAATAAATTGCAAACGGTTTTATCGTATTATTGTTCGTCGTGCGTAAAGATAGGATTAATCTTGTTTAGGACGTGTTTGGTGAAATCGATCATAGGACGCGTCCTAGCTAGGATCGATCTTAAGGCTGGGACTCGTCCTAAGTCCTAGGATTAATCCTAAGTTAGGAAGAGTTTGGTGAAATCGACGGCAGGGATATTTGTAAGACACATCACTTCATAATATATAATTTGATGGACACTGTAAAATGTCTTAAAAGTCGGAAATGACTTTTTAACAGAACAGACTGTTCACTTGGTTTTTCAGTCTTATTTTAACAGATCCCTAAGCCAGAAAATTCGAAACTTCAGGTGGTCTCTAAAGCGTAAAAGCGATGATCTTGGCAGTGCATCTGTAAAACCGCCACCGAGGTGTGATTTTTCTAAGTCATCGTCACCAGCCCATTCTCCGTGCGGACAATCATCCGACGATGATTCAGAGAAGCACATCAAAACCATCCAGAGCGAAATGGATAAAGAGCATCCCAACGCGGCTCACATCAAGCTTCTGCTTAAAGAGAGTTTCAATCAGAGGAGGAGGTGGATGACAACGATCACAAGTGGACAACTACTGCCCATCATAACCAAGTACCCATGCTTTGAACTGGGCGAATTTGTAAGTTTTTGTTTGTTTTCTGATTGTTCTTTAAGATTGTTCTTTTACTATCCCAGTTAAGCTCTCCAGATATTGTTAAAACATCTTGTTTCAATTTCCAGGCCAACCAGTATTCAATTAAATACTCTAAAAGCACAGTTCAGCACTCGTTGCTTAGTTTTCACGAGACATATCATGAACACATTAATTTGATCATCCCACTTCAACAATCAGCGCTTGCATGTTTTGTGATTATTTGGTTTACCCTACACCGATGTGTGATAGCATCGTATACTCGGTGCTTTCCCGAGTCCTGTGAAAAAAAACACCGGCTAACTGACTCGGGTGGGATTTGAACCCACGACCTCCCGCATACTAGAGCAGATGTCTTAACCTCTAGACCACCGAGTGCGCCCGGGGTAGAGAGGCCAGTTCGAATCCTATAGCCGTGGGTACTGCGAACAATTAAATATATGTAATTTTGCATCATATTCATTATCCCTGATGCAAATTACATCTATTTAATGTTTTGTGATGTTTTACATTCACCAAAACCCTCAATATTGTCTTAAATTTTGAAGAAACATTTTGAACAAATTATGACTTCCATGGCCTGCAGAGAAACCAAGGGACGCTAGATCAACTTTAGATAAACTCTGTCCCTGTAATTCTGTTTGTTTTACAACTAATATTTGTTTGTTTTTAATATTGCAATTAAGGTCATGATGGAATTCTACTTGGTGACAAACAAGACCATGGAGCAACTACATGCCAGAGCTGACACACTTATGTCATCAGTTGACAAGATGACACAATGTCGAAAGGTAAGTGAAATGTTTGAGTACATTCTGAGGTAAATTGATTTCTGCAGTACAATATTGACCAAATGCACAAGACGTCATCACCTATGATAAACATTTTGGGAGTCAAATGGCATGTGATGTTACTGCAAGGGGTCAACAGACTGAAAACCTTTAAATTTTTCTGTGCAAACCTCTTCAAAGTGTCATACCAAAGGTGTATATTCAGGCTTCCATAATCAAAGTTTATTAGTCATCATGTAAGCCTGCTTTCTCTGCAATCTAGACTCTTTTTTTTTAAAGGATGATGACCATAGTGGCCATTCCATGTGTTCAGGCATGCAAGGTTTCAGCAGCTCAGCTGATTTCCTGGTTTTTGGTTTTTCAGCTGTGGCATTGAAAATTGAAAAACACAGTACAAAGTCTTGCTGTGCCTGGCACTTTCCTGCTCACAAATTGCAGTTGCATGACTGTGTGTTGTTCAACAGTTAATAATTAATAAACAACGATTCATAAGAAAAAAATTATGTTGTGTGTTCCTGTGTATTTTAAAGTGATCTATTTTCTTAAAAAATAATAGTCTTTGGGAACGTCTACACTGTGTGATTATGCTAGATCACAACACCGACTTCATCGTTACATTATATTCATGCGCTATTCTAAAGGACAATTGTTCAGTGACGGTTAAACGGCTTAGTTCACAAAATGGATGTCATTATGTGTTCTTTCTATTAAAAAGGGCTCATGAATATATTATGTAATGCATGTAACTTCGGTGGAGGAATCTAGCAATGTCAGCAAGTGGGCGTTTCTGAAGACTATTATTTTTTTAAGAAAAAAAATTAATTAAAAATACACAGGAAGGTACAAAATAATTGTTTTCTTCTGAATCATTGTTTATTAATTATAAACTGTTAAACATCACTGTTAATCAGCAAAAAGATAAGCCAGAGTGTCCATCATCCTTTAAATCTAATTGAGGGGACATCCATTTATTCCAATGTAAGGTAAACTAATAGTTTTGTTGTTATTTGTTTTGCAAAACTATTTAAGGGCCCTCTGCAGATGCTTGATGTGATGGCATTTATTGAAGTCAACACAAAGTTTGACCGCGGGAAAGGCACCAAGTCCAGAAGCTTTGTTACAGTACATGAGGTAATTATTCCTGGACGATACTTATTTTAAACCTGTATAGCATTCACCTAACTGTAAAGGATGGGAAAAGTTATTTGTACAGTTATACATGTATATTGAGAAAATGCCAGAAGCCCATTGGAAAATAAAGTATTCTTGTGCCCCTGTACACCTGTTCAAATGAAACATAATGGTAAACCAAGAGAAAGACATTCAGTATGCACATAAGCCAACTAAACTATATGGAGTATTCCGAGGTTTATCAACGCCATCCTAAAAGCCTGATCAGTGCATTAGCACTGTTCTCTCTCAGGGCCCAGAGATGTGTGGAGAGGAGACAAGGAAGCAAGGTTTAGTGTTGATGTTAATGCAGTTAGTTTTTACCTTGTTCTAAATTGTATTTTCCCAACAGGATGCTGCTGAAACTGATAAATTAACAATGACGAAACCCCTGGACTCGCCCCACCTTGTAATTTTGTACATAACAACGAAGTTCAGCAATGTGTTGTTTGTGGGGACACCATTAGAGTGGTCTCTAACCCCAAGACTGCGGTAGATTGCGTCATTCTTCTACTTGGTGTTTATTATACGTTTGATTTGGATTACCCAACCCAAAGATTTTCTCCCAGGGATTAGGCTTTCTCCAACAGTTCATTGTTGGAGACAAATACACTGGACAAATGTCAAGCAGGTTAAGTAAATTCTGCACAAAATTTCAAGCCTTGGCAAGTACTTAAATAAGTCAAACATCATCTTGTCACAATTCGGTCTAAATTCGTTTTAAATAGTTTCCTGAAAAATTAAACATTAGGTTATTGATAAAAGTTTCACAGTTGTTTATCAGGAGTTTAACAAAATTACATTTTCACATAGTGTCACGATAAGATTACCCCCCCCCCCCCCAAAAAAGGAACTGAAACTAATATGTGAGATGTTCTGGCAAATGAGACAAAACTGGGCAGAGGTCGAATTTTAGGTTTCAGGCTATTAGGCCAAAATAAAAAAAATGTTCTGTTTCCGATTACATGCCATTTTTAAATAGGGTCGGTAGGTCGGAATGTTTTGTTTTTTTGGCCTTTTTTTTTTATTCCTCCATGGAGCGCAAATTCAAAATTGCGCAATTAACAAATTTGCGCAGAAAATTGTACACAGTTTTGCACTTTTGCGCAATCTGAGAATTGCGCACCATCGTGTACACGCGATTTTTTTTTTTTTTTGAAGCCGAATAAAAACTTTAGGGTCGCGGCGTTAAGTTAGGGTCGGTCGGGAAACCGGAAACAGAACCTTTTTTTGGGGTGGCCTTATGGAAGAGAACAAAATTATCCTTACACTGCTGTTTATTGAATTTGAATCGGACATTTCATTGACAAGATGTGGCTTTTTGAAGTTCGAAAATTCGGCATGTCCAAAAAAAGGAAAATGTTGAAAAGGGGCTTTAAAGTTCGGGACTGTTTTGTAGTCCTTAGTGCATACTGTTTAAAATCATTGCAAAAATACACTCCACAACTTTAATGATGTTTCTATAAAATATATGTAGTAGATATATCAAAGATTAAAAAAATTCAATGGATCTGAAGAAAGTTAACAAATCACACAGTTTCGTCTCATTTTGCCAGGACGCCTCACATGTTCGGGAAAGTTTTGAAATTTGAAGCAAAACTTAGCGAAAAGAAGATATTAATTTCTTAAGAAAAACATTTAAAGGTGATTATAACAAGGTAACAAAATATAAATGGGTTTTTCCAGCAAGTTGAGGAACAAAGTGTGACATAGGTGTCAAATTTTCAAGTTGTACAAGTTGTGGTTTTGCATTTTTGGAGAGCCCCTGTTACATCCATAATTCGTTTGTTCATAAGTAATGCTTAAAAACACTTCAAAATCACTCCAAACTTGATTTTATCATTAAATAAGATACATTAGTTAAATATTCTTAAATAAAGCCTGCCAATTTTGTTATTTGCATCAATAACAAAACACTTGCTTTTGGATGTAACATCAACATGCTATTGAATGTAACTTCGGAATCCACAACATCACAATGCAGTATTTTTCACTGACCTAGACATCAATGGAACTAAATTTGTGTTTAGAAATGTTGCCCCTAAATCTATGTTTTAAGGGTAGTTGCAAATTGCACGTTGTGCTTCATATGCATTTTGGACATGACCATGTCAACAGGTTTCGGATGTAACACGGGAAATCATGTGCATACAGGCATAAGATTTTCTTCATATTTGGACAAAACATTTATGTGCATCTCTGATCTGATTATTTTACAAATACCCGCTCAATCATGAAATATTGGGATCAATATGACCTAAATTACTGCAAATCGAGATGTGTACATAAGGCAGTTGTAGATGTAACATAATCTGAAACAATGGGAAACCGTTATGTTACATCCAAAACCAATTTTTAAATTTTTTTTTGTTGTAAAATATTGCAACATCTGAGAATTTATCTTCTTTTTATAAAAAAGGGTGCATCTTCTCACTGTTATTTGTGTAAAACCTCAACTCAAGTCTACTAATTTATTGATATGAGTTAGTTTTGAAGTATACACACTTTTCCCTCATTTTTATGCCATATACATGTACCATCATCTTAGCAGAATTTGGGTATGAAAGTTATTACAGAATTTTCTCAAGAGTGGTCTCATTTAAAAGTTTATCTTATAGCATTTTTGTGAAATGAAATTTGTTTTAGAAACAAACATTCTGTAAAAAACACCTTGTTTTTTTAACCAGCACTCAGAAAATTATGGCCCCTGTCTCAACTTCGTGGAATGACCCATATATATCGATAATATTTAACCTTCAGTAGCATAAAATTGTTCGACCCGTATGTACATTACTGGCTACTCGTTAAAAGATTTTGTCAGTAGGGCAGAGTTTTAGTTATTATAGAAGGATATTAAGAAAAAAACAATTTTTTTTTAAAAATCAATTTTGAGTGAAAATTCGTATATAGTGCTATTGATTTTTTCAATTTTAGCACTGGTTACTCTAAAAAGATGTTTGTCAGTATTTAGGCAGAGATTTTGTGAAGTTTAAAATAACACCTGGCGAAACGAGTTCACTAATGCTTGGTAATAAAGTACTCTCAGTCAAGTTATTTTGTTTTCTATTTCTGCAATGATGTAACCTCCCTTTAAAACATTTTTGTCAGAAAGGCAGAGATTTAGTGATTATTTGAAGTAGGCCCTATAAGAAAAAGAAAGGATTTTTTTTAAAGAAATTCTTTTTAAGTTAAACAATTGGCACTGGTTTATACTATTAATTTCAGCACACTTTTGCTGCCAGTATATTAGGCAGAGAGTAGGGCCTATACTAAACAAGAGGAACTGAATTTTGATGTTATAAATAAACACATGTTGAGAATTTAAACACTTGAAATAATTAAAAAAATGGCGTTAGACGTTTTAAAAGTGTCACAGGCAATAAACGTGTTATTGTGTTTATTATTTGAACGGATTGACGTGTTTACTTTTTTAATACGTGTCTATTGTTTAAACATTGCTGGTATTTAAATTTTAAACACTTGACGTGTGTACAAGATAAACACACTGTTCTGTTTTTATTTAAACACCGTCGGTGTGTTGAATTTAAACACCGAATATGATTATAATTTAAACGTGTACACATAATAAACGGCGTTGGGTATTTTAAAAGTGTCACAGATGGGTGTTTATTTATGTGTTGGAAACCTAAACACTTGTTTTTACAGTGTAGCTAGCAATTCTTTTCTCGTGACGCAGTAGTTTCTTTCAGCCTTTGTCAAAGTTCGGCTAAAATAAGCAATTACTTTCTCATCCCCGTTTTGTACTTGTGACAGCACTGCTCCTATACCTTGATTGCTTGTGTCGGTGTTCAGAATACATGCACTTGTCTGATCAGGATAGGTGAGGATGGGTGCCGAAATCAACTTTCTCTTAATCTGGATGAAAGCAACATCACACTCTGGGTTCCACACGAAATCTTTTGTCTTTTCTGTCAGGCGATGCAAAGGTCGTGCAATCTCGACGAAACCCTTGACAAATCTCCTATAATATGAGCAAAGCCCAAGAAAACTTCGGACTTCTGTAACATTTCTTGGTGTCGGCCAGTTCTTTACGGTCTCTGTCTTGGAAGGGTCTGTCTGTATTCCTTCTCTGGATACAATGTGTCCTAAAAACGTGACACTTTCCTGGAAAAGATGACATTTCTTTGGACTTAATTTAAGTCCTGCAGCTCTTAGTTGTATTAACACTTCTCGTAATCTATCCAATGATAGCTGAAAACTTCCGCCATATACGATGATGTCGTCAATGTACAGTAAACATGTCTGCCACTGTAGACCAGACAAAACTCTTTCCATAAGACGTTCAAAAGTTGCAGGAGCATTACACAACCCAAAAGTAAATAACTAAACTTGTTTAGTTATTTACATTTCCTGTGGTGATTAGGCACCATACCAAAAATATTGTGTTCGTTACAACCCAAAAGGCATGACTGTAAATTGGTAGAGTCCTTGGCTGGTAATGAATGCCATTTTCTGTTTGTCTTTTTCGGACATCTCAACTTGCTAAGTCTAGAGTGGAAAACCACTGAGAACCAGACAGTGTATCCAGGGTGTCATCAACTCTCGGCAAAGGGTAGGAATCTTTAATGGTGTGTGAATTAATCTTGCGATAGTCCACACAAAATCTAGTTGATCCGTCTTTCTTTTTGACCAAGACTATGGGTGAAGCCCACGGGCTAGATGATGGTTCTATAACCCCCTTCTTAAGCATCTTCTCAATCTCTTCTTTTGCTTCTTGTCGTTGATGTATCGGTAATCGTCTTGCTGGCTGTCTGATCGGATTTGTCATACCCGTATTAATTTTATGCTGCACTTTAGATGTTTTGCCTAGATCGTTTGAGTCTTTTGCAAAAACGTCTTGATATTCTCTTATTAATTCTGATTCTGAGTTGTTTTCGTTGTCCCATATCCAAATGTTCAGCACTTGTCTTGTACATCTTAACCAGGTGTTTTGGAAATTCGTTGTCATTTTCTTGTGAGTCTCTGTGTAAGGCAGCAATCTTGCGATTTTTCTTCTCTTGTATTATGCGACACACGCACCCTTGTATACGGTAACTGCTTCGGATCTGACGTTGAACACTCTTACTGGCACCAAGTCTTGCTTTACATCTACCAAGGCTTTGGCTACGATCACATCATGAGTTTTCGAAAATTTGTCATCCGGCTCCACTATACCGATTTCAGCATTCCTGTTTCTGTATTGCAACCTGCCGGGTAGTATCATCTCCTCTCCTGATGGTATAGTGACAGTTTGATCAACTATAACTTTGCCACATTGTGGATGTGTAAACAAAAAAAAAAAACAAAAAAAAGATACTGTAACTTTACCCATCCCAAGCAGGGAGTAGGTTCTCCATTAGCCATAGTAACTCGTACATTGGTTGGATGAAGGATCGGTCTTGAACTCTGTGAAATCTTGTAAAACACATCGGGTCGAAGTATTGTCAAACTTGCTCCTGTATCAACTAGAAAATTTACTGTTACTCCGTGTACTTGTGCCACAATTTCCATTCCTTGTGTGACTGAAAATTCTTTTTCTGGTGACAAAGTTGCTTCTACTGTTGGTCCTTCCGGCCAATTCGATTTCCCAGTCGGCTGCTGCTCTTTTCCCGAACGCCAACTGCGCTGTTCATTTCTTGTTTGGTGATAGTTAGTCGGTTGTTTAGGTTTGGGACACTCGTGTGAGAAGTGTCCATTTTCATTGCAGTTCCAACACACTATCTGTACTTTCTTCGTTGGTCCCAATTTTGCCAGTCGTTTGAATCATTCTTTGAGCTTGACTGTTGCATCTGCTTCTCGCCGTTATTCTCCACACAGTTTCTAATTCTCAACATCTTGCTCATTGTCTCAGTCATCTTACTGATTTCAGTAGACATTCCTGCAATTTTATTCTTTAGTCCATCTATTTCTTGATCGGTTTTGGTCTTTCCATCCTGCTCTGACGATACAACTCTCGCCATCTTTCTAAAAGGTACATCCCTTTGTCTCTCGGCTGCTTTGAACGCTTCTAATTCAACAGCAATCCGCACTGCGTCATCAAGGTTTGCTGGCTTTGACTGAAAGACTCGCCATCTTACTTCTGTGTCACATAGGGCGTCGATGAAATGCTCCTTACTTAATGTCTCTTGTAAATCGTATGAAGCAGTCGAATATGCTAAACGCACTAGTCGTCTCACGGCTTGTGCGAGCTCAGGAAGTGTTGGTTATCTGATCCAAATCTACTACTTAAAGCCTTGACTAACGCTTTATAATTCCGTCGTCTGTCTTTATCCAAATCACCTAGAATGGCTTGCGCTGCACCTCTCAGAATTGCCGCCAGGTACAATGCCTGTGTCCTTTCATCCCATCCATTCATCTCAGCTAGCATTTCGAATTGAACGGCATAATCGTTCCAAGGGCTTGTGCCATCGTACGTCGTCGGTTTAATTCTCACTTTGGCTTTAAGATCAAGTAATTTTGTTTTTCTTGAACTTTGAGTGTCCTCTGACCTTTCTGGGGTCACCGTATTGCTTCTTTCGGTTCTTGCTTTTTCCAGTTCCCTCTGTAAGATCAAACATTCTTGCTTCATTTTGTCGAGAACTGCTTGTCCTTCTTGAATTAGTGTCTCTTGGGGGGAATCTTGATAATTAGACATCGAACTTGCATCTTTGTTTTCTTTAACTGCATTAAGTTCATCATCATCTGCTATTGAAATGTCGTTAGCATCGTCCTTCGAAACCTCTGTCATGGATTCTTCATGGATATCAGAAACTTGTCTCTCCATCTTTCTTTCTGTATACACCAATTCTTCACCGATCTTGAACTCTTGGTGGCAGCAGACACGCCTCCATTACTGCGGTATTGATGCGGTATTGACACCGTATTGACCTTGCCATCTATCTCGGATTTATGGTCGGGCTCTTCGGCGCGATCAGCTGATCAGCTGCAGTCACAGGTTATAGTTGTTGGACTTTTTGTTGATTTACTTTATTTTGCAAAATTTGGAAGACATCTGTCTGATGATCTATGATCTGATGATCATGATTCGAGTCTCTGCACTGATTTCCAGCCATGGCCCATGCGGCTTGGATAGACGACGTCCGTCAGTGGCCAACTGTCACAGTTGAAGGTAGGCCTTTTTACACACTACACAGGACCAACATTCCTGGAGTCGTAATTTCGTTAACAATAGTTTTGGAAAATACCCTAACGATAATTTATGATAATATACTTTTAAAGGTTGTGGTGTATTTTTTAGGTTGAACCATTTAATTATTAATTGGCGGGCGTTGAAAACTGTCCTATCCCTGTTGAAGGGTGTCAGGTCTAACTCTAATGTAAATTTTTATGAACTGTTTGGAACTTTGGGGAGTAATTACCGTCAATGTATCAAACACAGTTTTGAAAGTTATACAATTAAGGGATTGTTGGCTGTTCTGTTCTGAAACCTGAAAAGAAGACAAAAAGCTGTACCAACTTGACCAAAGTACATGTACTTGACAAATTGCTATGTCTGGCAAACATTTTAAGATATTTATTTTAAGTATTTTTTGTTTTTCTTTAGGAATTGAGAACTACTTCATTGCGACCCCAGCCTGTGACAGTCAACCCAACTCCAACTACAGATCTTTGATTGAAGGTCAGAACTATCTTAGGTCTGGTTGGGTTGGTAAGATTCAACATCAATTGTTGAATGATGGCAAGGACATCCTGCTACAGGGACAGGTGAGATATTCTCAGATGATCAACAAATACCATGATGTGAGTGTCACCCTCCGCAGGGAAACAGCAGTTGTACTAGATATCAAGTGTGACTGCATGGCCAACAAAGGCATGTGTTGCAGCCATGCTGCAGGCCTTATGTATAAACTCCACCAAGCAGTAGCCAGGGGGTATACTGGACAAGGATGTACTGATGTGTCATGTGCCTGGAATAGTGGAACCTCTCAGAATGTTTTACCAGATACTGTTGAAAATATAAGATTAGAGTATGGCTTGGAACCAAAATCAATGTCACGCCTATCCACTGCCCTGGAAACTGATGCAGATGTTATTAAACATTTTGGTGCTGGTATCTTGAAAGATCTCTCTGCCATACCAGGGACAATTCTACATCATGTAGTCACTGCCAAAGAACATACATGTACACTGCCTAAGGAAATCAACCTGCCCAAAACACATGGTGCATGTTCCATGCAAGAATGTGACCTCTGTAACGATGTGTACATGAAATATGTCAAAATAGGTGATGAAAAAAGAAAAGCCCTCGCCAGAGAAACAGCCAATCAAGATTCAGAGTTATGGTTACAACAAAGATTGATCCGAATTACAAGCAGTGAGGCTAAAAGTGTTCCAAAGAAGGCCGACCCCAAAAAGTGGATCACCAGAAAATTGAACAACCGATTTTGGGGAAATGCAGCTACACGACATGGCACGGAATGTGAGCCAATTGCTCGAAAACAGTACAGTCAGGATATTCAGAAAGACATTGCAGTTACTGGACTTCATGTACATCCAGTGGATAACTGGCTGGGAGCAAGCCCAGATGGCATTCTTGATGATGACACAATCATTGAGATTAAGTGTCCCACTGATCAAAAGCTGGAACAGTATGACGGTTCCATCTTAAAGCTTGTTGAGAGTGGCAAATATGATATAAGGTTAAACAATGGCATCTACTTTCTTCGTCAGACAGCATCCGGTTTGGGGTACTACTACCAGGTACAAGTCACAATGCATTGCACAGGGAAACACATGTGTAAACTTATTGTGTGGACACGATCTAAATACATTGTTGTTGATGTACCATATGACCAAACATGGATCCAGAGTCAGGTAGAACATCTCCGTCAAATTTACTTCGGACACTTGCTTCCTGCACTAGCAGATAACATAGCCTATGGCCACATTCAAATGATTGACATAACAAGAGAACAGTAAGGACCAGAAATAAAAACTAAACACTAGTAATAATCTTTTCAGGTAATTGTGGATTTATTTGATGTGATTTCCAGCATTGTACAGTAGATGTATAAACACAGAGTCACATACATTACTCATTGATAAGAGACCAGCTTAAATTAGCTGGGCCAAATTTCATTGAGCTGCTAACCACTGAATTCTGTGCTCACTGGCAATGATCTCCACTTGAGTGTACATGGAATTTTGTCAGTAAGCCCATAACTCTACAGTAAGCAGCACAATTTGCATTTATGGTGGTGTTGTACTTATTAAGGTCATGTCAGACAGGGCAATTTTCAGACAACTTGGAGGCAACCAACTGCACTGCATGCACAGGGAACACCTCAGCAGCACAAGAGACAATCCTTTAGCTGTAACTCACTATCCCCAAGAAAATAATGAGAAAACTGAAAGGTAAATGAATTGTCTTCATAGAGATTGCCTGGAACTGGTTGTCTGTAAATTGCCTCGTGTGACATGGCCTTATCATCATAGAGGTATTCCATGGTTTACATACATGTACTGCTACATACATCATGAATGACAAGGTACATGAACCTTCTAATATTCAGTAAACAAATATTGAATGTTTTGCATTTGTTTTGCATTTGTGCAATGGGGAGAATATTTTCATTCGTTGAAAGATGGAGTTGAATGGAACATTTCATCTTTCAACGAATTAAAATATTCTCTCTATTGCACGAATGCAAAACATTCATTATTTGTTTTATATAACTCATACAAAGATCCTTGTCATTTAAATTTTTGCATAATAAACATACAGCAGACACGGTTCCTCGTCCACCCACCCAGCGCTTTGAAAATTCTTAAAACCCCTTCTAAAAGGGATGCAGACGCGCTGTACACACGGATGATCCCAACTGTTACTATTCCCCATGGGCGAATAGGACTTTTTGATCGCCGACACGGATGGGTAATATTGAATGTCACGTGATGTAAGTTCCACCAATCAAGGACAAGGATCTTTGTGTGAGTTATACAATTTGTTTTATTACCCACATACATAGACTGCACAATTGCACAAGAAACCTGTAACAAGAAAATGTACCCTTACAACTCATTTGCTTCATAGCTCTGGACAATGTCATCTATTTCCTCATCCTCATCTTTGATTAGTTTAGGTTGCATGTTACAGAGACCTGCGCATACAGTTAGAATATCATCTACATTTTTTACATTACCAGGAATTACATTAGATAGAATGTTAAAACACTTTAATCTTCTGATTGCCCTTTCGACATGTATCCTGACATTAGCTATACGTCTTGTTCTGGTAACTGCTTGTTCTGGCAATTCAGGCAGTCCCTTTGTAAAGGCTGGAATTGCAAGGTTAACACCTGAAGGTAATAAATCATTGATGGTAATAAATCATTGATGGTAAAACCCCTATCAGCTACAACTTCATCTCCAGGGAGCAATTGTTTTAAAAAACCAGAGTTTTCTGTTATCATGGTGTCACTAGCCCGACCACCAAAAAGTTTAGAAACAAACATTACAAAACCATTGGGTGCAATGCAATACAAAGCTTTATAGGTGTTATGATGCTTATAGTTACTGTATGTCTGAGCACGCTTTCTCAAATCCTGTGGGCGTTGAACAAAAATCTCAGTGCAGTCAATTATACATGTTGCCCTTGGGAATGCAGTTAAGAAGGATTTTGGGCGTACTCTTCTGAGTGTATCTCTTGGAAGCCAAAGGATAACCTTCAATCTCATAAACTCGGCCATAACACAAATCCAAGTGGAAAATATTTCACAAGCTGATGTTCGAGAAATGTTAAATCTCTGTGCCAGATCTGTGAACATTAATCCTAAACGTAGACGCATCAAAACTAACAAAATTTGTTGATGAACAGGTAGCATGAAGTTCATAGGCTTTAACAAAAATGCAACCAGGGCACTGACCAAAGATGAAAATACTGCCTTACTAAGACCAGTATAAAATTTACTGTCTTTGTCATTCATATCATGGATTGAAAATGTAGGTACATGTAAATCAGTTTGTGCAGCTATTGACGTCAAGTTTCCATGATTTGTTGTTTGTGTGGATGCAGAAGATGTTGTACAAGTGGCCTTGCACCAACACGCATTGTAATTGTGATCAGTGGTTCTCACATCTCTGTCTTGCTTTATCTCTGTTTCCTGTTGTTCCATGGCTTCATCAGTAGTTTTTTTATTACACTGTAAATGGTCACTTCTAGTCTCACCTCTGCGCTGCTTTGGCGGGGCTCGTCCTTTCGGGAGTGTGTCCTGCCATTGCATAATGTATCAAAGAAAAATCAATTTCTTGAATTTATCAATGCAGATTCAACAAAAAAACATCAGAAATCCATACTGTGTGAGTCAGTTTCATGTACTATCCTGCGGAGCCCCAAATAGGACAGGGGACAAGAATTTGAAATGGTAATAAAATGTTGAGGGAACAAATTAATATTTCGAGTGAATGAATTAATTTGTTATTTTATGAGAGCGAATTATTATTTCGAGGGAACAAAATAAGTGCTCAGTAAAATATTTTGTGCGAACAAAGTAATATTCCTAATCCTAGGGAATGAATTAACATTTATAAATTATTGCAGTCTAATTTTTTATATCACAAAATATTTGTAGAAATTTAGGCAAAAACTTACATTAGTATTGTATCCCATATTGAGAATAGGGTAGGGATGGGCTGCAGTGGGTCTACCATCTGGAAAATGGATCCCACATACCTGTAAAAAAGACAAAACAAATTAAGGTTTTAGATCAAACTATGTAAACTATCCTCTGATTCTATTTGACCACTACTTTTTCACCCCATTTTCACCTATTATAACAATTTATCATAATCTTGTTTGAGGAATGTTTTTTTTGCGACATATTGTGGTTCATGTATGTATGGAATCTTACCCTGCCCTCGTCTGGCACTGCAGAGCCAAGACAAATGCTACTCAATAAAAGAAACTGCTATTCAAAGAAAGAGCACCTGTTTGGGGGAGGGGGGGGACTAGTATACATTTTCTATTTTAACATACAACAAGGCCAACAACTTACAAACATGACAAGGGGCACTGTGAAGTATTTAAGCATGAAGATAATCCCCTAGTCATTTACTTTTTAGGCTTTACATGTTAACAACTTTCAAAATTAAACATATTGCTCCTATAGAGTCCTAAACTTCTTGGATAACTTACCACACTGTACGACTTGGGCTCAAAACATTTCCTGTTGATGTTTTTTAGCCATTGCCGTCTCTCCCGCTGGCACGCCTCCCCTTGCCTAGCTGGAAATCGGTGCAGCGAATACGGTTTTAAGCAGGGGCAATCATTGTGAATCGCGTCATGGTGGATATTGCAGATGGACCTCTTCCACGCTTGCAAATTCCCACTGCTACTACTGCACCCCACGACAACACAACATCTTCCAGACCGGCCCCATTGTTTTTCCATTTTGTACTTTTGCGATTTGCAAAGTAAAAGTTCAATAACCCGTGACTGATCAGATGATCGCCGTGTAGCCCAACCCTTAAACCCGTTGCTAGGTGCAGAACCAGTGCCCGCACACAGAGATCAGTGCCGCACACACACATCAGTGCCGCACACACACCGCAGTAATGGAGGCGTGTCTGCTGCCACCAAGAGTTCAAGATCGGTGAAGAATTGGTGTATAGAGATCACTGTTTTATTTCTTTTTCTAGTAGTTCAGAAATCCATCCCACCGCTGCCACCAAGAATGTAACGATTCAGGGTCCCTATGAAGTATAATTTGAACCCTACGAGCCGTTGTCCGAGAAGTTTCGGGGGAGGATGTTTACCACTCGTTTAATAATGGACATACAATTAGACGTGATGAAATAATAAACTCGTTCAGTCGGAGGTTCCAATTTCTATGTGTAATACTTTATTCGTCAATCATCAAATTGTACATTGCGCCCTCTCTTGATTTAATAGTTGAACTCTGCAAGGTTACCTTGGTAAAATTACTGTAATTGAATAGCAATCAGTCCGCTGAATTATAATTGTAATGATCGCACGCAACAGTTTTGGTAGCCGTGGCTGAGTGCACATCATCTATTAAAAGTGTAAGTTAAGAGTATCTTGTGTTTCTTTGCTGCTGGCATCTGGTGTTTACATTCTTAGGTCTTTGGTCTTGTAACGCCGTACCCGTCTGGAAGACTGAGCCACGAGCTTACTTTTCAGCGCCTTTTATAGCCTACAAGAAATACGCACTGCACGCAGAATGTCTGGATCAGTGGACTGATTGGTTAAACCTTAAAATAGTAAGCAAATGAATAATGTAAACGCATCTGGCAACTTGCGCGCTTTCAGCTTGTCAGCGTACGCGCACGCTAACGCACCGTCCACGGCATGCATCCAAATGTGTGTACACCCAGTTTATTAATAAAAGGGGAAAAAGCAATGAATCAGCAGGACATTATAATTTAGATATGAAATTTAAATTGCCTCAACAACTGTAATAATAAGGCTAAGCAAAAAGGCGGTCTCCGCCACACTACATATATTTATTTATTTTTGGGGGGGCGTCCGCCCCGCCCCTCTCCTAGCTGTGGCAGTCCCGTGGTCTTGACGTTGTATTTCGGCATTATAATGTACAAACATAGTATTTGCCTTGTGGCAGTCACGTTGTATTTTGGTAACATTAAAAACGTAATATTTAAGTTTTGGCTGTATGTGGTCTTCTTGTTGTATTTTGGTATTGTCAGAACGTAATGTTTAAGTTTTGGTGTTTACATTGTCATTACGTTGTATTTTGGTATTCATGTTGTGATAGCCACGTTGTCTCAACCTTCAAAAATACTATTGTGACCTTCGCATTATTTGTAGGCCTTGCATTATTTGTAGGCCTTTTAGTTTTATCACAATAGTATTTCTTTGTTTTTACCATCACATTGTGACAATAGTTTAATTACAACATACACACAATAGTAATGTTTTGACCATGTCCTCGTAAACATTGTTTTAGTTTGTATTTGATGGTGATGTTTATAGACCATCATATTGAATATTTCAAGCAGCTCGTTGGGATGATTTCGGATGACATTTATTACCTTACAATATTAGTACAAGTCTTCATGTTTGACATCACAATGTTTGTTCGCATCTCAGTTTTTTACATCGATAGTCATAGTTAGTACTATTGGCACTTGAGGTGCGTCCCTATCACATCTGCATCGATCAATCTGAACAGTACAACCATTAATTGCATTTAATTGAACTTATTGTGTCAAGCAGTGCCCATGAGGAGAAAATCCCCCCCCCCCCCTCACCCATTTGGAACGTTTCTTAAAACGTACCAACAACGTGGTTGTTACATTGCGTCCTTACGTTCGGAAGACGTATAGGGGAGTCGACAAAGTTTCGTTGTAACAACGTTATGTTAATAACGTCAGTTACACCAAATTGTTAGCTGGGTTGCTACAACAGTGGGGTTGGACGTCTTTCCGGCTGTGATGAGGGGGGCTACATTGTAAATTACTTCAGTTACCACACCCTTATTTCTAAAAGTTTTCTTTCGTTTATTATGCTTGCAATATAATAAAATAAACAAATAAAATCAAACGTATTAGGTAGTGCCGTTTTTACAATGATTTAGAAAATTGTTTGTTTGTTTTTCATGTATGTATGAAGTTGAAACATGTTGTTTTGATTCTGCAAAAATATCTTTCGATGAAAACATTTGTTTTAAGTAGTAAATAATAACAATAATAAGGCAAACTATGTGTTAACAGTTTTTGATCAGGATAATATGGGGTTTTAAAGAATAATACCGATAGTCAAGTTTGAAGTGTGCGCTCTTCATCCATGGACGTTCCAATTTTGAAAACAAATTCATTACAAATAATAAAATTACATCAAATTGCAATTATTCAATAGAAATTTTAATAGATTGCAAATTTGGTCAGACAAATTACGACTGAATAACGACCATGTAGGTCTATGTAATTCTTAGTGGACATTTCTGGTTTATAATTGTAATGTCAACCAAATTTTTTGTCCCCACCTTTAGATGACCGTACACAGTCAATGCCCAGCTACCGCTACCGTGAGGCTGTACACGGGATTTTATTTGCAGCAAAAACAACTCTCGTGTATATTGGACGTGCGCGAGAAAAAACGAGTGTTCGGTAGTAGCCCTGGTAAAACGATTGGGAAACCCGTACGCTCACTGCTGGGCCAAGATGGATTGGTGAGTACATAGTTTACAAAATATTACGTAAAATAAAATCGTTTTTGTCCGTTTTTTCTTAATTTTTGGACTTATAATCTGTCCGGAAAGTGTACTTACAATATCAGTGGTTCGTGATATAACCTCCGAGTTTTAAGTGCTCCTGACTGTTTTGCAAAAGATACATTTTAACGATGTTTATAATCGGTCTCTTTGGAGTATTTGCCATTGTTCAATGGCCGATAACTTTCTGCCGGGGCGGTGTTTTTATTAGATTTTTACATTTCAAAACTACGAGATTTTGTGTTTTCAGCAATCGCACCGCTATACTGAGTGACGTCACACAGTGATATTACTATGGTGTTTCATAACTGTGGGTTATTGTGATTTTCGCGATTTTGTTCAGCTATTGGCTTTAGTGTTTCACCCGTTTCGTGAGAAAATGAATCGTACCTGTTAGGCCTATTGTTTTTATTTGTAATGGTACAAAATCTGTATTATGTTCCAGATGGATCAATTAACACATTGAAACAACATAAGATCGTTTTTTATTTTATTTTATTTTATTATTTTTTTTTCTTTTGCGTGTGGTGTCCGTGCGTAAGTTAGTTCAGATCAGGCCACATTGAATATTTTTTTTTTTTTTATTTAATTTATCAGTGACTTTTGTCGGATGTTGGAGTGTATGTTTTCTTTTAACTTTGTTTTTATTTTAACACACATTTTGATGGCTGCTTAGTAAACACTAGGTTTGAAAACACATTTAGGCTAGCCTGATTACAGTCGGGAGGGGGCTATAGTGTGTGGCAATCGGACAAACCAATTTTACAGCCAATGTCTTTATAAAACCAATCGGTATGATAAGAAGGTATTATTGTTTAAAGTTTGCTGATCATTATTGTTATTATCCTCACCCCGCAGGCCCACCAGTCAAACCGACATGCCATTCTTCAGGGTTAAAATCTTTGGCGATTCCATCACCAGGTACTTGCCTTGTAACATTGAAAGCGAGTGGTTTGTACCTGATGCAAAGCCAGGGTGCACGGTCCCTCGGATGGTCAGAGCGCTGAGAAATTTTGAAACGCAAGCAAAGACACCGCACATAGTACTTTTTCATGTTGGGACCAACGATTTGAACTGTAGTGTGTTTCACCGAGATGTGAAGAACTTTAATTTATTGATTCAGGCAGCCAAAGACAAGTTCCCACAGTCAACGATCTTTATTAATGCCATTTTGCCGCGCCATGATGACGATCGTCCAAACTGTAGAGCTAATGCTCTAAACATTCATCTTGCCCAGGCTTGCAAATCGAATCATGTGAATTTTCTTGATTTTTGTGAATCTTTTACTCATCTCTATTTGCCCGTGATGGTATTCACTTAAATTATCAAGGGAATTTTAAGCTAGCCAGGCTTATCGAAGACGTCTTCCTGGAGCATTTGTGAGGGTTATTCCTGGCACAGCTGTGAAACCAACAATTTCACCCTTTATCCCGAAGGAACTGAAGCTTCTTTCTCGGAAGAAAAGGGTGAAGAAGTCATCTTCAAGTTCTTTGTCTTCACCATGTATTGGTAACTCTGATTTGTCTTCACCATGTATCAGTAACTCTGATC
Source organism: Leptasterias polaris (assembly GCA_037783415.1). Taxonomy (NCBI): domain Eukaryota; kingdom Metazoa; phylum Echinodermata; class Asteroidea; order Forcipulatida; family Asteriidae; genus Leptasterias; species Leptasterias polaris. The sequence goes on from JAZGTN010000036.1 coordinate 591,759, forward strand.
CGCTCGCACTTTCTGTGCAGAGAAAAAAGAAGGCTTTACAAGTTGACTGTGATGGCTTTCATCAAATACATCCAAAGAAGAGTTGCCGCCCAGTCACGGTCGACCTTTTTTTACAACCTTTTATACAACCTCTTTGCATCCCGCGTTCATCCTCCTGCCACAGAGGTTACTCCTCGTCAATTGGAACTCTTGTTCGGCCCCCTCAACCTGACACTTCTTACGTAAAGGCTAAGAAGGATGGTGGACTGAGAAAGCGGAAGATGACCAAGGCAAGAAAGAAACGAAAAAGGCGAAAGCGAAAGGTAAATTTCATCAATAGTTCTTTTGGTTTCTTTCTGCAATGACTCTGTGCAAGTACATATATGCAGTAAGAACCAACCTTCCAAAAAGCTAACCTGAATTTATTTTTTTGCAGTTTGAAATATGAACTACAAGTACAAAGAAATTAAATAAAACATTTTCAGAGTTTGAATTTAGCTTGGCATTTCGCATTTCTTGCATCAACTACAGACCCTGAAAATTTATATTTTACATTATAACATTTCTTGGTTAGTGTCAAAGTTGAAAAGCACAGTTTGCTGCTGAAAGAAGTATGTGTATTTATTTTGAAACAAAAATCTTTTACTTAACTATTTTTTATTATTTTTTTTGGTGTATTTTAGGCTGTTTCGATTTCACCATACTACAACATCAATAGGCCTTCGCTGGGGTGAGGAAATCTGGTGGCGAGAGATTTGCTCGTCCAGGAGGAAATGTGAAACCGGGATGTTGCTCACGCTGCCGTAGAACAGGTTTAGCTTATTTTCATATTGGGTCCATGCAAAACGAAAGCATGAAAGCGTGGTTTAAAACCCAGGCCAATTTATATGATGTTGACTATGTTTGTAAAGCCTGTAAGGTTTCAGTATCTAAGAAACTGAAAAACCCAGAATACACCCCCGAGAAATCCTGTAAGAAAAAGCGATCTTTGTGTGCTCTGTGTACCTTTTCTAAATGTGAATTACACGCTTCGCATAACATGGAGTGCACCCAGCAAGATTTCAGTTCATGTTTCTCAGTTCAGCTTTCTACAGGTGAACTGAACAACTTTCCTTTATGTAAAAGGCATTATAATGTGTTGAATCAAAATGTTGTGCTTGTCATTCAATATTCCGGAGTACAAGTAAAAAATATGTTTGCACTTCACTAGATATGGGGCTTCCAGTAGCCACAGAAATTTTGAAATCTGTTCATGGAGACCGTGATTTAGTTCTCAGTGGCTATTTATGTTACACATGTTATCTTCTGGTTTCTGGAAAGGTGTCTGCATTAATTTCTTTACAAGAGATGAAAACATCTTTTCAGAGTACTATGTCACCCTCTACTATCAGGGAAGATAATGATGTAATAGACCAGTGCCTTTTAAAGGTTAAGATTTCTTTCATTAACTCAGCCCTGGAACACAAAGCAGTACTGCTGGCTGACTTGTATGACTTGTATTCAAACGAAGTTCATTGTTGCCTTTCTTTTCATAAAGACCTTGAACTCGATTCACAATTTTGCTTGAGGACAGCCAGATGGCTATTAACTTCGCTTATGAGTACATTTGGGACTTCACTCGAAATTCATCGCATGGAATCTCGGAAAAAAAGTTCCCTTCTTATTCACAAAAGCGTAGTCTTGAAGACAGCTTTACATGATGTCGTTGCAACTTGTCGTCTACAGCAAATTAAATTGAGCAGTTCTACTGATGAATCTCCTCCACCTAAATATCCATCCTCACTTTCAGGGGAAACCCTGTTGACTTCTTTGAAGTCCATTTTACCTGATTTAAACTCTAGATTGAAGTCACAAGCTTCTAAAGTGACTGAACATTACAAAAACAATCCTTTAAGTGTTGTTAACTTTGAGTATCTTGATTTGTTAAATATGCTTGATCCTGTCATATTTAATTTGGTTAGCTATTTAACAATGAGTGATAATGAGCAAAAGCAAGTGTCTCATTTTCCCCTTGACACATATGTGCTTTCTAATCTTACTGGTAATCATGCAAAACGCCAGTTTCAAAGACGCACTAACATAATTATCATGATGCATTTTGTTTTGAATGAGGGCAACAATTACCCACTTCATATTGTAATAGCAAATTGTTTACAGCGTCTATCACATTCCACAAAACTGCTGCAGATATTCAATCAAGCTGGGCTTTGTGTTTCAAGAGACACTCTGGATAGATTTTTAGAAGTGGTCAAGGATCATAAGTTGACCAGGAGTAATTTCTCTAATTTGAGTAAGTCTACATTTACAATGATATCTGTTGACAACATAGATGTCCTAGCGTCCTATGCTGCTGTAACTTCCAAGGATGCTCCTAGAAGTTGGCATGGGACGTCTGTTATGTCACAGCAAACAAAACCCTCTGAGGTTTTGTCTCATTTAGAAATTTTGACAAGCGGCTTGAAGCAACCAGAGCAACGGGTTATAAAGATATTTGGAGATGGTGCTTGTCTGTACCGTTGCATAGCAGTTTATTCAGATATCAATTTGATAAGTTGTCACCGGAGCTTAGTACATCATTTACCACTTGATTTTGTGTATCAGGACAGAGAAGATAAACTAACTGCTTTAGTTAGAAAATGCACTTGCAACATCTTGGAATTTCATATTGATGTCCTTGAGATTTTACCTGAGGCAACACGTCAACATCTTTTAGAAATTGACAGTGATAATTCTTACCCTTCATTTTCTGACCGAATTCGAGATAATCGAAAACAAGGGACATATGCTGGTCATCTTGAATTGTGTGCAATTTCTTATGCTTTAAGGACAGAAATAAGACTGTACCAAGAAACTGAGTTGGGACTTAAAGAAATTGCCAAATACCCCACTGATGTATCTTTACTTTCAAATACTTATCACATCTGCCTGCTTTACACTCCTGGTGCAGTTTCTTTGAGTGGACACTTCGATTTGTTGATGAGTAATTTATGTAGACCAAATGTGAATAACATTTTCACAGATGAATCAGTTGCACTTAGAAGTATATTCTCTAGCTTGCGTGGAACTACAGATAGTGGAAAACAATTAAGTCTTCTGCATTTTTTTAGTACTGGCATTGATGATTTTGCTGTTGCAGCAGATAAAGACCCCCCTATGGACACTAAGGGCAGTTCACATAGACAGATTCATGTTTCTGCTTTTGCTGAACTTGGGCAAAGAAAGTCCAAAAAGCCTAGTGTTAGAAGGAATGTGGATAAAGAGTTTATAGATTTGGCCATACCTAAACCATCTGACCTCAGTGTACCACATTTCAAAACATACATTTTCAGTCAGTTAACATTTGACAAATTTGGTCTTTCAGCTTCAGAAACTAACGAGGTTCAACACTTCTCACAAAAATGTTGTCATATATTTTACAACGCTTTCCAACTCTTGTAGGAAAAACTGAACAAACTATTCCTGGTTTCAAGTGCAAGTTGTCATTAAGTTGTCAACAAACCTGTGAAAAGTCAAGTTTCAACTATCTATATGTACTCAATGAGAAAGCAGACTCAGCAGAGACCATTAAGAAAATGCTAGGTTTGTTGCATAAATCATTTGGAGTTGGCAAAGACATTAATCATCTAGTTATTGCTGGTGATGGCGCCACCATTAAGATATTGTCACAAATTAAGTATGAGTATGGTGATTCCCTTGGATGGGTTATACCTTACCTTGGGGATTGGCATGTGCTGAAAAATTGTCAGGAGGTCATCATGAAAATTTATTGGGATGCCGGTCTCAAGGAGGTTGCCAAGATAACACATAAGCAAGGCACCTTGCAAAAACTTCAAAGTTGTGGTAGTTTTAAACTGACTCAGATTTATTATGCAAGTTTATGAGTCTATATATGCCTATCAGTTAAAAGTTTTCATGGCATATCGGAGTCAACAACAAGATTCTTTGCCGTGCCTATTCAGTAATGAAGAGATTATTGATGCCATATGTGATTTCTGACATGAATGCAGGTGAAAACAGTTATCGTAGCTTTGCTGGTGCTGAAGACAATATCACCAGTTCAATAACTGTTCCACTGTCACAAGAGTTCGACACTTTTTGCACAGAGATGTGCAAAAAAAAAATTGAAACTTTTCAGTTTCCTCAGGGAGGATTGTTTTTCATACATACAATTATACATTGCAATTCGAAGTGGCAATTGGTATGGTCGGATGGCTGCCTTGAAAACACGGCCGTATCAAGCCCATTAACACAGCGCATTAAAAGATTTCGCAACGAACAAACGTTTCCTCCAGTAATGAAACAACAATCCGTTTCCAAAATGGCGGAGGCTCAACGTTAACGTTGAATAAAAAAACGATAATTACATTGAATTGTCCATACATAACCAATTGATTTTCGAGTTATTTGTTCATAATTTATCATAAACACTTTCAATCGATCACTTTTATTTATTGAGAGTAATAATGTGTGAGGAAAAATATAAAATATGAGGGTTTTTCCACCCTGGTAACTGGACGTGAATTCCCGAAGATAGTGAGAAACTGTTGATTCTAAAATGTCCCAAAATAAAAATTCTGGGTTTTCCCGATAAAGTGGAGCCAATTTCTTGAAAAAAATATACTTGTTTTCCCTAAAGCCCAAACGAATAAAACAAGACAGCGGGCATATTTACAAGAAATAGATTTTTAAGAGTGTGTTTTTCACGGAGATGAACAAAAAATCACGTAAAACTCCTATTAAAATGTACACACAGTCGCAGACGTGCACCGCGCACCTCCACAGCCAACACGTCAATAGCGCGCGGGATGCAAAACGTAGATTAGTGTAGTAAAAAGATCTATGTACTACTACCATAGCTCTATGACTACTACTCAGTATGTTGTTTACGTTCGTATCGCGATCGTCAAACACAGACTCTCAAATAAAGATGTGTTGAACAAACAGACTGCAATACTACTGTGATTCACTGTTTCAAGGTAAACACTTTATTGCAACGATGACATCTTTACAGGAAGTTTTCCAGATATGAATACATTGCAGTTTCATCAATTAGCACTTGATAAGTTGTGTCGTGTGTGCACAAAATTAAATACAAATAATTCATATGTGGCAGTGGATTGTGCACAATACAGAAAGGAATTAGAAATACTGTACAGTATAAATATCTGGCTCGATGATTCAACAAGGCATCCGAATAAATTATGCTGGAGGTGTGTGCGTAATTTGACACATTGTAAACAACAAACTAGGGAATTTGAATATTCATCTGCTACACAAAAAACTACTGACGAATGGCCGACTCACTCAAGATCTGGAACATGCACCACATGTGAGCAGTACAGAAAAAGTACTTAAGGGGGGTCGCCCTGTTAAGAGAAATCGTACTGGAAAAGGTCTTCCGAACATTAATCCACCGAGCCTCAACAAACAGGACTGTGAGAAAAGTTATCTGTTTAACTTTGCGACTAATGATTCTGCGTACACAGTTCCCCCAAATCTCGACATTCTTGGCACAGAGAAGGCAGTGGAGACAATTTTCATATGTGCAATATGCCAGTGTATCCTGAGCTCCCCTTCTGTGCAAACTCAATGCGAACACAACTACTGTTCTTCATGTTTAGAGCAGTGGTTCGTTTTTCGAGGCAGTCACACCGTTCCCTGCCCTGTATGTCAAGTTAGTGTGAATCATGACAACGTCACATCATCACCCCGAATTTTGAGGCTTCAGCTTAGCACATTGACAACAGTTTGCACAGTATGCGGAACAATAGGTAAACTGTCCAAAATGGCTGACCATGTTTGTCCAGAAAAGGATAAAACACCATCATGTAACTGTGACTTGTGTTCAAAATCAGCAAACCCCATCCAAACATATCCCGAGACAAGCACAGTTAAAATACACAGAGATGAGATTATAAAGGCTGCAAACCTTCTCAAGCAAGTTGCAGTGGAACACAGCAGAGGCACACCTATCCCAGCAGAAATTGAAGAAGTCAGTGATCGCTGGACTTGGTTAAAGCTTAGTGCACACAAGGGAAACGATGTGCGCTTGAAAACACCAGGCCGGGTATGTATTGTAAAACAACTTGCATTGTTATTAATTATTATTTTCTTTAAATACTTTTTACAAGTGTACAAGTCAAATTTACATCATTCGCATACCACAGCCATCAATAAATTATGTACTTAATAAACATTTTCATAATAATAAAAATATTGATGGTTAGGATTTAGCTTCTGAAATAGAACATCAAACACATAATTTCTGCTTAATGCCAACACAAACACCCAAACGTAAACACATTTAAACATTACTAAGTCAAAATTTACAAATTTACAAATAGTACATTTTGTATTCAATGATGCTGTTTTATACTAACACAAATTATGACAATCCATTTTTTACATCTCATCTTTACAACCATTGTTTGTGCAGAAAATTGCTCACAGCTCAATCAAATCTCCTCGAAAATCCACCAAAAGCGGACCCCCCAGAATCCTTCAAAGTGTATCCAACGATGACATTCCACTGAAACATCAGCAAGAACTCATCAGAGAAGCAGCTAAATTGGGGTCTACTTTCGAGGATATTTTCCTAAAATTTGCCGATGCACACTTTGCGATAAACCATAGGAGGGCATTATCACCAGATGACTTGAACCGCATTGGTAATTACTCAACTCCATTTAATTTTTGTTGTGAAGTACCAATGTTAATACCAGTCCAGAGTAATGATGTTTTTTTTGTTGTTGCAGATATGTGTATCAAGGTCTTCATGGCATCTTACCGAGAGAGTTTCCCTGAATCCAGCATCACACCAAAGATGCACTTATTGGAGAACCACGCCGTTGAACAGCTGTCCAGGTTTGGTGTTGGGTTTGGCCTCCTCAATGAGCAAGGAGGCGAGCTCATACACACCGAGTTCAACAGGACAGGTCGTGTTGTACAGCGTCTCATGACAACAATGCGACGTCACCACTTGTCAACCACTCCAGAAGTACAAGCCAAAGTCATCACATGTAGAAAAAAAGCAAAAATAGAAGAATAACACAAATATTGTTTTTAAGCAAGGTTCAAGTTGGGTATTAATTTACTACGCTATAATATTTTGTGTGCAAATACATCATATCATGATCACATCAAACTTAAACAATTGTTTTCAACAGCTGAATGATACATGATGACAAGATAGTGTAAATAATATGCATGCAAATTTGCCAAAGGGGGGGGTACATGCACAGCAAGACTTTTAATTTCCAAAATTATGAATAGCACAGCTGAGTTTAAAGGCTTCAAAATGAAAATACAAGTCGGACTAGTGTAGCGTTACAATTTTACTTGGAATAGTCACTCACCTTCACATGTAGGCCTACTTATAGTCCTCTCTGCTTTGGTAAGCTGGCACTGGCAGGGTTCGAGTTCGACAGTGGCTGTGTAATTTCGAGAAAATAAGAAAATGTTTAATTATCAGCAATCCCAATAAAAAAACATAATGTCCATTAATTAAGCCATACCACCACAGGACGTAACAGTTCACTTCAAGAAACGTGTTATTCCAGACACCCAGGGACCAGAATCAAATCACGATTTAGTATATTATTATTTGCATTTGGGTTGGCATGATGGATCGGAGGATTGTATGTACATGTAGAATGAAATTTTTTCCAGTTTTCATTCAAAAAAGTAGGCCTATAATATATACCCTAGTAAAAAATTGTTTTGAAAACACAGATGCAGTAGGCCTAACAACTTAAATCATAGGGCCTAGGCTAGTTTGAAATCAGTCATGAAAATATCCCGACACTGACACAACGATGTACAAAATGAACGTATGCAAACTCTACGTAGCCTCTGTATATTATAGTGTATTGAATGTACATAATAAACGAAAGATCATTTTTCACACGTTGGAAAATAACCAAACAAAATCTCTAATATCACAAATCATCCCGCTGTCTTTTACCTTCTTTTATCCTGATTGGCTTGGAGTATGCTTCTTTTAAACATCTGTGGTCAGATTTTGTTGATGAAAACTCTTATTTCCATAAAATAACACTCTTTTGCACGTCATTCGCACGCCAAAATAGTAAAACGACGACACCATGACACCCCGTACGCAGTGGCCCCTGGATTGCAGCTCACATGGCTGAATTGACCTCGGAGATCCAAGTAAGGATTAATCAGATGAATATTCATGAGAATTATCACTATTTTTATTCAAAACATTCCTGCGACCAATGAAATTTAAGGAAATGGTGATATGCAAATCACAAAACGTGACCTTTTTCAGGTGTAAACATAAACTTGCAAATGTCGCGCGCGCGTAACTTGTCAGAATGAACTGGACGCAGCGTGAACACTGAGGGCGTGCACATTTTAATACTGCGGAACGGCCGTGAAAAGTACTCTCTTAATTCTGAGGATTGAAAATTCAATCTATTAGATTGAATTTTCAATCTATCACAGATTGCCGTGAGGGAACAATCTTTCCGGATTGAAAATCAATCTTTGTTTAGAGTGAAAAGTTTCAATCTATTTTCAATCTTGACTGAAGATTGAACTATTCAATCTAATAGATTGAAATTTTCAATCATAATAATAGATTGATAATTCTCAATCAAAATCAATAATATGAAGTCAACATACACAAGTTGTACAATAGAACAAAAATTCAATGTCTACAGATCAGTATTCTGAATTCAATTCATTGCTGCTATTTTATTTCAATTCAAATCAGTACATTAAATTCAATAAATACATTCAATTCAATTAATACATTCAATTCAATTAACAAATTCAATTACAAAAACGAATTACCCAAACAAGTTTAGGCAGTCAATTAATGATTCTTTTTACTAATAGGCCCAATTTTATGGAGCTACTTGAGCACAAGTGTCAAGGTACAACGGAACTGTGCTGACAAGAAGAAGATTATACTGCCAAAAGGTCAAGTCACATTTACCAATTGTGACTTGCATCCCACTTATTTTTGCAAAGTAATGGTTAAGCAAAATAAGCTTTGCTTCAGCAGCTGTATATAAGATTGGGCCTTAGTATAAACAATGAGGGTGCCATTCCAACCTAGATACAGACCAATGAGGAGTATAATTCCAACATAGAAGTGTGCCATATTCAAAGCTATGTATACAGATAAAATTAGGAGTGCCTGTTTAAAGTTTAGAAATAAACCAACTTAGGCTTGCCAATCAAACCTAGTTTCAGACTAAATGAGGGGTGCCATTCCAACCTGGTAAGAAACAAACAGATGGGTGCCAGTTCAAACTAGTTACAGACCAAATGAGGGTTGCCAGTCCAACCTAGTTACAGACTGAAGAGGGGTGCCAGTCCAACCTAGTTACAGACTGAATGAGGGGTTGCCAGTCCAACCTAATTACAGACCAAGTGAGGGGCGTAGCAAAGCAATATGCTACGTGATTTTCCGTAGTAAATTTTTGCCTTTGTTGCTCATCTGTGTTTAACCCCTTTGGCCGTCTACAGACCAGAAAAGTATCCCACAATCCTTTAATTTTATACCTGGTATAGTCACCCACATTTTTTTTTGCAGGAAGAGGTGAAAAAAAAACGTGCGTCCACAGCACGAAGGTTTTGATGTCAATTTTTGTCATTTAGACAGAGAAAATTGTCTAAGTACAACCTTACGCTGTTGACTGGTGTATGTTAGAATGGTACATGTCAACACAAGTTATGTATAAATTTGAAGCTTATGAAACACTCTTTCCAGCCATGAAATTTTTGTCAAATTTGGTTTATGTTCAGTATTTTTTTCTTTTTCAGTTGTTCAAGTATCTAATTTTCTTGTTTTTTCCTATTTGGTTTATGTTCAGTATTTTTTCTTTTTCAGTTGTTCAAGTATCTAATTTAATTGTTTTTTCCTATAACTGTAAATCATTATGGCAGCTATGAAATGGAACAAGTTTTACATCATAAAAGAGAATTTTGTCCTCTTTCCAGTGTTTCTGTTAATGATTACAATATTTATTTGATAAATGTTTCCAGATGTGTGAATAAACAAGTGTATGCGCAGGCGCTTAGGCACATACTGTACAGCCTTTTTTTGTAAATAAACGCTTCGGCGAATATGGGTTAAAATCAGCTGAAACATTAAATTCAATACCTGAACAATTTTTACAGAACAGAACAATTGTTGCTAGCTGTGTGGGTCCACAGGCTCTGTAGAACCCGAGAGGCAAATGGCACTCTGGGCTTCAGATCTGGGCCCAATTTCATAGAGCTGCTAGAGCAGCAAATTGCCAAACAGTTTTCTGCTTAGCCAAAAAATACAGGGTACCAGTCAGTCAAAAATCAACATGTGAGATGGTATTTTGGCTTGTAACCATTATCTGTTATGCATAATTTTGCTGTGCTGAGCTACATTTGTGCTTAAAGGGTTTGGGTACTTTTTGTATGACACAAACACAATGTCATCAGATTTATCTTTAACTTTAAGGCACTGGACACCTTTGGTAATGATGTACTAGATATTTTCCAGTTCTGGTATTTACAATACTCTCCTGAAAACATCGAACTGTAATTTCCACATTTTTTCTCAATAACTTTACAACTAATGAAGCTGGCAAAGTATATCACATACAGCTTCCTCCACAGTAAGTAGGGATTCATGTCGTGGGGAAAAACTTGATCTACAAAAGGTATTAAAACCCTTAAAGCAGCTCTATGAAATTGGTCCCAGGTGGCTAAATTTGCCCCTTTAAGTGTACAAAATACCATGGATTCCAGTGAAGATTTTTGAGTTAGGTTTTCATTACTGCCCTCACGGCAGAGCCCAGCTCCCGTACTTGGGACTTAGCTTTGGATGGGGGCATTACCTTGTATATGACTGAATCTACAAACTCCCAAAACTTTTGCAAAGTCTGGGAGTAATTAATATTGAACACATAGTGGACCTTGAAAAGTCGGTCGAAAGCAGGGACAAGGTCCAATCCGGCTGGAATGGCCTGACGATCAACTACTATGAAAAACTGGGTAGGCTTGAAGGAGTTTTGTCCAAGTGCCAAGATAAACGGCTGCCTGAACTCATCGGTCTTCTCCTCAACAAAACTGGCAACATCTGAGGGCTGGTTGCATTTTTTCTCAACCTGGCTTGCCATTTTTAATTAAATTTCAGTAAAAAAAAACCTCCCACCCAGTTTTGAACTGTCCTAAAGTTGAATATCTTTGTATTACCTATTTGTCACGTAAGGCCAAAAAGGAAAAATGTTGACAAAATCTTTGAGGAATGAATTAAACAGGGTGCAGGGGATTAACATTACAAGTAATAGCTCATATGTTAATGTTCTTTGCAGAATTGTAGTGAGCATTTTGTTGCAATAATTAACAACAAAACAGAATAAAACAAAATGGACTGAATCGTTTAACCTTTTGAACCAACCTCTGTCCAATAACATTTTACTTTTTGGACCAATCCTACTGGTCAAGACACGACAGTATATTATCATTTGAAAAGTTCAAAATTCTAAACATGGAAGATTATTTTTCCTGGCATGTTTCAGCATCAAAAATCACGTTTTAATATTACATTCTTTTCTAATCTCTCGGCATATTTAACAAAATATGTTAATGAGTCAATAATGCAGGGTATTAGCTTATATTTTTACTGAGGTCTTGAGTACTTTAAGGAAGCTTATCACTTCACAAAAAAGTCACTTCCTGCCAATTACTGTTTCACCCAACCAACACCATGTTTAAAACAGATGGAGATATCCAAGTCAAAATAGTTTTTTTCCTAACTGAAATAAAGACTATGACCAAGTTCATATGCAGAAAAAACTGCAAGTACTTACTGGTTTAATCTGTATGCGGTGCAACAGGGCACCCGATCTGCTGCAGCTACTGCTGGATCCATACTTGGATTTATTTTTGTTCACAGACCTGTGGAGCATGTAAACTAGAGAACTGAGTCCACATAGGTCTTCTGATGAATAAAAGAAACAAAGTGTAGACTATTAAATGTTGCACAGAATGGTGATACCAACTAGCAGGTTTTGTATGAAATCAATCTTTTTTGGTTCTCAAAAATGTCAAAAGGAAACTCATTGTTTTAAAGAGTGTACTCAATCTGTCATCAGTCTCCTTGGATTTTATAAAGGTGGGTGGTGGTGGGGGTTGCCTTTGTTCTTTCTTGATACTTGATACACCTTAAACTGAATCAATAGCACACAATGGTGCATCATCTCGATGTTTTTGTGATTTCTATAAATACACATTATTGGATTAGGAATGCAGGTATAAATTTTTTCAATGAATGTTTATGTAAATCATCTTCAAGCAGGCTTGAATCCTTGATTCACATGCTTTGCTTGAAGTTTGCTTGAGGATAAACTCGTTATCACACACCTGCTGGTGAAATACGGAAAAAATAGCATTTCTGCGTCCCATATGGAACGTAGAAGGGCAGCCGAGTTGGATACAGCGAAGTTGGATATGGGTCGCAGAAGCGTTATATTTTTTCGTATTCCAAGTGCGCGCGCACGTGTGATATTTTATCTCCTCAACAACAACTACAACTACATTAATTGGATTATGTTTCTACAGAACTTACTGTTTCCATCCTTGAAGGAGGTAATTAGCTCTTGCACAGCTGTGTATTCACCCATTCCAATGTCTATGATTGCATCCCGCACTCCACTCCACTTTGTGATGAAGTTGTCCTCCTCTTGTTTGTACATTAGTCCAAATTCTAAGTTGATCTGTAGGACAAAATGTAAGGCATTGCGACGTAAGTTGAAAGATTTATGTTATTTATACTTCCAGAAAAGTGAAAAAAAGAAAGGGATGCAAATTACAAAGAGAAAATAGAGGAGAGATAGCAATTATACTTAAATTATTATCTTACCAACTCAGGATAATCTTGCAATCGAGGAAACTGGCTCAAAATATCTGTCGCAGTCTGATGGCCATTATCGATTAAGTGTCTGCGAAAGCCATGGGTTTCTCTGAAGTATTGCCCATGCTGTGCTTTATTTTCCTTGGTGGGCGGTGTATATTTCATCCAGTTGACCTGTATAAAAGGATCAGATCGAATTGTGACAAGTAAAAGAAAACCCATTGCTGTGCTTTATTTTCCTTGGTGGGCGGTGTATATTTCATCCAGTTGACCTGTATAAAAGGATCAGATCGAATTGTGACAAGTAAAAGAAAACCCATCTGTGAAATTTATAACTCATTCACGATTACCGAGAACCAATATAAACAGCTTTGGCTCTCTAAATGGAATATTAAACAGATACAAATAAAGTAAACAAATAAAGTAAGGCCAATAATATTGCATAGTTTTTTCAATGTTCAACTCCTCCTGGTCAAACATCACAAAAAGCAGAAAAGCCTTCGGTCCATGGTTTTCAAATTTGCACAAGGTGGTAATAAGCAGTTTCCTTTACTGATTCCATTGTTCATTCTACTAAAATATGTGAACATTTGTGGTATTGAATTTAGTTGAGAAGTGTACAAACTGCATGTAGTGTTAAATCAAAATTTTGTTTACCATCTCTTCATCTTTGGGGCTCATCAAAACCTCTGTTGGTGGCTGAACTGGCTGGTCAACTCGAAGTGGGGAAGTACTCAAAGAGGGAAGAGGGGAAGAACTTGAAGAGGGGCGATGCCTCTGCATTTCATCAGGCCTAAGTTTCGTACGAATTGTCTTTAACCTATACTCAATGAAACCAGATCCGTTGCAGTAATAGTGTTCCTGTAAAAATGAAGTTACTGTGGGGTTAGTTTTCCTATTTTGAAGGTATAGCTTTGCGTATTATTTGTCCGTCTTTGTGTCCCCTCAGTTCTTACAAAAGTGTACCTAACAAAACCATTGTCCTGTACCTGAGCACTATTATCGTAAGATGATCTGTTGACTTTAACTCACCACTGTAATCCAAACCTTTGATATTTCACCCACAAAATAACACCAATTTTCCTTTCCCCAAGGACAACCCCTACACAAGTAACACGTCCAAATGTCACTTCTAACTGAAGTTACAGTTCGGAAGCAAAGGTGCCCAGTCATAGAGATGGACAGATGGACGCTGTAGGCAATGACATTACCCCTTCAGCCTTTATTTCAAAAATTATTGATAAAGCATATATACATACATGACCCTGCATTCCTTCTGTGGAGTCCTTCAGTGAGGGCCAGGTCCCAACTATAAGTTTGGCCAGCTCACTTTTTTGCATCGAAGTTGGCCATCTGAGACAAATATTGGGCAAAACAAACATCAATAAAAATTGTGAAGTTGATGACAAACCAAACCTTTATGTATTGAGACATTTACATGTACATTTGCAAACAACCCAGAATTTACCAATTATAAAAGTAAAAACATAGATCCTCTGGGACTTAAACATTCAGACTGGTAATGCTATATATGCTTCTTAGATAAGGCAAAGAAGATGTGTCATCTCATAGACATAGCTGTGCCTGGAGATTTAAGGGTAGCTTCGAAGGAGATGGACAAGATCCAAAAGTTCCAAGACCTGGCCAGTGAACTTCATAAGATTTGGCAGGTGAAAGTGAAAGTAGTACCCGTGGTGGTTGGAGAGCTCGGCACCATTCCGAAAGAACTGGGGAAACATCTGGACGAAATAGGGACAAATGTGAAGAGATTTCCAGTGATTGGTTTATGGACAGAAGGGATGGCATCCTTTAAAAAAATGCCCCCAAACCATTAATATCTGGTTTATAAGTATCACACAATACTCACAGCCCATTGCCACCCTTCTCTACCAAGGCTGCCACAGCAACTCGAACCAACAACTGCCTCTGTGAAATTGAAGGTCTTCCACCTGCTTGCAAATGATTTGCTACTTCTCTCCCACCAGAACAGACAGAAAGTTCCTCCTCAAGGTTTAATTTCTGTGACAAAAAAATATATAGCTCTGGAGTTATACACTAAGATGGCTGCTATCCCAGACAGCAGGGATCAAATCAATACCAGCCTCTTTGAAAAAGATACCCAGTTGAGGACACTACTGGTATGAATAGGCTAAAGACAAATCAGGGATCAGTCTGTGTGTCTGCTTGAAGCGAGCGTGGGAGTTGGTTATGTTTTTTGGTGTGAAATATTTTTAGTATGCACAACTCACCTGAGTTGAGAATAAACTCTTCACTGCAGTTGTGCGCATCTTCTTGGTAGGAAGTGTATCTCGATCACATGCAGTGTCTGCTGATGAGGCAATTGGTGTGATGCACAAAGGAACATCCTGGAAAGGTACAATAATAGGCCGTCTTTTCTAACTGAAGCAAACTCTCTGCTATTACTATTGCCAACCATCACAAAATCGGCTAACTTAATTGCTATTTGACAAGAATAAGCTGTATAAGAACAATGTCACAACACAACTAAAAGACACACAAGAATTGTTTGGGGGCAGAGATTTTACAAATTAACAATTTAAGTCTAGTGTTCTAGTGGAATGTTTCTTCACACACAAAAAACAGCCCAGAGAGTTACATAGGCTTTTAGTTTTTAGTCAGCACCAACACAGTAACAAGGGTCCATGATCTAAGTCAACATTCAAAATGTGACAATCCAATGCATAAACAAACACCTACCGGTACATGGTCATCATCAGCACCTTTCTGTCCCACTGGCTCCTGTAGCTTTCCAATTAACAACTTCAACTGTCACCAAAACTGGAAAGGCCAATTTCACGGAGATCTTCCTCTGTCATACTTTTGAAGACCTCCATATTGACATCATTCCCTGAGAGAACCAAAATAAACATCATTAGATAATAACATCAATTCTAGACAATTTAAAAATGATCATTTTAAATGTCTTTTGATATTTTGATTTTACACAGAAACCTTCCTGAAACATTCATATAAATTAGTAGTTCTGCTTTAATCTATCATTTCATTTGCAGCTAAGTTCACAAACATAGCAATACAAAATAAATTTAAAAACCTGAAACATGAATACAAGAAACAAACAAAGTAACAGAAATAAATAAATAAATGCATATTAGTAATAAAAAGCAGTTAAAACAAAAAGCCAGTTTTCACTAAGGTTGAAATGCCAAATAAATATTGATTCTACAAAAATACTTGATATTCTGATCTAGGCTTTTTCATTTAATTTCGCAAAGCAGGTTATTAAAATGATCTTCTGGTACATGCACATGTAGCCTACTGGGCACATACCTTGGTAAATTCTGCAGGGCATGTCGAGGACATATGTACACAGGTGAATTTGGCAGGTGATCCAGTAGATCATTCAGCACAACAACAGAATATTCTGGCTCAGTCAGTTCCGACAACTTGTATGCATGGAAATGGGTATTGAAGTCAACTGTTTGGCACTTGCGGACAACAAATTTGACACTCTCCGGTGTCTTCCCAAAGACTATAGATGCAATTCTGCCAAACTGAGGCTCATCATCAACAGATTTTGACAGTGCCAAATACAACTGTGGCTTGTAGACAGTTCCATACAGTGTCACTTGACTTGCAAGAAATACTTCTGATGTGTCATCGCAATGGAGAGCTTCAGCAACTGTGGCACTTCCTTCTAGAAATGAAATTTGAACCATACCTCCATCACGGCATTCATAGTCCATCCTTAAGCCATCTTTGCCACATGACCACTGGGAACATTGCAACAGTTGATGCTTACATGCCACAGATTTGCAGATATTTCGAAAGTTACAATTTACAGAGGCCATTCTCTTACCAAAACCATGCTTGAGTTCATATTTTAAACACTGCATATTTGTCAAAGGCCCAGACATACTGATGCAGGTCGGGTAGTGTATCATATGATGGTGTTTGTTAATCATTCTTGCATCAGGGAAAGTCAGCCTGAAGTGTGAATGATGATCATGAATCAAATGCTTCAGATAGGCAATTTGAGATACATGAATAACAGGTGCGTATATAATGTCCATGCACTGAAGAAGGAGTAGCAATTCATAGCTAGCATTGCCATTAGGAACCCGATCTCCAATGATGAGAGGAAGCATACGGATCAAACACCACATTTGTGCTGCCTTTTGTCCCAATTTCCGATCATTAAGATTCAGCAGTCGATCACGCAGCAAGACAGCTTGTTTTTCTTGTCACCAAGTCCGTATTGGAAGGCTTTTAACCGCTGATTCATCTCATTGAAAGAAATGAAGTGATCACTGAAGATTAACTGGTTAAGCACCAATTTCACTTCATATGGGCAGACACCCTCCAGCAAGTCATGCATGATATCCAAGTTGTAGTTTGTAGTACAATGAAAGCATCGCAAGGTATTCAAAGGGCAAACATTTCTTACGCCAGTCACTGGATCTCCTTGTCGTCTTCGGGAGGCAACTTCAGCAGCAACATCATGATCTTCTAGTGTCCGTTGTTCAAACTCTTCCTCAAGAAAATGATCTTGTATGTCACCACGTGTAGCTTTACACAATCTGCAAAGCAAGTTTGCTGCTGGACTCATGAAACCCAGTAACTCATGTGCTGCTAACGAGTCGGCACTGAATGAAACCAGGGCACCATGGAGATTCAGTATGTTACCATTCACATTAAGTTGTACACCAGTATCGCTTTCTAACTGCTTCATCTCCTCAATGAACGGTTTCAGAATTGGTCCAAATCCATACTTTTTCAAGTCAGCTGAGTAACATACAACTAATACGAATACACTATTCATTGAAGAGTTGTAGTGGTGTGGGAGATTTTGATTTGAATAATAAAACATGCCAAGCTTGTGGGTTCCTGTTTTACTACCAATGGGGTTTACGACTTCCACGTCATCGTAATAGAGCTGGAATCGAAGTGCTTTTGGATGATCAACCAGTAGTCCATGCTGACGCATAGAGTACCCATCCTGATACCCAGTGAAGTATCCTGGAGGGGACTTTTTTTCACTGCTGATAAGTTGCCTTACCTGCCCATTCATGACAAGTTTAAGGACTTCCAACACAGGGATGTACTGGAATGTTTCCGTTATAAGTTTTTGTATTGTCTGACCAGTTTTTCGATCGACAACCTGATCAAACCTTGTTCCTAAAGCTGTCTCAACAGGTGGCACTAAGAATAAGTTATCCAGCATATAACTCATCTGTTGATGTGGTGTCTCTAGGCCAGAAAATGGGTTTTCTAGGGAAGAAAACATACCCAACAACTCTTGCACATCATCAGCATTTGGATCAATCCCATGATGCTGCACTACATTCAATGTACGTTGTCTGAGTGCCTGAATGGTACTACTAAAAATTACCTTAGTTCCACTGACAACCTTTTCTAT